>CM028135.1:498405000-499605000 GCA_016271365.2 Neoceratodus forsteri | reverse complement strand
ATGTTTGGGTCATATGAGACATGCTTACTGCTACAGCTGCAGGAGCAGTGTCAAAACAAACAACTAACTTACGGGAAGAGCCAAATACGGGCACAACTGATAGCCATCCTCCAAAAAAGTGACCAACAAAGCAGTGCAAAAGGGGTCACTGCTAGCCAAAGTTGTGAGATGGTGGTAACAGAGAATGCAGGTGTGTCAGAGCCTTTGACTGGGGCAGAAGTGCAAGTAGACCAGGTAGAGATGTTGCAGCTGCAGCTTGCCATGCTTAAGCAAAAGAGAGATGGAGCTGTAGAAGATGGAGCTGCAAGCAGAGGAGGAGAAGCAAGAAGCAGAACAGCGACAGAAGGAGTGTCAGTACCAGATTCAGCGAGAGTGAGAGGCGTAACAGGAGCAAGAAAAGCAGTACCAGCATGAGATCAGGAAAAAGAAGCTTGAGCATGACAGTCAGATGGAGATTCGACACCAGAAGGCATTTATTTATTTAGTTTTTGTTTACCAGGTAAGTGCACTAACCATAGCAATGATTATTTTCAAGCATGACCCGGGAGGGTACATTACAACAATACAGGGAAGACATTCCAATACAAGTACAAAATAGTTGACAATAGTATACAAGCAATTTGCATAAAGTAGCAATAGAACAAGGAGGTTGCAATACCAGTGTAGGAAAAGATAAAACAGGAACAGTACAATAACCAAAACTACATCACAATTTGTTTTGAGGAAGAGAAAAAAAAAATGACAGATTGAACATTTTAGGACTAATAACGGACTGCAAATAGTCAACTTAGGGGAGGGATAGTAGTAAGTGATAAAAGTAAAAGGCAAGAAAAGGGGATGAGAGTGAAGTAAGGTGGGAGGTGGGACAGATAGGTAGAGGAGAAGTGCATAGTGTATAGAGGGACAGATCAGTAAAATGTCAAGGAGAGATGAGGCTGGAAAGGAATGTGATAGGGATGTTTGACCGGAAGCTATGAGTAAAGGCATGAAAAGTTCAATCCAGGAAACCAAAATTAATTTGGAAATGTTCCCAAATATCAGGAGTAGGATGATCTTGATTTGTTTTTAAGATATTTTGAGAGAATCTGTTGGTAACTGGAATTGGGCAGGGCTTCTTGAGCAACTCTGATATTGCCACTGCTTACATTCAAGGCATGAGAAGCTTTTGCCCAAAGGGATGTTAATGGCTACATGGACTATGATAAAGTGAAAAATGCCTTGCTAAAATGTTGTGACTTAACCCTTAAGGCCTATAGGCAAAACTTTAGATGATTAAGAAAGGTCTCGGGGGACAGCTATGCTGAAATGTGAATGCAGCTACAGTAAGTAACTTATTAGAACAATGGGTAGAAGGTGCACAAGCTCACTCTGTGAAGGAGATAAAAGATTTATTTCTGCTGGAACAGTTTTCAAAACTGTACCTGAGGATGTGAGAAAAGGACTGTTGGATAGAACTCTGAGCTCTGCGAGGGAGGCAGCCGAGAGGGCTGATCAGTTCATATCCAGCTGGCCATCCTCTCACCAAAAAGGGAATGGGGGGGGCCATCAGGTGGTTTTAGACAAACCCTGTGGGGCAGCCTAAAGTGAGCCAGCCTGTGCCTGAACAAAAAGGGAAGCCCCCTGGTCTCAAAAGCATGGGGATGGGTGAATGCAAGTGCTCTAACTGCCAGAAACTGTAGCAATTGCCATACGATCATCTGAAAAATGTAATAAAAGGTGCAAATGCAACTGAAGGGGGTAGTGCAAGAAGCTTCCTGCAGTCAGTCCCTGTACACAGAGTGCAGTGCCTTCTAGCTCCACTGCACACATGCACCTGATGTGTGTTAATGGGATGGTGACCCAGGGACTGAGGGACACTGGGGCCCCCATTTCTTTGGTGAATCAGGATTTGATTCAAGAGGAACAAATCCTGCCTGGCCAGTTTTCCAGGATTAGAGCAGAGACGGGGCCTGTAGTCTCAGTGCTACTGGCCTGGATCTTTCTAAACTGGGAAGGTGGCCAGGATATACAGGAGGTGAATGTTGTACCAGATCTGCCCATGGATGTAATCATGGGTAATGACTTTGATCATAGGGCCAATATTGCGTGTGCCACTACACAGAGCAAGGTGAGGGAACCAGTTCCTGGGGACACATAGGGGCAGTTCATGAGAAAGCAACCCCTACCTCAGTAGCAGGAGAAGTTGTAGCTAAAGAACAAGCTGAGAGCAGCAGTTCTGAGCCACAGCTGCAGACAGAGGAGAACCCAGCTGTGGGTGGCTCTCCCATAGCAGAGTGTGTCTGGGGAAGGTCAGGCATACTGACCTAGGGAGAGGTCAGCAAGCTGACCCATCCCTGCAAAAGCTAAGAGAAATATCCACCAGTGCAGAAGGTGACTCTGCGAGTGTTGAAAAAAGGGAAGTGTAGCGGGAGAATGGGCTCCTGTACCATGAGCAGGTTCCTAGGAAAGAACAGGAGGAAGAGTTACTCCATCAAATAGGAAGCAGCTTCTGGCCTTAGCCCATGACATACCCTTTTCAGGACACCAAAGGGTGAGTCATACAAAAAGGCGGCAGACTAATAATTTTTACTGGTCCAGTATTTTTAAGGACATCACCAACTACTGCTGGACTTGTCCACTGTGCCCGAGGTAGGAAAGGTTGGGGACAAGGCTAATGCACCTTTGATTCTCCTACCTGTTATTGAAGAACCATTTGGTGAATTCTCATGGACATTGTGGGGTCTTTTAGCACTCCAAGCTTACTGGTAAGTAGTACATACCCCCCTAGAGCTGTTAAAGAATGGAACAAACTTCCCCAATACGTTGTAGACTCAAATAACTTTGAAGCATTCAAACTAAGATTGGACAAGTACTTCAGCTAGGCTCCTAGCATGGGTTAATTCACCCACATGGTGTGGGAGACATTCTAGATGGTCAATTGCCTGCTTATGTCTATCAGAACTGAGTAATACCAAGTAATACATTTTGATGGTCACAGATTACACCACAGGATATCCAGAAGCAGTACCCTTGTCCTCCATCAAGACTGAGAAGGTGGCTGATTAACTACTTGGGTTATTTAGCTGGGTGGATTTTCCCCAGGAGATTCTGATGGACCAGAGGATTAGCTTCATGTCTGATCTGATGGTTAGTCTGTGGGAGAAGCATAAGTTAAGGCAGCTCAGGGTCTTGCCATCTTACCCCCAGACTAATGGTCTGGCTAAATGATTCAATGGATCACTTAAAAAAATGTTAAGGGCATTCACTGACCAGCATGCGAGAGTGGGACAAGAATTATGAAATTTCAAGTGAGTAGATGGAGTGTTCCAGGGATATGCTTACAAAATATATCTGGGCACCTGAAACTAAAAATAAATTTGTTGCTGAAGCCACATCAGTTGTCTCAGCTGGTTTAAGTCTGTAACTTTGCATTTTGTAACCTAAGATTATGCCTAGTGTATCACCAAGTTTTTGCTATTTACACTAATATCACTGTATGTCACTTAGTAGATGAATATAACTTTAAGTAAGTAACACTTTATTTATAAAAAAACGCTGTTCACGAAAGTACCAAAGCACTTGTACAATTAATTGTAAGATCTACATTAAAACATCAATAAATATTAAAACACTAAAAACACATTTACTTCATCTAATGTAATCAGTACTCAGAAAAGGCAAGACTAAAGAGGTGTGTCTTCAAAGCAGATTTAAAGCTCTCCACAGTCAGGCACTCTCATATCTGACGAGGTAGAGAGTTCCACAGGGTAGGGGCCACAAATGCAAATGTCTGGGCACCTGCAGTCTTCAAATGAACCCTGGGAACCTCTAGCAATCCTTTGTTGGCTAGGAAGAGGGGGCGGTAACAGCAAAGAAGATCTTGCAGATAACATGGTCCCTGTTCATGTAGGGCCTTATAGGTCAGAAAACCGACCTTGAAGGTGATCCAACACTGAATAGGCAGCCACTGCAGGATGTGGAGCTCAGGAGTGACATGGCATGATTGAGATAGACCAGTCAACAGCCTGGCAGCTGCATTCTGTACCAGCTGCAAGTGGCAGATATCCATCCCTGGTAACCATTCATACAGAGAGTTGCTGTAGTCAAGGCAGGAGGTCACAAAGGCGTGGACAAGCATTGGAAGGTCATCATTTGGAACAAGGTGCTTAATCCAGGTGATATTCCTCAGATGGTAAAATGAGGACTTGATGACAGATGACACCAGAGATCTCAGTATCAGCCCCCCATCAAGAATGACACCCAGATTTTGCACCCGATTGGAAGTTGCCAGCTGGCTGCCACCAAGCCAAAACCTGGAAGGTGCCCAGCTGAAGGCTCCACTACCCGATGACCCAGATCCACAACCAAGACCTCGGTCTTGTCGGGGTTCAACTTCAGCTAGTTGGCACTCATACAGTCCTGGATCTCAGCGAGACAGTTGTTAAAAGTCAAGACAGCTCCATCCTGTTCGGGCACAAAAGGCATGTATAGCTGAGTATCATCTGCAAGCAGTGAAAACTTAGCCCATACCATCTTACAATGTCTCCCAATGGCAGCACATACACCGCAAGCAACATGGGTGATAAGATGGAGTCCTGCAGCACCCAACAAGTCAGGGAGACCAGGTCAGAGGAATAAATCCCTGACACCACTCTCTGTGACCTGCCTGAGAGGAAAGAATGGAACCGTCTCAGTACTGTGCCAGACAGTCCACAGATCAGCCAAAGGTGCTCCAGCAACACCCCGTGGTCCAAGGTGTCAAAAGCTGCTGAGAGATCAAGGAGAACCAAGATGGAACGGCTCTTCTGATCTCTCACTATCAGATCACTGAGTACCCAAACCAGAGCCATCTCAGTACTGTGCCTCTTCCAAAATCCCAACTGGAGAGAATCATAAACATCGTGGATGGTAAGATGATCTTCCAGCTGCAGCACAATCACCTTCTCAATAACCTTACCACAAAGGGAAGGTTAGAGATGGGTCTGTAGTTGTCAAGAGAGTCCAGGTCAAGAGAGGATTTCTTAAGGAGGGGTGTCACCACCGCCTCCTTCAGGGTGTCATGAAACACATCTGTCTCTTACAAACACCAGACTATCTCTGTCAGGACCAGGTCGATGACATCAGTGCACCCTACAAGGAGGTGAGTCGAGCCCAGGTCCAAACTACAGCAGGTCGGCCACATGTTCTGGATAATCCTCACAATATCCATGATCACCAACCAGTCAAAGTCAGATCAGATAAACCGAGGGTCTGCAACCTCCCACCGACCACCGCCACACCCAATGGAATGAGCTAAGCAGATCTCATACCTAATGTCAGCAACCTTATCTGCAAAGAATTGAGCAGACTTGTCACACTTATCCTGTGACAACACTCTCCAAGACTGCAGAGAGGCTGGCCTGCACAGTCTGTCGACAGTTCAGAAGAGCTGGGCTGGTTGATTCTCTGCAGTGGCAATCTCCCTGGATAGGAATTCTGCCTTCTTATGGGAGATGGATGATTGATAGTCCGTATAATGGGCCATTAGTCTAAGTTTGTTGGCATCAAGGCCCGATTTCTGCCAGCACCGTTTCATCCTTTGCCCTACTCGCCTCAGTTCCCTCAAGGTCCCGTCAAACCAGGGGGATTGAGGGCGATGGGTGAGGGGGTGAACTTGGACAGGAGCTATGGAATGCACAGTCATAGCCTTATTACAGTCTGTTAACAGATTGTCTGGATCCAAACTTACACTTGGGAAACCTGATAGGTCCAGCACTGCTGCCAGGCCGTCTGGAGTCAAACCACTTAAAGGGTGGTACCGGACCATCTCCATAGGGGCAGGCCTATGGGGGAGCCTGAAAACTGAACCTTATAGTGTGGTGGTTAGACCATCTGACTGGCTTCACCACCAAATCAGAGGTTTCCATACCCAGTAGGAAAACCAAGTCCAATGAGTGACCGTGACTGTAGGTTGCAGAGGTGATAACCTGTGTAAAGCCCAATAAGTTCATAAGTTGGAGGAAGCCCTGACCAAACTGCGAGAGTTTGTCATTGACCCAGGCATTGAAGTCCCCCAGAACCATCCATTTGGGGGACTCTAACACCATGTCGATGAAGTCCGTGACTTCCTGCAAGAACTGCTTCTCGCCCCTGAGTGGACGGTAGACGAGAAGAATCCTGCAACCCACACCTGCGCCTACGATACACTTGAATGACTTGGTCTCCCCCACTGGCACATCTACAAGGTCCAATTCCGATTTAAAACATATGGCTACACTCCTGCCCCTACAATCAGTCCTCGGGCGGTGTATCACTGACAACCTGGCCGGATTTGCTGATTCCAAAACAGGGCCAGCATTGTCATCTAGCCAGGTCTCGGTGATGCAAACCAGGTCAGAGGACCTAACAAGATCAGAAATAACTGTTGTCTTGTTTTTGATAGACTTGGCATTGCATAACATCACCTGAGTCGGATGGGACACCGAGGCCGACTGTGTTATCTACCCACTCAATGTGGAGCCCTTGGGTATGGGAACTAGGCAGGGAGAACCCCTCTTCAGAACCCATTTCACCCCAGGGCATCTTCTAGTCCCCACAACCCCAATCCGCCCATCCAGCTCTACTCTCCCTCCAGGTCCAGGCAACCTTCCTTAGACATTTAGCAATGCCAAGTTAGGCAAGGCAAGGCATGGCAAATATTATTTTTCTGGCACCCAATCCCAGAGGCACTGGGCGCCATACAGTAGCATACAGACAATTAATACACCATAAAATGAATTCAATCAATAGGCAAACTATAATACAAGTATTTGTCAATGCCAACTGTTGCTTGCTGTCATTAGCAGTGGAAGTGCAGGAGTTAGACAGATGCAGTATAGGAATGGCAATGAAGCATTGAACTGATGCCAACTCCACCCCTACCCTGCAGAGATGGACAGGCATTGGGGTGTACCTTTGGGTCGTCGCCCATTACGGTCATGACATTTCACCTCACCCTACCCTGCAGACACTTATAAGTGTCGAGGTGTGCTTTGAAGTGTTTGGGATTTACACTCACCTCATTTCATAAGGAAATACTCTGAAATGGGTGCAGTATAGGAGAATGGGGTGAATTCTGGGTCCAAAGGGTCCAAGGTGCACTTTGATGCCTGCCACTGGCTGCAGGGTGGGGGTGGAATGCCATGAGCATTGCTGTCGACAATCCCAAGTCACACCCCTGATGCCTGTCAGTCCCTATAGGGTAGGTGTTATGGTCGAAAACCCTAACACCCTGGGTGTTTCTTGGTATTTTTACTCCAAGTTTTCATCATGGGCTTTTTGTGATCCCACTGCATGAACAGTGACACTATCAGTTCGTTAGCCGAAAGGTGATTTTGCACAGTGACTGCGCCATTTGGCGCCACAGGTGTGAAAACACATTTTGAACAGGATGTGAAAAATGACAGCTGTACTGTTCATGAGGATGTGTAAAAAATGGCAGTGTTGAAAATCTAGAGTGAAAATATAAAACAACTGGTGAAGTCATGAGTGTGCGTAGAAACTGCGCAATGCACACCCATAATGTAATTAGTTTTAGGATTTTTTACAGCAGATTTTCAACATAGGCATTTTGGGACCTCCACTCATGAACAGTGTCAAAGTGATTTTCTTTTTTTTTTTTTTTACTAAGTAATCTTTATTATTTTAATACAATCGGACAATACAACCAGTATAATATAACATGGAAACTGTTGGGATAAAGAAAATAAACAAACAACTTATAACTTATCCCATATCCCCTACCTCCCCATCCCCCCAGCGGAGTGTACCGGTCCATTATAGCTAATACAGGAAAAGATAGTGTACTCAAAGTGTGGCTGGAAAAATAGCATCAAGCAAAAAAAGATCTAGTGAGGTGCCAGAGGGAAATGCTGACTATTCCAGATATAAGGTAAATAATTTGCCCCACTTCTTGTTGAATAAGGCATACGATTTCATGTAGCAGCAATCAAATATTCTGTTCTTAAGGAGAAGGAAAGCTCATTCAGCCATTCAGTGTAAGTAATGGGTGATTGGTCAAGCCAATGTCTCAGGACTAGTTTTTTAAACGCTGCTAAGATCAGAGCCGTATGGTAGCATCTTTCTTTAACCTGAATCTGTGAAAAGTCACCAATAATGCAGGTTTCGGGAGAGAATAGACCACATAGTCCCAAAAGGGGGTCAATGTTATCCTCTATGCTCTCCCATAGGGGAGAAACCTTCTCGCATAGCCAAAAGACGTGCAGTAAGGTGCCATCTGCTTTACCGCATCTGGTACAGTCGGGGGAAGGAAGGCGACCCATTCTAGCACACAGTGATTTTCTTAATCTATCCTGAACACTGATTTCCTACAGCGACTGTGCTTATCTATGCTGGAAGTGCGAAAACACATTTCGGCCAGGGTGTGAAAAATGACAGCTATACTGTTCATAAGGAGGTATGGAAAAATGTCAATGTTGAAAATCTGGACTGAAAAGATTACGAATTTGTGAACTTATGAGGGCGCGTGGAAATTTTATTTATTTATTTATTCAGATTCAGAAAATACCTTTAAGTCATAGACTCATTTACAAAGGTTCCACATCACATAGATTAGTTACAGACAAACATTACAATGATTGATTCAGAGAATAAAGTTTAGATTGTTACAAAGAACAGCCAAGGCTAACATTCAAGTACTAGGGTTACTTAGTACAGTTCTTACACAGTACAGATCAAACGTAGATATATAACAATGCCTGAGAGGCTCAGGTTGGGCACAAAGGAGAAAGAGTCAGGCCACTGGCCATTGTCAGTGGGTAAGGAGGAGGGAGAGGGCAGAGTTCAGTTGTAATCACAGGTACTTGAAGACAGGAGATGGACCCTAAGGTGGGTTTTAAATTGTCCAAGTCTTTGTTCGTTTACCAGGGAGGTGGGTAGGCTATTCATCCATCCACAAGGGGGCCCTGTAGTGGAAGGACCTTTGGAATTGAGCGGTATTGCAGGAGCGAACCGAGAAGAGATGGTTGTCTGAGCTACGGGTGTGCTTAACCTTAAGGTCTGGGTGGATTAAAGGGGTGAGCCCAGAGGGGAGAGGCCTAGGGCAATTGTTTTAGCCAGCAGGCAGGTGTGGAACCTGATTCTGTTGTCGAGATTAAGCCAGTTGATAGCGTTATAAAGCAAGCAGGTATGGCACAATTGCACAACGCAAGCTCATAACATAAATAAATTTTATGGACTTTTGTCACTAAATTTTCAACATAGCCAGTGTAAGACCTCTGGTCATGAACAGTGTCACTGTGATTTTCTTAATCTGTCCCGAACATTGATTTCACACACCGACCATGCCACTGTGCGCTACTTGTGCGAAAACACATTTCGGGTGAGATGTGAAAAATGACAGTTATACTGTTCATAAGGAGGTGTGGTAAAATGGCAATGCTGAAAATCTGGAGTGAAAATATTAAAAATGCTCGAAGTTACAAGTGTGCCAGGAACTGTGCAACGCATGTTCGTAAAACAGTCATTTTGGGGAATTCTTTCACTAAATCTTTAACATAGGATTTTTGGGGACCTACCTCATGAACAGTGTCATTGTGATATTCTTAATCTGTCCTGAACATTGATTTGACACACCGACTGCGCCATTGTGCGCAATATGTACGAAAACACATTTCAGACAAGATGTGAAAAATGACAGTTATACTGTTCATAAAAAGGTGTGGTAAAATGGCAATGTTGAAAATCTGGAGTGAAAAATATAAAAAAATGATCGAAGTTACGAGTGTGCGTAGGAACTTTGTAACGCACACTCGTAAAAGTCATTTTTGGGAATTTTTTCACCAAATTTTCAACATACGGTTTTTGGGGGCCTACTTCATGAACTGTGACACTGTCATTTCGTTAATCGGTCCCAAAAAGTGGTTCCACGCAGTGACAGCAAAATCACCTTTTGGGACGGAATAACAAAATGACAGTGACCAAGTTCATGAGGTGGGGTCCCAAGAACCCCATGTTGAAAATTTGGTGAAAAAATTCCCCAAAATGGCTGAAATATGCACCAAAGTTGAAAAAAACCCATTTATGCCATTATACAGCTTACCGGCATTTCTTCAGTTTGTGGTCAGCTTTGATAAGTGCAGATGTGTTCCCGGTCCACCGAAGATCATCGCACCTGGCTCTGGAGGTAAGTATGGGGTGAGGGTATAGAGAGGTGGGTATGCAGAGGGTGGGCGGGCTGGGAGGGACCACCGAAATCAACGAGGACCGTTTCTAGTTTACAGGTTTATTTAAAAAGAAAAAAACCTTGCGGTAAGGTTTTCTTTTTTGCAGGGCCATTTAATTTTGGCATCCTGAGGTGGACTCCCAGTATGCCACCTGAGTGTTTAGGGGGGCTGTAGCTGATGGGGGATTGGGCACCCCCGTTGGCACATACCGAGTGCTGGGGGGGGAACAAGAGCCGATGAGGATTGGGCATCTCCCTCGGCACAAAATAAATTGGGGGGGAGCACTATGCCGATGGGGAGTGGGCTCCCCTGTTGGCAGAATTACCAGGAAGGGGGCATGCTGACAGGAGGATTGGGCACCCCTGTCGGCACATATAACTGTGGGGGGGTGGCAAGAGCCGAGGGGAATTGAGCACCCTTCGGCACACAACACATTTGGGAGGGGGGACATTATGCTGATGGGGAGTGGGCTCCCCTGTTGGCAAATTGAACTGGAAGGGGGCATGCTGACAGGGGGATTGGGCACCCAATCGGTTGGTTTTTTTTTTTTTATTATTGAAATGTTTCACCAGGAAGGCACACTGAACGGCGGGCAGTGGCTTTCCATCGGCTTCCTGGAGATTGTGAGAGGCCGACAGAGAAGCCGTCACCATGGGGACACCAATCAGCTGTTTTAGTAGCTTGTAATGCACCAAAACACCTGATTGCATGATGATATGGCCCAAATTTCCTGACGCATTTAGGCATTCTCCCTAACTACTGAAAGCAATGTGTTTCTTGCATATGCGTGCAAGCAACACAAAAATGAGGGTTCAGAATCAGTATTTAAATAAGAGACCCCTCAATAAATCTAATATGGCTGATACTTTCACTACCATACAGTTTCTGGGAATGCCAGGCTAAATAGATAGGTTTAAAGGCGGGATTTAAATGTCTCAACTGAAGGGGCCTCCCTTACTGATGAAAGGAGCAAATTTCACAGGACGGGGCCGGTGACACTAACAGCTCTCTCGCCAGTGGTTTTCAACCTTGTCCTGGGAATTGTGAGGAGGCCCCTCAAGGAGGATCAAAGGGAGTGGACCGGGGCAGCGGGTGTTAGACAGTCCAACAGGTAGCCAGGGCCCAGTCCATGTAGGGCCTTAAAGGTGAGCAAGCCCACCTTGAAGAGCCCCTCCATTGAACCAGCAGCCAGTGCAGTTCACGCAGCACCAGAGTGATGTGACAGTATTTAGACTGTCCCATCAACAGCCTGGCAGCTGCATTCTGCACCAGCTGCAGTCGACAGAGGGTGTCTCCAAAGACCCTGAGGTAGAGCACATTACAGTAGTCAAGCCTAGATGTCACAAAAGCATGTACCAAGGTGGGGAGGTCCGGGGCATAACGAGGTGTTTGATCCAAGCAATGTTCCTAAGATGGAAGAAACTTGCTCTGACAATGGATGACACCTGATATTCTAATGTCAATCCACTGTCCAGAACAACACCGATATCACGCACACTGGAGGAGGCCTTCAATGGGACAGACCCCAGAACTATTCCAGTATCTGCTCCAGAGGCCATCCTATCATGCCTCCTGTTTGACTCCACCACCGGTACCTCCATCTTATCGGGGTTCAGTCACAACCAGCTAGAGGCCATCCAGTCATTAATCTCGGCCAGGCAGTTGTTCAGTACTTCTGCTGCATTGGATGTCCTAGGGGCAAAGGATAAGTACAGCTGAGTATCATCAGCATAGCAATGAAACTCCAAGCTGTACTTCCTAATGATCACACCCAGGGGTAGCATATACACGGCAAACAACATTGGTGACAAGACCGAACCCTGAGGTACTCCACAAGACAGAAGGCTAGAGGAGGAGGAGAACTTCCCCATCACCACCCTTTGCCTCCTGTTTGTCAGATAGGACTCAAACCAGTGGATGACAGTGCTGGGGAGTCCACAAAATTCTCTCAGGCAGTCAAGCAACACACAATGGTCCACCATGTCAAAAACTGAGGAGAGATTGAGGAGAATGAGAATTGTCCCCTCTCCTCGATCTCTCACCCTGAGGGATCATTATGCACCCTAACTGATGCAGTTTCCATACAGTGTCCAGCATGAAATCCACACTGGAATGGCTTGTAGATATCAAATGCCATGAGGTGTTCTCCCAGCTGCTGCACCACAATCTTCTCAACAACCTTTCCCAGAAATGGCAGGTTGGAGACAGGTCAGTAATTCGCCTTGATGTCAGGGTCCAGCGATGGTTTCTGCAGAAGGGGTCTCACCAGTGCCTCCTTCAAGGCATCTGCGAAGATATCCTCCGACAAGGAGCACCAGACAATTAGGGCAAACACCGGGCCAACAGTGTCAACACATCCCATTAAGAAACGAGCTGGCACCGGGTCCAGTTCGCAATATGTGTGCTTCAGCCTCAAGGTCACCTCAATGACATCAGCCACCTCCACTGGTTTAAACACCCCCCCCAACCAGGTGGAGTGCCACTTCAACAATCCAGGTGACCACTGTCAGCCATACTATGGCTCACTGGTGGAACACCCTGCCTGATGGCAGACACCCTGTCTGAGAAGAACCGAGAAAACTCATTGTACAAAGTCTCAGAAGATGCTTTTTTCAGCTGTAGACAGGCCAGATGTAGCAGCCTGTCCACAGTCCGAAAAAGCAGAGCTGGTCGGTTCTTCCCAGCAGCAATCTCCTTGGACAGGAACACTGCCTTCTTATGGTTGGTTGCCCCCTGGTATAGACCGTAGTGTGTACGCAGGGTCAGTCTGTCCACCTCCAGCCCAGTCCTCCGTCAGCAGTGTTCCAGCTTCTGACCCTTGATCTCAATGCCTTGAGCTCCCTATCAAACCATGGGGACCTCAGGTGACAAGATCTGAGTCATACACGAACCAGTGCAAGGGAGTCTAGTGCCCCAGCCATCGACCTATTATAGGCAGCAACTGCTTCATTCATACACACCCCCACATGCACTGCCCACACTAGATAGGTCCACTACCGCCAGAAAACCCTCCAGGGTCAAATCCCTCAAAGGGCAGTAGCTTACCATCTTTGCAGGGGAGGGATCTCCGGGGGGGGCACTGAGCAAGAACTCCACCGTGCAATGATTGGACCAAGCAACCGGTCAGTCTTGAAGTCATCAATCTCAAGCCACAGTGAGAAGACCAAGTCCAACACGTGACCAACCTTTAGTTACAGTTCCATGATGAAGCCCAGACATCTTAGGGTGAAACATCAGGCATAAGAATGTGATACATTTGCTGGTTGCTGGACATGCTGGACTTTGGGTTGTGAGTAAATGCACTGATATGCACTTTGCAGTTTGCACCTCGTAAATAAACTGCTACGTTTTTTACCTGATGAAGTAGTTGTCTAATTCTATGCATCTCTTTAAGCTGTGTGTGAGACATTTTTTGTTTAAAAGCCTTTCATATTTACACCATTATGGTACAGTACCTCTGTATGATTTTACATATTTTTTAAACAGTAACTGGCTTCTCATTTTTACTTTACAAGCAAAATCTGGTTAAGAAGAAATATCACATGATAAATCATAACAAAGTGAAAAGTCACATAGTTCTATTAAATCTCTAATACTTGAGTGGAAGAAAGTTTTACTTTTCTATAAAAATCTGAAAATAGAATTGCAGTTTTCCAGTGCAATGCACTGCAAGCATTGCCAGTAAAGATTTGCAGTCTTCATGATACAATGATTCCATTGGTTTCTTTGTTGCCAATAGTTGGCAAAATAAAAAATAGAATGACAAAAAGATATGAAATGAAACAAATAAAAGTAAACAAAATGATTACCAAGGCATCTCATGGCCCCTGTCTTAATTCTTTAACACATCCTCATTGATCACATGCTCCTAAATTGATCATGGTTTGCCCATGGTCATAAAATCATAGGGTGACAACCAAATTTACATTTTTATTATATTAGAATGCATAATGGGTCCTATGAGCTAAGGTGTGGGTTATATGCGAGAAATGCGCATATAACTACGTGGTCCCAGATAGGTGCAGGGTGCGCAGTATTCACAAACATGAGCCACCTGCAGGGCACCTGTCTGTGGCCCCAACCATGGGAGCAGATTGCAGGATTCAGGTGGGCATTCAGTGGGATTCCCATCCTGGCTCCTGTAGTGGGTTCCCTGCTCCACGTGAGCAGGGGATTCTGGGCAGGCAAAGTCCTGGGAATTTTGTGCGGCCAGGCAAGTGCCCAGATGGTTGCTCCTAGCCCTACAATGCAGTTAGGTGGGCTGGGGCAGCATAGTGGTGGGAATTTATGTCCTGCAAGCGGATGTTTTCAGTGGGGGCGCTTAACAGTTACAGCAGGGTTTCCCCTTGCAAAACATGCACCCCCCTCGACCAACACGCCACACCTTAGTGACTGGTGTGGAGTGTGGGCACGCACCTTGGAATGCCCCCAGACCACTCCTGGTGCACTGCTGTGGGATCAGCTGGGGGATCATGTGTGCAAGGGGCTTGCACTCCTGTTGTGAATGCCACCAGGGTCTCTGACCCCTGCTCTGTATCATTCTGACATAGGGTTACCTATGCGCCTCAGATACATGACGCCCAGGCAATCCACACCTTTGTGAATAGACCCCAGTGTGACACTTTAACTAAAAAAAATGATGACAGTAATAACATTTGTAACAATTTATGAAGAAAAAATTTTTACACAAGGAAATTTATTCTTTTAGCATACAAAAAAATTAATGAATGACCACACCATACTTTTCATCATGTGAAAAGATATATAGTTTCAAAGGAAATTGTAATATTCTGGAGCGCTAGACAGACAGACTAAGACACAGTACATCAGTCCAGTGGCCATCTTTATTCATGCTCAGGAGATACTGGTCACACACTGCTGGACACAGACAAAGGAATGCCCTCAGGAACTGCACAGAGATATGATTACATATATCTATATGCATGAACTACAGCCCTAATGGTGTGCCCTGTACTTCCTACTATCACATACATAAATACCTATATGTATATACTACACTCCTCCCCTTAGACAGAAACTAGTTTAAAATACTTTAATGGTAACATCACCTAACTTCCAGTCAAAATAGACTATTCGGCACCCAGAAACAAGTTCAGAGGATTATTCTACCACCACTTGTCATGAACTAACAGTACAGGTAAGAGTCCAGTTGCACAGATGTACAGGCTCAATAAGTGACTTAAAGGTCAGGTCTTTGTGGTGGTCTTCAGTGCCTCATGGGATATCTGTGGGTTGGAACAACTGCTGCCAGTGAAAGAGGTGTTCCATTATTATTTGGCACTGGTCCCGATGGAGCTTCACGGGCAGGAGCAAAGTTCTCTGTGTCATTGTTCTCATCTGGAGTGATGTCTTCTGCCACACGCACTGGAAACTTGGAATGCAGCAGGTGATCCACATGTATGAGAACAAGTCGATGTCCCATGCAAACTGCATAGGTCAAAGGTCCATGTGTTTCAAAATCACCACCCCAGAAATCCAAGAAACCTTGGGATGTCTACAGTCTCAAACCATCCCCCTCCCCCCCAGATGAAAAATCCGTAACGTGTAGTCGACTTGTCATGACCCTTTTGCTGTTGCAGCTGATGCTTTGTGACAGTATTAGTGAAGTCCGGCTTGAGCAATGACAAATGGGTATGAGGCTGACGTTTTAGGAACAGTTCAGCAGGTGTTCACTCTGTGACTTTGTGAGGGTCGTTTCTGTAAGCAAACCAGTAACAACTCAACTTCTGAGTTCTAAGTACATGCTGTGACTGTGGTTTAGTCCAAGCTTTTTTGAATGTCTGTACAGCTTGTTCTGCTGCACCATTGGATGCTAGATAATGAGGCGGAGATAATGATAATAGATAATGATGGGAGAGTGCCTCAGAAAAGCACTAGCAAACAGGCTAGAAGGAGGTGTGGAGCAACAATGGGGAATCATCAAAACTGCCATCACAGAGGCAACAAACCTTTGTGTGAAGCAAATAAACAAATCAAAGAGAAAAACACTATGGTTCTCAAAAGAGGTGGCTGTGAAAGTCAGGAAGAAAAAGATGGCATTCCGGAAGTATAAGGAAACACAGAAGGAGCAGGACAGAGAGCTGTACCAGTTAAGGCAGAAGGAAGCAGGGAGGGAAGTCAGAATAGCAAAGGCCCAAACTGAGGAAAAGATAGCCAACTCGGTTAAGAAGGGGGATAAAACCTTTTATAGGTACATCAGTGAGCGTAGAAAGACAAAGAGAGGGATAGTGAGGCTGAATAGAATGAACGGTGGGTGGGCAGAGGGGGACAGTGAAAAAGCAGGGATACTGAATGAATATTTCTGCTCAGTATTCACAAAAGAGGAAGGAAAGTGTCTAATCCAATTAACAGAAGCACTCTTGATAGGGTGGTCGATCCCAGTCCTTTCACAGAAGAAAGGGTTCTGCAAGAACTCCTAAAACTGAAGGTGGACAAAGCAATGGGGCCTGATGGAATTCACCCCAGAATTCTAAAAGAATTAAGGGGGGAACTAGTGAAACCACTGGCTACTCTTTTTAATTAATCATGGGAGGATGGTGTGGTACCCGAGGACTGGAGGAAGGCAGATGTGATTCCCCTTCACAAAAGTGGGACCAAGACAGAGGCAGGAAACTACAGACCCGTCAGTTTGACCTCTGTGGTAGGGAAAGTGATGGAGTCACTTCTGAAGGAAAGAATAGTTGAGTACCTAGAGGCCAGTGGGGCACAGGACCAAAGGCAGCATGGGTTCACAGCGGGAAGGTCATGTCAGACGAATCTAATAGATTTCTTTGACTGAGTGACCAAAGTAGTAGACTAGGGAGGGGCTGTGGACATGGCCTACCTAGACTTTAGCAAGGCATTTGACACAGTCCCACATAAAAGATTAATAGTCAAATTAACCAGCCTGGGAGTGGGTCCCAGGGTCGGAGCCTGGGTAAAACATTGGCTGGACAACAGGACACAGAAGGCAATTGTAAATGGAGTCCACTCTGAAGAAAGAGGGGTTACTAGTGGGGTACTGCAGGGTTCAGTATTGGGTCCAGTCCTTTTTAATATCTTCATAAGTGACATTGCAGAGGGACTGGAGGAAAAGTATGCGTCTTTGCAGATGACACAAAGATCTGCAACAGGGTTGATACACAAGGAGGCATGGAAAGGATGAGAAGGGACTTGGCAAGGTTGGAGGAATGGTCAGAAGTATGGCAGCTAGGATTCAATGCAAAGAAGTGCAAAATAATGTACCTGGGAAACAAAGAACCCAGGGGAAGAATACACAATGGGAGGGGGGAGATAGTAACAACAACTAAAAGGAAAGGGACCTGGGGGTAATCATATCAGATGACCTTAAGGTTAGCAAGCAATGTGAGAAGGCAGTAGGGAGGGCTGGGGGTATATTGGGATGCAAAGGGAGAGGCATCAGCAGCAGAAAACAGGAAGTTGTTATCCCTCTGTACAGACAGTTGGTGAGACCCCATCTGGAGTACTGCGTCCAGTTCTGGAGACCCCATCACCGCAAGGACATAGACAGGATAGAGGCAGTCCAGAGGAGGGCAACTAAAATGGTTCATGGTCTGCAAGAGAAGCCGTATGAGGAGAGACTAAAGGAGCTTAATATGTATACCCTTGAGGAAAGAAGGGACAGGGGGGACATGATAGAAACTTTTAAGTACCTCAGTGGAATCAACAAAGTCCAAGAGGGTAGCATCTTTCAGAAAAAGAGAAGTGCAAGAACAAGGGGACACAATTTAAAGATAGAGAGGGGATGGCTCAGGGGTAATGTGAGGAAATCTGGTGGATGCGTGGAACTGCCTTCCTGGGGAGGTTGTTGGGGCTAAAACAGTGGGGGAATTCAAACATGCATGGGACAGACACAAGGCAATTGTAGTGGAGGGTGGCAGGAAGTAGGCTGTTGGTTAACTAGAATCTGCAGCTTATCCAGTAGGTAGGGAAATGGGCAGACTGGGTGGGCCAAGTGGTCCTTATCTGCTGTCAAAGTCTATGTTTCTATGTTTCTAATAATGAAATGAAATCTTTAGAGTTTCATTTTATGGTAGTACAAATTGCAATTAAACTATTTTAATGTGTATTTTGCTTTTTGTAATTTTAAGTTTATTTACAGGAGGCGACATAGGCTATTTTCCAATGGTGTTTCAAATAAAAGATGAATGTTAAAAATGTACAGTTACAATATTATATACACATAGCACAGTTGAACATTTTATACATATACTGGACAAATATATGTACACATGTATACAATCTTTATGATAAACCAGAATTATTTCCACAGTGATATTCTATTTGTTGTTAAATGTTTCATTGACATTTTTTAACAACCATCCAGACAAACTTGTGACAGAGTTGAATAGAACCCTGTCCCAGTTGTTATATAAACAGTTTGAATGCAGGGAACTGTTCTATTCTCTCTTTTACTGTCTCTTCTCTGTCTGGTTGCGCAACCAAATTTTCCTGTGAGACCTAGGATTTGATCACCCTGACCGTCTCATAATTATTTGCCTCTCGCTATCTCTCAGTCTTCCCTTGCTGTTTGTTTTTTCCTCCCTTGCATATCTGCTGATATAAAAATATATGCACATCTTTATGTGGAAATGTAACTGATGTTGGGATCCCTTTTGTTTAGAAATTATATAGTGTTCATTTTTGAAATGTATCTATTTATAGTTTGAGATTAATGCAAAAAGCTATTAGAAAATCAAGAGGTTACCCTAGTGCAAATTTTAAGTCTTTTGCAGAAGAGCTGTGGAAAAGTGGCCTCAGCTCAGGCACACTGTGTTTCTGCCAGCATCTGCCTGAAACATACAAGAACACTTTGAAAGATGCTTGTTAAGAATGGGGGGTTGGAAGGACTTATAAGACAGAGCTGCAGTTGCTTGCAAGATGGACACAGAGATTGAAGAAAAATGTAGATGGACTTTTTCTGTTTATTTGGCCTTTGTAAATAGTTATACTAAACAATTCTATTTTTCTTATGTTACTGCTAGTACAAATAAATATTTTTGGTGAATTCTACAACTGCTCCTGGTTTTCCTATGCTTCCTGACCTGTGCCTCGATGACAGATAGTGTCAGGCTAAGTGGGATTTACACCGTGCATATTCTAAGCCAGGTGTTTTGTGCATGGGTATTAGATCTAATACCAGGGAAACATAAAGAAAGGTATGGATTCTGCAGCAGCAAGTCTTGGAGTGGTTACCAGGAGAATTGCAGCCAAACTAGCAGAGACAGAAATCCAAGCTCAGATTGTACAGCCAGCTCAAGTTATGGAAAAAGAACAGGCAGTGACAGAACCTGAAAGCCTGATGGACTTTTTCAAATGGTGGGCTATAAAACAAAAAGAGATAGAGAAGTAGAGAGAAAAAGAGGTGCAGCGACAGGAGCAGCAGATGAGAGAAGAGCTGCAGCAACAGGAGCAGCGATGGCTGGATGCCTTGCAAGCTATCAAAGGCAGAGGATCTGCAACAGATCCAGACAAGCAACAAAATACAAGCAACTTAAAAGCCATTAAACTAACAAAGTTGTGTCCCTCTGATGATATTGAAGCATACCTGACAACTTTTGAAAGAGTTGCCACAGCTTGCCAATGGCCAAGGCAGCAATGATGATATTGAAGCATACCTGACAACTTTTGAAAGAGTTGCCACAGCTTGCCACTGGCCAAGGCTGCAATGGACAATCAGACTGGTACTCTACCTGACAGGGAAAGCCCAACTTGCCCACAGCAATATGGGCACTGCACAGTCTGAAAACTATGACTTGGTGAAAAGCAAAATACTGAAATGGTATGACATCTCAGGAGAGACCTACAGGCAGAGATTTCAATCTCTGAAGTAAAATTCAGTCGACAATCCTTGAGAAACCTTCACCCGACTCAGAGAAGTCCTAATAAAATGACTCCAACTAGAGGGTAAAATAGTCCCACAGATCATCAACACATTTGCAATGGAGCAATTCCTCAACATCCTGCCTACAGATATGTAGCTTTGGGTAAAGGAACACTGACCAGAAAGTGGGGAAAAGGCTGTTTCTTTGACTGAGGACTACCAAATGGCCAGACAGATGCCATAGCAGTGAGGTAACAGCCAAACACTGGTAAGACACTCTTTTTCCCATTTAAACCCCAAGTCTGATAAGAACTCTGGTGGGGGTAACAAATCTGTGCCCAAAGACATTATTTGCTATAACTGTAATAAGTCAGGCCATACTGCAAGAAACTTCCGTAGTAAGGAGAGTGGCACTAGAGCAGATTTGTCCTTGGCAAATTGGGACAAGTACTTAACAGATGTGAAGGTGGGGGATAAAACTGTAAAGGGACTCATTGATTCAGGAAGCAGACAGACCCTAGTGCATGTTGAGGTGCTGGGAAAACACTGCGCAAAAGGACCAGGTACTGGTGTCTTCTGCATCCATGGGGACACTCAATACTATCCCACCACCCAAGTGACTCTGACCATTAAGGGTGTGTCACAACAAATAAAAGTGGGGGTAGTACCTAACTTACCTGTACCTGTGATTATTGTAAATGACTGTCCATGATTTTCTGAGTTAATCAAAGAGGGAGTAAATCCTGATATTATAGCAGCTGTGGTGACAAGAGCTCAGAGAAAGAAAATTTCAGATGATAGGAACTCTTTTCCTTTTGGCGATTTTGATTCAGACTTGTTTGAGCACAGCTCCAAGATCTAGAAATCCAGGAAAGAAAGACGATGCCTGAAAAAACTGTGGCAACAAATTACTAATGGACATAAGCGGTTAAGATATGAAAATGCTGAAACCAAGCTGATAACTGATTGTGATTTTCTTTCAGCAGAAGCCAACAATGTTTCTCTCCAGGGGTATTTTAAGCAGCTGGGGGTGAAATCAAAACAGGGTGGACCAATGTTTAAAAAATGTAATGGGTTACTGTACAGAATTTGGGTTAAATCAGACACAGGAACAGACAGAACATCTGGTTATACCACAGAAGTATAGAACAGAGTTGATACAGATAGCACAATAGTTCTATGGCTGGTCACTCAGGGAGGGAATCACACCCTTGCCAGATTGCTGTATAGATTTTACTGGCCTGGAATTCATGAAGACATTGCTGCCTATTGTAATTCCTGTGCTAAGTGTCAGAAAGTAGCCCCAGTCACTAGAAAAGACAAAGTGCCCCTGGTGCCCCTACCCTTGATAGGTGTGTCTTTTGAGAGAATTGCAATGGATGTGGTTGGTCCTTTAGACAAAAGTAAAAAGGGTAATAGATTTATTCTGGAAGTAAGTGACTATGCTGCTTGATACCCAGAGGCTGTTCCAATGTGTCCTGTTACAGCCCCTAAAGTGGCAGCAGAGCTTGCAAAAATGTTCAGTAGAATAGGCATACCTAAAGAGATTATTACTAATCAGGGTAGTAATTTTGGTGCTGCATTACTTAAGGAGCTATACAGACTACTTGGTATCACTGCAATAAGAAACTTCCCCCATCACCCTCAGACAGACGGTCTTGTTGAGCGTTTTAACCAAACCCTAAAACATGTTAAAAAGGTTTTTAAAAGGGGAAGGTAAAGACTGGGACCAATACTTGCCTTACCTATTTTTTGCTTAGAGAGAAGTGCCACAGGCATCAACAGGGTTTGCGCCATTTGAAGTGCTATATGGTAGGCAGCCAAGAGGGTCAGTTGATGTGATAAGAGACACATGGGAAGATAACCCTACTCAGAAACAATCTATAACTTCTTATGTGTGCCCTAAGAAAGAAGCCAGCAAAATATGTTGAAATGGCCCATAGTAATCAGGAAGAGGCCCAGAACCAGCAGAAGATATATTATGACCATGTGATTAAAGAAAAAGTTTTTGAGCCAGGTGAAAAGGTTTTGCTACTGTTACCCGGAACAAAAAATAAACTGTTAATGAAGTGGCAAGGGCCTTATAGAGTACTTAGACGTACTGGCACCATTAACTACGGGATTGAGACCCCTGAC
Organism: Neoceratodus forsteri; assembly: GCA_016271365.2. NCBI lineage: Eukaryota > Metazoa > Chordata > Ceratodontiformes > Ceratodontidae > Neoceratodus > Neoceratodus forsteri. Next base: position 499,582,839 of record CM028135.1, on the reverse strand, counting down.
AAGAAAAATCCTACTAAGGTATACCATGCTAACCTCAAGAAATGGGTTGAAAAAATGCCAAAAGCTACTTTGCTGGTTTTACCAGAAACTGATAAAGAAGATACTGATGTAGCTTGTGATGGACTGGAACAAACTGTAACTGCTGATGCTGTAAAGGTGAATGTTTCCTTAACCTCAGAACAAACTGCAGAAATTTGTAATGTGCTAAAGACATTTAACAGTACTTTTACCACAGTACCAGGCAAAGCAAAAGGTGTTGAGCATGTCATAGGGACAAGGAATGCTCATCCTATTCGGCAAAAGACATACAGTTTAAAAGAGTGTCTAAGAGCTGACGTGGTTAAGGAAATTCAAAAAATGAAAGAACTGGGTATCATAGAGAAGTTGAGTGCTTGGTCATCTCCAATGGTAATTGTAAACAAAAAAGAAGGGGGTGTTAGAATCTGCCTTTATTTTAGGAAACTTAATCAAGTGACAGAATTTGACAGTTATCCTATGCCCAGAATAGATGATGTGGTGCACAGACTGGGGAGTACAAAGTATATCAAGACCCTCAATCTCACCAAGGGTTACTGGCAAATCTCTTTAGCTAAAGAATCCAGAGACACAACTGCATTTGCCACTCCTGTTGGATTCTATCAGTTCACCACCATGCCATTTGGTTTACATGGTGCGCCAGCTACATTCCAGCAGTACATGGATGTAATTTTATCACCTCACACTGGTTATTGTGCTGCATACCTGGATGATGTTGTGGTGTACAGTCCAGACTGGAAAAGCCACCTGGAACACCTACAAGCAGTTATCCAAGTCAAACGTGCATTGGTCATGCAGGGAACCAGATAGTTGGGCTATGTGTTGGGAAATGGAGAAGTTAAGCCAGAGGTTTCTAAAATAGAAGCTGTAGCTAACAGCCCTGTACCTAAAACAAAGAAACATGTCAGGTCATTTTTAGGTCTGGCTGGTTATTATTGGAGATTTGTTCCCAACTTTGCTGAGTTAGCTACACCCCTCACTGAACTCAGGAAAAAATAGTTCCCAAATAATGTGAAATGGACCTCAGAGTGTGATGAAGTGTTTGAAGCCATTAAGGATGCATTATGTTGAGACCCTGTTTTAAGAAGCCCACACTTTGAGAAACCATTTTTGTTACAAACAGATGCATCACAGGTAGGCCTAGGTGCAGTCCTAAGTCAAAATATAGATGGGATGGAACAACCTATTCTGTACATAAGTAGGAAGTTGCATTACAGAGAGAAAAGGTACTCCACCATTGAAAGGAACGATTAGCAGCAAAGTGGGCCATGGAGTCCCTTAAGTTTTATTTGCTAGGAACCGACTTTGTACTTATAACAGATCACAATCCTCTCTGTTGGCTTAACCAAATGAAAGATAAAAATTCCAGAATCACAAGGTGGTACCTGGCACTACAGCCATTTAAATTCAATGTGATACACAAATCTGGTAAAGAGAATAGCAATGCTGATTTACTGTCAAGATAATGGATCAGGAATTGAGGGTTCTGAAGGTTGAAAAACAAATGTGTGAGTTTAGACTACTGTTTGCTGTACTGTTATAGGAAAAAGGATACTGCACATGTGCTTAATTTCTGAAAGTTAGCAGCAAATGTTAGTAGAGAATTAATAGAAAGTTTTGGAAACCTGTTTAATTAAATAGGTTCCCTCTTAAAGAGGGGGTGTATGTGACAGAGTCGAATAGGACCCTGTCCCAGTTGTTATAGAAAAGCAAGAGGTTACCTTAGTGCAATTTTTAAGCCTTTTGCAGAACAGCTGTGGAAAAGGGGCCTCAGCTCAGGCACATTGTGTTCCTGCCAGCACCTGCCTGAGACATACTGTTCAAGAACACTTTGGAAGATGCTTGTTAAGAATGGGGGGTTGGAAGGACTTATAAGACAAAGCTGCAATTGCTTGCAGGATGGACACAGAGATTGAAGAAAAACTCAGATGGACTTTTTCTGTTTATTTGGCCTTTGTAAATAGTTATACTGAACAATTTTATTTTTTTATGTTACTGCTAGTACAAATAAATATGTTTGGTGAATTCTACTACTGCTCCTTGTTTTCCTATGCTTCCTGACCTGTGCCTCGGCAACAAAACTCAGTCACAAATATCAGAACCTTTCAACAATAATAGTCTATTAGTTTTGAATGAAGAGTGACTCCATTAGAAAATAGAACAACTGTGAGTCTGTAGACAAGGGTCAGGTGCTTTATGTACTTAATCTGGTTCTCAGCAAGGCCTTCAGCTCAGTAACCCATGTAAAGTTTAAGAAGCTGGGGGATTCAGAGGTGGGTGGGAAACTAAACAGATGGGTGATACATTGGCTGGGAGGGAGGCTCCAAAGAATGGTAGTGAATGGCAAACACTCAAAGGTCAGGGAGGTCACAAGTTGGGTAGTACAGTGATCAGTGCTTGGGCCAGTACTGTTTAATTCATCTGTGACATAAGGGAAAGAATTGAGTGAAACATTTGCCTCTTTGCAGATGACGGTAAAAATCTGAGGCAGAGTAGACACAGATGAGGCAATCAGAGACATGAAGGAGGCTCTAAAAAAGTTGGAGGGGTGGTCTAAAGTATGCAACTGAAGTTTATTGCTAAGAATAGCAAACTTAAGCACATAGGTAAGGTAAATCCCCCAAAATGGGTTATTGCATGGGGCAAAACATCAGTTTGACCACTGAAAAGCACTCAGGAAGTCAAATAGGATGCTAGAATGTATACCAAGAGTTCTTCAGTAGAAGCAAGGAGGCACTGTTGCACCTCTGTGGTCATTGGTGAGGTCACATCTTAAGTGCAGTGTCCTGTTCTGGGGCCCACACCTGAAAAAGTATAAATACTGTACTGAGACTGTCCATAAGTGGACTACCAAGATGATTTGTGGTCAGCAAGGAACAACAAATGAGGAGCATCTAGTTAGTCTGAATGTAGTTGCTTGAGGCCAAGAGAGAGAGCCGTGGTGGGGGGCATGATAGAAACTTTAAATACCTAAATACCAGAGGGGAATAAACAGGGTACAGAGTCATGACCTGTTTGAGCACAGTGAGCGATCATTAAGCAGGTGAGACAAGCATAAACTGGTAGGGGGTAGATTCAGGAAGGGCATGAGGAAATATTTTTTCATACAAAGAGTGGTAGAAGGTTACAATGTTCTGCCAAGCTGGCTAGTTCCAAGAGAGCAAGAGACTGCTGTAAGAGGCTGGTGAATATAAGTAAGGAACAGAGGGATGAGGAAGGGACTGAACAGCCATTAAGGTGCTCAGCCTATGCACGTCCAGTGGAAGGTTGGTACAGCTCAGGTAGGAAAATAGGTAGGCAAGATGTCTTATTCTGTCAACACCGTTCTATATTTCAGTCAGGAGTGTTGACTAGGTAAGTACTATATAAAAGGAAGCTATTTCAAAAGTGTGTGTGGATAACATATTTTCATTACAGAATGTTAAGATTGTTTAAAAAAGGAAACTACTTGAGTTGTGTCGAAATTGGTTTTATATCACAGGGAACTTCTGAAATTAACAACCTTGGATAATTATGGATGACTATAGTCAGCTTGAGCAATTTTCAATCTAGATTGACCGTGGCCATCTATGGTCTGTCCCTGGGCCATTTACCATCAGTGGTTGTCCATGGATAAGTATAATTATAGACGCATGAATGACCATGGTCAAGGACCATGCATCGCCATTATCTAACCATATGCAACCATTGTTTTTCATGATAAAAGAGCGGAGCATCCTGGCCAGCATGGACGAGATACACACTCCTTCACCCTTCCTGAAAGAGCAGTGGCATAGCATCCACCGAAGATGTGGACTGGGAGCACACACCCACCTTACACCAGGAGGCATTATGGTCCACAGTCATGGACTAGAAACACACTCCTATCTCCTCTTCACTCCTCTCCTCTCCAAGAGATGCTGTGTCTCCTGCCAACTACCCTTAGGGCTGATTTGAGGATACCTTCTACCACCCATCACAGACAGGTAGGGCCTCTGTCATTCACTCTAGATATGGATTGGGAACATACTCCCCCACCCCTCTGGAGAAGGTAGCGGCCTCAGCCATCCATCCCATTAACTCATCAGTCCTCGGCTATTACACAAGGGCCCAGACTCTACTTTCATTTGTTTAATGAGCCTACTTGAAACATACAGAGCACCCACTGTTCTGACTTATCCCAACTCTACAGGTACATAGTTATGTCTCTACATCCACTTATCCCTGGGACTCCCATCTACAACCCAAGGTCTATCTAATACAGAGGACCAACAACATACTGCAAATACATTATTCAGCACCTTTTTAGGGCTACAGGTAGGTGGGACCTGCTGCCCTCTTGCATTAGCTGTCAAAATGTGCTTACTGTGGAACTTCCTTTTTGGACTTTTGGAAATATCCATCCACAACTGCAAAATAGTATACTCCCTTTCTGATTTTTGCTATTTGCTGCTCTGTCTTAAAGGCATCTGAAGGGAGGGAGGATGCTACTGTGCCTCCCAACTTCTCAGGATATAAATAAAAAATACCTTTTGAAGCTGCTGTGCTGGAACTCCAGCGAAGTTGCAAAATTACTTTTTTAATGGCTGAAAAGAAGAAGCATATAAGTACTACTGGAATTTCCCTTATTGAAGCAGTCAGTGTCTCATTAAGCAGACTACAGTGTCAAATTACAGACACTCCAGCTCCAGTTTTACCCGTGTAATTCAAAACCAAAACTCTTAAGTACCGTGGAGGAATGCTGTTTATTTTTTTATATTGTAATAAAAAAGAATGCATTTACAAAGTGGAAATTCATTGCAATATAAAAGAAATGTGCTCAAATTGGCACTGAAGAATAGGTGTGTGTGTGTGTGTGTGTGTGTGTGCCTTTGCAGAACTCTGTCAAAAGCTCAACCACTCCATCCCCCCTTACAGACAAACTAAGTTTTAACCCTTGTTTCTATGGGCATTTATTGGGATCTAAGACCATTTTTTTCTGTTTTTTTACATTTTTTCTATTCAACCTTTGTATATTTGCTATCCAGTGCTAGTGAAAGATGGGGGCTTACAACACCTCTGTTTATCCACAGAATCGGGCTCACTGCTGACTTTTCCACTCCTTTGTATTTAATGCTCATAAAAGGTACAGCTCAGACAGCACTGGGCAGTAAACTAAAGCTCTTTGTTTATCTACAGGAACAGGTCCAGTGCAGGCTTTCCCCCACCCACTCATCCACTGTGATGAATTTAGTGCTGGTAAAAAGTGGATAAAGCCCTCAGTTTATCCACAGGTACCATGTGGGGCAGGCTCAGTGAAAACTTACCCACACTGTGATGGATTTAGTGCTGGTAAGAGGTGAGGGACTAACACCACCTGAGCTTTAAACCAGCTGGTAAACCACAGAGACAGCTACAGTGTTGGGGAAGGGACAGTGCTTGGTTTACACACTGTCTGTATTTAGTCCTGGTGAATGGTGAGTGTCTGCCAAAACTGGGGACTAAAGTCTTTTGTTTATCTACAGTGACAGGTACAGGCCACCACTGGAGACCGAAGCCCTCTAAAAATCCATAGGGGAAGATGCAGTGTAGAACAGACAGTCCAGGGCTTGCACTATGATAGATATAGTGCTGATGAAAGGTGGCAGTCTCACCACACTAGAGGCTGAAACCCTTTGCTTATCCACGTGGGTAGGTACCGTATGAGGCAGGGACAGTGCAGGGTTCTCACACTGATGGTTTCCATGCTGACAAAGGCTAAGGGGTGGGCAACACTAGGGACCATTCTAATGTCTTCATGTCCACAGTCTCTATTGGCAGGTCATTTTAGATGCCCACCACTTTGTGGGACAAAATATGCTTCCTAATGTTGCCCCTAAACTTGTCATCTGAGACCTACAGAGCATGTCCCTGTGTCCTGCTGGAGAACATAGCCATATGTTCAATCCTGTCAACACCGCTGAGAATGGGAAGACTGAGATCATGTCCCATCTTAGCCTACTGTTCTACAGGGAGAAGATGGTAACAACTACTAGTAAACATAAATGTAGATATTATCTGTTAGAGCCTTCCAAGGTATTCCTGTTTTGAAAATGCGGCTTCTCCTTAACAGTGATATCTAAACAGAAAGCCCACCAGCAAATTTGTTTTTATTTGTAGTGCTAAACACATTGGGCCAGATATTCAAACTGTGCCCAAAAATTGCGCAATAGCAGGAGCAAACGCAAGTCCATTGCGCCCATGCGCAAGAGGCACGATATTCAAAAACTGAGCCGGCCAACCTGCGCCTGCAGCCGACGACTGAATATTGCACCACCTGTGCCATAGCGCAACTAGGGAGGGGAAGCTGAGCAGATCTGATGCGCAATAGCGCAACAAGGGATGTTCAGCTGAGCAGTCCAGAGGGGCCATAGTGCAACCAGGGACACCCCCCAGCAGCAGAGTGGCAATGTAACTGCACAACCAGGGAGGTAGGGACCCACCATCCATGTCACAGATGGGCAGAGGAACACACAGCAGAACAGACATCGTCCCCCCACACCCCATGCACTGCACAACTGGGGGAAGGCTGGAATAACCACTGGCCCATGGAGACAAGCAACCAACCCACAGCTGGGCCATGGTGCCCCATCACACCCCCTGGCAAGCTGTGACTGGCACACAAGGAGCGCTGACCACCCATGCCACACCATCCAACCAATGCAGATCACACCCTGCACCGTGACCCCCAGACACCCTTCCCAGGAGCAGTGTCCACCACTGCAGGAAATCCCATGCATGCCACCACCCCCACTGTGACAATGCAACCCTGTGCACCACAGAACCATGCAAGGCAGCCCCACCACGAGCACCCATCAGCGGGTGGCAGCACACAGCGATGCAATGACAGCATACACAGTGCCACCACGCACAGCCCCCCCGAGGTACAGCTGAAAGACTGACCATGCGTCGGCACACAAGGTACCCCACACGGGACAGGGCATGCCCCGGACACCACCACCAGTGGTACAGCACCCTGCACACTCTCCCAAGGACACACCCTGACCCAGCACTGGCCACAACAGCCAGCGCAGACACTCACAGTGGTGCGTGGAAGCATGCACCACACCGGATGCCACACAGTGCATGGACAGACACCCACCCATACCCAAGGGCACAACAACACAGGGACGCAGTAGTGGGGAAACCAAGCCCCCAGCATGGGCCCATGTAAACTGTGTACACACAACCTGCAGTCCTCCATGGCACAGCAGTGGCAGCCACCCTGCGCAGGCACTGTGGACCTGTACGCCACCATCATTTGCCCGTAGCACAAGTCACAGACAGTGGTGCACATCCCCTGCAACACACACACAAGCCACAGCATGGAGGTGGGTCAACAACTGTGGAGGCCACAGTGTCACCCAAGGCAGACATGCACCACACCAGTGACAGGAGGCAACCCAGCATTGTGACGGGTACAGTGGCTGCCCTGCATGGACAGCCAACACTGACATGCCAGCAGACCGTGCAGGTCACAGACATGCATGGGTGTCAGCTGCACAGGCCATGGACGGGCTGACGGGGTGCTATGGACACAGAGCATGCACCATGGACCACTGCACACAGTCATCCAGTGCACAGGGCACACCACAGACACTGACTGATAGCTACCCCCACACCATAGTCACCTTCCTACGGACACACACACATACCCATGACTGCACCACCCCTGACGCCATGCACACCACTGCAGCTGAGCACCTATAGCCCACTGCAAATCAGAGACCACCACAGTATTCTTATCAAAAGATCTGTATTCAAAAACAATATCAAAACAAACTATTTACAATACTATATACAAAGTTGGGGGGGAGGGCCACAAACAAGGTGGGGGTGGGTAAGGGGCAGGGGTGAAAAATGGGACAGGAGGAGTGTGAGGGTAGATCCAGGGGGGTAGGGGATATCAGGGGCACAGGGATGGTTAACGGGAGCCCCGCTCCCCACTCTGGCTGCTCCACCTCCGGTGCCTCCTGCAGACCCCAAGCTGGTCGATCCATTGTAGGATCTCCAATGAAGCCCTTGCCACATTCAGGATCTCCCTCAATGCCTCCCAAATCTCCATCAGCTGGCGGACACCTAGGACAAGGGAGCACAGTCAATAGGTGTGAATGCACAGCCTCATACAGCCCACCCACTGTGCATGGCATACGGCCGTGGGACATGCCTCTGTGATGGTGTGTGACCACCCACAGTGATCATGTCCACAAGACCTGCCCACCCAGGCGCATACAGCCATGCGGAATGCTGCACACACCCACCGGCCAAGTCATGCACAGCACCACCATGGCCGTCTAGGGACATGGCTATGTAGTGCGAAGGCAGTGGCACAGCCATGTACCCGGTGCAGGCATGGACCACCATCGACGCACTCCCGGATATGCAGTGCCACTGGACAGTGCTGGTTGTAACAAGTTGCGTGCATGGCAGTGGTGTCAATGGATGGTGGCCATGCCCCGCTGCCCACACTGTTGCACAGCATGCAATAGTAATCATGGAGGTATGGCACTCACCATCATCAGGCCAGTCCCTCGGGCGCTGTGGACCATCACCCCTCCTAGCATCCCTGTCCTCCTGGTGGCGCCGCATCTCACAGGCTAGACGCTGCTCCTCTGGACCTGTGGTGCAAACATGAAGAGAGGAACATCAGTACAATCCTGTAGCAAAGTCCCCCTGCCCCCAGGTGTGTGCACTCCCACCCAGCCAGACCCACCCATCCCACACCCTGATAACACCACCACCACAGCCAACACCGGACGGTCCCTCCCCCATGTGCCGGATGCATACAACTGTGATACCCATATGAAAGATAAAAGTGTGTGGATGTAACACCTACCTGGCCTTGGCACCATGCCCCTCCTGGCACGTGCCCGCAGGTGGGCAAGCAGGTCTGGTTCCCTCCTCCGCAGGTCGCCATACCTGTGTCGGCACTGCTCCGCTGTCCGCCCCCTTCCTGTGTCCTCCTCCAGTGCAGTGGCCACCTCCTCCCACACCTGGCTCCTGGATCTGTCCAGGGATGCCTCCCCAAACAGTGGTCCATAGAGTGGCTCTACTATGGCCACTATGTTGGCCAGTTCTACTTGGCTCCACAGTGCAGTTCTCCTCTGTGCCATTCTACTAGCTCAGTCGGCCAAAATGGCGCTCTGCAGTGCGGCTCCACCATGTGCAGATACTGCGCAGTACAGCGCGGCCATTCCCTATCACGCTGTCACCGAACAGCGCGATAGTTTTGCACCCATGCCTGACGCATGGCACCTAGGGGGCAAAGGTCGGGCACAGGGTCAAGGGGCTCTCGCGCACAGACAGGCACAGCACCATTGGAACCCAATGCGTGTAGCACAATTGGATGCCTGTGTGCTACCTCCAGTAGCGGCCTACTGCGCTGTTGCCCCAGTGTGCCTATGATGGCCCAGTGCCACAGCACCATATAGGTGAACATCGCTTTAGCACCACTGGCACAATGGTGGCCGTGCCCTGCATTGCTTCCTGCGCACAGCACGTCAGCAGTGGCAGATGCCTGCATCAGCAACCCGAGCATGCACAGTGAGGTGTGTACTGCACATGTCACAGAACTGCGCCCTTGGCTCAGTACGTTCAACACAATCGCGCAAACCGCAACAGCATGATATTCAGTCGTCATATGCAAAACAGCTAATCAGCCATTCAATGGCGCAGCACTGCAATTTGCATCCACTTGCCTCATTTGCATGGGTTGCGCTGTAAAAGTGCGACATTGGGCTGCACTGGCCATAGTCGGTTACTGCAGTCTATTGGTGAGTTGCATGCTGTTTGGGAGTGTGGACTGTGGATTTTGGGACATGCATGGGACTGCACAGTCACAGGTAAGAACTGTCATTCTTACAGGCTAAATAATGACCGAGCGTGTTGTGGGAGAGGAGGAACACAGTGGTGGGAGGAGGAGGAGGCCTAATTTCACCAAGGCCGAGACCGATGCCCTGTTTGAGGCCTACCTGGATCAGGAGCTGCTTCTCAGTGGACGGCAGGGAACACCTCAGGCCTGTGCTGCTGCATGGGAGGAGGTGGCTCGTGCAGTGAACCTACATGGCAGCCACCAGTGCTCCATGCAGGAGTGCAAGAAGAAGATGGGCACAGACAGGAGGAGGTTAAAGGAGAAGGTGGCTGCCATCAGGGCAGCAAAAGCTGCGACAGGTGGGGGACAGCCGGAGGTGGTACACCTGACCCCACAGGAGGAGAGGGTTGCTGGAAGCATGCAGCGTTGTGCCATTGAGGGTGTTCTGGTTGGTGGCTTCCAGATGGGTGGTAGCCCGTCACTGCATGGTAGGTCATGGTCTGTCTATGGGGGGCAGGGTAGGTCACATGCAGTAACGCAACTTTGTTTTCACTTACAGATCCTGAGCGTCTGCATGGGTCAGCGGTGGTGGGCCTGTCCACTGAGGACAATCAGATGGAGATGGAGGAGGGCCCATCCACCTCCACAGGTATACGTGGCTCAGTGCGACAGTGTGCCCGCCTGGCTGTCCACACTGATGTTGTTGGAACAGGTGCGGAGGAGGCCCTGCCCATGTCCCAGTGTGCCAGCGTCCACGGATGCCAGCATGCTGTGACTCGGGCTGGTACCGGGTCCGTCACCGATGATGATGTCGCTAACGGCATGGGCAGTGACACATGTGTGCCACAGGATGGCCACACAGCAGGTAACATCGCGGCCATGGCTGTAGGTGGTGCTGCCATAGAGGCCTGCATGTCATCACAGTCTCAGCCTGTGCCTGTCAGCACCAGTGGGGCAGCACTGGTGTGTGTACAGGACAGTGGGACTGTTGCAGCCACTGCGGTGGCACCAGTGAGCCCTGGGGAGCGGCAGCCAGAGGGGCAGCATCAGCAGTCAGCCAATGGGCTTGGGAGTACAGGGTCAAGGGGCTGCATCTGTGCACCGCCTGTGGACATGCCCAGACCTGGTCCTGGTGTGCAGCGCCCACCCTCAAGGGGTGCTGAGCATCAGGGCTGTGCACACCCTGAGGGACAGGATTCCGAGGAGGCAGATGACCTCTTGGATGAGCACACCCACCTACTGCAAGCATCAGTCCACCAACAGATGCAGTTTGCGACGTCGGTGGATGCACTGCGTGTGGCTCTGGAGCGGGCAGAGGAGTGTCGCGGCAGAGACACTGCTCTGATCCTGGCAGGGATGGACCGATTGTGGGAGGATGTGACCACTGCCATTGACAGGCAGACACAGGCATTCACTGCTGTCATGGCCACAATGGGCACACAGTCATGTGCCCATGCGTTGCAGACACCACACAGTGCACTGTCCACCCCCCATTCCTGGCGTCGTGCGACATCCTCCCTGTCGAAACTGGGTTCAGCTGTGGGCATCCCGAGCACGCCTGGCGCAGGCATGTTTGGTGTGCTGCAGACCCCTGCACGAGCACGGTCATGTTCACACAGTGGAACCCCTGGGGGACCATCGGTGCCACCCCATGAGGCCAGTGGTCAGCCTGTCAGTGCTGGCGGGTCTTGGCAGGGCCACCCACGCATCCGTGGTGGCTGGAGCACTGTGTCACGTGACTGACCTGTCTCCCAACGCGGCTACTGTCTGGTGCTGCCCTGCGTGCATTGTGTCTTTCAGCGGGCATTGCACGGGTGGGTACCCGGCCCTGCACAAGGACACACAGTCCATCTGCACACCCTCCCGGCTGCTGTCTGCAGTTGCATGTGCATGATGATGCCTGCATTGCACTGTACACCAATGTGCAATGGTGCTCTGCATCTGACACATGCACATGGACAGGCAGTGGGCATGGTGGTCTGTGGACATGTGTGTGGCTAGGGGTGACTTTCTGGGTCGGTGTGCCTCCTACCCTTTGTGCATGTCTGGTGCGTTGTGTGTGTATGCGTGCGTGTGTGTGTGTGTCCATCCGCTTGGCATGTTAGACCTCACCCATCCCTGGTTGTGTGTGTGGTTCCATGCCTGGCCACTTCCCTTGATGGAATGCACCCCTGGTGTGTGTGTCCATGCGTGTTTGTGGGTTGTGCCTTAGCCACTGTTGGTTGCACATGGCCCCATGACTTACCTGGGTTGGCTGAAGTGCTCCTCCGTGATGGTGTCCTGGTGCGGCTGTGCCAGCCAGAGCAATCGGGGGCCTCGTCACCCAAGGGGAGGCTGCCCATCACCATTGTCACCGGCGACCTCATCATCTCCATCGCTGTCCCCCTCTTCGACCTGTATGGCTATCCCACATTTGTTGGCCATGTTGTGAAGGATGCAACAGGCCAGGAATAGCCCACAGGCCTTTGAGGGGCTGTACTGTAGGGCACTGCCAGAGGTGTCCAGGCAACGGAAATGTGCCTTCAGCATCCCAAACACCTGCTCGATGACATTACGTGTGGTGGCATGTGCCTCATTGTAGCATTGCTGCGATGGGGTCGCGGGCCACCGGTAGGGTGTGAGCAGCCAGGGACAGAGTGGGTATCCACTGTCACCTGTGTGTCGAGGGTGGAGGTTAGTTTGGTGATCAGCATCACCCTACCCCAGGCCATGTAGGCCACTACCCATGTCACCTCTGACCATGCCCCCCCAGGCCCTATGATTGTCCATGTGGTTTGCATACTCACCCACTAGGTGGCCAGTGGGGATATCCCCACTCTCGAGTCTGTGGCACAGTACCGACTGGTGCCAGATGAAGGCATCATGTGCTCTCCCAGGGTGCGTGGCACAGACATTGATTATGCACCCCCTGGCATCGCACACCACCTGACAGTTGATGCTGGCATAGCCCTTGCGATTTATGTATGCGGCCCCCTCGGGCCAGGTGGTGTGTGGATGGCCACCTGGGTGCAGTTTATTGCCCTAGCATGCCTGGCATACGTGCTACCCTGTGGAACTCCTGTATGTTTGCTATGTGCTCCGCCGGTGTGCTGGGGAAATGAATGTACTCCGCAGCATGTGGCAGCAGTGCGCTGAGGAATTGGGTGAGGTGGCATGACGTGGCCAACTGGGTTAAGCCTGTGGTGTCCCCAGTTGGTCTCTGGAAGGTACCCGTGGCGAGCAAGCACATGCAAGCTGTCACTTTCGTCTCCACTGACAGGGCATGGCTCCGTCGTGTGGGTGCCTGCATCACATCACTGCACAGCTCACAGAGCTGCCTCAGAATTGCCTGATTCAGGTGGTACCGGCCCACAATCTTGGTATCACTGTACAGCTCAAAGCCAGTGTGGGCTCGGTACGCCTGTTGAGCATACCGCTGACGGCCCTTCCACGCCATGCCCCTGCTTCCTGCCTCTCACCCCTCATTATGGCCTCCATCTGGAAGGTGGCACTGGCCATGTCCCTGGCTTGTGTTCACCCCCCCCGGCAGCTGTTTCTGTATTCCCCTGTGTCTGTTGCTTCCAGGTGCCCTTTCCTGCCTGGCCCTGTGTGTCCCTGCTGCCCAGTTTTCCCTGCTATCTTTGGCTCTCATGTGGCTTCCCTGTAGCATTCTTGCACCTCTCCCTTGCTCCCTTTTATTTTGGCTCATTTCTGCTATGGCGCAACTTCCGCTTGCTCCCCTATTGCGCATGGCGCATGTTGTTAAATATTGCATTGCACCATTTATGCATGGTTCCTCCCCCTTCAGTTGTGCATGCATTCATTATCATTGCGCTGTTGCTCAGCATGATTTGGGGGGTGCAACTGCCTCCTGCTGAATATCGCAGAATGGTGCATTTTCGGACTTGCGCAGGCGCAACCCTATTGCGCATAGCTCAACTCTTTTGAATATCTGGGCCATTCTCTTTACTATGGCAGTAAATACGAATACTGGAGGAAATATGAAGAAACTGATAGAGGGAAGCTTACTAAGGATGTCAGTAGGCATTCTGTGTAACTGCATAAATAAGCAGAATTAAAAAATGCTACATAAATTCACTGCCACTAAGCAAGTGGCAGACTGGGGGATTTGTCAACACAAAAAGGGGGCTTGGTCTGCACTCAGAGATGAGTGAGAAAGTCAGTTTTTCCCCATGTGGGTCAGTGACCCACAGGGTGTAAAAAGTTGGGGCTGAAAATATGATGGATCATAGTGGTCTACAGAGCCCATTTTCTTAAAGCAGCAGTTTTATCATCAAGGAAGAAAAAAGGTGGGTCAGAATTGACAGCCATCTGAGATTTCTTACAATCCCCCACTCAAAAATGAATATTGACACAATTTAACTTACTGCAGTATAAGACCGCACCAAAGAATTCAGCATCTATGCCAAGCTGGTGTTTCTCTGCTTGACATACATTTCATTCTTTTGGCAGGGTCTTTATAGAGTACAGAACCACAAATTTTCTTGACCTTCTTACTTCCATCTGAGTGCACCCTAACCCCCTTTCTGCCCTGATGTCATGATGTTTAGGGCTTGATTAAGTAAAGCTGTATCCAAATTTCCTCCCCATGGACCTTCAGTACCAAAAAAAGACTAGTAATGCATTCCCTGGCCATGAATAAATTTAATATGGGGTGGTATTATATTTTGCACATTCTTGTGTTCTATGATTCTAATATGTTCACCTATTAAGTTATGAGGCTATGCTGAATTTTGCAAATGCAGGCTCATAACTTTGGTAATATTCAATATTTTTACCACAAATGTTCAACATAGCCATTTTGGTACAGCAACTCATGAATGTGACTACTATCATTTTTCAACTCCTGCCCAAAATGTGTATTTGCAGCCCAAAAGTTGATTTTACAGTCCCAGCATGACATCATCTTTAGGCCAGGAGTTGAACATTTTCTCTGCCCTTCTTTATGAGGTAGGGTCATAACAAGGCTGTGTTGAAAATCTGGTGTAAAAATATATTTTAAAAAAGCAATTTTCAATATTTTTGACCCAGATTTCTCTCCTGCAGCCCTATCAGCTCTGGCCAGAGTTTGTTTATGTATTTGTTACAGAAAAAAATTAGAAACAAAAGGAAATTAAATATCAACCAAGCATGCTCTAGTCCATATTTAAATTGGAATGTCCATGTCCTGGCTTGTGCTGGATCTCTCTGTACTCCCTCTGCTATTCCTGGACCAGATGAATCTTGGTGAGCCTATAGAAAAAAAAGAAAGAGAGCAAATAGCAGCAACAAAGGCAAGCCTTTTCACTTGCAGACATCTGGATGATCCTCATAGATGCTGCTACCATTTGGACCAGGAAGAATAATGAATTTGGAAGCAACTTTCCCATTAATCCCAGTCAGGACCTCAGCTTCCATCCTGATATTCCAGAACTCCATGAATTCCTGTGCATGTGCCACCTAGCCCTTGGCTCAATCCTGCACACCACTACCCTACTCTTAAGCCTTACATCCAACTGATATCCTCTGACTTACCCCTCAGGAGGGGGCCAATACCCGGATCTAGCCCATCGCTGATGGGAAAGGTGCTGGTAACAACCGGCATTGCCTCCCTGGCTTCCCCCCAGGGCGGGGTTCTGGGCTGGTCAGTGCATTGGAGCCATAATTGGTCAGTGAGGAGGCTGCAGCCATTAAGGCCTGGTGCCAGGCACACATCATCCATGGTGGCCAACAAGATTTTCTGGATTGCCCCAGGGGCATGGATGTGCAATGACATCCTGCATCTGCCCCACTCCTCTTGAAACTAGGTTTTGGGTGCTCATGGTTCCCCCAGCCTCCTCCAGGAGTCCCTCAAGCACCAGACACACACACACACACACACACCCCTCTCACTGGAGAAGGAGAGCAGCTCTAGGGGTGTTCAATCCTTCTCCTCCCCCGGCTGGCCCTCCAGTTTCCCCGGTCCATTCCCGAACCTGAGTCACTGGCGTTGCAAGTGGAAATCCAACCGCTGTGTTGGCAGACTGGTGTTGTGCCTTAACCTCTTGATAGTCTCCTCCACTCAAGAAATGAGTAGGAGGGGGGAGGCAGGCAGAGGGCGGGGGCAGAGCAGCAAGATGGCCATGATGCTGCTCCATTCCTCAGATGCTCCACGTTTTAGCAAGTTTGTTTTTTTATATAAGCATTCTGCATTTTGCCATAGTATTTAAGTAGCCTTTTAAGGTTAAAGTGTAGTGATAAATTGGTACCCTTATAAGATACCGCAGCTCATTATCCTGATGCTCACCTGCTCAGGTAGTATTGCACGACAGGTGTACTATCCCAACACTGTGAATCCTAGTGATTCCATGCCCAACAGTGTTACAGGGGAGTGGAAGTGGATATTGCTACCTTCCCTCTGGTGATGATCTACAAAGCAGCATCAAATCTGGAAGCTGGCCAAGCTGCCGTGGTGGTGTGGAGGTCTAAACCACTGGCAGCTCAGCCAACGTACCCTGGGAGGATCAGGTTCTGGTCCAAGCTATGGACCTTTAGTAATTTTGCAACTGCAACTGATATAATTTTTCTCTGAGGTCTGCTCCCCCTTGGAGTTTGTTATATTAGTTATGGGGGTGGTAGGGGGGTATGGGGGGAGAAGCTGCCCATATTGAGGTGTGTTTATGCTAGTGGGATGCCTGACATTAGTGAAAGGAGAAAGTACAGAGGGGATATTACTAAGATCAAGGGAGATAAGGGGATGTGTGAGGAGGAGGACCATGTAAAAGCGTCTATCCTAAATAGATACTTCTGCTCAGTACTTACTGAAGAGAAGATGGGGCAGTACCCACAGCTCAGCACCATGGACACGGGGGGGAGGGAGGTGTGCACTAGTCCCTTCACAAAAGAAAGGGTTCTACAACAGCTCGATAAGCTCAGGGTGGACAAGGCAATGGGACCTGATGGCATACATCCCAGGGTACTAAAGGAGCTAAGGGTGGAACTAGCAGAGCCATTATCAGAACTGTTTAGTGTGTCTCTGAGCACACAAGAGGTCCCAGAAGACTGGAGAAGGGCTCATGTGATCCTGCTCCACAAGACTGGTAGCAGGGAGGAGGCAGGGAACTGCAGACCAGTCAGTCTTACCTCAGTAGTGGGCAAGATTATGGAGGCACTCCTTAAGGAAAGGATTGTGTAACAGCTGGAATCCATAGGAGAATGGGATCCAAGACAGCATGGGTTTACAAAAGTAAGGTCCTGTCAAACTAATCTCATAGATTTCTTTGACTGGGTAACCAGAGTGGTGGACCAAGGGAGAGCAGTTTATGTTGCCTACCTTGACTTCAGCAAAGCTTTCGATACTGTTCCACATAAAAGATTGATTAATAAGCTGGGTAAGCTCAGGGTGGGTCAGAAGTTGGTCAACTAGGTGGCAAACTGGTTGATGGGCAGAAACATAGAGTGGTGGTAAACGGTATACAGTCAGAAGAGAGCAAGTCACAAGTGCGTTACCTCAGGGATCAGTCTTGGGGCCAGTCCTCTTCAATATCTTCATCAGTGACATTGCAGATGGACTGGAGGGTAAGGTTTATCTGTTTGCAGATGACACCAAGATCTACAACAGAGTAGATGATCCAGATGGGGTGGGCAGAATGAGACGAGATCTGGATAAACTAGCAAAATGGTCAGAAGAATGGCAACTGGGGTTTAATGCAAAGAAGTGCAAGATCATGCACCTAGGGAAGAGAAACCCTGAAGCTGCCTATAGACTGGGAGGGGAGTTGCTGGCAGTCACAAGGGAAGAAATAGACGTGGGCATCATCATCATCATCACCGATGACCTAAAATCACCCAAGCAGACCATTAAAGCAGTAGGTAAGGCTAGGGGGATGTTGGGGTGTATTAGTAGGGGTATCATGAGTCGGAAGAGGGAGATAATAATCCCTCTTTACAAGACACTGGTTAGGTCCCATCTGGAGTGCTGCATGCAGTACTGGATGCCACACCTTCACAAGGACATTAACCAAATTGAGGCAGTCCAGAGAAGGGCAACCAAAATGATGCAGGGACTGCATCAGAAAACATATGAGGACAGATTAATTGAGCTCAATATGTATACCCTAGAGCAAAGGAGGGAGAGAGGTGATATGATCTAAACATTCAAACACCTTAAGGGCATTAACAAGATGAAAGAGTCTAACATGTTTCAATATAAGAAAAATAGCAGGACAAGAGGACACAGCATGAGATTAGAGGGAGGCCAATTAAGGGGTAATGTGGGGAGGTTTGTTTTCACAGAAAGGGTGGTGGATGCATGGACCAGCTACCTCAGGAAGTGGTGCATGTAAATACAGTGCAGGGCTTCAAACAGGCATGGAATAGGCATAAGGGAGCAATACAGATGAGTATGAATAGATAGGCCATTGACAGAGCAAAGACCGATGGCACATTTATAAGGTAGAAAAAGAAATGGGCAGACAGTCATGCAGGATTTGTCATTTTGGGACCGTAAACTCTGTATCTTCAGCATTGGGATACTGATTTTCGGTCTAACATAATATATCTGATAAATTAAAAAATTCTTTTAAGTTTTAAAAATATTTAAATACCGGTATGATATGACTAAAGAGTTGATGTGATATGAGTTTGACCTGAGCATCTGAAATCTAGTTTTTAAGTTGAAAAGTTTTACTCCTAAACTTCATATACTGTGGCTGGCAGCTGCAGCAGAACTTTTAAAAACGTGGAGAAGAAATAAGCTTGTTTAGCAACCTAATTAATTCTCTTTTGAAATTTGGCGGAAAATTTGGGACAAACCCTTGCATGCAGTTAGTTTCTGTGTCACTAGAAAGCCAGTTTCTTGGTTTAGGATATGACCCGGCAATTGCTTGGCTATGTGAAAGAATGACGTGAATGATCAGAAGATGTGGGACTCTGAAAGAGACCTTGATATAGAAAGTACATGAAGACCCCTACAGTAATGGGTAGCTTTGGTGCACTGTCAGTGCTGAAAGGTTGCTTTCATTTTAAACAAGGTATGATATCCTTGCCTTGGGTGTTATAGGGAAGTTGTTTAAAGTGATTTATGCAAATTTGTCATACAACATGGGAATAGCGTAAGGATTGAAAGGACTCCACTATGGGTTCTTGTTAGAGATAAACAAGTGGAAGGAACGGCAGACAGTGATAAATCATGTAATAAACAAGTTTATTACAAAAACACAGACTTGTAACCTGCAGTAATAAATACTGGGAGAAAACAAGTTCCCCTAAGTCTAGACACAGCAATTCTCAGCAAATCTTTCCAGAATCATGCTTCTTATAGTGAGATAAGGAAAAAGATGCGACCGTCTTCATTGGCTGAAGCAGTGGTACCATTACATTGCTGGATAGAAAATGTAGAGTCAGCAAGAAGAAAAGCATTACGTTACACATAAGATATAGCATTAGTTAGAACAAAGACGGCACAGAAACTGTACCAGGTGCAAGGTCATTATGGTGAAAAGCAGTGTCAGCAGAAATACAAGAATACTTTGGAAAAACAGATATGGTTAGACCCAAAGCACATATGCCTCATATAAGCAAATGAACATTACGTATAACAGAAAACTAAGAAATAATACTGTAAAATAAATGTATACTGTATAGTGTATACACTTAGTAAGCATGAGCCCTAGTACCCATGCTTGTACAGTGGATACCCATTATTACATATTAGTGCAATACAGCAATATTACAGTAATAATAAAACATCTGTCATTGGCGTGTGCATGAGTGTGCAAGGGGTGTGGGACCCACGGGCAACATTCCCCTCCTTGTTGCCTCAAAAGGGACAACACAACCATAGGGAAGTGGTTGGAATTGTTTAAAAGCCTGAAGCACGAGCCTTGTAAAGGAATGTTAATAATAATATTGTATGATAGTACGTCACAGACAGTAAAGTGTTAGTATTAATAATATATGATAAAAAATAAAACAGGGTTACATGTGTGATGGATAATCACAGATTGAAACCTAAATGGAGACATAAATGTATGTAGTTTGCAAAAAGCAGACAGATAGTTAGGGTTACTGTCAAAAATCGGCCTGTTCAGGAGTTGGTACAGGGGTGGTCATGGATGGCGTACAAATGGTGTGTTTGTAAAACATAGTGCAGAACTTAGGGATGTCAACACCACAATTGAAAGGGTGGAAAGATGTTAACATGTGATACCACATAGAACACAATATGATATAGCAATGTCCATTGATGAAGAAGTTGATGGAATCCCCTTTGAGAGTGGATAATGTAGATGCTGCCTGGTGTTGAGGTGTGGCACACTCTTGGAGCTTGATTGAAGAATCTGTTGATAATGTATCTTGATAGATAGGTCCTTATAAAACATACATGACCAGTTTAGAAAGTTCATATGTATAACAGTCCATAGAGTTCCTCATTTGCAGAAAGGTGATAAGCCCACAAGGCATATGGGGCTATGCAGATGGTAATTGAAAGATGAAACACCATTATAGTAAGAAAGTCAGTGTTCATGTTGCTGGCTGCTAGATGGCTAGATTGGAAGATGCCTTATCAAGGGGTGCATTAGATTGTGCATTGAGTCCTTTAAGGAAATATCCACACACACTGGCGTAGCGTTTGTGTTGTGATAGTTGATTACATCCTGGCACAAATATTAACAGTTTATAAGTAATAGTCTGTATAAGGTGCCAGCCAGGCTTGGAAAGAGCATCAATGGAGAAAATGGATGTCTTGCTTGAAGATCAACTGAAGAAGAATCTTCTTGCTGAAGTTAGGGGATTGCCCCTATCCCAGGCTTCACTTAGTAGTAGGCAGACACAATAGGCTTGATTGTAGGGTCTGCATGGGTTGGACTTTGTTTAGTTAATTTAAAGGTTTATAAACAGGTGTAATTTTGCTGAAACCATTACACTTGCACAGGTAATAATATCCTGTTTTATGTAGTAGTCATTATATGGAGCCAGTCAGGCACAAAGATGGCAATGACATTGAAGCTGTGGCAGCTGTTTTCTTTTTAGGAAAAAGATGAATGTTTTGACAGCTTAGACAAAAGTGTTACTGCTGTTGTACATGGAGATGTTGTATGTGCCACACCATGGAAACCTGCAAACTTGTAAAGTGTGTTAGAAACTGACTTAAGAACACATAAATAACAATCTTTTAAACCAAAGACTTTTTTATTTGGTAAAGAGTGGTGTGACAGAGCCTACATTTTTGACAATTGTGGAAAGAGAAAAATAAAAATGGGGCATCGACTGCACACCTGGGGGTGCAGACCGAGGTCCAATAATACCATTTGACCATCTGTGAATTCATGACAACGTCACGGTTACACCCTGCTTTTAAATCGCAGAAGAAGCTGTAACAGTGATGAACATGATTTACCTGTCTATGTATTGCTGGCAGGCCTAACTGAGGCCTGTGTTATAAAATCTTGTAATGTTATAATAACACACTTTAAACATATAGTTTATGGCAATATGCCCGTTATGCTATACAATAGTGGGACAAATATATATATATATTGTTGGCCTGTACCAACTAATAATAGTGCCTATTGCACCTGTGATAAGTGAAAGGGTCTACCTTTTTTACACTGTATAGTGAAATACTTAAAAGTACTGAGTTGGGTAAGGCCTACTATGGAACCTTGAAGCTTAGGTTCTGGAGCAGAATCTAAATTCTGCCGTATTATAATTGTTAAGATTTAAAATTACAAAACGTGCATAGAGTGCACTTTATTTTTTAGGCGTCCCTGGAAGTAAATGACACAAACAAGGCATTAATTTGTCTGTGGTTTTGCTTGGAACATAGTGTAGGGGTGGGTCAGCAATGCTGGCCCCAGTATTTAGGTTTGGTTATGGCCTGGGCAATAAAAACATTCATAAATGTGGAGCAGTTTTGTGAATAGACACTTGATAAAGTGTAGCAAGATATATATCAAATCATAATAGCATAAACATAAAACATAAACATGTTTTGCAATAGAACAGTATCAGTATTGAGCATAAAATACATTTTAAAGCACAGAACAAATGTAGACTGCAGGTTTAGTTTAGAGTCTAGGAATCTTAGAGCATTATGAATTCATTTGTGTTGACCACGACCATGGAATAAGTAGCAGAGAGAGTGGGACACAGTTTAAGTTTGTAAATTGCAATCCTTGGTAAAAATTACTTGGTTTTGGTTGAACAAATTATTTGAGCAATCCACCACTCTGTTTTTGTTAACTTGTAAGGCTTTTTCCAGGGTATACAATGCTTTAGAACTTTGAAATTATAGAAACTTGCTTGTGCTTATAGACGGCAGATGATTGCATCCATTGCTATAAGGCTATAGAAAGTTGGTTGGTATTTGTCTGAACAGGATAATAAAAAAAGCTGAAAAGACAATCAAAAGATATGAATAAGTGGAAATACATACACAATCCCCTCCTCCCAGCTCGGCTGGACTGAGCTGAGTTATACTGTTAGAATACATTGGGTCTTTTCAAAAGCTGCAAATAAATAGTTATTAGCAAATACATATTTTGTTTTATTTTTCCCTATGGGAAGAAAGTGACATACCTTGCAACCTCTATGGGTGTTGTACTGGAAGGAAGGGTATTATGGTACTCCCCCCCGGCCCGAGCTCCTACTGTGGTAAAAGAGGCAGCTTGACCAATGTAGCAATAAAAGGGCTGAGTTGTCGGTGGAGACGTGGATGCTGAAACAGAAATGAGCTGACAATTTTAGTAGCCAGTCATGCAGCACCTTAAAAAGGTGTACACTGGACAAATGGTAATGGCGCGGCCCCAGTGCTTTCCCCAATACATATACAGTTACAATTATTTTAGGAACGGTGGCTTTATACATTACCAGAAGATGGGGAACTTTCTTTTTCCTAGGAGAAAGAAAGAAAGAGAAAACCACAACATACACAATCCTGAAAATAAAACAAGATTATTTTGATAGGATAAAAGAAGCCAAGTGTCCCTGGGTTCCCTTATCCTAAGCATTACAAAATGTCAGCTGAGTTGATAAAAGATCCGGATTGATGGTAATTTATTTATTTGTTAGTTTTTGTTGACCGGGTAAGTGCACTAGACAAATTCTGCCTTTTTTCAGGCATGACCCAGGGGAAGGGGAAACAGATGAATGCCAACTGACCTTGAACCAGATTAAGCTGTTGGTGGAATTTTTTTTTAGTGAATGAGGGAAATTTGGCCAGGACACCGGGGAAATTCCCCTACTCTGTGTGGGGGCGCTGTTGGACCATGGATTCGTTCGTGGGACCCAGTCATTCTGCTGGTGTACCTGCAGGAGAGCAGAGTTCCACTCCTGCAGGTCCAGCTTTGGAGCCTGAAGTACTGAGGACATGTGACCGTTTTGTTGATATGCTTGTGGATCTTGCTGTACCAGATGATCTTTACCTACTCAGTCTGCCTCTGCATCGTCAAATTTTTTGTCTGTGGATGAACTTTGGTTGAAGTCCCTCCTTGCTGCACATCAGGACCAGGTACTTGCTGTTGTTGATGCCGTTAGCCCTTTTGAGTCGGCCTCTCCTGGGACACGTACTCTGTCACGAGAACTAGGGGCTGTGGAGGATCTTCCTGCTTTCATTATGGATGCGGTACCTTCGGCTTTGAGGTGTAGAGTCGGCAACAATCTCTGTAGCACCGGTCCTACCAGTGTTGCACCACGCTCCTGGAATTTTCAGTTCCTACAAATCTGGATCGAAAGCAGTGTCTTCTCCGCTTTGAACTCAAGCGGTGACTTTGCCTGGTGAACTTGTGAGTACTATGCATCCTAGACCATGTGTTTCACCTCCTAATGCGCAGACTGTCTCACCTGTTTTGCCTCCTCCTGCTCTGTTGCCTTGTTTTAGCCCACTACCTGTCTCTTTAGAGGCCTTCCTGCAAAGTGTGGGTTGGAAACCAGGTGGTTTGGGGCATTGAATACCTGACCCTGCCCATAGCCCGATACCTGGTTGTGGAGGGCAACAGCCTCCCTTGATGGGCATGCCTCCACCTTTGCCTGGTAGCCCGGATTTGGATTTGCGTGCTGAGGATGTTCAGCATTCTGCATTGGATACTACTCTGCTGGCTAAAGTTCCTTCTTTGCCTCCCTCCTCTTCGGGTGATGAAGGCCCTAGCTCTCGGGGACCAGCGTGGGGTGATAGAATGGACATGGATGTCCCGCTCCCTGACCCTCCTCTGAGCCCTTCTCCTGACCCTGGGGACAAGGCTAACTCTACTTGGGAAGAATTTTGTAGAAGGGATATGTTTCGGAACTCCCCCCCCCACTTCAACGATGGAATGCGGTCCGCCTTCAGTATATTGGGGGTCTTGATGTAGCTCCAGACCATCTGTATGTGGGAAATTCACTTTTGAAAGGATCTTTGTTTTTTTTTACAAACGAAATATTTGCATTGATTCATATATCAGGTTCTTCCTTATATGACGTTAGTTTTCAAAGCCCTAGAGGATTAGATCGATTCTGGACAAAGTATGATACTCTTAAATACACTGAGTTGTGGCTACCATTTCGGGCTATCCCACTTACTAGGCCTTCTATTAAAACTGTCATCATTTTGTTTCGAAATGAGAATGTAGCAGCTAGTGATATTATGCATTGGTTAGCTAAACGCTGTGATGTCTTGTGGTTGCCACAGCCTATATTTGACTCTGAACACTTGTGGACTGGTGGTTGGCGTTATAGGGTGCGACTTAGAAATACGAATGTGGGTCCCATACATTTACCTAATAGTTTGTTTTTAGGTAGGGAACGGGGGCATTGCTTCTTTGTGGGGCAGCCTCGTACCTGTTTTAAATGTGGCTCCCCTTCCCATCTCAGTGCAGCCTGTGATAGACTACGATGTCCCCTTTGTTTATCTTTTGGCCATGCTAGTGCAGATTGTAATTCTGAACTAAAGTGTAACCTGTGTGAAGAACTAGGTCGTGGTTTTAGATCCTGTCCTTGGGCTTCCCATAACAGGGAAGATAGCCCGGATCAGGATGTGATCCTTCTTAATGCCCAGAAAAAGGATATTGCTACGGCAAAGTCCCTTTCTTCGCATGTTAAGGTAGTCACTAGTCCCCGTTTATGCCCTGATATTGTGGTGCCTGCTCCCCAGTCAGTGTTTCTGTATCTGAACCTTCCTCTGAGCCTCCTTTACAGGAAGTTCCACAACTGGTTGTACAGGACCCTTCCTCTATGCCCCCCCTCTCTCTTTTTCTGTTGTTTCTCCGGTTCCTGCTGAACCTGTGCCTGTCCCTGACAAACCTCTGGATATTATTATTATGCCCCCTCCTGAGCCTAGTGTTCAGACAAAGAAACGGGCTCAAAAACAGACTACAGGTAGGGCCAAATTGGCTAAAGCATCTTCTCCTGGTGGCTCTGTTCCCTTAAGTCATAAATTTGAGGTCCTGTCCCGTCACACTCAGTCTTCCGATGTGGAAGCTGATTCTGACACCTCCTCACAACCTATGGTATCCTCTGATTCTGAGAATGAAAAATCAAAGGAGTTGCCTATGGATACTCAACCCTCGTGGTCAGGGGTGAGACCCCGGAGGAGTACTAGAAAGGGAAGGGTTACCTGATGTTGACTTATTTTTATTTCAACCCTTTATCTGATTCTCTTTCATGGCCATGGCATTTCATCTCACTGTAGCCACCCTCAATGTGAACAGTGTGAAAAATGCTCGTAGGCACCTGATTACTTTTCAATTTTTGAGTGATTTGGCGTGTGATATTTGCCTTATTCAGGATACCCATCTCAATACCCTTCCTTTGGTTAATATGGCCAAAAAGCTTTGGCGATGGGGTCTTTCTTTTTTTTCTTTAGGATTAGACATATGTAGTGGTGTTGGGGTATTGTTCAGTGGTGATGGATTTCATGTTACCAAGTTGACTGAACTGCTTATGGGACGGGCCTTAATATTGGATTTTACTTATTTACATTACACTTGGAGATTAATTGTGATTTATGCACCAGTTACGAAGAAAGGTCGAGTAGATCTCTTTCGTGAGGTGCAGCCTGTTTTGTTCACATCATGCTTTCTCATATGGGGTGGTGACTTTAATTGTGTAGTGCATAAATCAGATCAGGGTCCGGACTGATACGGATTTCTGTGATACACATTGTCTCAATCACACTATTGTCCAGGGTCGTTTACAGGATGTTTATAGGGTTTGTCAACCTACTGGTGGACGTACTTTTTTTAAGGGCGCCTTATCCACTAGGATTGATTTTCTTTTTGTCTCTACAGCTTTGAGGGTGATTAAAGCTCAAACCATTCCAGTGGAGATTTCAGACCATAATGTGGTAACTGCCATGTTAGGGGTAGACCCTCATGCTAAACTGGGGCAGGGATATTGGAAACTGAATTCTTTACTGCTACTTGATGACAGGTTTTTGGCTCAAGTTCATGATTTGTTGAAAGCTCGTATGTCACTATCTGGACTTTCCGAAGATTTGTTAGATTGGTGGCTACTCACTAAATCTGAAATCTCTACTTTGGCTAGGAGGACCTCTAAATATGCTGCAGGGACTAAATATAAGAGATATTTGTCTTTACGTATGCAGTTGGAAACATTATATTCAGCTATACACTCACAAGGCTTATCTTTGACAGCACAGGTACAGAATGTAAAAAAAGAAATGGCTGCACTACAGTATACTAGAGCTACTTCCCTATTACATGAACACAGGGTTTGTTCTGCTAATAAATCTGCTTTGGGGGATGTTTTGGATTGTAGTCATAGGCATTCTGCGGATCGCCTTCTGACTGAAGTTGTGGATACTGCTGGCACTAGTTACACTGCATTTCCAGATATCTTGCGAGCAGTCTCCTCGCATTTTTCAGACTTATATGCTGCATCTCCAGTGGATAGCGCTGGTGTAGAACAATTCCTTTCCTCTCTCCATATTGTCCCTTGTTCTGATATACTATTACGGGCTTTAGTTGCTCCGATTAGTGTTGATGAGGTTAAAAGGGAAATTTCCCGTTTACGGAATAACACGGCGCCTGGTATTGATGGCTTGCCTGCAGAATTTTATAAAACCTGTAGTCCTTTGGTTTGTGATGTGCTCACAGTAGTGTTTAATTGGGTTTTGCAACGTCACACTCTTGATTTCCATTTTTGTACTTCAATTCAGATTTTGTTATATAAGAAAGGCGATAGAACTTTACTTTCCAATTGGAGGCCTTTAAGTCTCCTTAATACAGATTTTAAAATTTTAATGAAAATATTGAATACCAGATTGTTGTCCATAGCTCCACACTTGATTTCCCTACACCAATCCTGTTCAGTACCGGGCAGATCTATCTATGATAATCTCCTTTTGCTTCGGGAACTAATAGAGCTTGGTAAAGTTGATGTTATAAAGGGTTTTCTTATGTCCATGGATCAACAAAGGGCCTTTGATCAGGTCCCGCATAGTTATTTGTTTCAGGTTTTATGAACCTATGGAGTTCCTGATCGCTTTATAACCTGGATTGCTTTGCTTTATAGTCATGCTTATGCTATGCCCTTGGTAAATGGTTACTTGGGTTCTTATATCCCTATTCATCGGGGGGTGAGACAAGGCTGCCCTCTGAGTCCATTGCTTTATGTTTTTAGTTTGGATCCACTTTTATGTACAATTGCCCAAGATGTGTGGATTCTTGGTATTGCTTCCCCTCATAGTACCCTTGAGGCCAAAATTTCGGCTTATGCTGATGATGTCTGTGTCTTTGTTGCTGATTTGACCTCTGGAGATAAGGTGTTACATAATTTTTCTAATTTTTCGGATGTTGCAGGTTCCTCCCTTAATAAATCTAAGAGTTTTTTTTTATCCTCTGCATACTGCCATTCCTGAGGTTACGGAGCTGCAAGGCGTTCCTGTTGTACTGGGCCCGGTCCGAATTTTAGGTATGATTTTGGTAAAGATGATAATGCGTTACTTAATTGGTCAGCTAAAATTGAGGCAGTTCAGTCCAGAATCAGATTATGGAAGTCTTGGCAACAAACTAAACAGAAAAAGGTTATCATTACTAAATCTTTACTTCTCCCTCAATTTTTATACCTTAGTGCGGTATACCCCATTCCTCCTGGTTTGGAAGCCACTTT
Source organism: Neoceratodus forsteri (assembly GCA_016271365.2). Lineage (NCBI taxonomy): Eukaryota > Metazoa > Chordata > Ceratodontiformes > Ceratodontidae > Neoceratodus > Neoceratodus forsteri. Next base: position 499,554,929 of record CM028135.1, on the reverse strand, counting down.
ATTGGGGTTTTTTTCAAATTATTTGGGGGAGTCGCCTAAATCCCATTAAAAGAGATGTGTTGTATCTTCCTATTGCACAGGGTGGTTTGAATTGTGTGAATCCGATTACTTTTACTATAGTATTTTTTTACATTGGAATTTACTAGACTTTAGTCATCCACACTCTGTGTTATGGGTGATTTATGCATATGGTTGGTTACCTAAATTGTCCTCAGAGTGGCCAGGTTTGAGCCAGAAAAATTTACACACTCCTAGTTACCTGATTTATGTCAGACCTGTGATATCGAAACTTAATAGATGGAAGTTACTTCCAGCCCATGTGTATTGCAAATCGCGCAAATATATTTATGATGTCCTATAATCTAAAGCACATTCCATAGTCCCTGTTTTTAAGGATGTACCGGATGGTCATGTTGATAACCTCCTTAAAAGTTTGGTAGATAAAAGGATTCCACCTAGATTATGGGATGTTTTATGGCTTAGTTGTCATGGGTGTCTCAATGTTAGGGGGAATTTAAAGCATAAAATGGTTACTGAACGTACTTGTCCGAGGGATACTTGCATTAATCAGGAGGAAACAATGTCCCATTTTTTTGTTTCCTGCCCCTTTGTGCAAGAATTCTGGATGACCCTTTCTGCCCGTTGGAGCCAGCCTTTCTGGCGGGCTGTTACATATCTGGAGGTTGTGGGAGTTTTTTTGCTACATTCTACTTTGTTGGATGCAGGTGTAGTATGGCTGCTGTTCGCTATGTTCAAGTTTCATTTATGGCATGCCAGATGTCACCTTACTCTACAACAGTTATACCACTCACCCCTTGAAGTTCTTCAACATGTTGAACATGATTTGTTGTTACAATGTGATTCTGAATGCAACTGTTTGTCCAAAAATGTATGGCTTATGAGGTGGAAAGAGGTTCCTTTTTTGAAAGACAAAATAGGTTGAATCATTATGCTGTCAGAGAATTGAGTATTGCTAATATTCTCTTTGTTATGTTTTTTTTCCTAGTTTCCATGAATTGTATTACTGTTTTTCTGATTTATTGTTCTGTTTATTAATAAAAACCTTCCCCTACTCTTTTCGATAAGTGCCATGGGATCTTTAACATCCACCTGAACTACCACCAATCCAGGCAGATGGGACCTCAGTTTAACATCTCATATAATACCGTCCATACGTATATCTCAGAATGCATTTTTAAAAGAAGAAAAAAAATGATTACACCATGGTTACACATAAAAACAAAAGTTATTGGTTTTAACTGTAGATGGTAAACTTTTTTAAAAACAGCTATAATATTTATTTTTAACAGTATACTGTATATATATATATATATATATATATATATAAAAATATACGGGGGATGATGAGTCACCACCCTCCCTTAAGCATCTTGTGTAGTATGGGAATCACATGATATTGTTTAGGTACAAAGGAGCTGTGCTACAACCAAGCACTATAAAAAAAAGGTAAAATTGTAGGGTTTATCCTTGGTGTGTTTCCATGAAAACATACATTTTGTTTGGAAATGGGTGATTTAGATAGGTTCACACATCAAGTTTGAACTGGTAGTGATAGAGAATGTTGAAACACAAGGTCAAGTTACTTGCTAAAGGTCACATAGTATGAAAATAATGGCTATTGGGAATGAAACAGCCATTTGGGTTTGAAACAGTAGTGCAGTCAAGTACTGAGCTGCATTAAGGTACAGTACATACCCTTTGTGAGAGAACAAAAATTAATACATATGATGTGAATTAACACAGTTATAGTACTGTATCATGGAACCAAGTGACAATTAAAATGCAGTGCATTATAAAATGGCTCAATATGGAAATGGGGGATACAATTATCCGTTCCATGAAATACAGTGCAATGGGACATCGCAATGACACCAGGAGCAAAGCAAAATGGATATACATGTGTTTATGCCTCACAAACTGTGACTGTAGAAGTTTCATCCAGTCATGAATAGGGTTAAGTAATTTGGCTGTCAGCCCAGAAGAGCTGGCAGCAGTCCTAGCTCACAGTGTTCAAGGAAAACTTAAATGAGACTTTTTTTTTAAATGTATAAAACAACAAACCTTTGTAAGCTAAGCCCGCATTAAAAACACTGACCAGTCATAAAAACACTTTTGAGAACACAGCAGAGTACATTATAGTAACTTTTAATCTTTGTAAACAAAGACATTTTTTTAGCACATCTTTCTTTGTCAAACACCATCTGTATTGACCTAAATGAACAATCAACAACATGCCATGCCCTACAGAATCCTTATAGAATTATGAGACAACAGGATTCCAACCATAAGGAAAATCTTGTACAACAACCCCCTATATTACAAATAGCAAAAACAACTGGTTAGCGATGACCCTGAAATATAGATAACCACACCAATAATTGAAAGGCTTTGCCTGTAGTTCGGTGACCAAGCAGCCAGCCACTCCCACTTCCTGAGCTATATAAGCAGTTCCTCTCAGCCTCACTGTGAAGCATTGTGTCTTTGCAGCTGGAGGCTATGTTGATTTGTCCTCTGAGCTGGCTGGGGCCTAACCCCCCCCCCCCAAAGCCTGCTGTTTCTGTGTGTCTCTGCTGGACTTCAGTGTTTGTTTTCCTGCTTCTGGTTTGTATCTTTCCTCCGGCTGTGCGCTTCCCTGTGTTTTGTTTCTTGTTGTTTTTTTGGGGGGGCCTTTCCCTGTTTTCTGTTTTGCTGTGTTTTGGTTTCCTCTTTTGGGGGGCTTTTATTTTTAAAACTCCTAGCATACTGCTACTACAGAGCTCATTCTGCTTGCTTTCAGTTACAACTCTCAATTTACTGCACTGCAACTGCAAACCTACTCAGAGTTCATGCTGTTGCTTTCAGTTACCTACAACTTCAGCCACTGCTGCTGACTGTTTACTTTAATTACTATTGTACCCAGTGCCTGTGTTTTAATACTGTACTCATTTAACTACTGCTGTACAGGTCCACTTGTTTCCTGCTGCTGCATTGTTTACACCCATTCCTATTCTACCTTGTTTAATCTGAGGTTAGCTGAAGCTCCTGCTGAGGCTATTAAACTAGCTTTTATATCTGCATGTGGTTCTTGGCCTTTCATCACTCCCTTGTTTGTCCTACGACGGGGACTGGAAGGTTTCTGGGGGGTCGTGGCCTATGTGGTTAATTAATTTTTTTCTAAATCCTGTCTTCGTTGCCAAAAATCCTCAGAGTTTGTCACCTTGATTTGGCTATTCATGTCTGGCTGGCTTGCCCCTAACTCAGTGCTGTTTACTTGCTATACAGTTGTTATGCAGGTCCACCTATTACTACTACTACTACTGCTTACTGACCTATCAGTTCCCCACTTGCTTACACAACCGTTGCTCCTTGCTTACACAAACCATTGCTTTATGCCTAGTGCCATCCCCTCGGCTTCGCCTGGGATTCTACTGCTCTCAATCTGCATCCAACCTTGCAAGGTCTCGGCACTCAATGCTCATTACGATCTCAGTATGCCGTGCTCATTCAGCTCACCAGTTTTACAGCCCTCAATCAATTCTGGGGCATGCCAGCCATTCTAATCTGGTGCAGGTTCCTGCAGCCGACGGTCTCACTCTACATTTAGTTCGCATCATTGAGCATGTCCAACTTGGGGTGGGATCCTTCTCGCCTGGCCCATAGCTGGGAATGTCCTTGCCCCAGGCTTGGCTTTAGCTGCCTGCTACACGACAGCAGCTCCTGGTGTAGAATTTAAGACTAGCGGTGAAGGGTGGTTACGACGATCTCCTTTGGCTCTAGTGTTCCACTATAACGGTTGGCCATTGACTTTAGTGGTTTCCCTAGCAAGGCACCTTCACCACATTCTCCCCACAACTGCCTCTGGTTCACCTGGTTTGATTTAGGGTGGGTAGGCCAGGTGAGTGCCTCAGCAGTTGTTGCTCTCCTCCTGTGCCTTGGATGCTTGTATTGTTGCAGAGTTTTCTCACAACCTTCCACAACGTTTCCACTAGAGGGTTTGAGTGAGAGCCTTCCTCCAAATTGAAATATTTTCCACCTCTCTTTAATTGGGTTTTCCAAATTGCAGCTGCAGAGACGTCACTAAATACATTTTCCCAAGCCTGGAGGGAAGGCTACCTAGGCCTTGGATCCCCAGAGATTTCCTCCTCATAGGGTTTTTTTTCTCTCCTCTGTTGCCTCAGGTCATAACACTTAGTTAACATAGTTGTTTCCCCTAGTTTCCTTAGGTAGGTTCCATTGTTGGATGGAGGTGGAGGATGTCCTGCCGTTCCCTCTCTCCTTAGGGGATCCCCTTCTCTCATACAAGCCATCACTATTCTTCTTTACTACTATGTTGCAGTTACTGCTTCTACGTCACTGTTACTGCTTGCTCATACGCATCATGTTGCCTCCTTTTGGGGATGATGCTACATTTTTTTTTGGGAGTACTAAGGTACCTTTAGCCATGGGAACCATCCCATGTCACCTCTAGGGGCAGAACCCTCTCTGAGAGTTCCTTGCTTTCATCCCCCTACAGGGTGGTAATTCCTCTCAAATAGAGAGTGCGAACGGCCACAACCAAACTAATACAGTTACATAAGCATAACACTATACTGGCTGCGTAGGTCAGTGAATTGAAAGGCTTTGCCTGTAGTTCGGTGACCAAGCAGCCAGCCACTCCCACTTCCTGAGCTATATAAGCAGTTCCTCTCAGCCTCACTGTGAAGCATTTTATCTTTGCCCCATCATCCTCCCCTCCTCCTCCAGAGGCTCTCTCTTTAGGGGGATTCCTAAGGTACCTTTAGCCATGGGAACCATCCCGTGGCACCTCTAGGGGAAGAACCCTCTCTGAGAGTTCCTTGCTTTTGTACATCTACAGGGTTTTAATTCCTCTGGAATAGAGAGTGTGAACGGCCAACACCAAACTAATACAGTTACATAAGCATAACACTATACTGGCTGCGTAGGTCAGTGAATCAGGCACAGAGAACAAAACTGTAGTATATACCATTGAGTCTGAATGTATTCTAAAGTGAATAGCAATAACAATTGAATAAACACATATATATCACACCCAAACTGTTGCAGATAATATTAAAACAGCTTTAAACATTTACCCAAGATGAGCAGTGATTCTTGAACCATAAAAAAAAAAAGGTTGGAGACAAAAATAGGGAGTGAACTGTAAAAACACTTACCAGATATCAGTTTGAGAAGAAACAGCTGCTTGCCCTCCAGGATCAAATGGGACAGTTTTTCATTCCAAAATCTCTGATTGTTTGGCCACAAATTGAACAACAGGTAGAACGTCTGATATCTCGGGTGTTTGGATAGCTAGTATAACGAAGATGCTTATGCTGCATGAGTGGAGGTCTGTCAGCATTTCACATTTAATATGAGGCATTTTTAATGTCTGTAAATCCAGTCTTTTTGTTAGAAAGGACTGTGTAGGGCAAGCAAATGCTGACTTGTCTCCAATGCTGGTAGAGCAGCACATGCTTAGCACTGGGCAGAAATGTCGAGTACAGAATTTCCTATTGACCTTGTGTACAGCACATGTCTGATTAGACCTTTATAGGAAGTAGACACACTGACAAACAACATAAAAGCAAGCACATGTGGGAAACTTGAAAATTAGCCCAAAGCTGTCACCTACCGCTTTCCGGTCCCTGGTAGGCAAGCAGTCATCACGGGAGGTTTGCTGTGACTCCGTGTGGGTCTGCCACGCCTGCTACCACTGTAAGTACAAGCAGGTCCAAGTAGGCAAAACAAAGATTGCACTACGCTACTTGACCACTGTAAGTACGAGCAGGTCCAAGTAGGCAAAATGAAGATTGCACTACACTACTCAACCTTCAAAATTAATTGAAGGTGAAGCTTCCCTTGTTTAATCTCATCTCATCCTCATCGCCAATATGTAAAGAGTAAAAGGACTCCACTATGGGTTCTTGTTAGAGATAAACAAGTGGAAGGAACTACAGACAGTGGTAAATCATGTAATAAACAAGTTTGCAGACTTATAACCTACAGTAATAAATACTGGGAGACAACAAGTTTCCCTACATCTAGATGCAACAATTCTCAGCAAATCTTTCTAGAACCATGCTTCTTATAGTGAGATAAGGAAAAAGGTGTGACAGTTTTCATTGGCTGAAGCAAGTGGTACCATTACATTGCTGGATAGAAAATGTAGAGTCAGCAGGAAGAAAAGCATTATGTTATACATAAGATATAACATTAGTTAGAACAAAGACAGAGCAGACATTGTAGCAGGTGCAAGGTCATTATGGTGAAAAGCAGTGTCAGCAGAAATACAAGAATACTTTGGAAAAACAGATATGGTTAGGCCCAAAGCACATATGCCTCATATAAGCAAATGAACATTACGTATAACAGAAAACTAAGAAATAATACTGTAAAATAAATGTATACTGTATAGTGTATACACTTAGCAAGCATGATCCCTAGTACCCATGCTTGTACAGCGGATACCCATTATTACATATCAGTGCAATACAGCAATATTACAATAATAATAAAACATATGTCATTGGCGTCTGCATGAAGGTGCAAGGGGTGTGGGACCCACGGGCAATAATAGTAACCTATAGGAGTTGTGAATCAGTCTCCTATCACTCAAACTGTCAAAAAGTGCTGTTTTCTACAAAAAAAAATCCTTTTATTTCTGTGCTCTGCTTCATTTGCATAACCGTGCCCCTTTTTATGTTGGCTCGTCCATGCGCAGCAAACATATTGCGGTAGTAGCAGATTTAGAGGCGCCGTCACTGTTGGGCGAATGCAGGGCATGCATCAGTAGGTGCGTTCCTCATTCCACAATTAGCCAGCAGCAGGCACCAACACCCTGCATAGATAATGTGGCCACCAGATCAAAGAAAAGGTCATCTGCAATGAGAGCAAAGCTGTCTTGCAGCAGGACCACAACACGCCTCCTGATATCCACGCAACATGGCGGCAGTGACTGTCACTGCCTCCTGTGATAATGCTGATGGGGGAGCCCACTTTCTGTCGGCATAATGACCTCCCTCCAATTTAAAATGTATGCCAAGGAGGTGCCCAATCCCCCTCGGCATCATGCACCCCCATATGTTTTTTCTTTGCCGATGGGGGGCCCAATCCCCATTGGCATTTATTCTGGCCCTGAGTTTATTTTGTCATGGGGAGCCCACTCCCCATCGGCATAATGTCTCTCCTTCCTGCCTGCTTTTGTTGTGTGCCTGGGGGTGCCCAACTCTAGCTCATGTCTTCACCGCCTTCAGTATGTGCCGACAGGGTGCCTGATCCCCATTGGCTACAGCATCCCCCAACAAAAGGCTTAGGTGGTATGCTGGGAGCCCACTCCAGCGTGCAAATCCTGCAAAAAAAAAATCCCGGCGTTTTTTTTTGTTAAACCTGTAAAGAAACGGGTCCCGCGTCTCCCCTGCCACCTCCCACAACCTGTGCCCACCTCTGCACACCCTGCCTCCCCACACCCCCTCACCCCATACTTACCTCCGGAGTCTGGCGCGATGATCTTTGTCAGACAGGGAACACATCTGCACTCTTCAAAGCCGACCGCGAACTGAGAAAATGCTAGTGAGCTGTATAATGGAACAAATAGTTTTTTTTTTCAACTTTGATGCATATCTCAGGCATTTTTGGGAATTTTGGCACCAAATTTTCAACATGAGGTTTTTGGGACCCCTTCTCATGAATTCTGGCACCGTCATAGTGTTAATCGGCCCTGAAAGGTGATTTTGTGGGTTACTGCGAGAAATCACTTGTCGGGACTAATTAACAAAACTACAGTGCCACTGTTCATGAGTGGGGCTCTCAGAAAGCCTATGTTGCAAATTTGGTGGGAAAAATCCCCAAAATGGCTGTTTTACGAGCGTGTGTTGTGCAATTTCCAAGCACACTTGTAACTTCGTGAATTTGTAATATTTTCACTCCAGATTTTCAACATTGGCATCTTTACATACCTCCTTATGAACAGTATAGCTGTCATTTTACATATCCTAGCCAAAATGTGTTTGCGCATGTCCGGTGCAGAATAGCGTGGTAGCTGTGTGAAATCAGTTTTCTGGACAGTTTGAAGAAATGACGGTGACACTGTTCATGAGCAGAAGTCCTAAAATGCCTAGGTTGAAAATTTGGTGACGAAATTCCATAAAATGGCTGTGTTACAAGGGTGCGTTGTGCAGTTTCTACGCACCCTTGTAACTTCGCAAATTTGCAGTATTTTCATGGCAGATTTTCAACACTGGCATTTTTTCACACCTCCTTATGAACTTTACAGCTTTCATTTTTCACATCCTGCCCTAAATGTGTTTTCTCACCTGTGGCGCAGAATGGCGTGGTCACTGTGCAAAATCAACGTTTCGGACAAATTACCAAAATCACAGTGCCACTGTTCATGAGGGGAGGTCCCAAAATGCCTATGTTAAACATGTGGTCAAAATAATTGGATTACAGACGTGTGTTGCTCAGTTCCTATATATGCTCATAACTTCAGCATATTTTCATATTTTCACTCCAGATTTTCAACTTTGCCATTTTTTACATCTCCTCATGAACAATACAGTTGTCATTTTCCACATACTGCCCAAACTGTGTTTTCATCCCTGTGTCACCAAATGGCATAGCCACTGTACAAAACCACCTTTCAGCTAACAAACTGATAGTGCCATTTTTCATGAGGTGGGCTCACAAACAGCCCATGTTGAAAATTTGGAGTGAAAATACCTACACACGCCTATGGTGTTAGGGTTTCCAACTGTAGCACCCTACCCTGTACAGACTTACAGGCATCAGGGGTGTGACTTGGGACCATCGGCTGTAATGCTCATGCCATTCCACCCCCACCCCACCCTGCAGCCAGTGACAAGCATTGTGGTGTGCCTTGCAGTGATCGGCCACATAGTTCACCCCATTCTCCTATACTGCACCCACCTCAGTGTATTTCCTTATGGGATGGGTAAGTATGATGCCCAAAGACCCCAAAGCACACCACGCCACTTGTCAGTGTCTACAGGGTAGGGTGAGGTACAATGGCATGAACATTATGGCTGATGACCCAAAGGCACACCCCAATGTCTGTCAGTCTCTATAGGGTGGGGGTGGGGTTGGCGTCACTTCAATACTTCACTGCCATTCCTATTATGCGTCTCTAACTCTGGCACTATTAATGCCAATGCCAGTGAGACAACATTCGGCATTGACAAATGCTTGTTTTGTCAGTGCTGCAACCCCAAATTGTGACATCATGCAAGGGAAACAAAGAAGGGACACTGTCAGTTTTTAGTTTTAGATGAAAAAACTCAGCTATTTACTGTACCCACAATGCCTCACTATGTAAATTAGTATACAGGCTATTATATTTCTGTGCTCACTACAGAAATAGGAGACTGCATCACTCAGTAATGAACTCTTGTCAGCTAGATACTGTATGAACAATGCCTTGTTTTGAAAATAAACATATGAGAGCTTAAAGTGTTGACACCACTACATAACTATGAGACTGTACCTCACAGTAAGGAAACTGGAAAACAACTTCTTATTGTACACATGATGCCTTGCTATATACATCTATGTACTAGGTTTCATACTGCATCATCACCATCAAAATAAAAAACTGCACCTCTGAGTAAGGAACATTTAAGACAACTTTATTATTTACCCAGAATTCCTTGTTGCTGTATGTAAAACATTGACAGCTCCCTTGCATGACATCATTCTGGGGGTGAGGCTGCACAGAGAAAACTGGAGGGCAGCCAGTAACAAAGCGCTGATAAAACATTAAAAAAAATTATTATGACAGATTTTTTTAGAAAACAAATTGCAGCTTCAACATTTGAAGCCTGGCTGGCAATGACATACTATGTGAAAACAGTATTTGGAAAACTTGCATGAATCACTTTAATTATGTATCTGAAGTTACTATGCTTAGAGGAGTGCTTTCTTTTTTATTTCCTCTCCCTTAGTAATGCCGTCCAGATGCAACTGAATTTACTTGGATTCACACTGATTATCTATTGGCCATGGTGAGAATTTGTAGAGAATGGTGTTTTCATCCACAGTCCAGGAAGTGAACGGATTATTCATTCTATCAATGCTTGGTACTTGGTCAGATCTGGTGGCTTTTCCTTCATCAATGTGTGCAGTGTAGGTGCTGTTGAAGATGGAAGCTAACCTGGATGCAGCTCCTTTGAGGTACTCTTTTATCATTGCATACTGATCTACAGTTCAGACTAACCAACAGAATCCAGATAAAAAATCCCTGGCTGCTTTGATTCAGGTTCAAAAGTGCCTGAGGGGTGGAAACAAGGCTCCCTGTGGAAACTGCCCATTGTAACCCCTATTCTCAAAAGTGGGGACCCAACCTCACTCTGCAATTATTGGCCCATCTCCATCTTGCCACCAATCTCTAAAGCTCTTGAGAAAATTGTCGTTGACCAGTTATCTGAGTTCCTGGACATCCATAACCTGCTATGCCCATAGCAACACAGCTTCTGGAAAGGTCATAGTACTAGCACTGCCCTACTGGAGTACACCTCCTTCATCCATGATGCCCTTGACTGTGGGCACTTAGTTGGGTCTGTGTTCATAGACCTAACTATGGGCTTTGATATGGTCAGTCACCCACTTCTGATTGACTCCCTTCTCTCCTTGGGGTTATCCCAGGATGTCACTTCCTGGTTTGCTTACTACCTTACTGGTTGGTCACAGAAGGTGAAAATTAACAACACACTCTCCTCCAACCTCCCTGTCTGCTCTGGTGTCCCACAGGGCTCCATTCTTGGTCCACTTCTCTTTAGCCTGTTCTTAAACACTCTCCCTGTGTCTGTTCGGGGAAGCTACTCCTCTACACAGATGATGCTGTCCATTTCAGTAGTCATTTAGCCCCTGCTCCTCTACAACAGGACCTACAACAATCCTTCACAGAAGTTGAATCCTGGTTTGCTAGCCAGAAACTAATCCTTAATTATAAAAAAAAAACAAAGGTAATGTTGTTCTCCCACCCTCAGAATAAGAATAAGTCCACATCTCTCTACATCCTCAACTCCCAGTTAGACCCTCTTGAGCCTGTCTCTAGCTTCAAGCATCTGGGAATCACCCTTGATACCTCTCTTTCCTTTCATGCCCACATAACTGCAGTCTGCTCTGCAGTCAACCGTAGGATTGGTCTGCTCTACAGAATCAGATCCGATCTTCCGTCTGCTGCTCTTAGACTGGCTGTCACCAGTTCTGTTCTCTCACTGGTGGACTATGGTATTGTCATTTATGGTTCTGCCTCTAACACTGCACCGAACAGCATCAGGTTAGTGCTGAATAAGGCCTGCTGCCTGGCCAGCGGTTGTGATAGATTTACCCACATTTGCAATCTGTATCAATGCTCCGCCTGGTTGAACTTCAAAGGTAGGCTAACTTATCAGACGTGCTTGCTTGCCAAGAAAATCTCCCTTGGACTCTCCCCTGTTGTGACTCAACACCTTCTTTCCTTGACTCCACATAATTAGGCTACTAGACTTTCAACAAAAGCCACCTTCCTCATCCCCTACTATATGACCTCTGCAGGCCAGAGAACGATCAAGTACCGAGCTCCTCTTTGTATGAATGCCCTTCCTGGTCCACTACTTTCTGAGCCCAGAATTGGCCCTTTTAAAACCTACTTGCAGGATCATAGTCTTGCCTCCTTAAGCTGTGACTACCTGTAGCCTCTTTCTCCTTTCTAGCCCCCGGGGCCACTGTCTCTCCCTAACCTTACCTGTCAAAGTCCTCTGGGCTGCCACACCTCTCCCTCTACTCTTCTTCCCTTCTGTCCTATCTCCCTAACCCCTAACCTACCTTCCTTTTACACTGCCCAAACTGGTTCAGTTTACTGAAATATTTCTACTGCCTGACAATGTCCTCTGGGCTGCTTCTCTCTCCCTATACTCTCCTCTCCCTCTGTCCAATATCACTAATTTCCTGACCCAATTCCCTGTTAACCCAGCAAAAGCTGATGCCATTTGCTGATATACTCCCTTCTTTGATGTATAACCTTGATTTTATTATGATATATACTTGTTGTAATGCTGTCTTTTGTAACATTTGTATTGTATTGCCTTGCCTCTTTTCATGTTGCCATGGAGCCTTTGCAAAGGAGTCTCTGACTCAAAGGGTTGTAATTCCTAGATCTCAATAAATAAATAAATAACGTAAATGATGATAACTGTTGATATGTCTCACGGACTCCAGTATTTCAAGAAAGCCTTAATTTAACTTCTGCTGTATAAAACTTTACCATAGCTCACTGCATTTTCAAGCATATCATTTAAAATAGAGATCCTGTGAGAGACTCTCCATTACTGAATTAAGTTGCTGAAAGGTTGGTACTTTGGTGAAGTGGATTCTCGATGTTTGATGTTTAATGTGTACCCCTGCATAAACGATGCTTTGAGAGGTATCTGTATATTTATTTGAATGGGACTCCTATTGGGAGCTGATTGTTGTGAGGAGTGGATTTGGGCCTGGTAAAAACTATTTATCTGTGGCTTTTGGATTCTAGGATTACTGAAATGCGAAATCTGACTTTACAAACCACACTTTATACTGGAGGTTTCCTCAAAATTGAGTGATCAAATAATTTGAAGGAAACAAATTAAAGAAGGCCTTATTACAGAGCTAGATTTCTTAAGCATTTTTATTAATACTTCTTAGTCTCTATAGTTGGTCTACTCAGGTAGGCCCACATATTCAAAAGAGATGCATGGTCCAAAATGGAGACACATGGCGCATCTCAGAAAATGCGTGGAAGCGCGATATTCAGAAGGGAGATATGCGTTGCACATTTCTGAATGCGTGATCATGCAGAAATAATGTATGCGAAGCAAAAAAGGGTGCGGGTACCTGAATATGCCACACATCAGTATATTCAGCCAAAATTGGCAGGGTGTGTGCCATGCATCTCAGAAGTGTGCCGCACAAAGTTAGGCAGACAAAAGGATGGCCTAATTTGGCCAGCCACCCACACGCAGGCCATGGAACCACAGGTAAGCCATCCTGAGACAGCCCTTGGAGGTGCACCAGAATGTGCTTCAAGCACCACACATAGCAGTCATGCCAGGATGGCAGTACCCAGAGCCACAGGTGCTGGGACACCACTGGTACTGCCCAGAGAGCCAGCCCCCACACCGCAACCAGGACATAGACACCCAGCTGCCACACGCTAGTGCTGTCGGGTGCCCCCCAGCACACCAGTGGAGCAGACAGCCACAATGTAGCACATGTACTGCCGGCCATGGCCTGCACTGCTGTGGCCTGCAGGGCACCACCTGGTAGTGGTATGCACCCATGGTAATGTCTGGAGCAATGGTGCCCAGGTAGCCTGGAGGAGTTAGTGGCAACATGGCATGGGCCAGGGACTGATTAGTGGCCCATGCCCATGGTGGTACACCATAGGTGCACACAGTTCACCCATGCCAGGCCAATGCCACTGGGAGTCACAGACATGTCACCGATGCCTGCCATGCTGTGCGGCACTGCAACAGGGGCACAGCGGTGGGTCAGTGTGGTGTTCAGTTGGTGGACATAGCACAACAGTGGCAGCACAGGGGAAGGGTGGCACCACCTGCAGCCTGGGGCTGACATGAGTATGCCTCACTTACTTCAGACCCTACCTGTTAAGTGTGCAGCCACCATGGGCATGTACATAGCCAGTGTCAGACTGGCCCACCAGGATATCTGGAGTGGTCCAGGTGGGACCCACTCACTCAGGTACCTGGTCACCTTCAGAACACCGACATTACCAGCATTTATCACCATGTTACTATCATAAGGGGGTATGTGGGGAACTGCAGGTGAATGTAAGCTGCAAATGGAGCTGGTGTATCACATTCATGTGGTATACCAATTGGAGCGTGTCACCTTGTGCCTTCCCCTGTTGCTTGTCCAGGTGGGCCCCCTGTACCCCAGTCTGCCCCTGTACATGGCCATGGGTAATAGCACTGTACTCAGGCTAATGCAGTCCACCCACCCACACACAAACATGCCATCACACCTGCCTGCTAGGCTGCACTACCTTCTGTTCACCTTTGTGGAGTGGTGGGGCAGCACTGCAAAGTTGGAACTATGCATGCCTTGGGTATGCAAATGGACTAAATACATTCTAGTAATGACCTGTGCATGTGGCGATTGGGGTCAGAATGTTCAGTGAGGCCATCTGCATATCCTGGCTGAATATTGCAAGTTTGCACGCCATGCACATGGCCGCCTATCGGGCATTTCCCTATGCTCCATACAGGTCTCAGGTCACCTGCCGCTCCACACATCTCTCACTGCATGATTGCGTATGTTCGGTCTATTCAGCCAGATGTGGGCTACAGCATCTCATGGCGATTCTTCTGAATATACGATACCACTGGTTTGTGTCGGTGCATCTCAGTTCTACGGCACAGGCACTTGTGCATTGCAGCCAGGGACTTTTGAATATAGGGCCCATAATATTTCTTTCCCCACTTACTAAAGATTTAACATAAAAAGGGTGGATTCCTAAGAATTAACAGGTCTCCTTTTTTTGTAATCTTAATCATCAGTGTTGTATAAAAGGATGGACTCCTCTGATGCTTGAAGGGAGCCCCTAGGCTATGTTATGGCCCAGGATTTACCTTTTTTTATTGCATTTTTTGCTCCCGATCTCCTCGCATCAGCCCCCATCCAACTGACCTCCCCAGCCCCATTACCCAGCTCCTCCAGGGTCTTACCTTAGTTTGTCCTGGCTAAGGGATGGCTGCCAGACCACCATGCAGAGCCTCCAGGAGGTCAGTCTTCATCCTGCCTCCATGAGGTATTCTTCAGTTTTCCTCCCTCCCCGTTGTCAGGGTGAGACATGTCAACACATGTATGTGGAGGCATACACACGTTGTGGAGTCCTGCAGCACCCACCCTTCTATTGGTGTCCCATCCCATCCTACTTTAAGGCCTCCACCTTGGGGCAGTCATGCAGTGGGACAGCCAAGTCTCCCTCTCCCTCCCCGGCAGACCCCCAGCAGTCCGTACTCGTTCCCAAACATAGGTTGCTGGTGTGGCGCAAGGTGCGGTGTCCAGCGACTCAAATGTCAGTGCCACTGGACCAGCCCAGGATTTATCTTTTTTATGTAATTTATCAATGTTATTGTGGGAAGAGATAAGTAGAGTCAAATTTCTAAGGTATCTACTTTGCCACTTCACTAAATTAAACTTTTTGCGCATCTATTAGAAAATTATGAGATTGTATTAACTAAGGACAAACGGTTATTCTTCTTTTAAATACCTCCGCAATATTGGCCAAGAGCCCTGTTTGTAACCAATATATTTCACTAAGTATTGCTTTTGTTTGAAGCTTGTAAAATTGGTGTTTTTCTTCTGTATCGTAAAGACTTGTAGTCAAGCCAATAAACTTAAACTGAAACTGATGGTCTCCTCCATAAGCCATTGGTCTTGATGCTCTTAGATTTCACACCAGACCCATGTAGGGAGAGTGGGAAAAGTGTACCCCCATAGTTTCTTCACTTCCCTTGCCACTTACTGAGCAGCTTGATAGAGTTCCATCAGGTTCCCATGGGCAAACTCACACAGAAGCCCCACGGGCAGCACGTCAATTCTGTGAGGAAATTATAGCGAGGGACCTTCCGCTAATCAATTACAGTGCATATAATCATAGCGAATGGCACATTATAGCGACCGGTGATTTCAGTGACTGGAACATGTAGCAACAATGTAAGGGCTACATACCCCCTGTATCCAAGTGCGTCACAGAGTTGGTATATTTTAGATGGAGGGGTTGGAGCGCAGCCCCCCCCCGTGTACATCACCACACCAATTAAGTGGTGGCAGCTGGCTGCAATGAGGGCTGTGCATTCAGTCTTTTCAACAGCGAGTGTAAAAGGCAGCAGTACCTGGAGGTTTTGAGATGGTATGTGGAGGATGCAGATTTCACCCTGAATATATGTTGCTTGTCGTTAGCATTCGTGCCAGTGTCTGATGTTGCAAGCACCTTTGATGAGTTGAGGGATAATGCTATTTTTCAGGAGCATGATGAGATTTTGAAGGAGCTTGCAGTATTATTTGCTGAAATTGGTATGAGCTGAATAATACCGTAGCTGAAATTTACTGCACTGTTTTTGAGTTGCTGAAATTGACACTCGCTATATCTGCCTCGCCGATATGACATGGAACCAAGCCATATGGCAGTTGGCTCATACTTGTGAGTCTTGGGCAAGGGAAAATAAGTGTCCACTTCCATTTTATGGCACAATACAGGCCTCTAGGTGGACGAGGCATTGTTTTTTTGGTCCCTTCTCTATTAGGCTAGCAGTACTTATCTTAGGGCAGGTCTTGGGGACGGGGCAAGCAGTCCCAAGTCACATGCTCCTCAACTATTTGCACTGCAGTCAACCCTCTGGTAAGTCAGTAATTTTCTTACTTAATTGCTGTCTGAGAATTCAAATACAGTTTGTGGTTATGCTAGCCTAGTTAAACTGAAAACAGTCTGTATGGGCTAACAATATTGTCTGGGAAGTTCACTGCTCTTTACTGTGTCCCTTTTCCTGACACAGTTCATGGGTGCTTGCATGGAATCTTGATAATAGTCAGTTCTGGACGAGTGCTTGTGTGCTTCACGCACCATTTGGGGGACACTGGTGTTGGTCACTAGTGCTTTTCCCATGCTAAGGTTCACCTGGGAACTGTCCTGCCTCTGTTGTGCACCAGCTTTGATCCCACTCAGATTTGCAACCCAGTAGACTGAAAAAGTACAGGGACTTTCAGTAGAAGTGTTGTGAATTTTCACTTCACCAGCAACTTGTTGGTAAAGTTCAGAGCTTTGCACTGAGCTTAGCTGTGGTGAAGTTGGCACTTCACCAGCAATTTACAGTGCAAAGTAGTTTTTTCTAATCTTTTATGTCCCCTACCTTCTTGAAAGTCCCTACCACCCTCACCACCCCTTTGGCTCTATCCGGTTGCACAGAAAATACCCCCTGCCCCTCACCCACTTACCAGATGCATCCTCTCCGGCCTAGCCCTGGCCACAGTGGCCAAATTCTCAAAGTAAGTAATATTAACCTTACTGGTGGCTTCCCTGACCTGCTCACACTGCCATGTTTCCCATTACATGAATCCCAACATCCCCCCAGCCCCTGCCACATGACAATATAAAAGGTAAGTTGGTTTCTAAGCTAGCCTCACTCCCACATCCACCCACTCAGCACCCAGTCTATGCTTCACCCCCCCCCCATGTCAACCAAAGTAAAGGATACATTTTAACTCAGGGGTTTAGACTAGTTTCATTTTCATTTAGTCATCCTGAGTGGAACAGAAATATAGACAATGATGGCCGAAAAAGACCAAAGGTCCATTCTGTCTGCTCTAGTTCCTTATTTAGCCCTGTGGTCCACTGTTCACTGTTACTTCAGGATCCTAGCCCTACCCCCCCCCAGTTCACCTCTCTGAATTTGAGTAGCCACTATACCCTTCATTTTCTCCCAGGCATGATTAAAACCACTAATGGTTTTTGCACCCACGACCTCTGCTGGCAGCCTGTTCCATGGCTTCGCCACACTTTCTGTGCAATAGTTTTTCCTCACATTGTGAAGGTGTGGGATAAAACAGATGCAACAAACCAGAAATCAGGTGCATAAAAAATGCAAATGTGCATTATTTTATTCAAATCAGAAACTAAAAAAAATTAAAATGTAATAAACATACAGTAAGCAAAAGCTTATTCAATGTCCAGTATCAAGCAAACTTTCTAATTTTGAAAATTCCTGAGGCTTCGTTTCAGTCTTTGCAAATAGTACAGTGTGGAAATAAGCACACACTTCTGAGGTCCTCCTCATTCAGTAGTCAGTATTCGACTGATTCCCCTATCTATCTTTGTTACTCAAAGTGGTGGGTTTTTATACCTTTCATGGATGACATCACCGTCAGGAAATCCACCCCTTTTTGCTAAAACCAGTATAAACCTCTTATTCTCAGGAGTGAAGACACACATGTTCATACATGTTATCTTATTTTAGCCTAGACTCAGTTCCTCTTTTCTTGTTTAAGGGGGTTTTATGTTTCCATTTTGTTTCATCTCAAAAGGGAGTTTTAATAAGATAGTAAGTGCATGAGGGTTCCACTGGGTTTGCAAGGGGAACGGGAGAGCAAGGGTGCGCTTATCTTCTGCCTTCTCCTGCCAACCCTTGGAACTCATCATGTCTTTTTCTTTTTCTTTCCATTAAACTGTTAAATGCGACACCCTAAAATAGACAAGCAAACAGAAAACATATTTCATTTTCATTCCCAGCTCGAGCGGCCGTCCCACAGAAACAAAGAGCGAAAGGAATGGGGGGTCAGATACCTCACACATGGATATCTTCCTTAGATAGGGCTCACCCTGTCACACACACCCTCTTGTACAAGAGGGTAACAGTCCTTACTGTTGGCAGTCATCCCACCAGAACCCTGGAAGGGTTGGAGCTTCCACATCTTGCTTACCAGTACAACTGTTGTGCATGTGCCCTTCCTTAGAGGCAGGGAACATCTCTGACTGGCAGACCAAACAGGATTTTAAGTAAGCTGATACCTGTCTGTACATTCCTGTCCAGTAGAAATGTGGTACCAGATTATCCAGTGTGCTTTCATGACTGAGGTGCTCACAAGTACTGGAGTGAGTAGCCTCTATTACCCTCTGCTAATATCTCTTTGACACCACCACTTGTATATCTATCTTATTTGATCTAGGTTTGGGTCTCATATGGTACAAATCTCATTAATACTTTAATACCATGAATACATTCTATTACCCACCCCACTGTCTACAGGTACACCATCTTTCGCTTTTATGCACTGTTTTAGTTTCTCTAAAGTATGGTCCCCAGATTGCAATTTACCCCAATCCACTGTTTTCCAATTTTCACCTAGTGCATCTACAAATGAAGTCCTTTCAGCCAACTACAGGCCTCTTCTTGCTTGACGGTAGTTTCATTGCCCAGCAAAATATTTAAAGGATCTGTCTCACATGGGATTTCAATGGTATTCAGGCAGCTGTCCATGCTTTCCTGACGCAGACTCCCCTCACTTTCAAAGTCAATATCACACAGATAACACCCTCATAATATGGGAGCTCTGGACAGTCATTACACAATTCAAACCTTTCCGCTGGCTCCTGTGGTTGGATACAGGACTCTGCCTCCTCTGGTTCCTCCTCCTCCTCAAAGTGCATAACACCTGTACTCAAACTCTTCTTGACCTCCAACACTTCGTTCTCTGCCTTTAGGCAAAGCCGCTATGCCTCTAGTCATCTTTGGATCAGCCATGTCATTAAGGCTTCTATCATCTGGAACACCACAGTCATGCCATCTGTTAGTTTTACTGGATGCTTATCACTGGTACTGGTAGATTGCAGCCAACTTGTCAACATAGCCTGCAGCTGCTCCACAGAGGGTTCAGGCTTTCTTCTGGCTCCAAGATCCAACCCGGGTCTGGGTTTATCTCCAGTCTTCTCCACCATGGCATGAGTCAATATATATATTTTTGCCTTAACACCCTGATCTTTTTGCATCTCTCTGGGTATTGGATCAATACCCACTGATAACATCTCCCAGGCAGTCTAGATGTACTAGAAATCCCACTGCTGACACCAGTGTGAAGGTGTGGGATAAAACTGACACAACAAACCAGAAGTCATGTACATAAAAAAGAAAACAGTGTTGTTATTTTATTCAAATCAGAAAATAGAAAATAAAAAAAATGTAATAAACATACAGAAAGCAAAAGGTTATTCAATGTCCAGTATCCAGCAGACTTTCTACTTTTGAAAATTCCTGAGGCTTAGCTTTAGCCTTTGCAAACAGAACAGTGTGGAAACAAGCACACACTTCTGAGGTCCTTCTCACTTGATAGGCCATATTCAACTGATTCCCCTATCTATCTTTGTTACTCCAAGTGGTGGTTTTTGATACCTTTCATGGATGACATCACTGTCAAGTGATCCACCCCCTTTTTCCTAAAACCAGTATAAACCTCTTATTCTTAAGTATTCCCCATCAAACAGAAAAGACATACATGTTCATATATGCCATCTTTTCTAGCATAGACTCAACTCCTCTTTTCTTGGTTAAGGGGGTTTTATGTTTTCCTTTTGTTTCATCTCAAAAGAGAGTTTTAATAAGATAGTAAGTGCATGAGGGTTCCACTGGGTTTGCAAGGGGAATGGGAGAACAAATCACTCTCCTCTTCTCCCTTCTCCTGACAACGCCTGGAACTCATCATATCTTTTTCTTTTTATTTCCATTAAAGCGTTAAATGTGACATCCTAAAATAGACAAGTATACGGCAAGCATATTTCATTTTCATTTTCAGCGTGAGCAGCCAACCCACAGAAACAAAGAGTGAAAGGAATAAGGGGTTTGGATACCTCGAACATGAGTATCTACCTTAGATAGGGCTCACCATGTCACGCACATCCCTCCTGAACCTCCCCCCTGTTGGCTTCAGCTCATGACCACTTGACTATGAGCTAGTATTCAAGCAAAATGGTTCCCCAAAGTTCAACCTGCTAATTTCTTTCAGGAATTTGAAGGTCTGTATCATATCTCCTCCTTCTCTTCTGGTCTTCAGCAAGTACATATTCAATGCCTTGAGGTGCTTCTCATAGGACATGCCCTACTTGCTCCAAATCATTTTTGTTACCGTGCATTGCATTGTCTTGAACCTATTCCCATCCTTCTTGAGGTAAGGACCCGAGAACTGGGTGCTGTTCTCCAGGTGTGGCCTCGCCAAGGATCTATACAGGGGAAGTATTACTTCCCTTTTTCTGCTATCAGTACCTCTGCCAATACATCCACGCATCCTGTTTGCCTTGCTATAAGCCTTGTTGCACTGAATTGATTGCTTTAGGGAGTCACTGATGACAACTGCAAGGTATCATTCCTTAGCCATGGTACTGAGTCTTACCCCTCCCACCCAGTACTCTGTCCTGGGGTTCTTGTTCCCCTATGTGCATCTCCTAGCACTTTTTGGCATTGCTTTACAACTGCCAAACCCTTGACTATATCTCTAGCTTTTATAAGTCTTTCTGCATTTCCGTTACTCCCTCATCACTATCTACCCACCCACCCACAGAGCTTAGTGTCATCTACAAAGAAACACAGCCTGTTCTGGATCCCCTGACCAATGTCGCTGATGAACATGTTGACAAGGACTAGACCCATTACAGATTCCTGTGGAACCCCACTTGTGACCTCCCTCTTTTCTATTTAATCCCATTGACTGCTACACTCTGCTACCTCCCCTTTAGCCAGTTACCTACCCAGTTTACTATGACCTTAGCTACACCCAGAGTCTCCATCTTCTTCAGCAAGATGCTGTGGGGTTTCAAGTCAAAAGCCTTGCTGAAGGTGAAGAACAGCAAATACACAGCATGGTCCCTATCCAATTCCCTCACCACCCAGTTAAAGAAAACTATCAGGTTAGTCTGACAAGACCTCCCTGCAATGAATCCATGCTGCTTGCTATCCTGGAGACTGTTGCTCTCCAAGTAGTCCACAAGATCATCTTTGACCAGTGACTCCATCAGTTTTCCTACAGTAGAGGTAAGACTGACAGGCCTACAGTTCCCTCTTTGATCCTTGTCCCCCCCCCATGGAGCATAGCTATTTCCACCACACTCCAATCCTTCAGAACCACCCCTGTCCTTAGAGATGCTGAATAGGCCTACCAGGGGATGAGCCAGTTCCACTGCCAATTCCCTGAATGTCATCAGATGCAACCCATCTGATCCTAGGCCTCATCAGTCTTCAGGGTTGTCAGCCCTTTCAGGACCCTTTTGCTAGTAAATGCTGGCTGCCTTAACTCCGGGACCTCTTTAATGGCTGCTTTGATGTCATTGTCAGGCAAGGATCCACTGTTCTCCTTAGTGAAAACTGAGCAAAAGTAATCATTAAGGGTGGTGGCCTTTTGCTCATCTGCCTTAGTCACCCTATTTCCCTCTGTTAGCCTCACAATTTCCCTTCCTTTCTTTCTTTTTTCTCTAATATACCTGAAGAACTGTTTTTCTCTGCTCTTGACCCCTTCTGCATTATGCAGCTCTGTGTCTACTTTTGCCTTCCTAACTGCCCTCTTTGCCTCCTTGTTTTTCAGCAAATATTATTCCCATTCTTCCTCCCCCTGCTTTTCTTTAAATCTATAGAAGGCCTTTTTTTTGGCCCTCACTGGTTCCTTGGCCCTTGCTGAGAACTACAATGGTCTCTTGAACCTGTTGTTTTCGGTTACCTTTCTCATGCATACCTTAGATGCCCCGAGAATGGTCCCCTTAATTGCCCCTTCTCCCTTTCACTCCATCTATATTGTCCACCCTACTAACTTATTCCTGACCAGCTCCTTCAGCCTATTGAACTCTGCCCTTCTAAAATCAAGGACGTTGGTGCTCAGTTGTGGTTTACCAGATCCAAGGGCCAGTTTGAGTTACGGTCACTGTTCTGTTATGGCTCCCCTACTCCCAGAGCTCTCACCTCCTCCAAGCTGGTGAGCACCATATTGAGAATTTCAGTCTGTCTGGTAGGTTCCTTATCTAAGTATACCAGCAGACAGTCCTAGAACACATCCAGCAAAACCTGGCGTCTTGTGCTCCTGGCCACTGAACATCTCAACTGATGTCTGGCAGGTTCAGATCACCCACCAACACTACTTTCCCCTTAGCTATCCCTCTTTTCAGTTCTTCCCTGAGCTCTCTGTCCCTCTCCTCCCCTTGCCTGGTGATCTATAGATAACCCCCAAGTGCAGTTTCTTGCCTGCAGCTCCTGTGAGTTGCACCCACAGTGACTCAGTCTTTCCATTACTGCCCTCAATGCACCCATCTTTGATCACCTCTATGCTCTCCTTGACAAAGGGCTACTCCTTCCCTTTACCTGTTGCTCTATCCCTCCTAAGCATTGAGTACCCAGGAATCATCATTTTCCAGTTGTTATTGCTAGTCACATAGTATTACAGAAAGACTCTTGCAAAGTAGCAGGATTTGACACAGTGCTATATGTAATGATGTTTTTTTTTTTACTTCACACACACCTAACTCATGATTCCCACAACTGCTTTGTTGATCTTTGCTGAAACCACCATACTGCAAACTGCATCAGTCCCTGTGTAATCACATATATCTAGTTTGTTAGGGCTGCTTTCTCTGAGCAGCATGGCTTATAGACAAATCTGCCCTAACTCCTTCTTCAGGGTGGACTGATACTCAACGGTTCCTCTCCACCTACTAAAATGGCAAATAGTGAGGGACATAACAATGCTGGCTCCACCTCCATGTGAGGGACCATTTCTTCACCCACTCTTCTTGGGTTACATGGTCATGTGCTCACAGAGGTCCTCGGTTCCAGTGTCATGAAACAGAAGCATGGTCATGGGTTGCAAATGAAAAAAAATGTCACTTTTTTCTTTGTGCTCAGTTGCACTGCAACACACTCATTTGACTTTGTGCACTCACAGGCAGCCAAAAACAATTTTTGGGGGGCATAACCAGACCTGGGCCATAGTAGCACCTGTCCCCCCCAGTTTCTGGACAAGCCTCCACATGTGGACCCCCACCCTCCATAAGGGTAGCCTGGTGCCATGGCTTCAGGGGAGAGGGCAACATGAAAATATATACTGTATTTGTCCCTGCTCTGGTGTAGAAGATTGGTTTCTCGCCAGCACAGATCTCACAGCCTCCCCCTTCCCTGTAGCAGTGCCAATAAATATACTTTTTTATTTTTATTTGTGCACTCACAGGCAGCCAAAAGCAATTTTTGGGTGGCATAACCAGACATGGGCCATAGTAGCACCTGTCCCCCCAGTTCCTGGACAAGCCTCCACATGTGGACCCCCACCCTCCATTAGGGTAGCCTGGTGCCATGGCTTCGGGGAGAGGACAACATGAAAATATATATTTGTCCCTGCTCTGGTGTAGAAGATTGGTTTCTCACCAGCACAGATCTCACAGCCTCCCCCTTCCCTATAGCAGTGCCAATAAATACACTTTTTTATTTTATTGAAATCTAGGATTACAAATACCTTTGAGTAGGAACTGCTTGTTTACAAAGGTTCCACATCGAAGGAATGGGGGTATACATACATACAAAGGTCAACATAATAATACATAGTTACACAATAAAAAGAGGCAAGAGACCAAGGCTTAGGAATTTCCAGTAATTCAGAATGTGCCAAATGTTAGATAGCATGACATACCAGCCAAGGGCAATCTTAGAAATAAGCGCTGCAGGCAAAGGGGGTTATGCAGGCAGGAAGGCCATTGTCAGAAGGTAGAGGGTGAGGATAAGAGCTCTGAAGGGGATTGGAGGGAGGGGAGGGATAAAAGTCAGGAAATGCCCGGGGGGAGGGATATATGTGATTACACAGGGACTTGGCATGATAGTTGGTGCTGAATCATTGGTTTACTGGTTTAGTACTGGTGAATGAAGAGTTTATATGGATTAGTCACTGCAAACCGTCAAGTTACACAGTCAAGTACAAGTCCAGTCTCATGTACTCTACGGCTGAATAGCCTTTTTTTGCTGTACTGTTCGTTAATGCTCACCCCTCTCATTCCCACAGACTCATAGGCTTGGTAGCTTTGGAAAGAACAGGCCCTGAAGGCCTAAAAGAAACTGTGGTCCATGGGCTGTTCCTCACATCCACAGCCCAGCATCCAGGTTTGAGTCCCTCTCTGGGCTGAATCTTCAGTTGTGGTCTCTGTCTCTCAGGATCACATACCCAGTGGTGCTTCAGGACCTTCTACACGGGCATCATGAACCACACTGAATGTTGTCCTCTTAGCTGAGCTTCTTGACTGATGGGTACTGGAGAACCCACTGGCTCAGGGTGTAGCTCCCCTGGGAGCAGCTTCTTGCTCTCTGTCATAGCTGATTCTCTTAGTAGCTCACCATAACTCATACAGTTCCTCACTAGCCCTTAAATGACTCCTTTTTACTAGCTCCTCCTAACTTTCTAAAATCTTTTACCCCATTCTAACTGTACACTATCTACACCTTTATATACTACTGAGGATAGTAACAGCTGTCCTGGGGATATGGAGAAAAAGAAGGGTGCTACATTATGGATCCTGACTTATGCGTCTCTGTTCCTAAAATATGCTGCCTTTGATGCTCTGCTAATATCTGAACATCTCAGAGCCTTTTTGTTGAAACTATGGTGCCTGAAGCTCTACCAAACTGATAATCAGGGTATGACTGACAACAATCATTGCTTATCTTTGTTAATACACATTGCTTCCAGATGACAGTATATGTAAAATAGAGTCTCATCTTTCATTTAACAGTCATCAGTCAGGCATCCTGAACAACTGGTGTACAAAATGGTATTGCATGTTATGTTATGGGTTCACAGTGATACATTTCAGGCTATGTATCAATAATGTATTTGTTAGCCAGCTGGTTTGCTACAGTTTATGATACCATTAAAAATGTCACTAAAGTTTATATCACTGACGCATACACACAATCACAAAAAAATTGCAATTAAGTTTACCTGTGAGAGAAGAAATAGAATTCATAACATTCAGTATAACACTACTGACAGCAAGTGTCTCTTATTAACATATTTCTGAACTAACTTTGTAAGCACATGCTTAATACTTGTCAAAACTGTTGTCTTTAGTGAACATTTAATTATAACAGATTTATACTGCGAAAGGGAACTTCACATTTTGGACCTTCTTTTGCTCAAAGCTACAGTGGAGTTTGAGGGATTTTTTTTTTTGTAAGGGAGGTTGGCTAATTTTGGAGGGAGCATTTCTTGTAAGCTGTGCCACTGTTTCACATCCTTTTCCCTCATGGCCACAGTTAATTTAATTGTACCTGAAACTTTGCCATATACTGTACATTTTTGTTTACTGCTTACTGCTATATAAAAGCTGTTATTTTATTATGCTAGCACTTTTACTGATCCCTCCATGTGAACCTGTTATGCTGTATTGTCATGCTGCCTCTGTTTTGCATTGCAAGTTGTTTCTCCCTACAACCACCTCCTCAGGTCACACCTGGAAATGAGCCTCGGCTCAGTGTGCATTTCCTAGTTACCAACTAATAAAAAAAATAAAATAAATAAGAACCTGTGTATATCTGTCTTTCTATTGTGTGCATGGTGTAGGAACCCATACACCAAATAAGCCATGCCTTATGTAAGCAATAAGACATGACAGAGTGAGCATGGAACATATTTTACCGCACAGCCAGGGGCGTGATAAGGCACGAGGCCTTTGCCGAGTGCCTTTAGCCCCTGGTGTGAGGTAAATATGTTTCCATGCACACCCTGGAGTGTCTTATTGCACTTATAAAATGCTCATACATTTTTTTTTTGGTAAATAAAGCAAGGACAACTAAAGTTAACTGCATAAAAACTTTTATTTTTGCTGGAAGAATTACTACACAGCATGAAGTAGTTCTGCATAGAATGAAGGGTAAAGGGAGAGATAGAACAATAACTGGGAAGTAGAGTGGGTATTTGAACAAGAAAAACAGATTTTTTTACATTTCTTTTATTGTTTTCTGTTTACTTTAAGGAAAAATCACTTAGTCGGACTAATGAAATTCACAGGTCCATTGAAAGTCATGGGGCCATTAAAGGTAAATGGACCTTGATTGAAAGATGTCATCACTCCAGCTGGTGGCAGTGTGTTTATCTTTATTTTATTCTCTTTCTCAGTATTGAGCTCCATCTTTTACGATCTTGGCAGGAGGTACTCCAATACGAGTGAAGGCTTGCTTCACAATGGTGCCCCGTTACAGCCATGACTTCTCGGCTTTGGAGCCCTGCCTCAGACAGCAAATGAACAGTTGTCGACCTAATTGAGTGGTTTGTGTAAGTTTGACTCAGCAATGCCTCTTTGCTTATTTTGGTCATGACTGTGGACAGAGTGTTTAATCCAAGGGGTTGGGTAGTGTACCAGCTTTCTGAGCAGTCCAGGAAATGTTGCAGCAATCTGTGTGGGTGACAACAGAGGGCTGGAGCATCTGGCAGCCGTTTGGAAAGATATTTCTTTAAACTTTCAACAGGGCATTGTGGTGAGTTTGGTTCAGCACACATGAGCCCTCTGTGAGACTGTTTATTGGGCTTAGATGGGTCACTGTGATTTTTCGTTGCCTCGTTAAATGAGAGGCTGACATACTCTGCACCGTTCTCATCCACGAGGAAGATGAAGCTGTCAGGTTTCAGGCTTCTGAGGCCCTCCCACCCTGCGCCTGGCCATGAACAATTGTATGTCTAGCCAGACTTTTTTTAGAAGGCCAGGCACAGTGTCAGGATATTAAATGGGAGATTTCTTGAGCAACATTAAATCAGCCTTTGAGATTGGAGGGTAGTGCTTTGAAACATCTTTTTGTTGTCACCGGTAACGTTTTGTGACAGAGATAAAGACGTTGCTTCTTGTGTTAAAGTCTGGATTTGTTAGCATATTAATTTGCCTTCCAATCTGCATCAAATTTAAGTGTATATTCAGGGATGATCGCAAACTGCAATAACTGCTGATGGAATACTCTTTTCCTTCAGTGTTCCTCACTTCGGTATAAAAGTGCTGGAAAGCCTTATTGATCTCAGTGGTGGTGGCAGTTTTTAAATCGATTCGGTAGTTTTTTGCTGCTTTCCAGTCATCAAAAACTTTCATGGCCCAGAATGTGGTCTTTTTTGTGTTGATTTCATTTTTTTCATCCTTGATCGCATCAACGGCATCACTGGTTAGTGTTAAGTGCCGTGAGGTGCTTGCGATTTGGATGTCAGTTTCACTGAAACTGACATTTGCCGAGGGCTTTGACAGTTGCGATTTCATGCCAGTTACAGGTCCAGCTGTCAACTGCCGTGATGAACTGGGCATTGGGTTTACAGTCTCTTTTTGATTTATTGCCGCATTTGTGATTTTGGCTTAACAACATCTGTTGCCATAGCAGTCGCTGTCATTCGCGGTGGCACCGTGCTGAAAATTTCTATGCAATTTACATGGCTTACTGTGGGACTTGCCGGCTTTTTCTCTACCACAGTAAACGTGCTGGCTTTTTCTCTACCACGGTAAAATTGTTCTCTGGCATGCTAAAAATCCTCTCCATCTCCTCATCTGACATGCTGATATTAAAATCTACTTGGTTTGTTGTAAACATCGTTACTGTTATGAAACTGGTAGGCTGAATAATCCAGCTGTGTTTTCCTCGTGCTTGTCAAATACAAAGATGGCAGACAGTAAAAATGACAACATTCCATGGCTTATGGATATTGGATTTTTTACTGTCAGCTCCTTTTTCACCCATGCATGGAACATATTTCATGCATGGGTAACTAGCCAATCACATTGTTTGAGTTAGCCTACCCATTTTATAAAAGTTGTTTGGAAAGGGGGCGGCATTCTATGCCCACGTCCATTGATCTCAGTTACTCCTACTGTCTGACAGCTATAAATGTTGTGGTCTGTTTAAATTAAACTCAGTGTTAAATTAATACAACTTAGTACTGCTGTGTTTTTTTGCTCTTATTATGCAGTTCCTGTAGTACAATGTGGGGTGTAAAAGGGGTCTGGGTAACAAATATGCACATGTCTACTAT
The DNA here is from genome assembly GCA_016271365.2 of Neoceratodus forsteri. Lineage (NCBI taxonomy): Eukaryota > Metazoa > Chordata > Ceratodontiformes > Ceratodontidae > Neoceratodus > Neoceratodus forsteri. Next base: position 499,526,369 of record CM028135.1, on the reverse strand, counting down.
GGTGGTGGTGGGGGCGGGGGGGGCAAAGACGCACCAGAGGATTCTGGCTTTACACATTTTACTTTCTTTGCTACACAACTTATTGTATCTCATTTTATTTGTTGTAGTCTGGTACCTCTGTTGATATGATCACCTGCAGGGGGTGTCATGTGTCTGTGTCTGTGCTGTCGTCCTTCTTCCCTTTCCTCTGTATTCTTCATTTTCTTCTTATACTTCTTTCTCCTCCCCACCAGTCAGTAAACATGCAAAAGAGAAAAAGGGGAGTGATAATATTAGAGCCTTAGCTAGGTAACTTGAGGCAAGGCAATCACAGTTTTGCTACAATGTCCCTTCCATGGGGGCAAGGAGTGCTTTACAAATAAGGCAGTAGGCAAGATAATTAATACACAACTTTTACAGGCAAGAATTAAGTAAGTCAATAAATAACAACTGCAGCTAAAAAAAACTTCTGCCATTAAAACTCCAGGAAGTCCAGCTTGAAAAGGTGCATTTTTAATCCAATTGCTCCATTGTAGAACCACGCTACAAATAAACTTGCAGTATGTTCTGTGGAATTGGTGCCACTGTGAATGGCATGTCCCCCAAGGATCTTAGTTGGATCTAGGGAACAACAAAAGATCTGCCTTGGCAAAGTGAAGGAAGCAAACTGGTTTAGATGGCACAAGGAGGTCTCTGAGGTAGTGAGGATCCATTCTGTTCACAGCTTTAAAAGTCACAAACACACCTTGCAGGTGATACTCCACCTAACACACAGCCAGTGCAGGCCACACAGGTGTGATATGGTCTCTGAGGCTTGTAGATGCTATTAACCTGGCATCAGCATTCTAAAAGGGGCATATCAAGTCCCAGTGGAAGGCCCAGGTAAAGAGTGTTGCAGTAGTTCAGAGAGAATATCACAACTGCATGCACCAGTCTGGACAGGTCCTCACCTACAAGACATGTGTTCAATCTGTTAATAGTACACTGCTTGATGTCAGCTTATTAAGTAAACCACACCTGTTCTCCCATGCAGGAACCTTCTTCTCTGATGTTAGTGACCATAGCATCAGTGCCGGCATAAGATTGGTCCAGAATCCACTATCCTCATCAAGGTTCTCTACTAAGAGGTCCAGACATAACTTCAATCAGTCTGCTGACCTTGATGAGCTAAAATACTCGCGTTGGCAGGACTTTTACCTAGCTAACTCGGTCCACTTGGCATATGACATCTTTTCTGAAATTGTGACTGGGGCATTCAATAAGTATGCCCTTCTTGTAAAAGTTAGGGTAAGGAGTAGAACCTATCGCTGGTTCTCTTTAGAACTCAAAACAGCACTGCTGGACAGGGACAAGCTTTGGAAAAACGCACAAACAACTAAGGTCCTGATGGACTGGTGTCACTTCAGAAAAGCCAGGAATACATGCATCAAGTTGATAAGAGATGCTAAGGCCTCCTTTTATCATTCGGAACTGGATTCTGCTGCCAGAAGCTCCTCTAAATTTTGGAAGTCCATTAAGGATATGTCCGGACATACCCCGGGGAACTCCCTTCCTGCAAAGTTTACCTCTGGCAGTGCCACCATCTGCGACAAAATGGAGATCCTGGATACATTTAACAACCACTTTGCCACTGCAGGGCTGGCATTTGACAACTCCCCTGCATGTAGGGGAACAAGAATCGATCCCTGGGGAACCCCTTTTGCAGAGATTTAAGGGGAAAAAGTTCGCCTTCTGCCTTGACTGCTGCCACCGATCAGAGAGGTAGTCAGCCCATCTGTGGGCTTCCCAAGCTGCTCCTGTGGCCTTGGCTCTCTCTGAGCAGGCCACAGCTAACAGACCACCCGACTGACCCCCGGACAGATTCAGACAGCCCATCTGTGGGCTTCCCAAGCTGCTCCTGTGGCCTTGGCTCTCTCTGAGCAGGCCACAGCTAACAGACCACCCGACTGACCCCTGGACAGATTCAGACAGCCCATCTGTGGGCTTCCCAAGCTGCTCCTGTGGCCTTGGCTCTCTCTGAGCAGGCCACAGCTAACAGACCACCCGACTGACCCCCGGACAGATTCAGACAGCCCATCTGTGGGCTTCCCAAGCTGCTCCTGTGGCCTTGGCTCTCTCGAGCAGGCCACAGCTAACAGACCACCCGACTGACCCCCGGACAGATTCAGACAGCCCATCTGTGGGCTTCCCAAGCTGCTCCTGTGGCCTTGGCTCTCTCTGAGCAGGCCACAGCTAACAGACCACCCGACTGACCCCCGGACAGATTCAGACAGCCCATCTGTGGGCTTCCCAAGCTGCTCCTGTGGCCTTGGCTCTCTCTGAGCAGGCCACAGCTAACAGACCACCTGACTGACCCCCGGACAGATTCAGACAGCCCATCTGTGGGCTTCCCAAGCTGCTCCTGTAGCCTTGGCTCTCTCCGAGCAGGCCACAGCTAACAGACCACCCGACTGACCCCGGACAGATTCAGACAGCCCATCTGTGGGCTTCCCAAGCTGCTCCTGTGGCCTTGGCTCTCTCTGAGCAGGCCACAGCCAACAGTCCACCCGACTGACCCCGGACAGATTCAACAGCCCATCTGTGGGCTTCCTGCTTGCTCCTGTGGCCTTGGCTCTCCGAGCAGGCCACAGCCAACAGACCACCCGACTGACCCCCGGACAGATTCAGACAGCCCATCTGTGGGCTTCCTGTTGCTTCTGTGGCCTTGGCTCTGAGCAGGCCACAGCTAACAGACCACCCGACTGACCCCTGGACAGATTCAGACAGTCCATCTGTGGGCTTCCCAAGCTGCTCCTGTGGCCTTGGCTCTCTCCGAGCAGGCCACAGCTAACAGACCACCCGACTGACCCCGGGACAGATTCAGGTACGCACCGGACCTCTGAAACTCGTGGTTTTGAATACCACTGTTTTGACTGGATGCCCAGTGGAGGAACCAGGCACTGACTGGCAGCTGTACTCCTTGGCTGATTTTCCAAAGCCTGGTGCTTCCTGGTCTCAGGGAAATCTCTTTCTGTGCTTTGTTCTGGACTGAATTTTTGTTAATGTAATCTACATTTGTTATGCATCAATTGGTCTTACTTTACCTGCCAGCTTAGCTAGTCTAATACAAGCCACTAGTCTAGCCTCTCAGTGTTACTTAGTGCTTGACAAACTGTATTGTATAGATTGTATAGTAGCTGATGTTTGACTGCTTGACCTAGCTACTGAGCAAGACTGCTGCAGTTTTCCATTTCTGCCCTACTGACGAACTCTGCCCCTTCCCCACACTGGTCACTCTGCCAGTTATTAATTTCTCTGCCCCACTTGTAATGCTGTCTCTCTAAACACCTTACTTTCTTCTCTGCCCTACCTACAAACCCTTTCCTTACACCCCCTCTGCTGCTGCTGCTGTCCTCCTCAGACATCCTGGTGCCAAAGCACAGATGACCCCCCCCATTAACTCCTCTTCTAGCTCCAAATAATTGCCCTGCATTTACCACCTCTTTACCTCATGCTTTGTCTTTCCCCATTGCCTGCCCCCCACTGAGCTTGCTATTGTGCTCTAGCTGTATTTAATCCTCTGTGTTTCCCTCCTTGTTCCACAGACAGCCCATCTGTGGGCTTCCCAAGCTGCTCCTGTGGCCTTGGCTCTCTCCGAGCAGGCCACAGCTAACAGACCACCCGACTGACCCCGGACAGATTCCGTACTGCACGGACCTCTGAAACTCATGGTTTTGAATGCCACTGTTTTGACTGGATGCCCAGTGGAGGAACCAGGCACTGACTGGCAGCTGTACTCCTTGGCTGATTTTCCAACGCCTGGTGCTTCCTGGTCTCAGGAAATCTCTTTCTGTGCTTTGTTCTGGACTGAATTTTTCGCCCACCCCTCCCCTCCCCTCCTCCTCCTCACAGTATTAAATAGACCCTTACTCCACCCCTTCTTCAGCCTAGCAGCAGATTGGTCACCCACTGCTGCACATTTTCATGCTATTGGCCTCCCTGTCTTCAATACCTGACTTGACCCACTTTCTTACCGCCTTTTAAAGCTGTCCCACCCACAGGATCCCACATTCCTCTCAACCTTTTCTCCAGCCACTCCATCTAACTCCTCTCAATTACTGCTCTACCTGCCCTATTGTTAGGACCTCATCCTAATTCGACTATATACCCTTTCAACTATAAACCAGCTTGCAGTTGAGCAGGCCAGCAACACCAAACAAACTACCTTGGGTGCAACCACCTACTACTAATCACTACCTCTTTTGGCATTGCTGGTACCATACACGTCCTTTTGTTCTGCAAATTTTGGACTCCCTGCTGTTCTGTCTAACCCTTTATGTGAATCCACTTTATTGACCCCTCTCTCCTTCTCCCTCAGCGAGAAACTGTCGCCCAGGCTCCCGGCTCCTAGCCGTGGGATTCCAGCTGCAGGGCGGTCCAGCGCCTCTAGCCGCATGCTCGAGACCGCAGACACGGACCTGGCTTCACAAGGTACGGCAACTGCCGCAACTTTTCGACCACCCTCCCCCACCTCCGCTGATTATTAAATACAGTAGCTCCTGCCAAAATATTAGTCCACGCCCCCGGCGCAGTGCCCCACCAATAGAGACTTAGCTCGGATCCCTCTCTCTCTATCCAGCCTACGGGATCCAACTCTCAGGGCCTCGCCTTTACCTAAACGCATAGGCTCTCCTTGGCTGTGCCTTCACCACTAAATATCTTTAATGCTATCAAATTTGGGTCGACCTGGATCGAAAGCTACTGATAAGCTGCATTAATCCAGCACCCCACTGGCCCTGGGCCAATTGAGTGGCTCCTTTTTGAGGTACCATCATGTCGGGCCCTATATGGCTCCTTTTACTGCCCTTCTTCTGCTGATACCAGCTGCCCAGCATTGGACACCTGAACTACCATCATGTTTGGTCTACAATGGCACCTTGTGCTGTATACCACATGGCAACTTATCCTTTAATTGCCTCCGTGATTCCAAGTACCAGTACCTCGAACCCTGCTCTTGGACCACACATACCAGTAGTACTTATAACACTCCCCCACCACAAGGCCCACCTCCCACCACGCAGACTTCTATCTCCTCCCCGCCTATTGTGGTAGGGGGTACTAGCTCTTGCTACAACAGATCAGCTCTTCTATGGTGGTTACTTTCTAGTCCCTAAAAACATCAGATCTACTAGACGGGAGAAAGGCAGGAATTACAAGCTTATAATTAGCGCTCTTAGAAAAATCCTACTTATCCTCCTGTTTTGTTCAGTAGCATAGAACTCAACCCTGGCCCCCAGAAGCTATTGCTTTGCCAGCAGAACTAGCAAATTTAAAAGGAATAAGCTTCTTCCATATTAACGTATGTAGCCTCCTTAAAAGATAACCTTAATACAAACCTGGGTAAATCCATACCTCTCCTGACATACTTGTGATTTCTGAAACTTGGCTTAGACCCAGCACCACTGATAGAGAAGTAAACATACCCAACTATGCCTTGTTCAGAGCTGATAGGCATGCCAGAGGAGGAGGGGTAGCTATCTACGTTAAACACAAATTTTCTGCCTCCTGCTTATCCTCGGCATCTGTCGCCAGCGAATTCGAATGCCTAATTCTCAAAGTGGAAATTACACAGACTACTGCACTCTGCGTAATAGGATGCTACAGACCACCGTCTGCTGGTCTACAGCTTGTGTCATATCTAAGTGACAAGTTGGGACAGGGGCTGCCAGAAACTATTATTTTAGGAGACCTCAACTTTGACTGGATCTCTAACACAGCTGCCCCCCTTGCATCCTTCTGCGATGAACATGGGCTGACGCAACTTATTACTGAACCAACACGCCCAAACGTGAAGAACCCCAGTGAAAGTACACTTTTGGATGTGCTAATGGTGAGCAAACCTCATCTCTTCTCCCACGCTGATGTCTTCTTCTCAGACGCCAGCGACCATTGTTTTATTGCGGGAGTAAGATCCACCAACAACCCAGCACCCATCAGCAAGTTCTCTATGAAGAGATCCAGGCGCAACTTCAATGAACATGCCTACCTAAACGAGCTTAAGTACTCTCGAGTGGCAAGATTTTACCTGGCCAAAACGACACGCCAGCTTACAATATCTTCCATAACATTCTATCAAGGGCCCTTAATAAGTATGTTCCCTTATTAAAGTTCGAACTAGGACCAAAACCTGTAAATGGTTCACCCTCAGATCAAGTCCTTGCTTCTAGAAAGAGATAAGCTCTGGAAAAAGCACGCAGACTGAACACTGCAGAGGTTGGAACCAGTTCATGAGACTACGAAATTTATGTACCAAACAATCAGAGAATCAAGGCCACCTTCTTCAAACCGAACTTGACTCTGCCACAAAGAGCCCAATCAAGCTCTGGAACACAATCAGTGATCTGCTAGGCCACTCCCAGGAAATTCACTCCCGACCAAGATTACCTCTGGCAACTTGACTATAACGAAAAGATGGATATACTTGATGCATTCAATAACCACTTTGCTACTGCAGGCATGGCATTTGATAACTCCCTGCAAACATACTTGCTCCAGACTGCCAGCCAACTGCCTAACTCCGATAGCTCGCGCTTTCTCACTTCAACCTGCCACACTGAAAGAGGTAGAGGACCTCTTGCTTCAGTTGGATACTAGAAAAGTGCTGGGCCCACTCCTCTGACCCTTCTTCAAAAATTGCCTACCACGACTAGCAATACCTGTCACCCACCTTTTTAACTTATCCCTGTCTCAGGGCACCTTACCACCTATATGGAAGACAGCACATGTCATACCACTGTTCAAATCAGGTGACCGTGGCGATCTCAATAACTACAGGCCAATTTCACTCCTTCCGGTCCTGTCCAAGCTCCTAGAGAAAATTGTAAATGCACAGCTGAGGACTCACCTTGAGTCTAGGGAACTGCTAAATCCTATGCAGTCCGGATTCAGAGCTAAACATAGCACTATCTCAGCCCTCGCCAAAGTTAAAAATGACTGGCAGCGTAATCTTGAGAGCAAAAACTTTATTTGTGCTGTTTTCCTTGATCTAAGCAAGGCTTTCGACACCGTCGACCATAGTCTGCTCCTCTCTGCCCTTCAAACCATAGGTGTGGACCCCTCCTCTCTCGTTGGTTCACTGACTATCTTACAGGGTGCCTTCAACAAGTTAAAGCCGAAGAGGCCTGTCCCCTAAAAACTCTGCAAAGAGGGTACCTCAAGGTTCTATATTGGGCCCTTACTTTTGCAATCTACATTAATAACATCGACTACTGTATAAAAGAAGCCAACATCCATCTGTTTGCAGATGATACAGTTCTCTACATGAGTCACCCAACACCTGAAGCTGCCTGCAATGACCTACAGTCAGAATTCAACCTTTGCAAAGCCAATTCCTCCCAAAAGCTACTCCTAATGCCAAAAAACTAAAGCGATGGTCCTCTCCTTTTATCCGCTACAGCTAACCCTGTGTCCAGTGGGACAGTTCCCCAAATTACCACAGTTCTAGGTGAAAAACTGGAATTTGTTACAAAATTCAAGTATCTGGGAGTTTGGATAGACCAAAGACTCTCCTTCATTGAACATATCGAGGACTTGCTAAAACGACTTCGGCAAAGGCTTGGACTGTTTTTTAGAATCAGCCAATTTCTCACCAGAGATGCCAAGAAACAACTGGTCCAATCCATTTTCCTATCATTGGTTGATTACGCTGACTTCCTCTACAGCCAATGCCCCAACTCCTACATGGCTAAATTGGACACACTACCATCGAGCACTGAGGTTTATAATGGGACTCCCCTTCGACACACATCACTGCACCCTATATGCGGCAGTGGGATGGACATCACTAAAGTTCAGGCGCCACAGAAACGCCGCTCTCTGGACCTATAGAGCCATCTCTAATAAGCTGCCTTACTATATCTCCTGCTGTCTTCCCCGAGTATAATTGGGAAATACGTGTTAAGAAGTTACTCAGCTATTACACTTAAAGTACCCAAAGCAAAATCCGCTTGGCAGGGCAGCCATAAGCTTAGTGCTACCTACCTTATGGAACGATCTACAAAAACCTCAAATTAAGCACTCTAATCGGTATAAATGCTTTCAAGATGCTTTATTTCCATACAATCAGAGAAGTATGTAACTGCTTTCACCCACTGCAGACCAGTACCGTGTCTGCACTGGTATATAGCCACGCCTAGACCCAATTTTAAGTACTGACCCCCAGATTGCTCCTCACTAGCCTAATTGTTCTCTCTCTTATCCCCTGTCTTATCAACACTAGGCCCATCCATCCCTTATTCTTCCTTTCCCAACCTCGGATAGGGCTCACTACCCTGGGTTGTGACATCCTACCATGCCTGCATTTTATAGCATTCAATCCGGGCTCACACATACTCTTTTCTCCATCCACCTTCTCTACATCCAGCTTACCAACTCCTTTCTGTGCACCGTGCCCTCCTAGCCTTTCTCCCCCTACTTCTCTCCCTCTCTTCCCCCCTACCTTCACCTCTACCTGGTGTATATTTTTATTATTATTTTTTTCTTCCATTACTTCCTCCTGCAACCTTAGATAACCTGCTTTATCTTCCTATAGACACTTCTATGTATGTAAATACCGTGTAATCTGTACAATATCTGTATAATTCTATGTACATATGAACTTATTTTTCTTCCTCTCTGTAAAGAGTATTATCTGTATTGCCTTGTAAATACCTGCGTTGACCTGTATATACAATTGTTCATGCTCCACCCAGGTCCATTTTGCAAATGAGCTTCTGCTCAACGATGAACGCCTGGTTAAATAAAGACTTGATTGATTGATTGATTGATTGATGTTCTTTATGCTCCCAGTTGGGTGTGCAAAACTCTGAACCTTTTCTTACCAACTCAGTCTTTTCTCTCCAGCCTACTTCATTGAAAGAGGTCGAAGAACTTCTGTTACAGTTGGATACCAAAAAAAGTGCTTGTACTGACTCTCTAGATACCATACTTTCTAAAGGTCGCCTACCATGCTTTAGCTGTACCAATTACCCACCTATTCAATCTCTCACTGTCCCTCAGAATCCTCCCACCCTTATGGAAAACAGCTCATGTTATCCCTCTGATTAAATCTGGGGACCCCTGTGATCTTAACAACTACAGACCGATTTCTCTACTCCCTATACTGTCTAGACTGTTGGAAAAAATTGTAAGCAAGCAGTTGAGAACCCATGTAGAAACTATGAATCTTCTAAACCCAATGCAATCTGGCTTTAGAGCATAGCATAGCACCATTACAACCCTAGCCAAAGTGACCAATGATTGACAGCGAGACCTGGAGAATGTAAACTTCGTCTGTGCAGTGTACTTAGACTTAAATAAGTCTTTCGACACCGTCAATCATGGCCTGCTCCTTTCCTCCCTGAGGGTGATAGGACTGGACTCACTATCCTTGCATTGGTTTGCTGACTACCTCTCTGATCGGTGGCAGCAGTCAAGGCAGAAGGTGTACTTTCTCCCCTTAAACCTCTGCAAAAGGGGTTCCCCAGGGATCGATTCTTGGTCCCCTACTGTTTGCAATTTACATAAACAACATTGACACCAGCATAACTAAGGCCAATATCCATCTGTTCGCAGATGACACGGTTCTTTATCTAAGTCGTCCATTGCCAGAAGCTGTCTGTGGAAACCTACAATCTGAATTCAGTCTACTTCAGAGCCAACTCCTAAACAGAAAGCTCCTATTAAACACCAAAAAAACTAAGGCAATGCTATTTTCTCCACATCTCCATCCTGCAAACCCGGCCAGTGCTGGCTTCATTCCACAGATCACAAGAATCCTAGGAGAAAACTTAGAATTTGTCAATAAATTCAAGTACTTGGGAGTGTGGCTCGACCATAAACTTTCCTTTATGGACTTTTCGAAGATCTGCTAAAGAAATTGAGGCAGAGGCTTGGACTGTTTGTCAGGATTAATAACTTCCTTACTAGTGATGCCAAGCGGCGGCTGGTAAAAACAACATTTCTCTCCTTGGTCAACTATGCTGACTTTCTTTATAGTCACTGCCCTGTCTCTCATCTTGCTTAATTGGATACGTTGTATCACAGGGCTCTGAGATTCATTACTGGCCTATCTTTTTCCACTCATCATTGTGCCCTTTATGCTGCCATGGGATGGCCCTCCTTTCAGTACAGGAGAAACAGAAATGCTGTACTCTGGACGTTCAGAGCTATTATCAAAAAACTACCCCTATATATCTCTGATTGTCTTCCGCTATGTGAGCTTGGGAACTATGCACTGAGAAGCTGCTCCTTTATTTCCTTAAAGGTACCTAAGCTAAAAATATGTTTTGGGAGAATGGCTATAAGGTTTATGCTGCTGTCTCAATAGAACAAATTACAAAAATCACTAAAGCGTAGTACCCCGGTCAGTCTATCCTCCTTCAAGACAGTATATGACCATTCAGTCAAGGAAATTTGCAACTGCTTCCCCTGATCCTAAACTTCCCTGCACTTATAGTGTACCATGATGGCATTGTCCTCTCCACTATGCCTGACCTTGTGGCCTCTCCTTCACATTTCTCTAATACCTAATTGTGCTACCCACCCTCCTGTCCTGTGCCCTCTCCAAGGCTTCATCTGTCCCTCATCTATACCCTACCACCCTGCCTGTACCCTATCTCGCCTTGTCCATCACACACCCCCTTCTACCCTGTTACACTGTTTGTTTTTTTCTTTTTTTAACTTACTGTCTGTCTTGTTACTTATGGCATTGTGTGTAATATACCATTACCTAACAATTGTCCTCGTTAGTACTTCCAGCTACTGTTACTAGACTCATTATACACCATGAAGGAACTGAACCACTGTTTCCAAACTGTTCTCCACTTATGACTACATTTAACTATTGTATCTCTGTGTTGTATAATATTACTGAGGTGTTATGTTGTGACTGTTCATATATTGTATATTCTGTGTTCCTGTGCTAACCAGGTCCATCTTGTAAATGAGCTATGCTCAATGGTGTTCGCCTGGATAAATAAAGATTTGATTGATTGTTTGATTGATTGATCAATCTGGAAACATTTTGTCATATGGAGAAACCCACATCTCACTGCAGTTGTCATCAGCAATTCAAGGAACAGCCTGCAGTTGACTGCAACCCCCGCATTTCTAGTCATATCCACAGCTCATGGAGGAATACCATCCAAAGCTGGACTTACAGCATTTCCACTGGTAAATGCTGAAGGGCAGTGACTTGACTCAATCAGGGGCACCTCTGTTTTGTTGGGGTTGAGACTTTGTCAGCTTGTGGCCATCCAGTCTTGCATTTCAGATGAATGTCGGGGTATCATAAACACTGCATTAGTTCTGCTAGGGGCAATCAATAGATACAGCTAAGTATCATCTGCAAACAGTGGAACTCCAAAAGGTACTACCTAATGATCTCACTAAAAGGCAGCATGTAAATGGCAGCCAACGTCAGCATAAGAATCAAGTGCTGAGTCACACCATAACTGAGAGCAGCTGTCTCTGACGAGACATTTCCACCATCACCTGCTGTTCCCCACCAGCTACGAAGGACTTAAACCAGGACACAGTTGTCTCATTCAGTCCCCTATAGTGCACCAGGTAATCTATCAAAACAAAATGGTCCACCATATCAAAGGTAAACATAATTTTTTTTTTACAGCACTGATATTTATGAATGAAAATGAAGCCTCCTTTCATACCTTTACCTAAATAATCTGCCAATTCTATAGGAAAGAAGGGTCACACTTTGTGTTAAGTATTAGTTTCAATGTAATTGCAGGGTAGGTAATCATTCATTAAATGCAACAAGGGTAATTACACTATAGTTACACATTTGTTGCATGTAACCACATCACAGTTACAGTGTAGTTACATAGTAGCTACAGTGTAGTTAAGGGAACCTAAAGTGATACTGAAAGAAGGCACTAAAACATAAAAAGTATATTCAAATTTGAGGTTGTTTTCAACAGACGTCTACATTGGAGATTGACATATTTTTTTTTGTACAGTAGTGCATTCCTACCAGTTTCATAAACAACATGGACTGTGCCCCATCTGATATTCCCAAAACTGAGACTCATTTACTTTTGATGATTTTTGGTAGTGCAGTTTCAGGCAACTACTGATGTCAAGAAGGGATGCAGATTCTTCACTAAACTCCTATTCAGAACTGAAAATGTATGGAAACAACTTACTGCATTTTCTTTTGTTCTTTTTATTTAGTATTTATGGCCAGGTGAAAAACCAATGAGCTGAAGGTAATTACAAGGTGCAAACTGGGAGCGAATTAAGCATGTGGAGATTAAGTGACTTGCTTAGAGCTACACAGTATGCAGGTGGTGATTGTGGGATTCAAATCCAAGTCTGTTGGGTCCACAAGGTTCACAGCTCTGTGTTGTAATTACCAGGCTATAGTCCTCTCATAAACCAACTGCAGTGGTGTTGCATTCTTGGATATTAAGTACCAGACTCTTAGGGCCTGATCAACAAAGATTCTGAGATATGCAAAAAAGTTACATACATCTGCTACATAGTTCCATGCTGCACAACCCCTGTGCATACCACCCAATTCACAAAGGTGGTTGGTTGAGCCAACAGGTGCATAAAAAGGTGTGAAGAGGCACAGTGTGAGTAGAAACTGGATCAACAGATTCAAGGGCACTCCCATTGTTCCCACAATGTTATGGTTTTTGATTGCCTTCCATTTAACGTTTATGTTCAATCATTACTATTCATGATCATAATGATGGTTTTGGGAGACTGAACATGATTTTTGAACATAATTAATCATCATTTACAATACATCATAATAAAATTAACATCTTTTTAACTGGGAGACCATAACCCAGCAGAGCACAGGCCCAGCACCAGAGTTCAGGTGGTGGTAAATGGGACATGTTGGGCCAAACAAGGTAGGTATAGGTACAACATCAACATCCAACACCAATACCAGCACACTGAAATCCCCTGCAAGAGCCCAGCCACCCTACACCTCGACAATCACATTACCTGCCAGTTCAATTGGAAGTGCACCCAGCACCAGCCTGCTGGTATACCCCTCAAACATACCTGAGGACTCAGCATGAAACACACCAGGGACTACACAAATGGAGAACAATAATCCCCTGGAGGATATTCAGGGACCCTGCTTGCGCCCTATGAAAACAGGAGGCAAAGCCTGCATTCCATGTACTCTGAGGTAGAGCAATGGAATGGCAGAGGCTACATCATGCAAAGACTGGCCAAAAAGTGCTACACCAAAGAGGCAACCATGCAAACAGAGCTGGTGGATGTAGCCATCTAGTGCATCATTCATCTGGGTGCCTTCCACACCGAGCCGAGTGCTGTGTGTCTAGAGCTAAAGCAGATGCCATCAGTTAGGCTAGGGATTTCTGGCTATGGAATGTTTCATATTTTGATGATAAAAAGATGCAATTTCAGATCATTCCTGTTATAATAATTACCATGGGTTTCTTATCAATAATCAGTATATTAAAGCAGTTTAACAGTACATAGTGCCAGACAGTACACAATTCCAATGACTAGGTTACCACAGTCCGGTTTAAAATGAATTACTATGGTCATTAAAAATATAAGTGTGTATGTGAATGTTACATTTTGGGAGAGAGACACTAAAAAATGCAGGTGCTGAAAAACTTGAGCCCACTGTTTCTTCAGAAGTATTCCACAAAATTTAAACATTCATTTTAAAAGTTGATTCCCCCCTTTTAAATATCCTTTACTGAATAAATCAATGGTTGTACCAATGCAGGAAGCCAGACTACTACAAAACTGAACAGAAACAATAGGACTCACAGAAGGTATGAATTCATTTGCATTAACCTTAATGAGGTGCTAGCATCAATGCCTTTTGACCATTTAAATACTGTGCCAACAGTGCTGAGTTTTATCTGAAGTTATATCATTTCGAAATGCATCTACTAGTAATATAGCCTCTCTGAGAATTTGAAACACAGCAGCTTACAAAATGTGAAGATCTGCATAAAACATAAGTTGTTATAAAAGGTGACATAGGTTTTATTAATGGATAGGAAAAGACAAAAGAAGGAAAAGCAACATTTTGGATGAATTTTTTTTCAAAATTGCAATTTTCGGATATACAGTACTATCCAGTTCTGAGGAATTTTGGAAAAAACTGTGGCAATTGCAACAATGTCCAGAAATCACTGGCTGAGCCATCAGACAAGCTGTGGAAGGGAGCTTAAACAACCTGCCTGGTGTGCTTAAACATGGCTTAGCAGCTCTCACACAGGCTGTAATAGCAAGATGTGGCGCCAAGTCACTTGGGGCACCAGGCCCATCAACCAGTGAATATGCCAGTACATAAACTAACAATGACACTATACCAGTTTGAGGTATGAGGATGACAGGGCCCAGGACAGTGATATCATCCCACCCCTGGTAGGGGGGAGAGCCAAAACACTAGGTGGTACCTGGCATGGTGTATGCCTCTGTATACCACCACCCACAGAGAATGCACCACTCTTGGAAAATATCCATTCCCGACCCCCCCACACACCCTTTCTGCATTACCACACAACATCACATGAAACTATGCCAATGCACTGCACATTCTGCAATACATGCATGTTATGTTCTGAGATAGTATTTTTATTTTGGAACAGCACAGTGTACCACATCACATAATGTAAACATGGCCGGCCCACTAGGTGAAGTAGTTAACAGCAACCTGGCTTGACATGCCCAACCTGCCCTGTAGTCAGGTACCCGCCATAGTCCCTCGCTGGAGTGCGTGGCATGCCTGCATCACAGGGTGGCACATCATCAGCTGGAGTGACAAAATCTTCAAGTAAGGGTATCCTTTTGCTTAGTGCAGAGTTGCACAGCATGCAGCACACACCTTAACTCCGCACACATTTCCAAGGTCCAGGATGAGTTTGCCACCACTCTATCCAGATATTTAAGCACATTTTCATCATCCCAAATCTACCTTTAAAGATACTTCAGGTCAATCTGTGGGCTTTATTTGGACTGTTTCAATCTGTAGCTGCATCTGTGATATCAGGAGGTATGGTCACAGTGGATATCCACTGTCACTTGCAATACATGATACATATGGCTGGTTGGGGTACATTCTAGGTACAGTACATGGGTACAGGGTAATGTACTGTATCTGTTATGTAAGTAAGCAACCTCTTTTACTAGGTATGTGGCCACAACCACAGCTATAGACTTGGTCCACAGCTGAGTAATGTGTCTTGCGGTATCACACACCCCTGCATGTTTATGCTTTGGTAAGCCTTTCTATTCTAACCCCAGGAATCATTCAATTTTACATTTTATGTAGTCATCTTGACCAAGAGTGAGTGACACCCCAGATATAGAACCTATGCAAATTTTAGAATCTGGAATGTAGATTCAAACTCTGCATCCATGCTCCACTCTGGCTGTTGCTAAAAGCGAGGTTAGGATTCTTGTATAGGAATAAAACTTTATTTCCTACAGATGTACAATGCAGATTGGTGCAAACCACCTTCCTACCTCTACTAGATTATGGGTACATCATTTACAACTGTAGTACGCATCTGATCTATAAAAACTCAATACACTTTACCACCATGCCCTGAGATTCATAACAAATGCACCTTTCAGGACACATCAGATCATTGTGACCTTCATCAGGCAGTTGGCTGGACTTCCCTCAAGTCAAGGCGGTTGTTTCACTTTGATTCTTGGGTCTTGAAAATCTTTTGGCACAAATTCCTTGCTTAGATTTCATCACTCTTTCACAGGTCTCAGTACGTACTCATTAAGGAAATCTACTGGACATACCCAGAGTGCGTACCTCACATGGTAGAGGGGCAATTAATTTCTTTATGCCTTCAATTTGGAATAGCATTCAATCTGTGCTTAGGCTTCCTGACCTTGTCTCCTTAAATGTTTTCAAGAGTTTGGCAACAAGTATCTCAAAGATATCTGTCACTGTCACAATAGCTAGCGCCCCTCCTCCTCAAACGTGACATTGTAGAGCTGCACTTACCCCACCATTTACCTTGAACCCTCTCCCCCCAATTTTCCTTTGCACTTCCTAATGGTGATTGTCTGGCCAGGTGTCCTGAGTCTGTTTTTTGACTGCACCGTGCCTCTGTTTCCTTCTGCCTGTGTTACACTCCATTTATGATTGTATCTACACTGACTGTCCATTATTTGTTAACAGAATGTCCAATCCAATTGTAACATGTAAAGAGACTGTGTACCATATCTGTATTTTGTATTTCTGTATCATTAATTATGTCCTGCCCTACCCTCTGTATATTGCTGTCTTTACTGTCTATGGCACCCAGGACCTCCTTGTGAATGAGCTTGCTCAATGGAGTTTTCCTGCAATAAAGCTGAAAATTGAAACTTGAACTTGGAACTTGAACTTGAAGAGAGCAGATGACCCGTAGTGAACTCCTGTAACAGCTGGTTCACTACTCAGATTTGTATTTTGTAGTTTATATCAAAAATGCATTTGAGTCAGTTGTCTCAATTACTCTGCATTTAGTTACGTTTTTCTGTAAATCATGGTTTCTCTGGTTCCCATTTAGCTCCTAGGAACAGAAGAATATCCTACTTGGCTACTGCTGCTGTTTTTTACTATTTGGCTGGTAAACCGCATTTGTTTTTTTCCTATTATTAGTGGTTTACTATTTTTAGCTTTCCAGTTTTCAGAGAATGGAGTGTTTTTTCTTTCCGTTTTCTGTCTATGCCCTTTCACCATAATTAATCGATTCTTGTTATGGGGCCACAATTTGACCATTTGCACAATTTCTTCAGTACAAGAGCCATTTTTTGTGTTGATTGCATGCATGCGCAAGAAACATGTTGTGTCAGCTTTCTCCACAAGCAGGTTGTGGAGGCGTGGCACTGTTGTGCCCAATGCCCCCACAGCCTGTAAAGGCTTGTCCCCCATTCCCCAATGCCGTGGCATGCTGCTGCTGACACTAGTTCAGCCAGCGTGCCACAACTTTCTAAAAAATCAGCCGCTGCAATCAGGGGCCGCCTCGTCATTTCAATGTCAGCCATCCGCTGCAATGAGGGAGCGACTCGTCATTGCAGGGCAGGATGTGAAACCCCTGATATTGTTTGTGAACATGGCGGCGAGTTGCCGCCGTGTTCCTAAACAACTCTTTACTCCCCACCGTGTTTACTTGCGACGGGGCCCTAATCCCCGTCGGCTGAGGTCATATTTTTGCTGCTGCCGATGGGGAGCCCACTCCCCATCGGCATTCTGTAACCCGCCCTCCCATTTTGTTCCTGCCCAATCCCTGCTTTCATATGACACCCCCTGCTTTTGTCCCTGACGACGGGTGCCCAGTCCCCGTCGGTATAATGACCCCCTGCTTTGTTCCTGCCGACAGGTGCCCAATCCCCATCAGCATAATACATAGATACATAGATACATAGATACATAGACATTGTCTGCAGATAAGGGCCTATGGCCCACCCAGTCTGCCCATTTGAGCTTGTAAGTTCAGTTTATGTTTTCCTAGAAGTCTGTTGCTCCTTACCCCTGACATCCAGAATTCCTTTATGTCTATTTCATGCATTCTTAAATCCCGTGATTGTTTCAACCCCCACCACTTCCTCTGGCAGGGTGTTCCACTTGTCCACCACCTGTTCTGTGAAGGAATTCTTCCTCATGTTTCCTCTGAATCGTCCTCCCTCCAACTTCATCCCATGCCCTCTAGTCCTGGAACATCTTTTTCACTTAAAAATAGTGTATTCCTGCACCCTGTTCCTCCCTGTAAGATACTTGTATATCTCTATCATATCCCCTCTCTCCCTCCTCTCCTCCAGGGAGTACATGTTCAGTTCCTTCAACCTGTCTTAATAGGACTTGTGATGCAATCCATGCACCATCTTTGTTGCCCTCCTCCATAATGAGCCACCCCCCCCCGTTTTCTTCCTGCCGACGGGGGTGCCCAATCCCCCATCAGCTACTGCTGGCCCCCAAACTAAATCGTCTGGTGGCACGCTGGGAGCCCACCCCAGCATGCCAGATACCCCCGTGAAGGGAAAAATGGTCCCGCGACTTTTTTTTTTTAACCTGTAAAAAAGGAAACTGTCCCTCGACGCTTGCCCTGCCCCCCAACCGCAACCCGCACCCACCTACTGCGCACCCTGCCTCCCCACACACCCCCATACCCCATACTTACCTCCGGAGCTCAGCGCGATGATCTTCGGTAGACCGGGAACACGTCTGCACTCTTCAAAGCCGACCACGAACTGAGGAAACGACGGTAAGCTGTATTATGTAATAAATAGTTTTTTTTCAACTTTAGTGCATATCTCAGGCATTTGGGGGAATTTTTTCGCCAAATTTTTGACATGGGGTTTTTGGGACCCCTCCTCATAAATTCTTGAACTGTCATGGCGTTAATTGGCCCCGAGAAGGTGGTTTCGCGGTCACTGTGCGGAATCACCCTACGGGGCTGATTAATGAAACAACAGTGCCAGTGTTCATGAGGTGGGCTCTCAAAAAGCCTATGTTGCAAATTTTGTGGGAAAAATCAAAAAAGTGATTGTTTTATGAGCTGCAAGGCGCAGTTACACATACTATAACTTCGTGAATTTCCATATTATTTTTTATTATTCAGATTTTCAACATTGACATTTTCACACCTCTTGTGAGCAGTATAGCTGTCATTGTTCACATACTGGCGAAATGTATTTTCACACTTCCGGCGCAGAATAGAGCAGTCGCTGTGGGAAATCACTGTTTGGGACAGATTAAGAAAATAACAATGATACTGTTCATGAGCAGAGGTCCTAAAATGCCTATGTTGAAAATTTGGTGATGATAGCCCATCAATTGACTGTGTTACAAGTGTGCGTTGTGCACTTTCCACGCACCCTTGTGACTTCGTAGATTTGTAATATTGTCACACCAGATTTTCAACAGTGCCATTTTTTCACACCTCCTTATAAGCAGCATAGCTGTCATTTTTCACATCCTGACTGAAATGTGTTTTCACAGTTCTGGCGCAGAATAACGTGGTCACTGTGGGAAATCAGTGTTCGGGACAGATTAAGAAAATGACAGTGGCACTGTTCATGAGCAGAGGTCCTAAAATCCCTATGTTGAAAATTTGGTGATGAAACTCCATAACATGACTGTGTTACAAGCGTGCATTGAACTGTTTCCACGCACTCTTGTAACTTCGCAAATTTGTAATACTGTCGCGCTACATTTTCAACAGTGGCATTTTTTCACAACTCCTTATGAACACTACAGCTGTCATTTTTCACATCCTGGCTAAAATATGTTTTTGCACTCCTGCCGGACAATAGCATGGTAACCCTGGGAAATTGGTGTTTGAGACAGATTAAGATCGACCGAGTGAGAGGGGGGAGTGACTGAGCTCAACTGAGCTCTGTTGGGATTGCTGTGGATTTGTTTGTGGGCAGACAAAGGCCCCAACACAAGAGCCCAGTACAGAAGGGCAGCCTGCAGCACTGGGAGAAACAGAACGAGAGAGCAAGTGAGGGAGGGGGAGTGAGCGAACTCACCGAAGCGCTGTCAGGACTGCTGCGGATTTCTTTGTGGGCAGAAAAAGGCATCAGTACAGGCAGAGGCCCAGTACAAAAAGCCAGCCTGCAGTGGTGAGAGAAACAGTACAAGTGAGTGAGACAAGGGGACTTAGTGAGCTCAACAGAGCTCTATCAGGACTGCTGAGATTTCTTTGTGGGCAGAAAAAGGCGCCAATGCAGGCAGGAGCCCCGTACAAAAGGGCAGCTTGCAGCACCAGGACAAACAGAATGAGCGATGAGAGAGGGAGACTAAGCGACCTCAATGGAGCTCTGTCGGGACAGCTGCGGATTTCTTTGTGGACAGACAAAGGTGCCAATGCAGCCAGGAGCCCCATACAAAAGCGCAGTCTGTGGTGCCAAGAGAAACAGAATGAACGAGTGACAGAGCGGTACTGAGTGAGCTCAACGGAGCTCTACTGTGACTGCTGCAGATTTCTTTGTGGGCAGAAAATGCAGCAACGCAGGCAGGAGCCCAGTGCAAAAGGCCAGCTTGCAGCGCCGGCAGAAACGGAATACGAGAGTGACAGAGTGGGAGTAGGCGAGCTCAGTGGAGCTTATCAGGACTGCTTCAGATTTATTTCTGGCCAGAAAAAGCCACCAATGCAGGCAGGAGCCCAGTACAAAATGGCAGCCTGCAGCGCCAGGAGACAGAACCCGAGCGAGTGAGGATGGGGAGTTAGTGAGCCAACGGGCTCTGTTGGGACTGCTGCAGATTTGTTTGTGGGCAGAAAAAGGCAGCAATGCATGCAGAGGCCCAGTACAAAAGGGCAGCCTGCAGTGGCAGGGAAACCAGAATGAGCGAGTGAGTGAGCTCAACAGAGCTGTATTGTAACTGCTGCAAATTTCTTTGTGGGCATAAGAAGGCAGCAACACAGGCAGGAGCCCATTAGAAAAGGGCAGCCTGCAGTGCCGGCAGAACAGAATAAGCAAGTGAGAGAAGGGGAGTGAGCGAGCTCAACGCAGCTTTGTCGGGACTGCTTCAGATTTCTCTGTGGGCAGAAAAAGAAGCCAACTGAGGCAGGAGCCCAGTACAAAAGGGCAGCCTGCAGCACCGGGAGAACCAGACTGACTGAGTGAGATAGGGGCAGTGAGCGACCTCAACGGAGCTCTGTCAGGACATCTGTGGATTTCTTTGTGGGTAGAAAAAGCCACCAACACAGGCAGGAGCCCAGTACAAAAGGGCAGCCTGCAGCGCCAGGAGAAACAGAATGAGCGAGTGAGAGAGGGGGAGTGAGCCACCTCAATGGAGCTCTGTCAGGACAGCTGCAGATTTCTTCCTCAGCAGAACAAGGTGCCAATGCAGGCAACAGCCCAGTACAAAAGAGCAGCCTGCAGCACTGGAACAAACAGACTGAGCAAGTGACAGGGCCACTGGGCCAGCGCAACAGACCAACGCAATCAACATTCGGAATTGACAAATGCTTGTTACTATTAGGATCTTGTACTGCATCATTTTTGGGGAATTGTTTTATTACTTCAACGTTCTCTCAAATTGGCATGTCACAGAGTCCTTGTGGACCATCAAAAATTGTACAAATTGTTTCAGCTCCTTGAAGGGCAGACAGTCACAAACTTTGTTTAAAGTGTTTAGGTCCACAACATGATTTATAAATTGTAAGTCCTGTCATACATTTTGCTCAAAAACCTAATTTAAAAGGATCAAAATAGGCCAGCCTGGTGGTGCTGATGGTTGAGTCGCTGGACGCTACACCTTGCGACACGCCAGCGACCTGGGTTCAGGAGCAAGCTTGGATTATTGGGACTAGGCAGGAGATGGAGAGGATTGAGCATCTGGAGGACAGCTCTCCTCTCCCCTCCCAGGGAGGGTGGGTGGATGATGCCTTGGTGTGAGTGGCTCTTAGCTGAGGCTGGGAGTGCCGCAGTCCGGGGATCACGCTAGGTGCAGGGGAGGAGCCTTGGCAGCCATCCATGAGCTGGATGCGGGAGCATGCCCAGCAGCACTGGATGGCATTGCACATCTGGGCTCCTAGGGGGAGCTCTAGAACAAGGGAAACCACCCATTGACTGGGGGGTAGACATTGCCTACCCCCACCTCCACTGCTGGATCCTGCCCACTGTGTCCTGGTCCTGACATCACCTCCATCTATTTAGAGCCGGCTGAAAGCGCCATGGAGCAGAAGGTGGCCCCACCCTAGGGGGTGTATTCTGGGGGGGGGGGACTGGCTCCATCAGGTGTGTCATGGGCGAGTCAGGAATCCAGGCACAGATGGGAGGATCTCAGGCTGGAGGGGATAAGGTAGACCGACCGCAGAAGTCCCATTCGGTGGTGACTGGAGGGAAAGAAACTTGGGGGAGATCAAAATTTTGAAAAGAAGTATGCCTTCTCAGCCTGCTCCTGTGTCACCTAAGGCTCTGAGGGTGGTCCCACAGTGGTGGAAACTACGCATCAGAAAGGTCCATCTCTTCATGTACAACAGCAAATCTTATAAAACGTGACAAGAAAAAAAAAGATAAAGCTGCACAGCCATCAGAAAGGTTTGGTAAAGATGGTTCAGATATCAGGGTGTCTGAAAGGGGGATCCCTGAATCCAGTGATGGCAAAACTAAAACTTAAACAGCCTTAGAGCAGGCACTGGAAACAGTGTCTGCCAAAAAGAAACAGAAAGAAAATAATGTCACTACCACTCATTCTCCATGGAGAAAGCAGCAGGCAGATGGCACAGAAAACAAACTTTGGTCAGAGCCACAATGACTGCTAATGCATTAATGTGATAAAAGATATATAGAATAGTGGATGGACAACCATCCACAACAAGGCTGTGTTTCCATTGAGGCAGTGGATGACATCATAGAGACCTTGAGAGCGAAGCTCGAGAGGTCTCTATGATGTCATCGACTACCGAAATAAAAACACAGCCTTCATTGTGGATGGTTGCCCAGCCACTGTTTTATATAGTATATAGTGCACGGAAATCAGCAGCTTTGTTAATGCTTACCTTTTTTTCATTTTCTGGTGCCGTTCCTGGTCCTGCTCACTCTGACTTCTACTGCCCCCAGGCCACTTGTGCCATCTTTTCAGTTGGACCGTGTCAGTCCGAGAAATCTCCTTTTGGTGGCTTTGTCCATCTGTCGTCACACAGCTTAATTTTTTTTCTAAATTAAAAAAAATGATTTTGTGACACAGCCATTTGCAGCTCTTTGTGTGTCACTGGCTGGGTCTACTGATCCCCGCTTGCAAAATCACTCCACCATGTTTTGTGTGTTTTTCCTGTTAGAGCTTCATCCAGCGAGTCAATCAGATGTGAGGATAAGACTATAAAGTTGTTGTACTATCGATGTGACAGAGTGATAGTTTAGCAACTTTTTTGACCTTTGAACTGTCTTACCAGAGTGATAGTGTAGCAACTTTTTTGACCTTTGAACTCTTACAACAACAATAAGAAAGCTGCTGATTTCCATGCAGAATAGGGGCTCATCCTACACTATTTATTTGTTTCAAAGGTTTTATGAGGAAAGACATACTGAGCTAGTAACAGCTCATGTTCAGATGTGTCCTGGGGGAAGGGGCAAGGGGAAAAGATAACAGATAACAAAAATATAGAATATAAAGGTCATAGAAATGGAATAAATGTAACAAAGATAAAGAGGACAATGATGTCTAAGAATAAATTGACAAAAATAAGTTAGCAAGCAATAAGTTGTGGGACTGACTAAAGAACAAAAATAGTTAGCAACTTATCAAAATAAAAACTAGAGGAATGACTGGTGTGGGAGAAGAAACAGAAAGAATCTGTGACAGTTGTAATATTGTCATATAAAATCTTTTGCTGGTCAGGCTGCCTTCTCTTTCCACTTTCCTAAACTTTAGAACTCTTTCCGCCTAACCATTAATTCCACCTATTCCAAAAACCTTCTCTCATCTCTGCTCCATGACCACACCACTACCCTTCTGTTCTTGTCCTTGAGTAATAGCCCTTACCCACTCCTTAGTTTACCATCCTCTCCTCTTTCTCCTCCTCTTCCTTTCCCCTCGACCCAGCTCACCAACCATTCTCCCTCTTGTCTTTCTCCCTGACTTGTTTGCACTTTCCTTTCTTGCCCACCCCCCAATCTGCGCTCCTTCCTTCAGCGCCTATTTGCTGGTGCCCTCACCATTGAAAAGTACTATTGCTTGTGGTAATGGGACAGATTCTCCTTTGTGTCCTTGTAACATTTTTGCCCGTAGTTTTACCTGTCTGATGAACCGCATACATGTTTGTTTTGCACTGTTTATTTTGTATCTCTGTATGATGATTTATTGTATAAGTTACTGTTCTATGTTGTTCTTACACCTCTCTTCCTCCTTCCCCCAGGATGCATATGGAAATGAGCTATTTTTCAGCTCAGTATGTCTTTCCTGGTGAAACTTTTGAAATAAATAAATGCATACACACTTGAATAAGTATTGTAGAAGTCCCACGTTTGCACTACAATAGTAGAAGAAAAACCCCATAAACATCAAGGTAATGCAGTGAAATGTGTTTTTGGTTCTGAATATACACACACCCTTTGAAAATGCGAACAACACACACACACCTGTTACAACAGTTGTGCACATGCATAGGGTGCAAGTCTCATTAGTAGGATAGAGCAGCTACAATATTACATTTTCAGTGGGGTCCTGCTTTTACACATTTTCCAGTGCATTTAGTAGAGTTATCACAGGTAAAATGCAGAATCTTATTTTTACTGGAGTCCTACTTTTGTACATTTTTTCAATGTAGTTACATAAAGTAGGTCAGTTAACATGCAGTATCTCACTTTCAGTGTGGTTCTGATTGTACCTATTGTAACACTAATAGGTCTGGGATGCCCTCAGTGAGTTGGCTCCATCACAGCCTGTATGCTTTCAGTGACCAGATACTGTATGTCTCTTTGGCCAGCAGGGGGATGCGAATTGCGCTAAGTGCACATTTTAGTGCTTCATTTTTGTTTTGGGGGGGCTGTATTCAAACACGCTTAGGGCATTCGCACTTTGCTCCGAACATGTTTGAGTATAGCAGATTTAGTGAATTGTTCTAATTTTCATGAAAGAAAGGGACTTTGCAATGGGCAGCCTGATATCTTTTAATATGGGGCCATTACTGTGTGTAGTTCTGGTTTCCAGTTCTAGGTTTGTCTACCTATTTCTGTGTCAAGCTTTCAGTCAGTTAAACTGAATTGCTTTTAGCCACTGACTGTCATGCCAGCAACCCGGGTTCAAGAATGAACCTGGGTCGCTTAGGGACTGACCTGGGAAGGAGAGTGCACATCTGTAGGACAGGGAGAGGAATCTATGTGGCAGAACCATGGGACAACATGCGAAGGAACCCCACACCTGGATGCCTGAGGTGTCTCCATGGAGGCCAAGTACACACATGTCTGGGCCCAATACGGGAGAAAATAGTACGAAAAGCCCTCTGACTGTAGAACAGTGATGACCTGCCCTCTGCCAGGCCCCACACCGATGACAAATGTCAGAAGCATGGCATGAACACAGTGGAGTGACATGGCACCCATCAAGCTTGGTGTAATGCATGCTTGAGAAAGTGAGGGACTGCCTGCACTGTGGAGTGATGCTGAGAAGCACAGCTTGAACACAGTGGGGCAACATGCCACCCACCACGGAAGTGTAATTTGGATTGGTGAAAGGGTAGGCATTGTCAGCACTGAGGAGCAATGCTCAGATGCAGTACATCAACACAGTGGGGTGTCATGGCACCCATCCCTGTTCTGTACTGTGTGCTGGTGAAAGGTAGGGGACTGCCTGTACTTGGGAGCATTGCTCAGAAGCAATGCATGAACACATAGGGGAAATATGGCACCCATAAGTGCTGCATACTGCATGCTGGTGAAAGGTGAGATACTGCCTGCACTGTGGAGTGATGATCAGAAGCACAGCTTTAACACAGTGGGTGACATGGTACCAATCATGGTGGTGTGCACTGTGCTGGTGAAAGGTGAGGGACTACCTACACAGGGGAGTGATGCTCAGAAGCACAGCTTTAACACAGTGGATGACATGGCACCAGTCATGGTGGTGTGCACTGTGCTGGTGAAAGGTGAGGGACTGCCTGCACTGTGGAGTGATGCTCAGAAGCACAGCTTTAACACAGTGGGTGACATGGCACCAATCATG
The DNA here is from genome assembly GCA_016271365.2 of Neoceratodus forsteri. Classification (NCBI taxonomy): domain Eukaryota; kingdom Metazoa; phylum Chordata; order Ceratodontiformes; family Ceratodontidae; genus Neoceratodus; species Neoceratodus forsteri. The sequence goes on along the minus strand of CM028135.1, from coordinate 499,500,727 downwards.
GTGGTGTGCACTGTGCTGGTGAAAGGTGAAGGACTGTCTGTACTGGAGACTGATGCTCAGAAGCACTGCATGGACACAGTGGTGAAATGTGGTACCCAGCATGCTTGTGTACTTTGTGCTGGTGAAAGGTCAGGGACTGTCTGCACCGAGGAAGGATGCCACAGAGTAGATGATCCAGATGGGGTGAGCAGAATGAGAAGAGATCTGGATAAACTAGCAAAATGGTTGGAAGAGTGGCAACTGGGGTTTAATGCAAAGAAGTGTAAGATCATGCACATAGGGAAGAGAAACCCTGAAGCCACCTATAGGCTCGGAGGGGAGTTGCTGGCAGTCACAAGGAAAGAGACTTGGACATCATCATCACCGATGACCTGAAATCATCCAAGCAGACCACTAAAGCACTAGGTAAGGCCAGGGGGATGTTAGGGTATATTAGTAGGGGTATCACAAGTCAGAAGAGGGAGGTAATAATCCCTCTTTACAAGACACTGGTTAGGCCCCATCTGGAGTACTGTGTGCAGTACTGGAGGCCACACCTTCACAAGGACATTAATCAAATTGAGGCAGTCCGGAGAAGGGCAACCAAAATGGTGCAGAGACTGCATCAGAAAACATATGAGGACAGATTAATGGAGCTCAATATGTATACCCTAGAGCAAAGGAGGGAGAGAAGTGATATGATCAAAACATTCAAACACCTTAAGGGCATTAACTAGGTGAAAGAGTCTAACATGTTTCAATATAAGAAAAATAGCAGGACAAGAGGACACAGCATGAGATTAGAGGGGGGCTGATTAAGGTGTAATGTAAGGAAGTTCTTTTTCACAGAAAGGGTGGTGGATGCATGGAACGGCCTAACTCAGGAAGTGGTGGATATGAATACAGTGCAGGGCTTCAAACAGGAATGGGATAGGCATAAGGGAGCAATACAGATGAGTATTATTAGATAGGCCATTGACAGAGCAAAGGCCAATGACACATTTATAAGGTAGAAAAAGAAATGGGCAGACTGGATAGGCCTTGCGGTCCTTATCTGCTGTCAACTTCTATGTTTCTATGCCCAGAAGCACTGCACGAACACAATGGGGCATCATGGCACCCATCCCTGTAGTGTATTGTGTGCTGGTAAAAGGTAAGGGACTGCCTGCACTGGGGAGTGATGTTCAGGAGCTCTGCTTGAACACAGTTGGGTGGCATGGCACCTATAAGAGCTGTGTACTGTATGCTGGTGACAGATGAGGGACTGCCTGCACTGGGGAGTGATACTCAGAAGGATTGCATGAACATAGTGGGGTGACATGGCACTCATCACCATGGTGTACTGCATGCTGGTAAAAGGTAAGGGACTGTCTGCACTGTGGAGTGACGCTCAGAAGCACTGTATGAACACAGTGAGGTGACATAGTACCCATCATGGTGGTGTACTGTGTGCTGGCGAAAGGTGAGGTGCTATGCAAAATAAAATAGATGAACTCCAATGAAAGTTCCAATCTTGTTTTATTTTTATTTTTTAGATCCACACATGACAATCGGGAGCAACAGTTTTGTGGCTCCACCACTTCTTCAGGCCAAAATGCTGTGTTTCTTTACTTGAGTATTTTTTATATCTCTGTAGTATAAAGTATTTTTTACCTGCTTTCCTGGTTTCCTAATTCATTGCTTTGTATCTACTTAAGTCTCTCTCTCTTTTCACACCTATTTTTTGTTGCCTCTCAGGCATCTCAGTGTTCTAGCCAGCTGATTCCTCAAACCATAGTGTTTGGGCCTGAAGAAGTGGCGAAGCCACAAAACTGGCACCCGATTGTTATGTGTGGATTTAAAAAAAAAAGGAAAAGAAAACAAGACTGGAATTTTCATTGGAGTTCATCTGACTTATTTTGCATTGTTTGGACATTTGGTTTATTTGGATGACCCAAAACTCAAGGGATTTATAAATGTTGGGCAATCTTCACCTAGGTTTTTGACAGAAGGGTGAGGGACTGCCTGCGTGGGGGAGCGATGCTCAGAAGCACTGCATAGACACAGTGGGGCAACATGGCACCTATCACAATGGTGTATTGCATGCTGGCAAAAGGTGAGGGACTGCCTGCACGGGGGAGCAATGCTCAGAAGCACTGCATGAAGAACAAGAAGGAAGCAGGAGTACTTAAACAGTGTAATAGGACATAAACCCAATGTCCATATTCATGCCATCATCAGCACTATTTAAAAGAAAGATAAGTTTGACCTCAAATGACCATCTCTGCTGTGTATTTTCAAAGAGTCCCTTGAGAACTAGGATTGTGAGGTCAAAGATGGAGTGATCAACCTGAGAGAAATGTCCCACTGGTATTTAAGTCTTTTTCATTTTAATATCATGTATGTGCTCCTGCTTCCTTATTGTTTCAGGTACAACACGAGGACAGATACTGGTCTCACATATTTTTAATATGCTTATATATAAGATGGTTCTATCTTATTTATTGAACTATGTGTGTTAGAGGTTTGATTTTAACTGGTGAGTAATGAGTTCATAGACTTTAGTTTCATATAGCAGAGCTGCTGTTTCTAGTACACACAAACACACACATGAGCACATGCCGTGCCCATACACACACACACACACACACACACACACACACACACACAATCCCCAACTTAGTTTCAGTAAGACATTTAAGAACATAAGAATCTGCAGGCAGAAGGAGACCATGTGGTCCATCTAGTCTGCCCAGGTTTTCTACCTCCACTATCAATTTGTCTTGCTAAGGTGACTATACTACCTATCACATGTCTGTTTGAATTCACTGACCATCTTGACTGCCACTACCTCCGGTGTCAGGCTGTTCCAAGGGTCCACCACCCTCTCCATGAAAAAGTACTTCTTAACATTTGTTTTGAATTTACCTCCCATCAGAAGCATGTTGTGTCCTCTAGTACATGCAGCCCTGTTTTCCCGGAAGAGGTTCCTGGTTTGTTCTGTGTTGATCCCTTTAACAAATTTAAATGGCTTAATCTTGTCTCCTCTGTTCTTCCTCTGCTCAAGGGAGAATACATTTAGCTGGCTGAGCCTAGCTTCATATGTTTCATGGTGCAGACCCTGCACCATTTTGGTGGCATGTCTGCATGGTTTCCAGACGGTCTATGCCCTTTTTCATGTGAGGTCTCCAGAATTGCACAGTACTCCAAGTAAGGTTTCACCAGGGACCTGTACAGTGGGAGGATTACATCACACTTCCTACTGGTAATACCCCTACCAATACATCCGAGGATGCTGCTTGTCTTTAGTGCCGCTTTTTCACATTGCTTCCCTACCTTTAAATCATTTGAGATCATGACATCAAGATCCCATTCCAGCTTTGTTTCTTCCTGCAGCTGCCCCTCCAGGACATACTTCATGCATGGGTTCCTTCTACTCAAGTGCATGACTTTACAATTTCTGGCGTTGAATCTCAACTGCCAGTTCCTGTACCATTCCTCTAGCATCTTGAGGTCTATTTCCATTTCTGCGATCCCTTCCTGTGTGTCTACCCTGTTGCAGAGCTTTGTATCATCTGCAAAGAAGCAGACTTTTTTTCAGTTCTTCAGCAATGTCGCTGATGAATATGTTGAAACGATGGGGCCTAGTACTGACCCCTGCAGCACGCCACTTGACACCTTCCCCTCTTGGGACAAGGTGCCATTTACTATAACCCTCTGTGTCCTGCCTTACAACCAGCTTTTACTCCGTTTAACTACTTTGTGTGACCAATGCCAGCTTGCTCCAGTTTGTTGGCTAGCCTTCTGTGTGGGACTGTATCAAAGGTTTTACTGAAGCCCAGATACACCACATACACTGCTGCCCCCTGGTCTACTTCTCTTGTAACAACCCAGTCAAAGAATTCTATCAGATTTGTTTGGCATGAGCTCTCCAATACAGCGACACTACTGAATGCTGCCAGGAAACACAGCGTGAATGGTAGTGGTCAGATGACTGCTACCATTCTACAATAAATAACAATTCATCCCTCTTTTCTTGTGGGGGGCTCTGCCGCCCACACCCCCCAATGTAGCACTGTTATAGATGGCACAGTTATTGACAGCGCTCTTCAGACCTAGTACCCACGAGCCTATGGGCAGAATTTTCAAATCTCCTACATCGCAGCACACCATGGTGCTCCAATGATATGACACATAGGGCTTGCGGTGATTGAATGAGATTTTCTATCCCATGTAGTAACTGCCGCGGGTAGATCAACTTTTTCTGGTCTACCTTGTGGCACTCCTGGGGGCCATTTTATGGAGCTTGCACCAAATATTTGGCTCAGATTGCTGTAATACATGAAAACTGTTGCAAATGCATCCAACATTGTAAAATCAGATGCAGTTGCAGGGGAAGGGTTTGGCACACCACCAGAACCAAAGTGTCCTGGTGCAGGGCTGGCTGCAAGCCCTGCACCACATTTGGAAAATCCTGCCCTATGTCTCATACTGTCTATGAGTACCAATCACAAAGAGGTTACTACAGGGGAAGGGGAAAAAGGGCTTCCAGGCATAATGCTGCAGCTCCAGCGCCGAAGTCCAGGCCAAAACAAACCCCTTGAGAATTTTGCCCAGGTCACCCAACCATTGCCAGTGGCAGGAAGACTAGCACACTACTTCCAGGAATAGGTAAACATTACCAAAGACAAGTGAGTACTGAAAGTAGGGGGTTGGGGGTTGTGTTTGAAGTTCAAACACCTTCCAAACCTGCAGAGGCACAGAAGTTTTCCAGCTCACTCTCCCACAGTGAAAAAGTCTGCTGGAATTAACACAGAAACATAGAATGTGATGATCAACAAGGGCCTCTGGGCCCACCCAATCTGCCCATTTTTTTCTTATCCTTCATTATTTTCTTTTTCCTTTTCTTTTCTGTGGTGCAATCTCTCCCCCCCTGCACTTCCTTACCCCTGCAGTTCCATTACGCCTATCCCATACATTTTTGAACCCCACCACTGTTTTTGCCCCACTACCTCTGCTGGAAGGCTCTTCTAGGTATTCATCACCCTTTCTGTGAAGAAGTACTTCCTCACTTCCCTCCTGAATTTATCACCCTCCAACATCATATCATGCTCCCTTGTTATAGAGCACCTTTTTCTCTGAAAAATAACCCCTCCTGTATCTTTTTTACCATGTGAGGTATTTAAAGGTCTCTATCATATCTCCCATGTCCCTACTCTCCTCCAGGGTGTACATATTTAGCTCCTTTAGCCTCTCCTTGTAAGGGCCTTTGAGGTAGACCCTGTACCATTTTAGTAGCTCTCCTCTAGACTTCCTGCACTGTGCCTATATCCTTCCTGAGATGTGGTCTCCGGAACTGGACACAGTATTCAAGGTGGGGTCTTACCAGCGATCTATATAGAGGTAGCACCACTTCCCTCTTCCTGCTGGTGGTACCCCTTCCTATGCACCTCAGCATCCCATTAGCCTTTTCTACTACCTTGTCACACTGCCTCACCATGTTCAGGTCATCTGATATGATTACCCCTAGATCTCTTGCCTGCTTGGTCTTTGTCAGTACCACTCCAACCATTTTGTATTACGTTCCTGGGTTTCTATGGTCCAAGTGCATTATTTTACACTTCTTTGCATTAAAACCCAGCTGCCTTACCCTTGACCACTCATCCAGTCATTTCAGATCCCTACCCATCCTTTGCACCTCCATGAGTGTCTACTCTGTTGCAGATCTTGGTGTCATCTACAGACAGGCAGACCTTCCCTTTCAGTTCCTCTGCTATGTCACTTATAAAGACACTGAAGATGATCAGTCCCAACATGGATCCCTGAGATACCCCATTGGTCACCCTGCCTTTCTCGGAGTGAATTCCATTTACCACTACCCTCTGTGTCCTATCCACAAACCAGTTTCTTACCCGGATTACCATCTTATTACACACCTCCAAGTTACCCCACTTGTTTACCAGTCTCCTATGTGGAACGGTGTTGAAAGCCTTGCTGAAATCCAGTTAGGCCACAGCCATCATTCCTCCCTGAACCAACTCCTTGGCCACCCAGTCAAAGAAATCTATCAGATTTGTTTAGCATGGCCTTCCCCCTGTGAAACCATGCTTCCCGGGTTCTTATAATCTGCTGGATACAAGATATTTCAGTTTTTTCCTTTAATAATGTTTCCATTAACTTACCCACTGCTGATGTCAGGCTGACAGACCTGTAATTGCCCACCTCTTCCTTGCTACCACTTTTGTGGAGTGGGACTACATCTGCTCTTCTCCAGTCCTCTGGGATCATGCTGGTTTCCAGTGACCTGTTAAACTGGTCCATCAAAGGTGCATCCAGTACCTCCCCAAGCTCTCTTAGCACCCCTGGATGTACCCATCTGGTCCCATTGTCCACTTTCAGTTTAGCGAGTGCTTTCTGAACTCTCTTAATTGAAAACAAACTAGTGTTTATTTCCCTCCCATCAAAGCTCCTGGCATCTTTTCATGGACATCCCCTTCCCCTTCTACTGTGAACACTGAGCAGAAGTATTTGTTCAAGATGTTTGCTTTTTTTGACCCCCCTCCATACAGCCCCCTCTTTAACCATACAATCCTTCTCTTAGTCGTTCTTCTTTTGCTAACATACCTAAAAAATGTCTTGTCCCCTTTTGATACTGCCTGACCTATTAATTTCTCAGTTTGCACCTTTGCATTCCTTACTGCTTTGTCTGCCTCTCTCTATTTTACCTGATACACTTCCATATCCTTCTCTCTCAGAGTATCCTTATACTTTCTAAATGCCACTCTGCTAGCTTTTACCTTTTCTGCTACCTCTTCCATGAACTATAGTGGTTCCCTCTTTTTTCTCCTTTTGCTTACTTGCTTGACACAGAGGTTTGTTGCCTTCACTATGCCCTGTTTTATTTTGGCCAACTTTTCCTCCACCCCCTCCCCCCGGTAATCTCCTCCTGCCAGGTCATTCCTGAGGCATTCCCCCACCTTAGTAAAATCACGCCTTCTGAAGTGTGGTTAGATTCCACAGCTGTTTTTATGTTGAACCACACTGTACGATGATCACTGGTCCCCAGATGGCTTCCCACCTTGGTGTCTGCAACACTGTCCCTGTTAGTCAGCACCAGGTCTAATATTGCTCCATTATGAGTTGGTTCACTGACTAATTGCCTAAAGAATGCCCCCAGCATGGAGTCCAGGATGTCCCTGCTTCTAGCTGAAGCAGCAGCAGGGAAGTTCCAATCTACTTCTGGCATATTGAAGTACCTCACCAGCAACACCTCTTCCTTTTCTGCCATCTTGCCAGTTGCTTCTAGCATTACCTTATCTCCGTCCTTCACCTGTTCCGGAGGCCTGTAAGTCACACCTATGTGAATTGTGGCTCCATTTCCTGACCTGCAGGTGACCCACAGTGCCTCTTCCCCCTCCCTCTGAATTCTCTATATTTCTGTTGCTTTTATGCTTTCCTTCATATAAAGCACAACTCTCTCTCTTTTCCTTCCTACCCTGTCCCTTCTGAACATTGTGTAGCCTGGTATGATTTTGTCCCAGTCATGGCTGTCAATGTACCATGACTCAGTAATGGCTACAATATCCAGGTTGGCTTTTGCCATGATGGCCTCTAGCTCTGGGATCTTATTTCCCAGACTTCTAGCATTAGCTCATATGGTCTTCCAGGTTTTGTTATCGCTTTGCTCATTTCTTCCTCCTTTTTTCTTTTGTTTCCCCTTCCTCCCTCTTCTCTTCTGACTGCTTCATTTCCCCCTTCCTCATTTGCTGACCCCCTTCTTCCTTGATTAACTTGCACCATGTTAGGACTCTCACCCGTTGGGATCTCCCTACACTCTGTCTCAGCCTGTATGGGGGCAGATTCTTCCTCCCCTTTTTTTCCCACCCTCCCCCTTAGCTAGTTTAAACATTCATTGAAGTAACATTTAAACTGACCGTTGAGAACTGTGGTTCCCCTCCCAGGTGGATGTAGGTCATAACTTTAGTATAGGCTCTTATTCTCCCAGGTTGGCCCCCAGTTCCCAATGCAGCCATACCCCTCCTCTCTGCACCATTCCTTCAACCATGAATTGAAGACTATGGTGTGGAACTCCCTCTCCCTCCCTCTATCATAGACAGGCAACACCTCTGCAAAAGCTACAGAGTGTGCTACTTGTCTGAGACTTATTCCCAGCTCCCTAATCTCCCACTGCACTGTTCCTGTCCTGCCCCTAGCCAGCTCATTTGTCCAAAGGTGGACAATGACCTTCAGCTCTGCCTCCTTTCCTACTGCCCTAGTGCAGTACCATAGGAAGGGTGGAGTGGGCGGTCCACCTGCCCCAGGTGCAAGCCTCCCAGGGTCGCACTTTTCAACTGAAGCTCACTTTGTAATTAATTTACTAAAGTGAAGGCTGTCTCTTTAAATATGATTATTTAACTTTCTTGGTTGATGAAGTTCCTCTATAGTTACAAGCTGCTTCCAGCAGGGGTGCATGATCTGTGGACCAGCAAGTCAGGGGCACATGGTGCCATCAGCTGCAGCCCAGAAAAATCATATCATACAGACTCTGTACCACCAGTCAGAGCCCAGCCAGTTTGTCCATGGGTGGGCAAAGGTAAGAGTAAAGCACTTGGCACCAAGAGGGCAGTTTAGTCAGAGAGGAGAGAATTGTTGAATTGAGAGAGCGAGACAGGTTAGAGAGAGGAGATTGTAGCAGTAGACTATTGCAGTTGAGAAACAGGACAGGAGTAACGTAGGCTGTAGATGTACTCTGTCTGTGTAAAGTGAAAGATGTAGCATTCTTTGAGGACACACAGCGCGTGTTTGATGAGAGATTGGAGATTTTTCATTGTGTGTGTCTCACTGACTAAAGTTTATTTTCCATCCATGCGTCCGTCTCTTGTTCAATAAAAAATTGGATGATGTTGTACTTCATCAAAATAGATTCAAATTGATGATGATCATGAATGAATAAAACTGAGATGGTGACGAGATGGTGTACAGGTATGTTGTGGGGGGAAGGGGGTGTAAACCAAACGAGCCCAGTAGGATGTATTATTAATAATGGCTGCATTATTTTTAATTTCCTTTGGAGTGAAGTTGCCTTACTAAATAAGTCATTGCTGCAACTGCTGCTTGCCATGGGGTTGGACTGACTGACTCCTGGTGTGCACACGACCAAACCAGGCCCACAAGTACTATCTGCTTGACTTCAAGTTCTCACTAACTCTCACTCACCCTCCCCTTGATGGGCTTTGGTTTAACTGAATCAGTCAGACCATGGGTGGTCTGCTGCCATAGCCCGCTGGCTGGCCGCCTCCTCCTGTTTTGTTGCTGCAGCCTTTTGGACTGGCCCTGGCTGCCTAGCCCAGCCGTAGCCCCCAGTCACAGATTTACTGTCACAGGCACCCGCTCCTGCTACATTCCAAGTCCCGCCAGCCATCCCAAGAGCCTCCTCCTGACCCGGGTCACTTCAGCTAACTGTTCACCGGGACTGGAGGATTGGAACAGCCCAGCGGGACTAGGAAAGCAGTGGGAGCAGGTGCCTAGGCTATGAGTCTGTGACTGGTAGGGCAAGGCGGCTAGGCCAAAAGGCTGCAACAATAAAAATGGTCTGCGGGGTGTCAGTTCAATCACTTCACCACTCCCAACCACTACTAGTACCTATACTAGAAAGAAACAGAAACAAAATAATAGTACTGCTAGTGCTAGCCAGGTATGGTAAATATAAACCGTCGGCAAGGCAGTCAATCATCATCAGCAGGAGTGCGAGTCTGCGACCTCTCCACTGGACAGTGGACTTGGGAAATGTTATAAACTATTGCGCGCTGTCCAATTTTCCATAAGACAGTGCACATTTACAGTTTATAACATTTCCAAGTGGCTAAAAATGAATGTGCTTTAAAAAAGAGTATACCTCTTCTTACTTTCCTCATCTGCGGTTCTGTGCCCCTGGAACATCCATTCCCATGCCTGTTTCATAGCTTGCCTCCAGGCATAATTAGCCTAGGAGGTTCATTGGATTGCAGAGCAATGCAAAGCAGCAGTATAAATATTTTAAATTTGAAACAAAAAAAATTCCATTCCTCAGAAACTAGAGAGTCATAATAACAAACTAGGCTGTCTCTGAGGTATATTTCTTCTGGAAAGGGTAGAAGCAAGATGGTTCAAAATTACAGTTGACACAGCATAGTATACAGTTTATTCCTGTTTAAATGATTGTGGGCTTTCATTTCATAGCCCCTCCACAAAATTAGATTTTGTGGTGATGACATACACATTTATGAGATGGCACAAAAAAAGGAAGATTTTAGTGGTAGGGGAAGGGTGGTTCAGTGTAGACACTATGAAATCCCACAGTCATTTCCACAGGAATAAACTGTATACTATGCTGTGTCATTTTGAACCCTCTTGCTTCTGTCCATTCCAGAGTCCACACCATACTGTTGGTCAGTCAGTTGTTCACAACAATTGCAACTGCATACTCTGATGCCAGCCTCCCACCACACCTCAGATTCCATTGGAGCAAAAAGTTTCCCAGAAATCAGGGGTAGGGAACATACAACAAAGGTATGTTTTTTTCTTCAGGAAAAGCCCCAAAACTCACCACAGAGCATGTAAACCCCCAAGATCTTCTGGGGGCCTTGCAGCCCCCCCAGCCCCCCATACTTTGTGTAGAAATCTTTTACAGTATATTTCGAAAATGCATATAGGGTGGGTGATTGATGACACTGTTGGTCAGCCAGTTGTCCACAACAACTGCAGCTGCACACTCTGATGCCAGCCACAGCCTCCCACCACATCTCAGATTCCATGGGAGCAAAAATTTCCCTGAAATCAGGGGTAGGGAACATATAGCGAAGGTATGTTTTTCTTCAAGAAGAGCCCCAAAACTCACCACTGAGTATCTAAACACCCCAGACCCCTGGATCTTTTACGGGGGTGTGTGTGCAAAATCAGTGTCTTGCCCAAAGCACCAAAATGCCTTCCTACAGCTCTACCACTATGATCCATAGCATATGCTTCCTAACCCTCTGGGCCATGATGCTGGGCAGGCACCTAACCACCCTCTCTGCTCTCTTTCCTGTTCCCAACTCTATCATTCCTGACAATTACATTCCCCACCAGAAGCTGCATCCTCCTTCTCTGGGGTTCTCTTTCACCCTCCTTGGGGTCTCCATGCGGGAGGGCTCTTACATCCTCTCTGGCCACTATTGCAGATGCCTTCTCTTGACAGTCCCACTCTGTCAGAGTAGCATAGGAATTCCGTAGTGGTACCAGATGTGGTTGAGGAATGTGCCTGTGATCTCTCCCCCAACCATCTGGATCTCACCACCCCCTCTCTCCTTCAAGCCAAAGTAGTCCAACCGCTCCTCTCATCTGGCATCCTTTGAGGTAACAGTGTTGTACTTGGTGGTCCCTGGGTGGGAGAAAAGGTCACCCAACTTCTAGTCAATGCAGGTCCAAGTCTTGTGACATCTACCTGACTCATAACCAACCAGCCTCAAGTCTATAGACCTTACCCACCAAATCAGAGAGGTGCATGCAGAGTGGGCAGCACTGCAGCTTCCAGAAGGTCTTCCTGAAGACTGCCACCCCACAACCACTGCACTGCACCACACCCCACATTCCCTATTTCTGCTCTCCCTGTGCTTCCTGTCCCAGAACCCAGTAAGGGGTTTTATGTGATAATGCTGAGTAGTTTATGTTGCTCACCACAATGAGCGACACAAAAAATGCCCAATGTCAAAAGGGCAACTAAATTAACACCAACTGTCGCTTCCTCACTACACAAAAACAGGCAAAATTAGTATTTTTATGCTAGGGGCTACACCCCCCGAACCCATCTTTGCAGGGGGCAAGCCCCGCACACTCCCCAAACTAAATATAATCAACTCCATGGGGGGGGGGACTTAGGGGAAAAGTACAACAAATAAAACAAACAAAAATCTATTCTCCCAGCGCCAGGCCCAAAGCCGGGTCTGCTGGCTTTGAGGGCGGTGGCTTATGCCACTGCACTAAATGGCCAGCTCAGCAGGGCTTGGCCAGACAACTTCTTATATCCCGCTGTAGCGAGTGTAGCTCCCTGCTACACTTGGTCTACAAGATATAACAACCTTTTTCTCCGCTTACTTTAATTACAAGCTGTATTATTGAGTCACTCATATTGAGCGGCTCAAAAATACTAGCCCTTATCACATGATACCCCAGTAAGGTTAAGCTGTACACAGTACGAGTTACTAAAGTACACATTTTTTTCTAGTACCTCCCTAACCTAACTATCATTGTAACAGGAAGCCCCTAAATCCACAATCATAAAATTCCCAGAACCAGTCTAGCAGCAAGCCCCAAAACCCACAATCACAAAACCACCCTGAAACAGTTTAACAGCAAACCCCTAAACATACAATCACAATACCACCCTGAAACTGTTTAGAAGCACACCCCCAAACATACAATCACAATATTACTGATAACCAGTTTAGCAGAAAGCCACCAAACCCACAATCACAAAACCACCCTGAAACAGTTTAACAGCAAACCCCAAAACACAAACTCAGAATACCACTCTGACCACCCAGAAACAGTTTAACAGCAAGGCCCCAAACACACAATCACAATACCATCCTGAAACTGTTTAGAAGCATGCCCCCAAACACACATTCATAATATTACCCAGAACCAGTTTAGCAGAAAGCCACCAAACCCACAATCACAAAACTACCCTGAAACAGTTTAACAGCAAAGCCCCAAACACACAATCACAATACTATCCTGAAACTGTTTAGAAGCATGCTCCCAAACACACAATCACAATATTACTCGAACCAGTTTATCAGGATGCCCCTAAACCCACAAACTCAAAACTACCCAGAATCAGCTTTGCAGCAAGCCCCTTAAACCCACAAATTCAAATCCATTCAGATTCAGTTTTGCAGCAAGCCCCTAAACCTGCAGTCACAATACCCCCCAGGAACTGTTTAGCAGCATACTCCTTGACCCCCAACAAAAGTATATCCCAAAACAAATGAAGGTGTACCTGGGATCCTGCAAGCATGGGTCCTGGCTTATGGCTGTCTTCTTGGCTGACTTCTGGCAGACTCGTAAGGGCCACAAGCGGTAGGGACACTTTGCAACAGAGACCCTTATGGGAACTGGCAGCTCTCCAACTCTGCCCCCTGCTCCATGTTCATCTGCCCAATTGGGGGAGCTCTTACACGCAACCCCCTGGCTGATTTCAAATTCTAACTTTTCTCCTTGGTGATTTGTGCAGGGGGGGAGGAAGGGTACTTTGAAATGCCCCCCTCTCACATCCTGCTCTTCCAGTGATGCCGATCACAGGGGATTGGTGTATGGAGCCCAAATTTAAATCAGAGCTGGAGGCTCTCCTACTTTGCCCCTGCTCCATGTTCATCTGCCCAATTTGCGGAGCTGAAAAATGCAGCCTTGGTTGCTGTGGAAACAGCTCTTGCACTCAGCTGTCTGGCTGATTTCAAATTCCAGCCTGTGCCTCTCAGTGATTCATGCATGGGAGGGAGGGTACTTTAAATGCCTTCCCCTCACATCCTGCATCTCCAATAGTGTCAATCATGGGGCTGAATTGTACTGAATTGGAAGTAAAAAAAAAAAAACAGTTAATATCAAAACCAATAGAAAAAGGACTTTCTTCTGAGTGGGACAGGGGCCTATTCTCAAGACACTTTCTGACCCACAAAAAAATGGGGAGTGGAGACCCATTTTAGACCTCAGGTTTCTGAACAAGCATTTGAAAAAAGAGAAATTCAAGATGGTCACACTAGGGACAGTGATGCCATCTTTGCAGAAAAGTCATTGGCTGGAGTCCGTGGATTTGAAAGATGCCTATTTTCATATCTCAGTCAGACAGTCTCACAGAAAATACCTTAGATTCCAGCTGGGGACTGCCAGTACCAGTTCAAAGCTCTCCCAGGTGGTCTCACCTCAGCGCCAAGGGCTTTCACAAAGTGCATGACTGGTGATAGCACATCTGAGAAAATAAAGCATGGTGATTTTCTGCTACCTTGGACAATTCTGTCTTTGGCTAGTCTCAGGGAAAATAGAACAAGAGACAAGGTGCTCAGTTCAGTTGGCAAAAAGCACTTTGGAGAATATGAGATTCTGACAAACCTGCAGAAGTCCCAGCTAGAGCCTTTTCAGTTAGTGGACTTCATAGGAGCAGAGCCAAACACCCTGCAGGGGAAAGCTTTCTTCCCACAGGTCAGAGATACAGCTTTGCTAACAACAACAGATTCTTTTACAGCAGGTCAGCCAAAACCTTCACGAGGCTTACTATGGTTATTATGGCACGTGGCCACATCCACAATTGTGGTTCCATGGGTCAGACTACAGATGAGAGATACTCTGTACCACTTAAGGGACAACTAGTTCCAAAAATGGGATCCACTTTCAAAGCTAGTGCGAGTGACAAAAGAACTGGTGGAATCATTATAGTGGCGTTAGGAAGAAAGCAATCTCAGAGCAGGCATCCCTTTCCTTCAGCAATCACCAATAACTATGGATGCCTCACTCCAGGGGTGGGTGCCCACCTGCCAGACCTCACAGTGAGTGGCACATGGAGTCTACAGGAGTCACTAGCACACACAAACTTTCTGGAGCTCAGAGCAGTACTGCTAGCAATGCAATCTTTCTCCTCCCAGCTACAGGGTCAGACTGTCTAAATCAGGACAGATACCATTACAAAATATACTACATAAACAAGCAGGGAGGAACAAGATTCTCAAAACTGTGCACAGAGGCAACGAGGATCTGGGACTAGGCTATTCCTTAGAAGCAAATATATTTGCAGTGCATCTGCCAGGCAAAGACAGTGTTCTGGCCGATTCCCTAAGCAGAATCAGCCAAGAAAATCACAAATGGGCCATAAGCAAGCAGGTTGTGGCCACAATGTTCAGAAGGTGCTGCACTCCCAATATAGACCTGTTTGCATCTTGGGAGAACTACCAACTCCCACAGTTTTGCTGCAGACCACCAGTTAGAGGAACAGTCCCAGAGGATGCCTTGGTATTGGACTGGACAGGGAAGTTTCTGTATGCCCTTCCACCATTTGCACTCATTTTGAAAGTACTCCTGAAACTCAGGAGGGGACTTGCAGCAATGATCATGATAGCCCCAGACTGGGCCAGACAGGCCTGGTACTTGATGCTCCTTGTCTTGTCTAACAAGAAGTCAATCATACTGCCACTCAGACACAATCTGTTGACTTTGACCTGGGGCAGAATAATTTATTTGAACCCCAGGACCATACATATGAGGGCATGATTCTTGAGGTGTTAGACTTTTCAGGATTGGATCTCTCAGAAGTCCTGAAGGTGCTTAAGGTTTTAAATAAACCTGCTACCAGTAGTCTGTAAGTTGTACCATTTGTGTTGTTATGTCTTGGAAATTCAATAAAATTACTATTTCTTAAAAAAAAAATGCTACCAGGAAAGCTTATTCTTCTAAATGGAAAAGGTTTTCAAAACAGCCACCTGGAAAACAGTATACACCTTCACAACGCACTACTGTTTGGACATACAGTCCTGAAGGGATGCCAGTTTTGGAACTTCTGTCTTGCAGAACCTTTTTCCTAATTAGGTTCTGGACCCAGCTTCCCAAGATACTGCTGCTGAGTCTGCATAAATTGTAAACACTGAGTAATTCCAGTGGTTAGGAGAAAACAATTAAGTTGTAATGTTACTTCTTAAGGGATCACTCCCTATGTTTATACTCTCTAACCCAGCTTCCCCTTCCAGAATCTGAAATAGGTTCACCCAAGAATCGGTTAATTTTTTTAATTGAGGTTGCATGAGCATTACTATTGCAGTTCCTACAGTTGTAAGCTTGTTATTGTTTATGTGGTAAAATTTCACAAGTGTATGTCAATTTGTTTGCTGTTTTACAAATTCCATGAAACTTTTTCTAAAAATGTTTTGGTAGCCTTTTGGCTAGTTTCACCAGCTGCTGCTGCACTGTGGCTTGGAAACAGTTCTGAGCAATGGCCAGAATGGAGTTCAGATGCAGAGTTTGAACTTACATTTCAGATTCTAAAATTTGCATAGGTTCTATTTCCGGAGTGCCACTCTCAGTGGAGATGACTGCATAAAGTGTAAACATAGTGATTGATCCCTTGAGAAGAAACAACATTAATATGGTAAGTCATTTTTTCTTATGGCATACCTCCTCAAGATGGTGCCACAATGGCCAGTCCATGGCACCTAGTACATTAGGCTTGCCAGAAACAGCACAGAACCCGGGTTTGGCACCCCTTTGTTTAACATCTATAGTTGGGAATTTCATGTAGTCCTTCACATGTGCTAATATTGCCTTTCTGACCTGCCATTGGCATCTAGACATGGATGCCTAGCTCATCCCAGTAGCATTTCCTGTGATGTGCTGGAAGGACCTGTGACATAATCTGCCAGAACCATCAGTTCCATGGTATGGAAGAGAAGGGTAGGGGAAGGGGAATTGGAAATTGTTTAACCAGGAAAGGCACATTAAGCCGGAGCTTGTTTCCAGGCTCGACCTGGGAGCACAAGGAAGTTAAGTGACTTGCTCAGGGTCACACAGTATGCAATTGGGGGCAGATGGGATTCAAACCCAGTTCTCCAGGTTTGCAGCTCAGTGCCCTTAACCACTATGCCATACTACCTCCTTCTATGTCTAGAGCATGGTTCTGCCATGTAAGGGTTTCAAGTTGTCTAAGGAGCGCACATAGCTCATCTATGGTGGCATGATCAAATCTGAAATGGCCTACATATTGCATCTCTATAAGTATTCCAGGGTCCAGGTATATACATGCATACCATGCTCAACATTTCTTCTACAACTTCAGTTCCCACTGTTTCTCTGTCAGGACAACATCAGGTGCCCAAGACACATCCTCTCTGGTGGTGGTGACAGTGGTGTCCCTAAGGTTTTCACAAATGTTCATGGTGTTGAGGATACACACAAGGTACTACACTCATTCAGCAGGGGCACTTGTGTGAGTGGGGAAGGGTCCATGTTAATGGCAGTTGTGGTGTGTTCCTGTCCTGGCTAACAGCCAAGGGCCTCTCAGTGTTGGTTTTAGTGGTTGGTCACACTACTGTGAATACTATGCACATTGGATGCTTTCCACACATAGCCAAGTGATGCACAAAGAAGCCACTGTCCAAAAAGTGCCATTGCTTGGCATCCTCCTACCACCCCAATGCCCTTACCCCTGAGGGTAATGGGTACAGATATGGGGGGGGGGGATTACCAGAAGGCAGTGGATCCCTCTCAAGAGAGTACTGTATCACACTACTATTGTATGTGTATTTTACATGTTGGTCAACTGCCATGTGACTGATGTGCTCTTACATATATTATTACAGTCCAGCAAATGGCATGGGAACTCCTTTTCATATCAAGCACCACTCTGGCTCAACAAAATCACTGCAATTACTGATAGCACAACTAATTTGAGAGCCTTTAACGCAGAGTTAAAGCTACATCTTACGAACCTGAGCACTTGCGACTGCATGAACTAAGTCTTTCCACCACCTCCTGCCTCCACCACTGTCCCCCCACTCTTCTCCACCTTTACTCGGCTCAACCTGCTGACACCTCACCTCTCCTCACCAACTGTTTTCCCCTCGCCACCACCTTTCCACCCCTTTCCATCACCAGTGCCCACCCGAGCAACCCCTCCCACTCCTCTGATCTCGGCAAACCCTCGGTGTGTACAATTCCTACTTTCCCCACTCTCCACGCTTTCCCTACACCTTGTTTTCTCATGCACTCTCCCCAGCTCAAACCACTCCTCCCCCCAACCTGAAGTACCCCTCTTCCCTGATCTACTGTTACCCCTGACAAGACCTATAGGGGCTGCAATGTTGCTAACTACAGATGTAACACTTACTGTTACTTTGCAACCTACTGATCCATTGTTCCTGCTTTTAATCTGATTTACTCTGACACCCCTGACAAGACCTATAGGGGCTGCAATGTTGCTAACTACAGCTGTAACACTTGCTGTTATTTTGTAACCTACTAATCCATTGTTTCTGCTTTTTTTTCTGATTGTAACGCTTTTAATTTCTGTCAAGATATTGTCATATTGTATTGTCTGTACTGTATCCATGACATGGAACCTTTGTAAAAGAGTCTGTACTCAAAGGTTGTTTCCGAATTATAATAAATAAATAAATAAAAATCTTGTTGTGGAGGAGGCCCCTCAGGGGAGAGGGAGTAGGAGGACAGCGGTAAGAAGAGATAGGAGAAGGAGTGGGAGCAGTGAGAGAAGGTGGAGGCCTGGGAAGAGCTTCTGCAGGACCTGAGGGGCTCCCCCCATAGCCATTATTGGAGTCAGATGAGAAGGACCCACACTGTTCAGCTAAAGATATGTCTAGTGTTGAAGCACTGGGGTTCGCTGTAAAATCTACTATTTCGTAAACCTGTAGTTTAAGTTTCGTTTTTTTAGATTTTATTGCACAAAAAAATCCTTTAGGCAACTATCTGTTTTCAAGGGATCTAGAGTCAAACATACAAACAATACATACAAACATACATAATATCCTGTATGTGTGAAACACTCTGTGCAGAAAAAAGTAATTATGAAGTGGAGTAAGACATACAAAGCAATATAAGAAATAGACTGGCAGTAATCATTACGGCATTAGAAGCAGTTACAAGTATTAGAAGTAGTTAGTTTAACCAGCAGTTGATTTTCAAAGGAAGAGTTTGAGTAACACCCTCATCACACATCTGTTGAAGTATTTCAGGATTTGGCAAATGTAAAATAGGAGTTCTGTTCTAGCAAGGATTTCCTGAGTGCTAATAGCACTGAGTTACATGCCATGCCCCTGGTAGAGTACTTATTATTGAAGAACTTGAAGATGGACAGTAGGCCAAGTAAACATTTTATGTCCATAACTAAAGTATGGAATTGCTCCTGTAAGTTTAGAAATACAAACAGACCACTTCTCTCAGAGCAGTTAAGCCCCTGCAAGGCATGTTTTTAAATCAAGGATGGAAATGAGAAAGGAAAAGTGTGGCCCACTGTGAATTGAACCTTAGACCTCTGGTATGCCATTTCAGGGCTGTAAGTTGAAATTTAGCCATCCTGAGGTACTGTATAGTACGCATGTGCGAGTATCTAGCTTGAGGTCCAGCAAAAATGGCAGGCCTGTTCAGAAGGCCTTTGTCTCTGGACAGCACACTATCATTTGCCAAACCATAGACCTTGATGCCATAGTCAATGATGCTTAGGATAAAAGACTAGACCGGGAGTTTTTAATTTCAGGAAAGAAATTTCACCTGTCATTGTAAAGAAAGCCAGTCTTAAAATTAAAAACCTTAGTTAAAAGGTCCATGTGTTCAGCAAAGGAGAGCACACAGTCAAGGATAACCCCAAGGTGTTTGAATTGAACTTGTTCTAGGATAGCACCAATGGAGGCATTAATTATTAGAGCAGGGGAGAAATCAAGCTTACTATGAATGCTAAATAGCATACTCTTCGTATTGTTTTCATTTATGACTAGGACATTTTGTAGGAACCAGGCCTCAATTAAGTTAAAGTCCTGCTGTAGCCTCAGTCATAGTTGGTCAGGGCTGTAATCCCTTATAATGTATGGGAAGCCCTTATTACTCAGTGTCTGCTATCTTTTTTTTGTCTTGTAATCCCACCGTTCTGACATCCTATAGTTATAAACTTTGCTTTGGTGCATCAGATCAGTGGGATTACAACTGGAGCCGAGCTGCACATGTGCGCATTTGGAGGCAGTGGCTCGCAATGAATGGCCTCAGCGGTGAAAGCGGACCCTTATGGAGATTGTCGGGAACAAAAGAAAAAGTAAGGACTATCTTCACTTACGGTTTACCTCATACACTATAAAAAATAATGTTCGCAGATCGGTTGTTGACCTCACTGAAATCACCTCTTGCTGCTGCCATGACGATGGCAAACCTCTCGAGCTACACTCTCAAGGTTTACTAGGCCATCCTGGCAACCGCTTGAGGTGATTACAGCGTGGTTAACAACCGATCCTCGACCATTATCCTCTATGAAATGATTACATCATCATCTATGTATTGAACAATCTCAGTTGCTTGATAAACTGATATAAGTTGGTTGAAAAACATAAAAAACAGCATAGGACCAAGTGTAGATCCCTAGGGAACACATACAATAACTTTCCTGTCATCAGAGAATGGATTCCTACATTTTACAATTTGTGTTCTGCAAGATAGGTAGCCACTGAACCAGCCAACAGTATCTTTTGCAAGGCTCAGCAATAGTAGTGTTTGGCACAGTAAAGCATAGTAGACAAGATCACATACTTTAGTTAGGTCTATGTATATTGAGCCTGCCAATTCCCCTCTGTCCAGGGCATTGTGTAGGAATTCAGTGTATTCTAACAAAGTATTATTAGTGCTAAAGTCCATACTGTTCCTTTGCCTGAAGGTCATATTTGTTAAGGAATTTCACAAGCGGGTCATTCTCTATTCTCTTGAACGCCTTGGACGGGGGAAGAAGATAGAGATAGGTCTCCCTGTTTACGCTGCCGCTGATGCCTCTGCCTTATCCAAAGTCCAGACCTCTATTAATAAAGCATGTAGGCTCCTTACCGGTGCCCACAGCAGAACCCACACCTGTTTGCTATACTCCGCCACAAAAATACTCACCCTTGAGGAAAGACTGAAATATCAAACCTGCCTACTGGCCAAAAAATCCTTGTCAGGTCTCTGCCCCCCTGGGGTCTCTGGACCTTTGCAGCGGGCTGCTAGGTCCCTGCCAACCCGGTACGCCGCCACCGCCACCTTCAACGTTCCCAGAGCGAGGACCTCTCGCTGCCAAAGATCTTTCCATCACCTAGCCCCGTCCTGGTTTAACTCCCTTCCTGAAACTATCTCCAAGATCCCAGGTATTGGCCGCTTCAAAATTGCCCTCCGCCAGCATATTATTGACAGCCGATGTTGTGAATGCCTGTAGCTACCCTATGCCGGCCCCTACTGCCCTATGCCGGTCCCTACTAACCTTCTCAAGCCCTCGCCTACTGGACTTATAACTCTACATATCAGCTTGTGACATGCTCAATTTGAATAATGTATCTCTTATTATTTTACCAATGTTAGTACCTATTAGCTTGTGACTTGCTGTCAAATTGAATATGCATCTCCTGTTGTTCCACCAATGTAGTACCTTACTAAGCTTTTAATCCAGCGCAGCTCGCTGCCTGCCTCTCTAAGTGTATATTTTATGTATTCTAACCTGTTTGTCACTCCATGTCCTAACCTCGCACTATTGTTGTCCCCCCTTTTTGACGCGGTACCTTTGTAAACGAGTCTTTGACTCAAAGGTTGTAAAACTGATCTCTACAATAAATAAATAAATAAAAAAATAAAATAAATAAGGCAGTAGTTTGTAGATATATTAGTATCACCACCTTTGTATACCGGTACTTCACATGTATTTTTCCAAATGTAAGGGATTTTACCAATACTTAAGGACAGATTAAACATTAGTTGAACTGAGTTCTGTATGTAATTTCAGTAAGACCAAGCTTTAGGAGTTTCACATCAACATTATCAATACTAGGTCTGGACTGAATTTTAAGCTTGGACAGGTAGCCAGGACTTCAGACCACATAAGCTGTTTAAAATAGAACGTGAGTCAGTTGGACTCACATGGCATGTCTCCTGCAGGGGTAGAGTTCTTGTTTGGCTCACTAAAGGTTTTATTAAATACCTTGACAATATTCTTATAACCTCATATACCTAACCCATCTTGCAAGATATAGTAGAGCAGTGCTATTTTGGAATTCCCCTGTGGGCCCATTGGATATTGTCCCAGAGTTGGGGGTAATTTAGCAGTTGTTTTCTGTTGAGATTTATAGAATTCTGCTTTAGCAACTTGGATTTGAATTTTTATTGAGTTCCTCAGTTCCTTATAATTTTGGAGGTGTTTTTGTTGGCCAAGCTCTTTATAGAGATTCCAAAATCTCTCTTTCTCTCGAATCTTGCTTTCAATTGCAGGGGTGAATCATTCTTATGAATTTTCCTTCTTAACTATATGCCTGAAGGGGGCAACAATGTTGCAGACCTTGCTGAACTGCTGGATGAACCAGTTATGGTCTCAGTTAATGTCCTGAGTTTGGATTAAAAAAAGCCTATCATTTGCTGCAGGAAAGCTTTTAAATATGGGAGCTTTTGCATGGGGAATACACGGGCAGTTATTTTAGGTTACATTTTATTGACCTTGGCAGACCATCTACAAGTGACAGGGGAGTGGTCACTTAGGAAATTAGGCAGGACTTCACGAGAAATGATTTTATCTTGGTGGCTAACAGGATCCAGTCAAGTAGGGTAGCAGTACCTGTTTTATACTTTACATGAGTAGGTTTAGAAATAATTTGAATGAGCCAGATATTAGCAATTTTGTCTCTAAAGTCCTTGTTCTTACTGGCTAACCAGTTGCAGTTGAAATCCCCAACCACAATTCACTCATACTTACTATTTAAGCCAGAAACTGCATTGATGAAACATTCAAAGTCACTAGGAACATTCTTAGGCGGGATAGAGACAATTAGGAAGTTACTTTTTTTTTTGACCTTTTGACCTAAGCTTTAAGTTAAGGGCAAGAAGTTCACAAACAGAAGCTTCCCATGTAATGGGAAGCTTGTGAACTTTTAGATAGGATTTAATAAACACAAGGCAGCCCCCTTCCTTTCTTACGGCTCTGGCCTGGTGAAATAAGGTGTAGGAGTCAATATCAGTCTCTGTATCATGTATCCTGCTGGTGTGCCGTGTCTATGTCTCTGTAACTGCCACAACATCCTACAGTTTAAGTTCATTCAGTTTATGCATAAGGCCACCAGTAATGATGTGGGCTGTATCCAGAAACTCCCTGTAGGATGCTATGAGCACAGCTGGACCAGGATTGGGATGTACGTTACCAGCAAAGATGAGTAATAGGAACAACAACTGTCTGAGTACATAGCACACTTCATAGGAAGGAGTAAGCTGTTACTCTACTTAGGCATTTAACCTTTTTAGGTATGAAGCAAAAACTTCCCCAGCCATGGTTTTGTAGCTTAGGTGTGCCAGTATTCCTTTGGTAGTAGCACTGTATAAGATACAAGGGTAATTTTTTGAATCTAGTTCTGGTTTTGAATGAGAGGTCATGTGTACTAGAGCAAGAGGAGTTAGATTATCCTAGTATGGCTCTACGATGCCAGTTTGACAACACTTTTGTCAACCAGCATCACAACTGCAAGTAGCGGTTGACATAATTCCCAAATGTCTCCCGGTCCTTGTGTCTATTGGAGGGCTTTGCCCCCGCACCCTTCATACTATTTATAATCAACTCCAAGTTGGAGTCGATTCAGGGAGGGGGTGCAGGACCGGGAGACTGTGTGCCCCTGTCTCAGGCACACCAACAGAGCAACCTGTCGGTGAGCTTTCGATTTCATCGACAGCAATGTAGGTCACTGTGTTGGTGTCACTGTACAGGGGGTATACCTCCTAGTACAGCCATAAGGGATGGGTAAGGGAAAGACTAGTTACCAAAGCCAATAGTTTCAGAAACCCTCAAGCAAATCTGAGGCAGTGGTTCACCAGTGAATGATACATTTTGCTCAGGTTACAAAGCACCATAGTAGATGACTGGGTGAGATAGTGGAGAATAGTGGAGAGATAGTGTTAATTACTAACTGATATGAGGAGATCAGAGTAAGAAAACAGCGGGGTAAGTAACAATAAATTGTACAGCAGGTGATATCAATTTCAGCAGGGCCCCACAAGTAGGGCATCTGGCAGTGCCTGTTCAAGAAGTTATCTTATACCACAAACACACACACAAGGTGAATGCAGCCAGCAGGTGCATTACATTAGGCACCAGTTTTGTATCACCAGGTACAGAGTGCATACGGAAAGTAAAAGCAGAGCTGCATCACCAGTAGGTTCTTTGCTTCTCTTCCCACCCACAGCCACTGATTTGGGTTCACACAGGAACACTTTTGGGTTACCTCCCCAATCAGATAGCTGCAGAAGCTGTGTGGGAGAGAAAAGTGCTGTACTGGGCTGACCAGGGAGATCCCAGGAATGTGAGACTTGGACAACCTTGAAACAAGACTCTGACACAATTTCCAAGTGAAAATTGAGGTAACATTTACTAAACTATTCTGCCATCATACAGGCACAGCATGCATAAGAAACAATTGCAATTAGCAATAACAACACACACTTTTGCAAATAATCTTTTGAACTGAACAAATACCATGAGCATTAATACACTTTTACTTTATATTCCCATAGGTCTGTGCCTGCTACCCCTGGAGACTGTAGGCTATTCCACCTCCCACCAGCTCTCCGGTTACTTTAATACCAATCCAGCACTAGGCTACCCCTCAGACCTCAGTTTTTGCAAATTCAGTTTATTTGCCTTAAGGGCATGCAGTGGCTACTAGGCCTGTTTCCACCTCAGTCAGTCCACTCACCCCTTATCACCAGATACCCTTCCCTGGTATCTAATACAGAAATACTTAACTCTGTATATTTTTTTACACACTCTATTCATGTATACTCATAAGCATTTCACAACAGCATTCACTTTGCATTACATAACAATCACTTTGTGGCATTCACAATATATTTTTACCCTCAGTCTCTGAATTCAGTCCTTCAGTTGCTGGACAGTAGTCCTTGAAGCAATAGGTATTCCAGAATTCAATATAGCAGATGGGCGTCCCTCTTGAATTAGTCCCACAATTAAATAAAAATGACTGTACCACTTTCCTTAAATTGCTGGAAAATGTTGGCAACTCGGACCCTCCGGAGATGACAGTGAATCTGATGCTTTTGGTCCTTGAAGATGACCTAGTTGCTTGAAATAGATGTGAACTTGCTGTATGCAGCTGAAAACACTTGACAAAAAACAGGTACTCAAAGCAGCAGCTAATCTATTCTGTCCCTGCTCTCACTTTACTGTCCTACTATCCCTAAGACTGGGATGCAGGTGATCTCCTATAGACTATAATACCTAACTGAGGGCTAGCCCCCAAGTCCTAACTACAGGTAGGCCTCAGTAGGCCAAAAGCTTAGGCACTTTGTTCTTTTTTGTAACATCTAAGTTGGTCCAATAAAAGGTATCAAACCATTTGCTTCTGGGTCTGCTCTTTATTTAATCAGTGTTTTAACCCTTAGGCTGCCAGAAGATTTAGAATGCATAGGTTTTTAGGACAAGATATCTTGTCGGCGGCAGCCTAAGTAGTTGGCAGTCCCTATATCAATAACCTGACACTTGCCACCTGCCATTTAGTTTGATTTATTTAAAATATCTAGTCTTCTGCCATTGGGAGAGTGTTCTTGCTTGCCACACCTCTCCACATTCTGAACTGCTCCAGCAATTCTTAGCCTGCTCCACCACTGAGGTCACATTTCACTTTAGCCGTAGCATGGCAGTGCTAGCCATTCCTTGGCTGTTAACAGGGGATCCCTCTTTAGCATGGAAGTGCTATTGCTACAGAGCCGTGACTTCACACTCCACGACTGTTTCTTCACTCTCTCTCTCTCTCTCTCTCTCTCTCTGGCTCTCTTATGGCACCATGCAGCTGCCACTCTGCAAATAAATTAAACTCTGAAACTGCTGGGGAAACAGATTATTTAATCAAAGGCACAGTATTTATTTAAAATAATACTTTTGCTCCTTCCTTCCCAGGCTGGCCACACATTTATAACTGGGCCACCAGGGTTTAGTAACATGTAACAGGGCAACTGACCATTAGCAAAGGCAACCAGATTACAACCCTTGGCTACAGAAGTTGCTGCACTCTTAGTTCTTACATAGAATGACAGTCAATATTTTTTAAAATGGCAGATTAATGTGTATTACATGTAAGGGATGTAGGCAATCTCCCCCCCCCCCCCAACTTGCACCTGATGGTTTAATACTAATATGCTCATGACCTTTCATTTATTAGTTTTTTTTTTTTTACACGGGGTCTGACCTACCACTGTGGCATGGTTCCTACAGTTCTGGACCTCCCGACAAATGACCCTATAGAAATTAAAATACCCAATTACTTTCCTGTGGAACAGTCATTCCATGACTGTTACATTCCACCCCCCTTAAGGGCAACAACATCGACCAAGACCTATACTACTTGGAAAAGCCCTTCTGCTTTATATTTACATATTGTATATACATTTCTAACAACATTTTTGCATACAGTAACTAACTATACACACATTTTAACATTCATATGCTTTTTTGCAATGTTTGGTATGGGTGAGGCTGACCCACTAGGATTGTGTACTCTTGGAATTTAGGGTTCAGTACTGTAGTGTAGTGTTTATAAATCAAACTAATTGGCAGGCATTTAGTGTAGTGTCGTTGTAACTTGGCACTTTTTTAACTGTAACCATGTAACCTGTAAGCAGATTCTGTATCTACTGTATTTGATGTCATGTCCGTCAGTGCTTACCTGCAACCATTGTACTATAATGTATTTGTCTGACTTGGAACCTTTGTAAATGAGCCTTTCAGCTCAAAGGTATTAATCTAAAACTGAGATAAATAAATAAATGGTTCTGCAATCCACATCCGTCCTTACCCTAAAACTATGACTCTCTGTACTTTTTCTTACCTGTATTTGTGCTCCTTCTGGCTCATCCAAAGAAATTTGCACATCTGATGCACCCCAGAATCTATCTCAGTGTAGTCAGTGCTATCTCTAGCTCTGAACTGCCTAAGATTATTAATGTGGTGTACCCCCCCGTCTAGACCAGCAGCTGGATGTTTGATAAGGTAAGTGACTTCAGAACATCTTTTGGCTATCACATATGGTCTCTCCTATCTTCATGCCAGCTTGGCTGAATAATTATTGGCTTTGTTCAAGTATGGATGTCTTCTCCAAAGTACAATTTCTCCACATCCCAAGGTTACTTTCCTTCTATTTCTGTCAGAATTCTGCTTCTGATGCTTTTGGGCATTCTCCATCTTCCTACTGGCATACTTCCAGTATTTCCACATGCTGCTTCTTAAAGTTTATGTTTGTTTCAGTATGTTGTTCACCATTTTCAATTTTCCTGACAATTCTATATCCACTGGTAGCATCATTTTTCTTTCATACATCAGCAATGCTGGACTACATCCTGTTGACTCTTGCAGTACACTCCTCAGTACCATTAACATCCTGGGCAAATACTGGTCCCAGCTCTGCTGATTGTCATGGACATATGTTCTCAGGTATGACTTTATATTCTGGTTGTTTCTCTCAGCCCAGTTAGATCACAGATGATGGGGTATTGTATAAAGTGTATTTACTCCCCAAGTGCTGCACAATTGCTCCCACTGCTCTGATTTGAACTGTGGTCTGTTATCTGACACATTGTGTTTTGGCATTCCCCATCTGCAGAAGATTTCCATCTCCGTCTTATTTACAATAACATCTGTGTTGGCTGTCCTCAATGGAAATGCTTCCAACTTGCTGAATTGGTCCACTATCACCAATACGTACTCATTTCCTTTGCTGGATTTGGGCACCGGTCCAACTAGATCTGTAGCTGTAGTAGTCCATGGTCCACTTGGATGGTTGACTATCATCTGGCCCATCAATCTCTGGTTATTCAACTTCACCTCGGTATGTAGCACATGACTGGAAATACATATTATATCTTGTCTCATTCCAGGCCAATAAAGATTTGCTCTGATAAGAGTCTTCTTTCTTCAGATATGACTAGATGTGGTACAGTTGTGTAATGACTGTATAGCTTTCTTCCTCAAACTCTGTGGTACAGCTGAGTTAACAGTGTGCATCATCAGCACTCCATCCACCATGATATACTGGTACTTATGATTTGGTAGTCTCCATTTGGTTGGCAGCATTTCTATTGCTTTCCCTTTCTGCAATAACTCCATAACTTCTTTGGTTTCCATATCATTATCTTGAGCATCCATCAACTCAGAACATTAAAAAGGTAACAATAGATCTTCCTCTTCAGAGTCCTTGACTCCAGCTGTAGTCACATTGCAACATAAAGTAGGGGCTACCCACTCAATGTCAGTGGCAACATCCTCTTAATCCTCTACACCACTCTTCTCAGCAGTCCATGACAGATGATGTGTTACTGCGTTTGAGCTTCCTCGACAGTGTTGGAACTTGAATGCATATTCCTATAAATGAAGTGACCATCATCCTAATTTACCATTAGTATCTTTCACTTTGAACAACCATGTCATCAGTACACTGTGATCTGTGTACAGTGTGAAAAGTTTGCTATCCAGGTATCCTTGATACTGGTTGATAGCCCATGCTATGGCTAGGCAATCCTTCTATGCTGTGCGGTACTTCTCTGTGGCACTCAGCGTTCTGCTAGCATATGAGATCACCTTCTTTACTCCTTGTTTCTCCTGGAACAGCACTCCTCCAAGTCCCAGATCGCCAGCATCTGTAGTTAGGTAGAACAGTTTTCTCAAAATCTGGAAAATATAACCTCTCAGCTTCTGCCATCTGGTCTTTAATGATTTGAAATGCTCTCTCTTGGGCAGAGGTCCATTCCCACTTGGTTCTCTTCCATCTCAATTGATTTAAGTGTCCACAATGTCTTTAATTTTTTTTGTATGATTGGTCCATACCAATTACATATTCTGATGAACCTCTGGATATCTGTCAGCTTCTTGGGTCTCGAGAAGTCTCAAATTATCTGAACTGTGGCTGATTCTGATAGTATTTAAACAAACAAAAGTTGTGGGGCTCAAATCACTAAAATGTGATATACAGTCTGGTACATGCAATCAGAGAGACTGAAGCAATGACAAAAAGGGCTAATGCCCTAAACAACTTGCAGCACTGACCTCAAAGCTAGAGAGCTTAAATAAGTAAAAGGAAATGCTCCTGCCAGTTTCAAGTTCCTTTATCACAAAGTGCTCAATTGTTTAAAACCATAGCAGGGTTTAAGGGTGAAAGTGGTAACCAGATAACATGAACAGCTGCTCAAAATAACAAATACCATAGGCACTATCATAGTGTTAACTGAAGCAGCGAATTTCGACCGACGGCCAAACAGGCAGCCCTTGTGTGTGATGATGCACCAGGAATCAGGTGATGTTTTAGCTAACGCCTTCCTCAGAGCTGATTGGTCCTAGAAACCACCCTCATTCAAATAGTCAAAAACAGGAATATTCAACTAGAAAAGGTGTGGACAAATCAGACTGAAAGCTGCCTGCAATATGTTAACCGTTTCTGCACCAAAATCACGTATACAGTATAAAACAGTGCAGGCACATGCATAACACGGAGTAGTAAAAAACTCAAATAAATATCAGCAAAATACAATAATCAGTCCATAAACCTGAAAGAAGAAAATGTATAATGCTTATAAATAACACTGCAGTGGCAGATCTTCATTTAGTTCCTTAGGAATGAATGTCTCCAGTTTCAAAATCCAGAGGCACTTTCTCTGATTCAGCTTCTTAGGCAAGTTGCCTCTCTGAGATTCCACCTTAACCTTTTCAATTTCTGTAAACCTTAAAGGCGAACTGCGCTGAATCTGCAAGTCTTTTTTCCCAGTAGATGTTTTTTTTCTATATTTAATTTCTGATATTGTTCCACCTTTACTGGCTTTTTAGCAAACACAGTGAGAATTTCTGATGTACACTCTGATAGAAAGTGCCATTTCAGAACTGTGTGATGTAGTTTATGTCCCATTTGGGCCACAGAGTTCCAGAATAGAACATGAATACATTGTGAAAATAATGTAAGTTCTGTAAGAAGGACATGAAGTACATCATACAATTCTAAAATGGTGCTGCCCACCAGAGTTAAAGCAGAAACACTCAGAGAATACACTAAAAGATCAGAACAGATGGAACAAAAATAGAATGTGAACCAGTATTAGAGACCCATTTTCCACAGAAAACACAGGCTTACAGAGTCAAGGCAGTTCTCCTTTAAGTTTGCAGGGGACTTATTGCCTGGCCCATGTAAATGTCTTGCCATTGCGTTCGTTTGTATTGTATTCCTGATTGCAGACTTATGCTCTCTTATGCATTCCTTAAGTGGTCTTTTAGTCTGACCAGGTGAAGTTCGGCTATTCCCTGGGCTAGTGAGGTGATTGGTTGGGGGCCGGAGAGCCACATTGAGTTAATCCCTCACAACCTGAGTCCTGGCATGTAGATTGACTGCTGGTGGTTTGAAAGTGGTGGTCTGCCACTGAAGAGCAGGATTTAATTTAGTTCCTGCCCAACTGGCCACACCCCCTGCAACCTAATTGGTTGCTGACTTCCATGGACTCCCCATAAAGTCCTGCTATCCCTCTGGATTCGAGAGGTGATCAGTGTGTGTGTGTGGGGGGGGGAGGGAGAGCCAAGAGGTTGAGGTCATCCCTCACAATCTGAGTCCTGGAATGTAGATTAGATGGTGTCGGTTTGACAGTGCTACAGTGCTGGGCCACCCTTGAAGAGCAGAATTTGAAAAGCTCCCACCTGAGTGACCACACACCCTGCAACTGATTGGTTGCTGGCTTCCACTGGCTTCCATTAAAGTCCTGCTGTTCCCCTGGGCTAGTGAGGTGATTGGTGAGGGAAGGGAGAGCCAAGTGGTTGCGATCACGTTTCATTATTCAAATCCTGGCATGTAGGTCATCTGGTGGTGGCTTGAGAGTACTGGGCTGCTGCTGAAGAGCAGGCTTTGAAAAGATCATGTCTGATTGGCCACACCCTCCTGTAACTCGTTGATTGTAATTGGTACTTACCTTTTCTGCCTCTGTTTTGAGTGCATTCTGTTTTTTGTTGCACTGGTCTTTTCTTTTTCAAAAAGTACTTTTTTGTCGGGTTGTGTGCTTAGTGTTTTTTGGTTTTCAGCAGGAGCATCAGCATCATCCTTAATACTGGTGGCTAAGGGGCTGCCAGCAGTTGTGGCCCTGTCACTATGTAGGCGGGGGGGCAATAATGTTCTACATCCTGGTCAAAAGGCTAACACTTGGGCCACCATCAGCACTGTCCCTGTATGGTGCCAATTAGGCTCAGGTGAAATGCATCCTAGAGTTTAGGACAAACATCCATGGGCCTGCCAGCCTTATTGCTCTGTGACTTACTGGATTGAGCATAGAATATGGAAATGTACTGTATATTTTTTGTACTGCACTACTGGTATCTGGGCATTTATTGATTCGTGTGCAGTGTACAGTGTCTGATTGTGGTGTACGGTGTAAATCAGTCAGCACAAGATTGAGACATCTAACTGCACCTATCTGGGCTGGTGCACATTTTTTTGTGATTGGGACACTGATGTTGATTGCGCATGGTGTATGGGTTTCTATTTGCTGTGCACATTTGTGACAGTGATATATAAGTGTTACTGCTGCCTCTCTGGTTGTGTAGTATCAGGGCATTGTGATAAAGTCTGAACATCTATCTCCTGTTCTAGAACTGTGTCTGCATACAGAAATCATGCACACAGGTAGTTTCTGGAGCAATCAAGTGCAAGGGCACATCACCATACAGCATAGACGTATCCAAACTTCACTTGCACACAGTGCATGGTGTACACTATGACTTGGTGTCTGGCTGACCTATGTGGCTTTGTGGCTTTGGCATAGAAGAGCCTATACACTGATGCTTCATGGCCTCATAGGCAACCTGGAACCTTTTGAAATCAGGCCCTTAGGCAGTGTAAAGCTGATCACATACATTTCTTACGTACTGTCTCCTCACCAGGACCTTCTTTTTCCTCTATTTACTGCCATGTTTCTGCTTACACATGCTTTCTAGTGGCTGCTTAGAAAATTTACAGTGTTAAATAGTGTGACTCAGTTGGTAGCACATCCGCCTCTGGACCAGAAGGTTGTGGGTTCTCGCCCCACACTGGGATTGGACTCATACCTAAACACTGGCACCCAAGTGCAGTATTATGGGGGTGCTATACTGTTGGAGTATGCTGTCCTTCAGATTAGATTTTAAACCGAGGTCCCTTTTACCCATCCTGGTGCTGTTCTGGGGGGTGTCCAAGTGGAAGCAAAAGAACCCAGGGCATGATTTGCAAAGAGTAGGGGCCATTCCCAGTGTCCTGGCCAACATTCTCCTTCCCATAAAAAAATGGTTCATGCAATTGTCCAGGCTGTGTGTGAGTGCTGATGTGCGATATGGCCACCACTACACATTCAGTCACTTCACTACCAGTCTAGCATTGCTTGTAAAGTGCTTTGGGATACATTGTGTATGAAAAGCACTATAGAAATGCTGATTCTTCTTCTTGTATATAAATGTAAGAACAGCACCCCTTTTAATTACCATATACTACTGTATGGTAAAGACAAAATATCAAAATGACCCAACACCTCAATAAAATGAAGTTACAAAGTACTGCGGACTTCTTTGTAGTGCCCTCTCCCCAACTGCAAATCTAATATTTCAGCAGGAAAACAACAGAGCAGGGGTAGACATGTAGTCTTCCAATTGAAGTACATAATCCCAGTCTCTAATTTGGCAGGGATTGATGGGGAGGCTGAAAAGCTTCCTTTCTGCTATCTATCACAAAGGGGTGAGTGTCTGGGCCATTTCTTGCTTGTACCCCACTACACATTTGGAGTTATCCTAATAGACCCAACATCAGTAGCTCAGATAACTCATTGCCTCCTACAATACACCTGTAGGTGGCAGCAAACAAACTGCAGTGTGTCCCAGAACGACTACAGAAGTCAGCTACAGACTTCCTGTGTGCCTGTGCAACATCTGGAGATGTCACTCATATGTTTTAATATTACTTGCCAGCTAGAATTGATTAGAATTGACTGCATAGCACCATTAGAAAGGTAATTTTGTGCTGAACAACTTTGCTGCTGATACTTTGTGTGTATCATGTATGTTTTAGGAGTTATTCACATTTGTTTATGAATTGGTGTATATGGCTGACATTTGTCCCTCAAACCACCAACGCACCTTGAATAAAATGAGGAAAAAAATGCAGGTTTTATACTAAATATATAGCTTTTTGGTACAAATGTACTATAGTAACTACATCTAATGTATGGATGCTTAATTTGGTGTTGATATGTTACACATTTCCCAATCAAAAATGGCTTATGTTGCCTTTTTTAGTGCAAGAAAAACACTTTTTTGTTATTTCAACTAGTATAGAAAAACAAAATAAATTGCTTATTATTAATTTCTTAGCACTGTTGCAAAGGTAATTTTGTGTTGAACAACTTTGCCACTTGTACTTTGCATGTAGCACTTATGGTTCATGAGGAATTAGCATTTGTTTGTGGCATGCTGATTATGGATTGATTTTGCTTAGAAAGGCCCAGGATGCAGTGTGCAGGAGACAAGTGGTGGAACTCTCAAAGAACTCCTGTGGAGTGAATGAGATAACTGAAGTAGGATTGGCAGACTACCCTGTCGAATTTAAAATGTTTGAAAAGAGTTCAGTGTTATTTGTTCATAAAACTATCATTTTATGTTGTCTGATGTACTGTATGCTTGCTCAAACTGTAAACCACACTGCTTTTTCAGAAGGGTGCTAAAAGAAAATAAACTTAATCTAACCATTAAGCTCACAGCTAACAATGAATCAGTGCATTTATTTATTTATATTTTCGATAACCAGGTAAGTGCACTGATCCAGTGGACCAATTTCAGTCATGACCCAGGCCACAGGGTGGCAATACAGGGAAATCAGCAGTGGACACAGTTTATATTATAACATACAGTCAAACAACATTTTAGGCCGGTGAGAAAGTCATTTTTACATGATGTATACAGGCATGGAGGTAAAATTAGACTGAGAATACAGGCAGAGATCAGAGGGGAAATTGTTAAGCATATGCACAGGCTAGTTAAACATTTGCACAAAACTAGACAAAGAAGCAGATTGAAACCGGCAGACTGCTATTAATCTATTTATCATTATATAATGTATGGTAGAACGCTGTTGACCTTAGGAAATCATCATTTCCTAAGGTTGTTAATCCATCGTCCATCCATTCCATTGTTGTTAACCATCGACGCTATGTCACATCCATAGGTTAACAACATAAAATGATGCCACATGGTGATCTGTGAAACCGCGCACTCAGGCGTCAAGTTTTAAACTGCACTTCACAGCTTCGAAATAGCTGTCACCACATGCAGGAGTAAAAAAATCAAAGTAAAACTAATTCAGAAATACAATGGCAGTGGCAACATTTTCAAACCAGTCACTCAGGACCGCAAATCTTTCTCGGCTTCTGAGTTTGACACTGTCATGGCAAGGTAGGGAAAACTTCTTCATTTTCTGATGCAAGTTTAAATGTTACTGATATATATTTACCAAACCATAATACCACTGCAGTGATGCCCATACACTATAAAAGACAATGTAGTGTATGGGCATCAATGGTCCATCAATTGATGTCCATACATTATCATCTATGTTTTGCCTCCGATTTGTTCATGATTTTATGGGAAAATAAAAATTATCCAATCAAAATAATGAACTGTTGACAGTACAAATGAGAATGTAAGCTTAAAGCAGCCCACACTGCAAAACTTATAATTATAATGCAACCATAGGTCTCAACAAATGATAATCTCTAAGGTACTGTATATGGAAAAGAATGTTATGTCTAACAAAGCAAGAAATTATGCTTATTGTCTACTCCATATAAATACATTTCTTTATAGTCTACAACAAGCATCTGTCAATGCTGAAGGTTTGCTGCTGGTATTGCTGTTGTACTGGGTCTTGCTTGTACACATTTGTGCTATATATTTACCCAGGATAGAGCAGATGAGATGCAATACCTAATTTTCAGTGGTGTCCTGCTTTGACACATTGTTAGACTGTAATTACCCAGGATAGGGCAGCTGAGAGGCAATATTCTATTTTTAAGTGGGCTCCCACATTTTGACCCCAAATGTCCAACAGTCTTTTTATGACCTGACGTTATGGTCAATACAGGTGAAATTTTTAAAATCCCATCTGAAAGGTGATTACACTGTACGACTGTGGAAACAAGTTTTCGAGGGATTTGAAAAATAACATCTGCCATGTTCAGGAGGTAGGGTAACACAAGAGATATGCTGAACATTAGGGGCCAAAATCTGAAAAAAAAGCTATGAGTAAATGTTGGAACAATTCGTTTCTTTGTAACTTAGTTGTTTTTTCACATTTTTACCCTAAATTTTTAACATGATCTTTTATGATCACTCCTTCTGAGCGTGACTGGTGTAATTTATAAAACAATGGCTGAAACATCATTTTGCACCACATGTGTTCAAACACATTTTGGATAGGATTTGTGATATGACAGCTGTCACATTCATGAAGTTGTGTGAAAAAATGTCTATGTTGAAAAGTCTGGGTCAAAATATATATATACATATATTTAGGTATGTTTTTCCACGCCTCCATGGACCTGATAGGGGCTATGACCCCCTCCCTCAGAGAGGTACATCCTCTGGCCCCTGACCGCTCTGCATGGCCACCCCCTGGAGTTCCTCCCAGATCCCCTCCCCCGTGGCGGGGCCTGGGTGAGGAGTGCTGGCATGCTCCCCCCCGAAGCACTAATCCAGAATCAGGGGTGGCCCCACAGGAGCAATTGGGCCATCACGAGTCCAGCTAGGTCCCGGCTTTCCTTCCATTTTATCCTGCACCCTATGCCTGTGCAAAAGGCAGGGAGGCTGTCTCCACATCCGCAGAGTCAACCAATTGCCCTGGACATGGGCCAACTCCTTACATGGCTGTGCATCTGTGCTGACACCCAGCTACTGCTGGGTGTCAGTCAGCAGCACACAGCCTTAACCCCACTCCTCAAGGAAGGACAGCAGTACTATGGACACTCAATCCTTCCTTCCCTGGCCAACCCCTGAGTGACCCGAGTCCGTTCCCAAACCCAGGTCACCGGTGTGGCACGAAGTGTGATGTCCAGCACCTCAACCCTCAGTGCTACTGGGCTGGCTAGTTTGGGTCAAAATATTGAAAATTACTGCAGTTATGAGTGTACACTGAAAAACTGCAGCATAGACTCATAACTTTGTTGTTTTCCAATATTTTTACCCCAGATTTTCAACATAGCTTCTTATGACTCCACATAGCCTTCTTATGAATCCACCTCATGAACAAGGGCTGAGAAGATTTTCAAATCCTGCCCAAAAGGTGATTTTGCGCCACAAATGTGAAAACACATTTTGTCCAGAATTTGAAAAATTACAACTGTCACATTAATGAAGTGCTGTGAAGACATGGCTATGTTGAAAATTTGGGGTAAAAATATTGAAAATTTACCAGTTAAATTTCAATGTAGGCTCATAACTTTGTTGTTTTTTAGTATTTTTACCCATAATTTTCAGTATAGCCTTCTTATGACCCACCTCATAAATGAGAGTACAGAAAATTTCAACTCCTGCCCAAAAGGTGTTTTCATGCAGTGACCACAAAATCGCCTTTCGGGATGCAAAAATACATTTTGGCTAGGATTTGAAAAACGACAACTATTGCATTCATGAGGTGCTGTGGAGAAATGGCTATGTTGAAAATGTGGGGTCAAAATTTTGAACATTGCCAAAGTTATGAGCCTATGTTCTCAATTGTGTTTCAATATTTTCACCCCAAATTGTCAACATAGCCTTCTTATGACCCCACCTCATGAACAAGGGCAGAGAAAGTTTTCAATTCCTGCCCACAAGGTATTTCATGCAGTGACTGCTAAATCACCTTTCAGGACAGAGTTGCCTAATTTCACTGCCATTGTTCGTGAGGCAGGGTCCCAAAAAAGAAATGTTGAAAATGTGGGGCAAAAATATTCAAAAATGGCCAAGTTATGTCACTAAGTTCAAAATCCCATTGAAATACATTGAACTGTATAATTGATTTCCTCAGTTCGCAGTCTGGCATTGAAGAGTGAAGATGTGTCTGTGGTCCAGAGAGCATTACGGCATTAGAACGCCAGTGGGTAAGTAAGGGCTTGGGGGGGTGTGGGGTGGTGGGTGCTGATTGGGAGGGTCAGAAGGAGGGACAGTAATGGCCACAAACAGATATGGATGGACATTTTTCTTTTTTACAGGGTTTATTATTTAAAAAAAAATACAAGGGTCAGTTTCCTTTATTTCAGGTCACGGCACTGGGGGACTGGGCACCCCCAGTGTCAGTGCTATATTTGGCAATACTAGGGGTAAGCTCCCTGGTGTTGCAGAACCAAAATGGACAGGGTTGGGAGTAGAAGCCAGCATGGGGGATTGGCCCGAGCCAGATGATGAACATGATGAACACATGAGCTGAACCAGATGATTTTTTTTTTTTTTAGATGTAAGGTCCCATTTTCAAAATATTTGTACATACTCCATAATGGAAACAGTCTGAGCAGACGGGGGAATGGAGTCACAGTCTGAGTAAAGACTAAACTAGTGAATTATTTATATATATTTTTTTAATCTGCAAACTGGGCAGAGGGAAAATACATAGAGGGGAGCAGGAAGGAAAACTGAGTGGGAAACAGAAACGGGGTTGGCCACTCATGGGGAATGGACTCGGAGGAAAAGACATACAGCATGAGTAAAGGTTGCAATATTTATTTATTTTTTACTGGGCAGAGGGTAAATATTAGCACATAGGGAAGTGGTGAGAGAAACCAAGTGGGAAGCAGAAACGGGGGTGGCTACTCGTGGGGAATGGACTTGGAGGAAAAGACAGACAGCATGAGTAAAGGCTGCAATATTTATTTATTTTTTATTGGGCAGAGGGTAAATATTAACACATAGAGAAGTGGGGAGAGAAACCAAGTGGGAAGCAGAAATGGGGGTGGCTACTCATGGGAATTTGACATGGGAAAGAGAGAGACAGTTCGAGTGAAGGCTGCACTGTTTAGTTTCTGCTTGAAGTCAAACAGAGTATTCTTGTTTTTTTTCTTCTTCACTCCACAACTACTCCAGGGAGGGTGGGTGGGTGGGAGGACAGTTACGGCAGCACCAGCAACAGACATTGATGGACGTTTTTCTTTGTTACAGGGTATATGTCCTCAGCAGGCCGATCATGGCAGATCAGCTGTGCTTGCTGGTTGGTGTAGATCAAAGGAAAGAGCCGACCTATGATTGGGCTGGCTCTTTCCTTTGAAATACACAAAGTTTCCACCCAGCAAGCCAAAACTACTGTCATGATCAGCCTGGCTGGTGATTGGTGTGACACTGACAAGGCCCTTGCAGACCACTCTGCATTGGACTGACGGTATCACACCCCTCAAAAGCCACTCTTATAGCAAAATGTTCACTGCGCATGTGTACATGGCGAACATAAAAAGTATCAAAAAAAGAAAACATCTCATACTTACAATGTGGATTTATTCATGGACCCATACTGTTCCTTCCAATGTTAGTTCTAAAAGAGCAGTCTGTTCATCAAGGGCCATCATTACTGACAAGTCTGTCACCCAGAAATGTGGAAAGACTCATTCATAAAAATAAATAGCTATCTAATCCCACAGAACAATATCACATCTCTGGTGCCATAGACTAAAGAAGAGTCTTTATCAGAAGTCCTGCTTAAATTTTGATCTAGCTCTAATTCCAATATCTAAGATGGAGTGGGGGATTCAGATATAAAGAGGATAACATAGCTATCCAATTTGATGAAATTGTCACTGATAAGTGAGCCCGCTGGCCCAACCATTGCCAGTTTTGCCAAATACCGACCTTTTGCTGCCTAGCAACTAAAATGAGGAACTAGGACAGTTGTACGTCTTTTATAAGCTGAGCCCGAAACTGGGTCCTCTATTCCCTTACCAGTATGAAGTTTTGCTTAGTTTATATGTACATTCTGCATTTCCCAGGGGGCTGCACAGCAGGACAGGATGATGTAGGATCACACCTGTTGTTGAGGCCCTTCAGCCTTTCCTCTTAGGGATTCCCCTGCTGCTGCTGTATCATCTTGGTTGTCCTCGTCTGCACTGTCCACCCTGACAATCTCTTTTTTAAAAGCTGCACACAGTACTCGAGGGGGGGGAGCAAACCAATGAATTGTACGATAGAAATATTACTTCCTTACTTCTGATTGCTATCCTCTCCATTTGCAACCCATCTTCTGTTTTGCTGTCCCCACCACTAGAACACTGAGCCACTACTGTTAGGTTGTTCCTAATGATATCCCCTAGGTCCTTTTTCTCTGAGGTACATGCTATGACCACCCTTCTAATCCTGTACTCAGCTCTGTTTGTTTGTTTTTTGTGTTCAATGCATGTTACTTTGCACTTCTGGGATTGAATCCCAGCTGCCAAATACTGGGCTTTTTTTGTAGCCTTTTCAGGCCCCTCTTCATGGTCTCCTCTTCCTCCACTGTGTCCAGCCTATTGCAAATGTTGGTGTCATCTGCAGACAGGTAGACACTTCCTTCTAGCCCAACCTGTATATCCCCTATGAATATATTGAAGAGTTCAGGGCCCAGTGCTGACTGCTGGGTTACATCACTCATGACCCCATCTCCCCAGAGAATTCCCCATTTAGTACTAACCTCTGGAATCAGTTCCTTAACCTATTTCTCACCAACTGGGTTATTTTGTCCACCATCCTCAGGCATCTTAACTTCTGTAGCAGCATCTTGTGCAGCACTGTGTTGAAGGCCTTAATGAAGTCCAAGTAGGCCACATCAACAGCTTGGGCCCTGTCCACCTCCCCTGTCATCCAGTCGAACAATTCAATTAGATTTGTCTGGCACAACTTCCCCTTGGTGAACCCATCTTGCTTACTGTCCTTTAATGCATTAGATTCCATGAAGTCTACTAATCTTTTTTTTTTAATTGGTCTCCATCGGTTGTTCCACCACAGAAGTTAGGCTCACTGACTTGTAATTATCTGGCTTTTACCTGCTGTCATTCTTATGTAGAGGAGAACATCTGTCCTTTTTCAGTCCATTGGGGTCACCTGTAATTCCTGAGAGATGTTGAAAAAGTCCATCAACATACAAGATACGCTGCATACAACAGTAGGGCTTACAAGCAGATTGGATGGGCCTAGCAGCCCTTATCTGCCGACAATTTTTATGTTTCTATGTTTCTATCAGCAGGGCCACCAGGACCTCACCTAGTTCTCTTAGCATCCTTGGGTGCAATACATAGGGGCCCCTTGGCCTTGTCAACCCTTAGTTCCACAACCCCCAATACAGAGGGAGTTCCAGAGAGGATTCCAGTTTTCGGCTCAGTTTATAAAAGGCATAAAACTGTTCTAGTAACTCATCTTAGCGACTCGGCAGTTGTAATCCAGTACTTGGCCAAATCTGGTCCTGATTTAGATTCAGAACCCTTTCTTTAAAAATGCTTATTAGCACTGCAACGCAAAGCACATTCTTTTCAGGGGCCTACCACAATGGACCAATAACTGCATGTCTCCTTCTCCTTACTGTTCATGTCAGACAGGAATAATCTTCTTAAACCCTGATGGCCTACCATGTGGGCTGCTTACCTGCTAATCTAACATTAATAATAATCATGTCAGACAGGCATACTTTTTGGAAACAGTGATGGCCAACTATGTGGACTGCTGTACTTGCTATTCTACCAACCTAAGGATCCAGCCACAATAAACATTTCTCAAAAGCACAATGTTTGGAAATAATGGTGGTCTACACCTATGGGGTGCTGTATGCCCCTACAGTACATAAGCCTGAAAGCAAACTCAGGAGCCCCCACCTCAGCACATTTGAGTTCACTTGCAATCATAGCTATGAACTCTGAAAGTGCAGTTAGGACAAATGTCTGTGTAAAAACACTTTTCTGAAACCTAACTCCCTTCCAAACATAATTCACAGCAGTGTGGAAGCACAATATAACTGCACAAAAATATTATTTGCAGGAAATGCTTTTTAAGCCTATTCCACTTCTGATCACACCTAAGAGCACTCTAAACACAAACCATCAAAAACAGTTGTTCTAAATCAAGCAATGTTTCTGTTTTCATCAGTTGTTCTTCAAAACTGTTGGTCAATGCTGTCAAAACAAAAGCCACGCTTTTCGGTTCCAAACCAAAACTCTTTGCCCTAGCCCACACTGGTGGCCTTCTCACTGTCAAATCCCCAGACGGATCTCCCCTTGACACTATCCCTGCCTTCAAGTATCGGGGAGTAATCCTGGACATGTTCCTAACCTACACTGACCACATTGCCTCACTGATCAGACACATCAACCAGAAGATAGGGCTCTGCTCTCGAATGATAGACCACCTCTCGCCAGAAGCCTGCCTTGTTATTACTGGTGGCAGCTTGCTTCCTGTCCTTGACTATGGCTGCCCGGTGTACTCCCTCACCTCCATTAACAGTCTTATCCACCTGGCTGCTACCTACAATTGCATATGTTGCCTTGCCTTCCATGCCCCTCTCCTCACTCACCACTGCACTCTTTACCAGTCCCTTAACTGGCTCCATCCACAAGTGCGACACTCCTACCTGCTGGCCCAGACCATTGCTGATACTTTGCACAATCCCTTCTATTCTCCACTATCCTTTCTTATCCAGCCTAGAACCTACTGCCACAATCTACGCAGTCTTCACACCTTCAACTAGGATGCCCTAACGTAACTATGAGGATGGGCCTAAGAGCCTTCTCTGCAGCCGGACCCTCACTATGGAACAACCTCTCCTTCTCCCTATGTTCCCCCGACCCACCTCTAAATCTAAATTCCCTGTTCAGAATGCACTCTCTGTCCACCATGACCTGCATCTGTCCACAGGCCGCTAACATGGCTTCACCTCCCTTGCAGCTCACCCTTACCCCTCCCCCTGTAGTGCTTCACTCTCCTCTCTCACCCATAATATTATAGTTATTCCTTTTGTTGAATGATGGAGCAACCTTACCCTGCTTACCTAAATGTTATGTACCTTATTTGCTCAATTGCTGATGTACCTGGTACTGTTTACCTTATATTTTCTCTGTTAGCTTGACATACACTGTAATGGTCCCTGTATGATTTATGCTGCTCTCTCACTGTATTTTTACATTGTATGTGTCAGTTTCTGGGCCGGGCCATGCCTGAAAAAGGTATTCAGATCAGTGCACCAACCCAGTTACCAAATGAATAAATAAATACATAAAACACAGTGTACACATATCCTACTTCCTCTAACAGTGTAGGACTGCACACTGTTTGGGGGGGAGACTCACATAGTTACATGCCATAATTCCTGTAGCAATGCAATCATTTCATCAGCCTTTTGCACACAATATGACCTTTGCATCCATATGCACTTCATAAAGTAGTACTGACTTTGTTGATGAAGCACCTCATTTAGTTTTGTGAAGAGTGCTATGCCCCAGATTTGGTAAAGTGGGGTCACACTGTGAGTTCTTCATGGATGGCAAAGTTCATGACTTTTCCAGATCTTTGCCACTGATAGAAAACTTTGCAACATCTCTGCTTACTTTAGATTATAGCATATGATGAGGTGTCCAAATGGGAGAAGCTACATTGTGATGAGGAGAGAAGCAAGCAAAGTGCCCGGGTACACCCAACGGAAGAGTATGTGATGATCAGAAATAGTAAGGAATTATTAAAGGGATGGTAGTAGATCAGCAACATGAAAATGGTGCAGAAAGCAGTGTAGCAAAATGGGGTAGTCAACAGTGTGAAAAGCATCACTGAGATCCTGGAGGATGGTGTATAAAAAATGATCATTATCTGCAAACAGGAGGGCATCACTGATGACTTTGAGAATGATGGTCTTAGTAGTATTCTGAGAGCAGAAACCAATCTGGAAGGAGTCTAGAATATTACTACCAGCAAGGTGCATGAAAAGGTAACTAAAACTCACTTTCTCTTGGACCTAACTAATGAAGGAAAGGTTAAAGGTAGGATAGTAGCTAGAAAGAGAATCACAATAAAGAGAGAGAGTTTAGAGAAACAATCCACAAAAAAAGCCAATCACAGTTACATGATTCATACTATTTACTGTATTTATTAAAAGATATTACAGCGGGATAGCTCAGTTGAATTGGATAGCTTGTTTACAAACAGGTCATGCTGTGGAGTGGGTTATAAACACACTTCATTTTAACAAATATGGTAATACAGACACGTTGTACAGTACAACATTTTTTCATTCTTTGGTAACCAGGTAAGGCCCACTAGGCACAAGTGGTTGTTTTCCGGGGTGACCTAAGAGCACTGGGGAGATTACTTGACTCGTTCACAGTCACACGTTATGCAAGTGGAGGTTGTGGGAATTAAACCCAAGTCTGTTGGATGTACCAAGTTCACTCACAGCTCATTACTGTAACTTTTAGGCTGTACTGCCAGCCCAATAACATGCACACATATACCAAAAATACAGTCCTGGTTTGTAAAATAGATTACTGATTTCACTTATCACAGTGGTAGAATTTAATTCTTTATTCAAAAATAGTCGCAGTAGATGACACATGGACATTAGAAGGGAAAGCGTTATATAAAACGTCCTCTCTGTACATTAAAGATGAGTTGCCAGGTTGTATTTACAGATTTTGTTTGGCATTTCCAGTGGTGATGTGTTCATAAATTGAGCTTGGGGAAGGAACTTCTTTCATAGAGTTGGCAACCATATTTTTTATGCATTTGCACAGAAGTGTTGTTATATCATATCTCTTCTCTTGGATAAGGGAAGACAGTTTAGCCTTAGTAATGTACTTTTAGATGAATTTGTTGGATTACAATTTAAAATGATTATGCTAGCCTTGTTTTGCAAAATGTATAGTTTGAGCAACAGCTGAATTGAACATTCACTCCAAATTATATCCCAGTAGTCAAACTGAAGTAAAAATCAATTCATTATGGACTTTAACATATCTTCTGCATTAGGCATGGTCAGATTCATTTCAAAGAAACAATCCTTGTGGCTACTTTGCCTACTAAACTTGTTACAATGCCTTTAAATGTCTTTGTGTGGTCTAACTGTAGCCCCAGTATTTATTCAGATGGCAGAGGTGGAAGACTAGGTTTGCTGGCCAAGGCACCTAACTTTACCTGAGCTCTTTTCTTCTAGGTTGCTTGAAAGGACAGAGCACATAACCTTACCAGAGCAAGGAAAAGGATCAAGGCTTCTTCTGGCTAGGCAGATTTACTGTGTGTTGTTATTTTTGGTTTGTACTCACAGGGATCGTTGCCATTTGTTGCTAACATTTTATTGCTTTATTTTTCTCTGATTCAAATTGTTGTTGCTGGGTATACCTTCTGTTGCATTATTACAGGGTGTGCCTACAGGTGTTTGCTACAGATTACTACTGCAATCTTCTGATTCAAATTGTCTTTTGCGTGGCATATCCTCTGTTACTGCTTTATTTTTCCCTGTAGCAAAGTGTCTCTTACAGGGTTTATCTTCTGTGAAATTATTACAGGTGGTGTTTTACAGGTTTTACAGTTTTAACTATCATTAGGATAAGCTTTCAGGGCTACTGCATTTGTTGCTGGCTGATTGTTTCTGCTCTTACCTTCTTGTTTCTTTCATCTGTGGTTCTTCTTTTTTGGCAGGGGAAGGGCCCAGCCACCCACCCCCATTCCCAACCACCCCACACTACACTCTTTAATAGGGTAGCACAGTTGTGACATTTCCTGTAGCAAAGCAGAAAGGGGTGGATCAGAGGGGTATGCACACACACAGTGACCTCATTTACAGGGGTGCTAGTAATTTACCTTGTTATAACAAGTTATACGAAAACAAACAAAACACAAAATCAAACTTTTGCTTTAATTTTCTTCCTTCTAATTACTCTGACCAGGTTATAAACCCAGCAGCTTATCTATAATGGATATCATTAATTGCAGGTACTGAGGAACACTTTTCAGAAGGGCAGTTTTACAGGATTTAGGACACTGTCCTACATGCTGGACCATTGGAGATCTAAGGGCTCAGCTCCAGGCAGCATGGGCACAGATTGCATGCCTCAAATTGCATATTCAAGAGGAAATATATTATAAGAACCGCCCGCCATTTCCCCAGCATCCAACAGAAGCATCTGAACTGCAGAGGTTAGTTGAACTG
Organism: Neoceratodus forsteri; assembly: GCA_016271365.2. Classification (NCBI taxonomy): domain Eukaryota; kingdom Metazoa; phylum Chordata; order Ceratodontiformes; family Ceratodontidae; genus Neoceratodus; species Neoceratodus forsteri. The sequence goes on along the minus strand of CM028135.1, from coordinate 499,455,842 downwards.
GGAGGTTGGCAGATGCTTAGGAGGGGTAAATAGGGTTCCCCTTCACTCGGTGCTCTCCAACATATCATCTACACAAACCATATAAAAACTACAAACATGTATCTGCCTCTATCTCTGAAATCAAACAAAGGGCAGAGGACACTGCAAAGCAGGACACTGCAGCACAGGAGCTGGCACTACAAAACTCACTCAAAACAGGAACCAAAACATAAAAAGCAAAAAAGGAATTCCAAAAAACTTCTGATCATATGAGACTTCATTATTTGGGGAGTTGATACATACAGTATCTCCAACCAGGGGTAATGGTCAGATGTCTCCCAGGTACATCAGCTTGGAGAGACACTGACTGCATTGCTAAAATTGTTGAGGTAGCAAGAGAAAACATTGATGTCCTGGTACACATAGGGACTAATGATCTCGCCAGCTGGTCAGTTGTGGAGACCAAGGAACACCTGGCCAGGCTGGGTGACAAACTATCATCCATTTCATCCAGCATCTCCTTCTCTGAGATCCTGCCAGTCTGGGAGATGGGGGTAGATGGACGGAAGATCAGAGAAGAGGATATAGGGGAGCTAATCATGTAGCTCAAAGACTGGTGCCAGGAAAAAGGACACACATTTGTAGGGAACTGGCAACAGTTTTGGGAACGGAAGTTCTTTAAATTTGATGGACTGCATATGACTAAGGAGGGACTCAGTGCATTGGGGCAGAAGTTTGACGTCTTTGCAGAATATTTAAACTAGCAAATGGGGAGAGGGGTGCAGCATCCCATACATCAAATGGGAAGAACACCTCTCCCCCCTCAGCTAGTGGTCAAACAGGAGTTCAGCATGCTTATAGTTCATTTGCATCACCAGGTAAGGAAAAAGGTCCAGCTCCCCATACGATGCACAGGGGAAATGCCAGACCTTGCCCAACAACTAACACACCGAAATCTGGCCAATGGAGAATCATGTATACAAATGCTCGTAGTCTGGGAAACAAGATCCCAGACCTGCAGGCAATAATGACAGAGGCTAAACTGGACATAGTAGCCATTATCGAGACATGGTTTACAAGCAACCACACTTGGGATACTTCAATACCTGGCTAGGTACTGTTCAGAAGAGACCAAGGCACAAAAAGGGGGGTGGTAGAGTGGCCCTTCATGTCAATGAAAATAATGAAGCTACAGAAATTCAGAATACACATAAGGAGCCAGAAGAACTGTAGGTCACCCTGAAAACAGGAAATGGGACAGCCATACAAACTGGGGTTGTGTACAGGCCTCCAGACCAGGGGGAGTACATAGACACATTACTGTTAGAAGATATACAAAACATGACAGCTAAAGGGAAGGTTCTGATAATGGGAGACTTCAACATGCCAGATACAGATTGGTCAATACCAGCAGGAACATCTGCCAGAACTAGACACATGGTGGATTCCCTGCAGGGGGAGGGACTCAAACAACTGGTACAACAACCCACAAGAAACATGGCTATCCTAGATCTAGTGCTGACTAACAGAGAAAGGATCACAATCTCCAGGTAGAAGGTCACTTGAGGGCCAGTGACCATCACATGGTATGGTTCAATTTGACCACTGGAACTAAATCATCTCATTCTAAGGCAAAAATATGGGACTTCAGAGGAGCTGACTTTGATAAGATGGCCAACAGAGTTAAGCTAGGCCTGGCAAAAAGAAATACAGGTGAGGGGGTACAGGCAAAGTGGGCAAGCATTAAGATGCAATACTTGAAGAAACATTCCATTGTGTTAGAAAGAAAAGGAAGTGCAAAAGAAGAAGGAAACCACTTTGGTTCTCAAAAACAGTAGCAGAAAAGGTCAGAGCCAAAAGGCTGGCCTTCAGGAAATATAAGGGAACATAGCAGGATGAAGATAGGGAGGCATACCAAACTTTCCTAAGCGAAGCAGGGAAGGCAGTAAGGCAGGCAAAGGCCCAAACTGAGGAAACATTAGCACAGACAGTAACTGAGGGAGACAAGACTTTCTATAGATACATTAGTGAAAAGAGAAAGTCCAGAGGGGATATTGCTAAGATCAAAGGGGATAAGGGGGTATGATAGGAGGAGGACCATGTAAAAGCATCTATCCTAAATAGATACATCTGCTCAGTATTTACTGAAGAGAAGGTGGATCAGGTTTCACAGCTCAGCACCATGGACATGGGGGGGGAGGGAGGAGTGCACTAGTCCCTTCACATAAGAAAGGGTCCTACAAGAGCTCGATAGGCTCAGGGTGGACAAGGCAATGGGACCTGATGGCATACATCCCAGGGTATGAAAAGAGCTGAGGGTGGAACTAGCAGAGGCATTATCAGAACTGTTTAGTGAGTCTGTGAGCACAGGAGAGGTCCCAGAAGACTGGAGAAGGACTCATGTGATCCCGCTCCACAAGAGTGGTAGCAGGGAGGAGGCAGGGAACTACAGACCAGTCAGTCTTACCTCAGTAGTGGGCAAGATTATGGAGGCACTCCTTAAGGAAAGGATAGTGCAACACCTGGAATCCATAGGAGCATAGGATCCAAGACAGCATGGGTTTTCAAAAAGGAAGGTCCTGTCAAACTAATCTCATAGATTTCTTTGACTGGGTAACCAGAGTGGTGGACCAAGGAGGAGCTGTTGATGTCACCTACCTTGACTTCAGCAAAGGTTTTGATACTGTTCCACATAGAAGATTGATTAATAAGCTGGGTAGGCTTGAGGTGGGTCAGAAGCTGGTTAACTGGGTGGCAAACTGGTTGACAGGCAGAAAACAGAGAGTGTTGGTAAACAGTATACAGTCAGAAGAGATGCACGTTACAAGTGGGGTACCTCAGGGATCATTCCTAGGGGCCAGTCCTCTTCAATATCATCATCAGTGACATTGCAGATGGACTAGAGGGTAAGGTTTGTCTGTTTGCAGATGACACCAAAATCTGCAACAGAGTAGACGATCAAGATTGGATGGGCAGAATGAGAAGAGATCTGGATAAACTAGTAAAATGGTCAGAAGAGTGTCAACTGGAGTTTAACACAAAGAAGTGCAAGATCATGCACATAGGGAAGAGAAATCCTGAAGCCACCTATAGGCTGGGAGGGGAGTTGCTGGCAGTCACAAGGGAAGAAAGAGACTTGGGCGTCATTATCACTGATGACCTGAAATCATCCAAGCAGACCACTAAAGCAGTAGGTAAGGCTAGAGGGATATTGAGGTGTATTAGTAGGGGTATCACAAGTCAGAAGAGGGAGGTAATAATCCCTCTTTACAAGACACTGGTTAGGCTCCATCTGGAGTACTGCATGCAGTACTGGAGGCCTCACCTTCACAAGGACATTAACCAAATTGAGGCAGTCCAGAGAAGGGCAACCAAAATGGTGCAGGGACTGCATCAGAAAACAAGTGAGGACAGATTAACAGAGCTCAATATGTATACCCTAGAGCAATTGAGGAGAGAGGTGATGTGATCGAAACATTCAAACACCTTAAGGGTATTTCCTTCATGCAAGAATGTGCCATTGTAACTAAACTGGCTTATCTGTTAAATGCTTGTAATCACATCTGTTTGCTAACTATGTAACTCATATGCTGTAACTAAAAGTCTGTTATGTATTTGTCCTCAATGTGACGAGGTACCTTTGGAAATGAGCCTCTGGCTCAAAGGTTGTAAACTGATGTACAAATAAATAAATAAAATAAATTAACAAGGTGAAATAGTCAAACATGTTTCAATATAAGAAAAATAGCAGGACAAGAGGACACAGCATGAGATTAGAGGGGAGGTCGATTAAGGGGTAATGTGAGGAAGTTCTTTTTCACAGAAAGGGTGGTGGATGCATGGAATGGCCTACCTCAGGAAGTAGTGGATATGAATACAGTGCAGGGCTTCAAACAGGCATGGGATAGGCATAAGGGAGAAATACAGATGAGTATGAATAGATAGGCCATTGACAGAGCAAAGGCCGATGGCACATTGATAAGGCAGAAAAAGAAATGGGCAGACTGCATGGGCCTTGCGGTCCTTATCTGCTGTCAACTCCTATGTTTCTAAGTTTCTATGGTTTAATATTTATAGCTAAGGGATTTATTTTTCTGTTCTGTTGCTTGAACCAAATAGCTTCATTTTGATTTAACTCCGATTTAAAGAACATCGACTGTTATGTAGCCACTCAGTGATCCTGATGTTTAACTTCTCTTCTGTCAATTGCTATTTGAACAACTTCAGTTAATGTATGGTCATAAAGAGGTAGAGTATTATCAGTATTTATAACAAACTCCGGCCAGAGCCGATAAGGCTGTGATGAGCTGCCAAGTGAGCTAAGTTACACGTGTGTGTAGAAATTATTGAACACCCTGGTTTAACTTGGCCATTTTTTGGAGGTGCTGCACCAAATTTTCAGCACAACATTTTTGGGAGCTCTCTTCATGAAGAGTGCCAGTGTCACTTTGTTCACTTGTCCCCAAAGGTGATTTTTGCAGAGCAACCGCACCATTCTGTGCCACAGGTGTGAAAACATGTTTTGGGCAGGATATGATAAATGACAGCTGTACTGTTTAAAAGAAGGTGTGCAAAAATGACAATGTTGAAAATGTGGAGGGAAAATATTAAAAATTGACAAAGGGTGAGATGAATGACCAGTGGTCATTCACCCAGTCACTGGCCAGATTGGCACACACCTCTCACTCTGACAGTTCCACTATGTTGGGTTCTCACACTCGGACCACTGCTGACTGACTGCACTTCAATATCAACATTCTAAAACTGTCCTCCTCAGCGGGTTCCATTGTGCCTCAAGCTGCTGCAACGGTTCTAAATGACATAATCATTCTCTGCTCATGCTGAGTGAACAATGATGTGATGTAAAGAGCTTCTAATAAGCCCTCTACTAGCTACCCTTATCTTCCTATTAGGAAAGTAGGGGGCAGCTGGTAGATCATGGCTAACACTGATGGGATTATCATTCTAGTAACCCCAGGGTACTGGGCCGTTACATACTTTTTAAGGTTTGCTTTAAACAATTGCATTAAAACCCCTGAAATGTCCTAAATAGCTTTCTGTAAATCGATTTTACCAGGTTTTTTGGTGGGTGGTAAAAGCTTCCTATAGGACTAGGAAGCACAGTGAAGCAAAGACCTGAACTACCCCTTTCCCCACACTTGTGTCTCCACAGTTTCATGCCTTATAACGGCTCGTGACTACTCATGGGAAGTGGAAAGCATTGTGTCCTACCTCCCTCTGCTTCTCAGATTGGTGTGGCAGTGTTATCGAATCATCTTTATTGATGTTTCACTTGCAATTTAAAGGGACACACTGGAAAAAGCACAACTTTACCCAGGTGCTACAAAAATGCCTGATTAGTTCTTTCAGACAGTAAAATTTTTTTCTGTGACATTTTATGCTCTTGCTCACATTTGTCTTGTGCTTTGTTCAAAGTTCATTCTACTTACAAGGTTTACTTCTGCTTGGTGAATTGTAACAATGATGATTATTAATCCATGTTTTCTGTCACAGCTTGCTAGAGTTGTAGTCCTGGCTACTACCTGCTTTACAATCGATCACTTTGCCTGCAGTGATCACATTGTGATCCAAATAAATATCAGCACAAGATGGAGATATGAGATGGAAAAAGGAAAAATAATAATAAAAATAATAATAATAAACTTTATTTGATTAAGCACCTTTCAAATTTCAAAGCACTGTACAGTATTCATAAAAACAAAACACATGTACAAATACATGCAATATAAAATCAGAATAATATAGGAAATGCCTTCCCCCATAAAAAAGTCTTAATTGCCTGCTTGAAACTCCCCACTGTCCTGCATTTCCGGAGCTGACGGGGCAGAGAATTCCAGAGGGTAGGTGCCGCAAACCCAAAGGCATGCACCAGATGACTTTAAATTAACCCTCAGAATCTCCAGCAACCCCTCATCAGCTAAACGGAGCTGTCGCAAAGGGGTGTAAGGAACCAGGAGCTCTTTCAAGTAATCAGGACCCGATCTGTGTAGGGCTTTGTAAGTCAATAGACTTACTTTAAAGGTGATATGCCACTGTATTGGCAGCCAGTGCAGAGCGCGCAGCACAGGGGTAATATGTGATCTTCTAGATGCCCCAGTCAACAAACGTGCTGCCGCATTCTGCACTAGCTGTAAGTGGCGGATATCAACCCCAGGAAGCCCTAGGTAAAGGGAGTTGCAATAATCAAGATACGATGTCACAAAGGCATGGACCAAAACAGGCAGGTCACTGGATGGAACAAGGTGCCTAATCCTGGCAATGTTCCTAAGATGGAAAAAGGCCAGCTTGATGACTGCCGATACCTGATGTCGAAGAGTCAGACCATTGTCAAGCACCACTCCCAGGTTATGCACCCACTCAGAGGTGAGAATCTGGGCCTCCCCCAGGACTAAACCAGAAGGGAGCCCAGTCCTCAACCTCTCTACCCTATGAACTGGGTCCACAACCAAAATCTCAGTCAACCTCAGTGCAAAATCAAGCAATACACTGCTAAAATATTTTTCCAAGAAACCCCGTGTTGAAGATGCAACAGAAAACAGTGACAGTTCACTCAATGACCCAGATCCTCAGGTTTCACAAGTGAATACTCAGAGTGAGAGTTCCTCAGAACCACAACCATCATGTTCTACCAGTGTACCTGATAGTATAGGAAGTGATCACGCTGGCGGTGCTGCTGCTGGTAGCAGTGGCACTTGTAATGCACTTAACATAGGCCAGTATGCAGGGACAACTGATGCAAATGGTATATCTGAACAATTGAAACTCAATTTACTCAGAAATGTGTGGCATCCTTCAAATGATTATTCTTTCCCGAAAAATGTACAGAAATTAGCATTTCAGGCTTCATGATTAAGCAGATTTACCTGGCTGTGTTATTCTGCAAAAGACAACAGAGCATTCTGCAAAGTTTGAGCCCTGTTTTCTAAAAGTGCAGTTGGAATGGGATCTCATCAGACTTTAGGGGCACTGGTTGATAAGCCTTTCACAAAGTGGGAGAAAGCACTGGAAATATTTAATCATCATGCAAAAATGGCTTATCATCAATGTTGCCACGAATTGGGAGAAAATATTTTGAAAGTGAAAGCAGGATCACTAGTAGACATCACCACACAAATAGAGTCCCAAAAAAAGAAGATGGTGGAAGAAAATCATAAGAAATTGACATCAATTGTGGATACAGTGATTGTGTGTGGGAGACAGGGACTTGCTTTGTGGGGTCATAGAAACAGTGGACCAATACAGTCATATGACCCAGTAATAACTATAGAAAATGATGGTAATTTCCATACACTGATAAGGTGTAGTGGGGACCAAGTGCTGCAAAATCATCCCAAACTTCATCTCTTAATGCGACTTACATTAGCCCACAAATTCAAAATGAGATTGTTACTGCATGTGGAGATGTAATCCAGAGAAAGCTGGTAGTCAAAATCGGAATGCCAAATACTTTACAGTCCTTGCAGATGAAACAACAGATATTTCTGGAATAGAGCAGCTTTCAGTGTGTGTTCAATATGTTGATCGCCAAGGTAGTAAAACGGCACCTTTCACAACTTACATTGTGAGAGAAACTTCTTAGATTTTATGCCTGTATATGATCTAATGGGATGAAATGTGTCAGATAACATTTTGAGGTTTCTTGCCAGTGTTGGGGATCGTGGTCTCAACCTGACTGATATGCAAGGTCAAGGTTGTGATGGTGCCAGTAATATGTCTGGCAGAGTACAAGGTGTTCAAGCATTGATTCAGCAGCAATACCCAACAGCTCTTTACCTGCATTGCACTAGTCACTCACTAAATTTAGCTCTAAGCAAATGTTGCTCAGTGGCAGCTATCCGCAATTGTTTAGGAACTGTCAGTGATGTTTGCACCTTCTTTCGATCTTCTGAACAGCGCATTGCTATCTTAAAGGAACAAGTAGGCATGCTCCTTCCTCAGTGAAAAAAAAACAACTGACTTTTACCTCTGTGTCACACTAGATGGGTTGAACGACATGACAGTTTAATAACATTTAGTGAGCTGATTTCTCCAGTTGCAACAGCATTGGAACACTTCGTAGAACATGGAAACAATGAGTGTTCTTCCAAAGCTACTCAATTTCATGCTGCAATTTGCCACAGCGAATTCCTTGTTACACTGCACTGCTGTGTACAAGTCTTCAGTGTCTCGCTCCCTCTGTCCAGATACTTGCAGCAAGAGAACTGTGATATAAGTTCTGCCCTAGCCCATGTATGCAGTGTCAAAGATGCCATACATGAACTGCGATCAGACTGTGATGATTCCTTTCATAAAGTCTTCAAGGGCACTCAAAGCACAGCCCATGTGTTGGGTGAAGAGTTACGGATTCCAAAACTAAATGGCAGGCAGCAACACAGGGCAAACTACCCGGAAGACAACGCAGAGCAATATTTTCGAAGAGTTGTGTACATTCCTTTCCTTGTTTTTCTTTTGTCTGAACGAGACAATCACCTTACCTCTCATTCAAAAATGCTTTCTGGATTCAATAGCATCTTGCCAGTATATCTAGCTGATGGCTTTGCAAGTCATTTTCAGTCTGGAGCATTAGATCTTGTAAAATTTTATGAATCCGATCTTGATTCTGAACAAGTTGTATTGTCTGAAATGAAGATGTGGTGCCATAAATGGAAAAATTCATCAGAAAAACCTAAATCTGCAATAATGGCACTTACTCAGTGTGATCCACAGTTTTACCCAAATGTGCACAAGCTTCTGCAAATTTTGGTTACACTACCTGTTTCTACCACATGCTCAGAACGATCTTTCTCCTTACTCAGGCGATTAAAGAGTTACCTTCGAAATACCAGCTGTGAAAACAGATTTGTAGATATTGCACTTCTAATAATTCACCGGGATATTCCCTTTCAATAGCAAGGAAGTGATTGACAGACTAGTGACCACACATAGCCGGCACTTGACCTTATTACTTTAGCATGTTTGTCCAGCAATAAGACTGGTTGCAATCCCATATTTCAAAAGCGAGTACAATAAAATGTTTCCAGTGACAACTGATATGGGACCACTTTCTCAAGACAACTGGTCTGGGACTACTTTCCCACAACTGGTCTGGGAACAGGTTCCCAGGAGTAGTAATAATAATAATTTATTTGTACTGCATCTTTTATAAACCAAGGTGCATAACAATCAGTTAAAAAAACACATTGAACAATAAGTACAGATTCCTAAGAATACAGATAAAATCCAGATAAAAACAAATAAAATAATTCAGGATAGGCTTGAGGCCACAAATATGTTTTTAGGGCCTGTTTAAATCCCTCCATGGTCATGCACTACCATAACTGATGGGGTACAGAATTCCAAAGGGCTGGGGCCACATACATAAATGCATGGGCCCCAGAAAATTTTAAGGAAACCCTTTGAATCTCTAGCAACCCCTTGTCAGCCGAGCGGAGCGATTGCCCAGGGCAGTAAGGAATCAGAAGCTGTTTCAGGTAGTCCAGTCCCTTCCATGTAGGGCTTTATAAGTCAGGAGTCCGACTTTAAAGGTGATCCACCACTGTTCCGGCAGCCAGGGCAGTTCGTGCAACACCGGAGAGATGTGACAAGACCGGGAGGCCCCTGGCAATAACTGGGCTGCAGTGCTCTGCGCCAGCTGCAGGTGGCAGATATCCACCCCAGGTAGCTCTAGGTAGAGGGACTTGCAGTAATCAAGACCCGAGGACACAAAGGTGTGGACCAAAGTAGGGTGGTCACCAGACGGAACAAGGTGCTTAACCCTGGAGATGTTCCTCAAATGGTAAAAAGAGGATTTGATGACTGCCAACACCTGCAATTGCAGTGTCAGCCCTTCATCAAGAATCACCCTGAGGTTTCACACCCATTCACAAGAAAGGAGTGGTAAGCCCCAAGGAAAAGTCCCAAGGGCGAACCTGCCCCCAACTCCTATATCCAGCACCCCAGGTCCACAACCAACACATGAGTCTTATCCGAGTTCAACCTCAACCAGCTTGAATTCATCCAATCCTGGATTTCAGTGAGGCAGTTGTTAACTACTGAGAGAGCTCTATTCTGGTCAGGTGCAAAAGAAAGGTAGAGCTGGGTATCATCAGCATGGCAGTGAAACCTCAGCCCATACCTTCTTACAATGTCTCTGAGGGGAAGCATGTACACTGCAAACAACATGGGGGACAACACCGAACCCTGAGTAAGCCCACATGACAGAGAGACTGGGTCAGATGAATGAATCCCCAACACCACCCTCTGAGTTCTGACAGTGAGGAAAGATGTAAACCACCTGAGGACTGTACCTGACAGGCCACAGATGAACCTCAGGTGATCGAGAAGAACCACATGGTTCACAGTGTTGAATGCTGATGAAAGATCTAGAAGAACCAAGATGGAAGGATTTTTCTGATCCCTTGCCATCAGCAGATCATCGAGCACCCGAATCAATGCTGTCTCGGTACTATGCCTCTTTCCAAAACCGGAATGGAGAGGTTCATAGATGTCATGGATGGTCAAATGGTTCTCCAGTTGTAGAGCCACTACATTCACAATCATCTTACCCATAGAGGGAAGGCTTGAGATTGGTCTGTAGTTAGCAGGGCAGTCTGGGTCCAAAGAAGCTTTCTTCAGAAAGGGTGTCACCACCACCTCCTTCAGGAAGCTAGGAAACTCACCTGTCTCCAAGCAGCACCAGACTGTCTGTGCTAGGACCAGGACAATGATATCATTACAACCCATAATCAGGGTTGTCGGTTCCAGATCCAAACTGCAGCACGTAGGGTGCATACCCAAAACAATCCACATGACATCCATGAACTCCGGCTGGTCAAAGGTACTCCAGGAAAATTGAGGGACAGCAACCAAGCGCTGATCCAAAGCAGCACCCATAGAGTGTGCTGGCTGGAGCCCTGCCCTGATGTCAGCCACCTTAGCTGCAAAGAATCGAGCAAGCTCATCACACTCCACTTGTGAAATGGCTCTTCAAATCTGCAGGCAGGCTGGGTTGCACAGTCTGTCTACAGTTCGAAAGAGCTGAACTGGTCAGTTCTGAGCAGCCGCAATCTCCCTGGACAGGAACTCTGCCTTCTTACAGGTGATTACAGATTGATAGACTTGGTAATGTTCCATCAATCTAAGGTGGTCGGCATCCAGGGTGGATTTCCGCCAGCGTCGCTCTAACCTTCATCCTAATTGCTGCATCTCCCTCAAGGAGTACTGGTCTGTGAACAGTTTCACTGGATGTCTGAGTACTGCTCTGTCTGGGAATCTGGGACCAGTTTCCAAACTGCTCTGGGATCACTTGCTGTTGAACATATGTATAAATGCAAGCTTGCTAACCAGCTGCCAGTGTGCCACCATTGCATAGTGCTACTAGTCAGTGCTGCAATCAGCTGCAAAAGCTTGCAATCAAGGCAAGAAATACATTTTCATAGCTGACTGTCCAACAAGGCTTAGGTGCAATTATACATTACTCATGCTTACTGTCCCACCAACTCTGTAGCTGTCTCGTTCATTCTTGATTAGAAATGTCAGATTTCCACTTCTAGATCAGTGCTAATAAATATCTGTTGCACAGCGGCATGAGAAAAAGGGCTTGATAACTGATGAAGCCATAAAACAGGCTTCTAAATATTACCTGCTGTCTGATATATGGCCCTGAAAATTATTTTATAAGTGTGTCCACAGACAAGTACCCAAAACTCCCTTCTGGTACACCATGACATAGAAAAATAGAAACACAGAAGTTGATGGCATAAGGAGACCACTAGGTCCATCTAGTCTGCCTGTTTGTTTTAACCATATTTTGACACTCTACTTGCCCTTTGTAGTCAGGGCTCTCTTGTGTCTCTCCAATACATTCTTGAATCCTCCCACAGTGTTGACACCCACAACCTCTTGGGGCCAGCTGTTCCAAGACTCCACCAGTGTTTCTGTGAAGAAAAAATTCCTGGTATTGGTAGAGAACCTCTCTCCTTGCAGCCTGAGGTCATGTACAATGGTCCTGGAGCCCTTCATGAACTGAAAACGTTTCTGTGCCTGTACCTTGTTAATGCCTTTTATGTACTTGAATGTTTCAGTTATGTGTCCCTGTCTCTCTTCTTTGCTCCATGGAGTACATATTCAGTTCCCTAAATCTTTCCTCATGGGACATGTGCTGCAGATGCTGAATCATTTTTATCGCCTTTCTCTGCACTGTTTCTAACCATTCAATGTCCTTGCTGAAGTGAGGCCTCCTGAAGTGGACACCATATTCCATGTGAGGCCTGACCAGTGAACTATGCAGTGGTAGTACCACCTCTCTCCTCCTGCTTGTAACTCCCCTCCCAATGCAGCCCAACATTCTGTTGACCTTCAATGATGCTTTCTCACACTGCTTACTAATCTTCTAGTCATCTGAGATTACGATTCCCAGATCTTGTTCCTAGTTTGAAGCTACCACTCTTTTGCCTCCTAGGTAATACTCATTTTCTTGGACTTTTCTTTCCTATGTGCATGACATTGCACTTTTTGGCATTAAATCTCAGCTGCCACACTCCAGACCATTCTTCTACTTGCTTGAGGTCAGCTTGTATCTTGTTCACTACTTCTGGGGTGTCCAACCTATTACAAACATTCACTGTCCTACACAGCCAGTATAGTGCTATGCTTGTGCAACTGCGTTAGTTTGGTTTTGGCCATTCACACTCTCTATTCCAGAGGAATTACCACCCTGTAGGGGTACTAAAGACAAGGAACCCTCAGAGAGGGTTCCACCCTAGAGGTGCCATGGGACAATTCCCATGGCTAAAGGTACCTTACTGTAGGTGCACAGTAGAATCATATCCCAAAGAAGGAGGCAACACAAAGCATATGAGCAAGCAGTAACTGTGATGTAGTAGCAGCAACTGTGACATAGTAGTAAAGCATAGACAGTTTGATAACGTAACGAGACGCTCAATTTGATAATGTAATGAAATGCCCAGGTTTGCATAGCATGATACCAATGGTTTGCATTGAGATTAAGGGATCCTTTAAGGAGAGAGGGAACAGCAGGACATCCTTCACCTCCATCCAACAGCAGAACCTACCTAAAGAAACTAGGGACACTACTTATGCTAATTAACAGTTATGACCTGAGGCAACAGAGGAGAGAAAAAAACCCTATGAGGAGGACATCTCTGAGGATCCAAGGCCTAGGTCGCCTTCCCTCCAGGCTTGGGATAGTTTATTTAGTGACAGCTCAGCAGCTGCAATTTGGAAATCCCCATTAAAGGGAGGTAGAAAATATTCCAGTTTGGAGGAAGGCTCTCACTCATACCCTCTAGTGGAAACGCCGTGGAAGGTTGCGAAAAAACTCTGCAACAATACGTACAACCAAGGCGCAGGAGGAGAGCAATGACTGCTGAGGCACTCACCTGGCCTACCCACCCTAAACTCAAACCAGGTGAACCAGAGGCAGTCGTAAGGAGAATGCGGTGAAGGTGCCTTGCTAGGAAAGCCGCTAAAGTCAATGGTTAATTGTTATAGTGGAACACTAAAGCCAAAAGAGGTAACTTTTTCCACCGTTCACCACTAGTCTTAAATTCTACACCAAGAGCTGCTGTCGCATAGCAGGCAGCTAAAGCCAAGCCCGGAGTGAGGACATTCCCAACTATGGGCCAGGTGAGAAGGATCCCACCCCAAGTTGGACACGCTTAAGATACAGACTAAATGCAGAGCGAGACCATCGGCTACAGGAACCCTGCTCCAGAATAGAATGTCTGGCATGCCCCAGAAAATTGATCGACAGCTGAAAAGCTGGTGAGCTGAATAAGCACGGCATGCTGAGATCATAACTAGCATTGAGTGCTGAGACCTTGCAAGGTCGAATGCATAATTGAGTGCAGCAGAATCCCAGAGGCTGAAGCTGAGAGGATGGCAGTAGGCATGAAGCAATGGTTTGCATAAGCAAGGAGCAATGATTGCGCAAGCAAGTGTGGATCTACACGTAGGTCAGTAAACAGAGTAGTAATAAGTGGACCTGCATGTAGGTCTGAATAACATAGGGCAATGAAACAGCACTGAATTGCCTCTGCTCCCCAACTGTGGTCTTTGACCCTCTCCCTCCTCAGTGAATACTGAAAAGAAGTATTTGTTCAGTATTTCTGCCTTGTCTATATCCCCCTCCTCACACTCCCCTCCTCCCTTTTGACCCTCACAATCCCCCCCCTGTTTTTCTTCTACCGCTGATGTACCTATAGAATGTCTTATTCCCTTTTGTCATAGATCACACTAAACCTTCCTCTGTCTGTGCCTTGGCTTTCCTAACAGCCTTCCCTGCCTCTCTGAGACATTCAAGGTACACCTCCCTGTCCTTCTCTCTTTGGGTCTCCTTTACTTCCTGAAACTTGATCTTCTAACCCTTACTTTGTCTCCCACCTGTTTAGAAAACCATAGTGGTTTCTTTCTTCTTTTCCCTTTGGCCACTATCCTAATGTATTGGTTAGTTACCCACAGAATGGCTCCTTTTAGTCTCCCCCACTGTTCCTCCACCCCCTCCATTACTTCTACCTTCTCCAGGGCTGCTTTTAAACATCTACCCATTTCAATGAAATCCACACTCCAGAAATCTAATACTTTTGTCCCTGTGTTGCTTAATTGAGTCCCTGTCTCTATGTCAAATCACACCATGTAGTGGTTGCTGGATCCCAGCTGCCCTTCCACCTGGATTCTTTTGATTATGTTCCCATTGGTCCATACCAGGTCTAGAATAGATTTGTCCCTGGTTGGTTCATGTACCAGTTGTCTGAGTCCAGCTCCCTGCAGAGATTCCAGGATGGCTGTGCTTCTGGCTGAAGCAGCTGCCTGGGTGGTCCAATCCACGTCTGGCATATTGACATCTCCCATCATCAGGATTTCACCTTTAGCTGCCATGTCGTGAATTTCCTCCACTAGTACCATGTCCACTTCCTCCCTCTGTGCTGGAGATCTGTAGATCACCACTGTATGTATTGCTGTGCCATTTTCTGCTTCAAGGGTGCCTCACATTACCTCAGCCTCCCCCTGCCTTCCCTGTACTTCTGTAGCCTTTATGCCTTTTCTGATGTACAGGGCCACCCCCCTCCCTTTTTACCTTCCCTGTCCTTTCTGAACAGTGTATAGCCTAGTACATTGATGTCCCAGCTGTGAGTAGCAGAATACCATGTCTCTGTTATTGCTGCTATGTCAAGTCCTGCATCCGTCATCAAAGCTTCCAGGTTTAGAACCTTATTTCCCAGACTGTGGGCATTTGTGAACATGACCTTCCATGTTTTACTCCCTGTCTTCCCTCTGTTCCTGTTTTCTCTACTTTGCCTCTTCCTCCCGTCCCGGTATTCATGCTCACGTGCTCTTGCCCCCTCTTTATCCCTCCTTATAAAAGTTTCTCCTGCCTGCCCCTCACTGCTCGCTTGTGTTGTTCTTGTTCTCAATTTGTACTTTTGCATGTTCTTACGGGGGGGCGGGATGTTCCTAAGCCACCTTTCTCTCCTGGCTCTCCCCCCTTGGCTGGTTTAAATGCTCTCTGCTGAAGCATTCCAACTTCTCATTAAGGACTGAGGTCTCCTTTCCAGACAGATGCAGGCCATCCTCCTGATATAAGCGCGCATCTGTCCAGGTTGAGCCCCAGTCCCCTATGAAGCCAAATACTTCCCTTCCACACCAATCCTTCCACCAGGAGTTGAAGGTTTGGATGTAGAGTGCCCTGGCCTCCCTCATGCCTTGGACAGGTAGCACCTCTGAGAATGACAAAGAATGTGCTACCTGTTTCAGGTCCTTTCCCAGCTTACTGAAATCCTCCTGGACTCTGGCTAACTCTGCCCTTCTCCTTGCCAAGTCATTGGTCCCCAGGTGGATAATGACAACCAGCTTCTCCTTCCTGGCTATCACCCTAGCGATCCTATGGATTTGCTTCCCATCTCTCCATGCAGCACTTCCTGGGAGGCACTTAACCTCCCTCTCCCCCCTGCTAATTGTCCCTAATTTCACACCCCTTACAATAGAGTCCCCCACTATAAGAAGCTTTCCCCTCCTCTTGGGTCCCTTGCCCCTCTTCCCTGGGACTCCGGATTGGCACTCCCGACCATCCTCCCTGGTTCCAGCTGTGGGTGCCTGTGTGGGGCAGTCCCATTCCTCCAAAACAGCGTAGGAGTTATTAAGCTGGACTGGTTGGGGGATGTGTCTATGACCCCTCTCCACTCTCCCTGAGCCCACTGTAGTCCAATCATCCTTCTTCCTGGGCAACCTTTGAGCTTGATGCTGTGGACCCAGTGGTCTCTGGGTGGGGGTGGATGCCGCTTCTAACCTGGCCACCTCTGCATGGAGACAGGCAACCTCCTCCCTCAGCCCAGAGAGATGCCTGCAGATAGGGCAGCATCGCAGCCTCCAGAATGTTTCCCTGAAGACTACTGCTCCACAACCACTGCACTACACTGCACCACTCCTGTCATGTCTGATGTGACCTGGCCTGCAATATAACCTAGGTATGCCCTCTAGATGTTCCCTTTCCTTGGTGTGGAACTTCCTGTATGGTGTAGGAAGGTGTAACACTATGGGCCCACATCCTATAAAAGAAGGACTAGCCCAGGGGTGGGTGGAATTACTTTCTGGCTGAGTCCAGAAACAATCAGCCAAGGACTCCTTTACCTTATACACTATATAAAACTGTTTCAAGTTGTTTGGGTAAGGGGAATCGTTTATCTAGATGCAGGAATATACCAATTAAGTAAGTTTTGACCATATGAATACATTTTTTTATTGGACATTTTCCACCTTTTCCAATATCGTGCTTTGCTTCTGGCTTCCTTAATAAGAATATTTCAGTTATAACGGTCCATCTCGCCTTGTCTGAAATACATCCCTAAGATTTTACAGGGAGTCTGAGTAACTGGTACACCCACAATATGTGTATGTACAGTTTCTTCTGACCCAATTTGTATGCACTTACTTTTCTTCAAGTTGAAAGTAGATCCAGTTCCCATTGTGAAGTCTACTGACAATGCTTCCATAGCTCCACTAGAGGGGAAATCTGCCAAAAGAAAACAGATATAATCAGCATAGGTAATTTTTTTTCACTTCCATGTCCTCACTATTAATAGATATCCCTTTTATATGAGCAGAGCTGTTTATTCTAGGCAATAGAGGTTCCAATGTCACAATATATAACATAGGGCTGAGGAGGCACCCTGCCTCACTCCTCTAGTGACTTTTCCTACCTGTCCCACCCACCCATTTACATAGGGGGCAACTACTGCTTTTCTATACTAAGTTTGTAACCAGTTTGTGAAAGGCCTGGGGAATCCAAATTTATGGAAACATTTCCACATATACATGTGAAACACTTTATTGAAGGCTTTCACCTGATCTAAACTAATAAGATATAAGTTCACCTTTTGATCCCCTTTCCATAATTTCCTTAAGTAAAGTGAGACCATTTGTTATGCTTCTACCTGGAACTGAGTAAAACTTTGTGGAGTGGACTATATCTCCCAAAACTCCTGCCAATCAGTTCCCCAAAATTCTTGTTAGAATTTTACTATCGGTATTTAATAATGTAATGGATTGCCAGTTGTTTGAGTCTTCCCTGTCTCCGGATTTATGTAACAAGATCAATAGTCCCATATTCATACTATTTGGTAGTCTACCTTGTTCTAGGCCAACATTTAGCAACTGTACAAATTCTGTACCTAATTTTTCTAAGACACTAGGGTATAATTAATTCAAGAGACCATCCTTTCCAGGTGCCGATCCTGTCTTCAGAGTGTTTATCATTGACTGGAGCTCTATTGGTGTAATGGGTGCCATTAGTGAAATAAAAAAATAGTTCTGGTACTTTATTTAAGTTAGGCTTCCAACCAGTTATCAATTTTGTCTTCAGTTAGCATAAGATCTGCCATAAAAGTTTGGGAAATATACCTCTGTACCTCTGTCGTGATGTCTTATTGTGCAGACACCTGCACCCCATTCTGTGTTTTAAGATTTTTTAATTCCTTTTTTTCTTTGCCTGGCACAACTGTCAAAAGGATTTGTATGCCCCTGGCTGCCCTTAGTATCAAATCTTTGCTCCCTCTCTAGGAATTTCATGCGATCGTATTGACTATGTGCTAAAGCCTGTTTAACTGAAGTAAGCTTCGCTGGATTTACATATTCTCCTATGTTTAGTCAATCTTGAAATTTCTGTAACTTGGCTCTTTGTGTGTTATAATTATCCTTCATATGTTTTACATAGAAACATAGAAGTTGGTGGCAGATAAGGACCACAAGGCCCATCCAGTCTGCCCATTTCTTTTTCTACCTTATAAATGTGCCATCGTCCTTTGCTGTCAGTGGCCTATCTATTCATACTCATCTGTATTGCTCCCTTATGCCTATCCCATGCCTGTTTGAAGCCCTGCACTGTATTCATAGCCACCACTTCCTGAGGTAGGCTGTCCCATGCATTCATCACCCTTTCTGTGAAAAAGAACTTCCTCACATTACCCCTTAATCGGCCTCCCTCTAATCTCATGCTGTGTCCTCTTGTCCTGCTATTTTTCTTATATTGAAACATGTTAGTCTCTTTCACCTTGTTAATGCCCTTAAGGTGTTTGAATGTTTTGATCATATCACCTCTCTCCCTCCTTTGCACTAGGGTATACATATTAAGCTCCGTTAATCTGTTATCATATGTTTTCTGATGCAGTCCCTGCACCATTTTGGTTGCCCTTCTCTGGACTGCCTCAATTTGGTTAATGTCCTTGTGAAGGTGAGGCCTTCAGTACAGCACGCGGTACTCCAGATGGGGCCTAACCAGTGTCTTGTAAAGAGGGATTATTACCTCTCTCTTACGACTTGTGATACCCCTTCTAATACACCCTAACATCTCCCTATCCTTACCTACTGCTTTAGAGGTCTGCTTGCATGATTTCAGGTCATCAGTGATGATGAAGCCCAAGTCTCTTTCTTCCTTTGTGACTGTCAGCAACTCCCCTCCCAGCCTATAGGTAGCTTCAGGATTTCTCTTCCCTATGTGCATGATCTTGCACTTCTTTGCATTAAATCCCAGTTGCCACTCTTCTGACCATTTTGCTAGTTTATCCAGATCTCTTCTCATTCTGCCCACCCCATCTGGATCATCTACCCTACTCTATTGCAGATCTTGGTGTCATCTGCAAACAGACAAGCCTTACTCTCTAGTCCATCTGCAATGTCACTGATGAAGATATTGAAGAGGACTGGCCCCAGGACTGATCCCTGAGGTACCCCACTTGTGACTTGCATCTCTTCTGACTGCATACCATTTACCACCGCTCTCTGTTTTCTGCCCGTCAACCAGTTTGCCACCCAGTTGACCAACTTCTGACCCACCCCGAGCCTACCCAGCTTGTTTATCAATCTTCTATGTGGAACAGTGTCAAAAGCTTTGCTGAAGTCAAGGTAGACGTCATCAACTGCTCCCCCCTTGGTCCACCACTCTGGTTACCCAGTCAAAGAAATCTATGAGATTAGTTTGACAGGACCTTCCTTTCATAAACCCATGCTCTCTTGGATCCTGTGCCCCTTATGGATTCCAGGTGTTGCACTATCCTTTCCTTAAGGAGTGCCTCCATAATCTTGCCCACTACTGAGGTAAGACTGACTGGTCTGTAGTTCCCTGCCTCCTCCCTACTACCACTCTTGTGGAGCGGGATCACATGAGCCCTTCTCTAGTCTTCTGGGATCTCTCCTGTGCTCAGAGACTCACTAAACAGTTCTGCTAATGGCTCTGCTAGTTCCACCCTTAGCTCCTTTAGTACCCTGGAATGTATGCCATCAGGTCCCATTGCCTTGTCCACCCTGAGCTTAGCGAGCTCTTGTAGGACCCTTTCTTTTGTGAAGGGAGTAGTGCTCACCTCCCTCCCCCCTGTGTCCATGGTGCTGAGCTGTGGGTACTGCCCTACCTTCTCTTCAGTAAATACTGAGCAAAAATATCTATTTAGGATAGATGCTTTTACAGGGTCCTCCTCCTCCTCACATGCCCCCTTTTCTCCTTTGAGCTTAGCAATACCCCCTCTGGACTTTCTTCTTTCACTAATGTGTCTATAGAAAGTCTTGTCACCTTATTTTACTGTTTGTGCTAGTGTTCCTCAGTTTGGGACTTTGCCTGCCTTACTGCCTTCCCTGCTTCCCTTAGGGCAGTTTGGTATGCCTCCTATCTTCATCCGCTGTGTTTCCCCTTATATTTCCTGAAGGCCAGCCTTTTGTCTCTGACCTTTTCTGCTACTGTATTTGAGAACCAAAGTGGTTTCCTTCTTCTTTTGTGCTTCCTTTTCTGTCTAACACAATGGGATGTAGCTTCAAGTATTGCATCTTTAATGCTTGCCCACTTTGCCTGTATCCCCTCACCTGTATTTCTTTTTACCAGGGCTAGCTTAACTCTGTTGGCCATCTTATCAAAGTCAGCTCCTTTGAAGTCCCATATTTTTACCTTGGAATGGGATGATTTAGTTGTAGTGGTCAAATTGAACCATACCATGTGTTGGTCACTGGCCCCCAGGTGACCTTCTATCTGGAGATCTGTGATCCCTTCCCTGTTAGTCAGTATTGGATCTAGGATAGCCCTGTCTCTTGTGGGTTGTTGTACCAGTTCTTTGAGGCCCTCTCCCTGCAGGGAATCCACCATGTGTCTAGCTCTGGCAGATGTTCCTGCTGGTATTGACCAATCTGTATCTGGCATGATGAAGTCTACCATTATCAGAACCTCCCCTTTAGCTGTCATGCTTTGTATATCTTCTAACAGTAATGTATCTATGTCCTCCCCCTGATCTGGGGGCCTGTAGGCAACCCCAGTTCTTATGGTTGTCCCATTTCCTGTTTCCAGGGTGACCCACAGTTCTTCTGGCTCCTTATGTGTATTCTGAATTTCTGTAGCTTTGATATTTTCTTTGATATACTGGGCCACTCCACGCCCCCCTTTTTGCACCTCAGTCTCTTCTGAACAGTACATAGCCAGGTACTGAAGTCTCCCAAGTGTGCTTACTGGTAAACCACATCTCACTAATTGCTACTATGTCCAGTTCAGCCTCTGACATTATTGTCTGCAGGTCTGGGATCTTATTTCCCAGGCTGTGAGCAATTGTGTACATGATTTTCCATTGGCCAGATTTCAGTGTGTTAGTTATTGGGTGAGGTCTGGCATTTTCCCTGTGCGTTGTATGGGGAGATGGACCTTTTTTCTTACCTGGTGATGCAAATGAACTGCAAACATGCTGAATCCCTGTTTGACCACTAGTTGAGGGGGGAGGGGTGTTCTTCCCATTTGACGTATGGGGTGCTACACCCTTCTCCCCATTTGCTAATTTAAATATGCTGCAAAGACGTCAAACTTCTGCCCCAATGCACTGATTCCCTCCTTAGTCAGATGCAGTCCATCAAATTTAAAGAACATTCACTCCCCAAACTGTTGACAGTTCCCTACAAATCTGTGTCCTTTTTCCTGGCACTGGCCCTTGAGCTACGTGTTTAGCTCCCCTATCTCCCCTTCTCTGACCTTCTGTCCATCTGCCCCCTCTCCCAGACTGGCAGGATCTCAGAGAAGGAGATGTCGGACAAAATGGATGATAGTTTGTCACCCAGCCTGGTCAGGTGTTCCTTGGTCTCCACAACTGACCGGCTGGTGAGATCATTAGTCCCTATGTGTACCAGGATGTCAATGTCTTCTCCTGCTTCCTGAACAATTTTAGCAATGTGGTCAGTGTCTCTCCACGCTGATGTACCTGTGAGACATCTGACCATTACCCTTGGCTGGAGATAGGTATCAACTCCCCGAATCATGGAATCTAATATGATCAGAAGTTTTTTGGATTTTTTTTCTGCTTTTTTTGTTTTGGTTCCTGATTTGGGTGAGTTTTGTTGTGCTAGATCCTGTGCTGCTGTGTCCTGCTGTGCAGTGTCCTCTGCCCCTTTGTTTGATTTCGGAGATAGAGGCAGATACCTGTTTGTAGTGTTTATATGGTTTTTGGAGGTAATATGTTGGAGAGCACCGAGTGATGGGGCACCCGATTTGCCTCTCCTAACCATCTGCCAACCTCCCAGATCAACTACCCTCTGCGGTCAAGGTTCTTCTGGTGGATGTTGGGGAAATGGCAGGTGGTTCTTATAATGTATTTCCTCTTGAATATGAAATTTGAGGTGCCCAATCTCTGCCCATGCTGCCCGGAGCTAAGCCCTAAGATCTCCTATGGCCCAGCATGTAGGACAGTGTCCTAAATCCTGTAAGACTGTCCTTCTGAAATGTGTTCCACAGTACCTGCAGTTAATGATATCCATTCCAGATAAGTTACTGGGTTCATAACCTGGTCAGAGTAATTAGAAGGAAGAAAATGCTAGTGATAGTTTGATTTTGTGTTTTGTTTCCGTATAACTTGTTATAACAAGTTAAATTACCAGTGCCCCTGTAAATGAGCTCACCTTGTGGATGCCCCACTGATCCGCCCCTTCCTGCTTTGCCACAGGAAATGTCACGACTGTGGTACCTTGTCAAAGGAGTGTAGTGTGGGTGGTTGGGGATGGGTGTGGGTGGCTGGGCCCTTCCCCTGTTGAAAAAGAAGAACCACGGATGAAAGAACAAGGAGGTAAGAGCAGAAACAGTCAACAACAAATGCAGTAACCCTGAAAACTTATCCTAATGTTAGATAAAACTGTAAAACCTGTAAAGCACCACCTGTAATAATTTCAGAGAAGATATACCCTGTAAGAAACACTTTGCTACAGAGAAAAATAAAGCAGTAATAGAAGATATACCTTGCAAAAGACAATTTGAATCAGAAGATTACAGCAGTAATCTGTTAGCACACACCTGTAGGCACACCTTGTAATAATGCAGAAGAAGGTATACCAGCAACAACAATTTGAATCAGAGAAAAATTAGGCAAAGAAATGTTAGCAACAAACAGTGGCAGTCCCTGTGAGTACAAAATAAAAAGAACACACAGTAAATCTGCTTAGCCAAAAGAAGTCTTAATCCTTTCCCTTGCTCTGGTAAGGTTATCTGCTCTGTCCTTTCAAGCAATCTAGAAGGAAAGAGCTGAGATGAAGCTAGGTGCTTTGGCCAGCAAACCAAGTCTTCTACCTTCCTAGTATTCTACCAATAGTTTGGAAGTAATCTTTAAAATCTTGCTTTCTGTCCTCTTACCAGGTTTGCTTAGAGTCATAAAGAAAGAAAACGGTCTTGCCTCTAATATGTATTGAAATCCTTCTGCCACCATGGGATCTTCTAGTAAGGATAAGTTTAATTTCCAATATCAAATGTTGAATCCCATCCTCCGTTAAGGTAAGCTGGACCAAAAACTTCCAGACCCCCTTCCAGAAGCCATTATCATCAAGGAAGGCATGAGGGAGACCACTGACTGTTCAATGCTTTTCCAGCCAGTACACAATATCCAATATCCACAATAGGCCTTTTAGAAGTTTCCTGGAAAATGGAAATGGTGAGCCCCAACAACACATTGTCTGATGTTGTCACTAAATTTACCCTTGGATTCCTATATTGCAAAGTGGGAGTAATAAACCAATAATCAATTCTAGAGGCCTTATGACCTTGGAAAAAAGTATTGGGAGCTGTGGTATTTGAATTTAGAAAAGCATCACATTAACCAGACTGTTCTAGAAGAGCATTCAGAAAATTAGAATCACAATATAGCTCATTTGTTTTTGTACCCCATCAGACAAAAATCTATTAATATAAAAATCCTCTCCAAATAGAATGTTTTTGTTGGTATATAAATATAGCCGTATCAACTGTAACAGCTCTATTCTTTCAGTTTTACTCTGAGGGGCATAAATATTTATAAGTCTGAAATCCACTTCTTGGGTCTGGATATCTACCAACAGAGCTCTTCCTGGCAGAATATCTACTAATTGCGTAGCTGTTGGTAGTATTTTTATGTGAATGGGGGAATTTGACCAGGGCACTGGGGAAATTCCCCTTCTCTGCCAGCAGGGGGCTTGACTTCCTGGAAGCAGAATGGAGGAACCCAGCTGGGAGCTGGACAAAGGAGGAGGAGGAGGAAGTGCTGTTGTGGCAGGAGAGATGGAAGAATTAATGGAGACAGAAAAACAAGATGTGGAAAGACAGAAGCAATGCTTGAATGATCTCCTTCACCCAGCGATGGTACAATAGGAATTGCAGTTGCAGGGTTTATTGGATATGGGCAATGAGAAGATACAACCTATGGAAGTGGATGACAAAAAGAAATGTAAATGAACTGAGCAAAGCCCTACTGTTATGCTTTTAAAAAACAGCTTACTTCATGATCTGGACCATCATGTTTCAACCTTGCACTCTTTGCCTTCTGGTTCTGCAGATTTGTCTCAGGATTCTGTCCTGTTACCTTTTTCTGCGACTGCTTCTGAGTGATGTCCTGAACAGGCTCTGGCTAAAGCTGGTTGGTTGTTTAAGGATAGAATTTGGGTCCCCGACCTGAGTATTCCTCTGCCTGGGGTTTCTGACAAAGAACAAAAGTCCTTATCTTTGCATCGTGAACAAACTGTTTTCTCTATAGGTGTGGATGGACTGCAATCTTCTACTCCACCTGAACTGGTGGTTCCCCAGGGTGAGGCATGCCTTGTTACTCTTCCTGCATCAGACACTGTGAGTGTGCTTGCTGGTCAGTCAGAGTCTGGGACACCTCCTATCGCTTCTACTCTTGCTTCAGAACTTGTTTCGCCCTTGCCCCACTCACCTCCTGAGTCTAAGGGTCTGCACTCAGGTATGTCTGCTCCTTCCATTCCAGAGTTATTACCTGCTTCACCAACTAAAACTACTGCTGCTCCTGATAAATCTGGGCCTCAGACCAAGCCTACTAGCTATGCTGGTTTGTTTCACAAGCCGGTAGAGGTGGCTCAACATCGTTTTGTGGTGAGACTCTGTTATACGGGTGGTTTGGACTTATCCCCGGACTGGAATTATGTGGGGAAACACCTGATTATTGAATAGATTCATTTCATCCCAGCCGAAGTATATGCATTCATCCACATCTCAGGTGATCATAACTTTGACATTAGTTTTCGTTCTAATGGTTTATTGGACAACTTTTGGGCTGCTTATTATGAAGTAAAGAATACTCCTCTTTGGAAACCTTTAACAGCTATTCCTATTACTAGACCCACCGCTAAGGTGGTTACTGTTCTATTTAGGAATAAGAGAGTTAATGTGTTGGATATTGTGTACTGGCTGGAAAAGTGTTGTATAGTCAGTGGTCTCCCTCATGCCCTCCTTGATGATAATGGCTTCTGGAAGGGGGTCTGGAAGTTTTTGATCCAGCTTACCTTAACGGAGGATGGGATTCAACATTTGCCCAATTGTTTTTATTTGGGCAGGGATAGGGGTATTTTATTTTATCCTGGACAGCATCGATCTTGCTTTCGGTATGGTTCCACTTCCTATCTCAATTCTGACTGTGACAAGCTGAAGTGTTCTAATTGTGGAACTCTTGGTCACTCCATCACTACTTGTGAGGTTCCACATCACGCTACACCGGCAACCCAGGTTCTGGAACAGACTTGGGTCACTAGGGGTCGAGGGGGGAGGGAGGATCGAGCATCCCAATGGATGCTCTCCTCCCTCTGGGTTGGGAAACCAGGGGTGCTTCAAGCACCCAATGCCCCTGAAGCCAGTGGATGCATGGGCTTTCGGGGCACCGGCGGCTCTACTGGAGTCGGGGAGGGGGGACGCTGTTCCGCGCATGGCTGTCAGCATGCGTCAGATTGTCGGCTAGCCTGGATGTCAGTCCTAAGTGCAGACGTCTCTGGGAAATGGGAGAAAAAAATGGGAAAAATGAAACACCCCTGGCCCTATGAGCAGATGACACTAGGGGATGGGATGCCGTGGGGATTGCCCTGGTGGACACAGCAGGAGGAGGTACGAGGCCTCCTCTGAAAGCTATGGAAGCCAGACAAATTACAAAAAAAACAAACAAAAAAAAACTACTTGTGAGGTTCCTCCTTCTTGTAATCTTTGTGGTTGGGAAGACCATGTTTTTTCGTCTTGCTCTTGGGCGGTACATAACTCTGCTGATTATATGGAGCACGATTTTTATGTGAATACTGCCACTAAAGAACATGCTGTTGAGCACCGTTCTCTGCCTTTGATCTCAGCTTCCTCTGGTAGGTCTGGTATGACCATGCAAACTCCTCCTGCCCCTGCTGCTTGCTTGCCTGTTTTTGTACCCCCTGTTGCTGCAGCTGTCCCACCCCCTCCTCCAGTTCCGCTTGTAGTAGAAGTGGTAGAGGCACTGGAACCTCTTCCCACAGAGCCTGTGGCTTTCCAGATGGTTCAGGCTGAGATCCTCGAAGAGATTGCAGTTGAAGGCTCCGTTGCCTGGCCCTATGCCCATGTCTAATTGATACGACCCTCTACAGACGTGGGGTGACATTATGGATAGTGAGCATTCAGCAGTCTCTGTTTTCCCCTCTCAGTCTGATACCCTCTTGGATGATTTGCCTCCTGCTGCGGCGGATGTCCCGTTTACTGTAAAGAAGAGGTCCACTAGGGCTTCTAAGAAAAAACTTAATTAATGTCTCGTGGATTTTTTGTTTTCTTTCTCTTTTTGATTATGTTGTCCTTTTTACCTGTTTCTGTTACCTGTTTGAATATGAATAGCATAAAATCTTATTCAAACCTAAAGCCATTTATGCAGCCTTACAGCTGACTCTGTATGATATTTATTTTTTACAGGACACTAGACTTTCTTTTGCCTTGGAGTTATGTAAAGCTACTACAGAATGGGTTTTAGGGACTTCCTTATAGTCTTTTGGGCAGGATACTTGTTCAGGTCTGGGGTTTTGTTTTTCGGGTACTGATTTGAAGGTCCAAAAAAGGGTGAATATTGAACCGGGCGGACTTTTTTATTGGATATTGTTTTACATGTTTTTTTTTGTCGTCTAATTA
Organism: Neoceratodus forsteri; assembly: GCA_016271365.2. Taxonomy (NCBI): domain Eukaryota; kingdom Metazoa; phylum Chordata; order Ceratodontiformes; family Ceratodontidae; genus Neoceratodus; species Neoceratodus forsteri. The sequence continues at coordinate 499,428,955 of CM028135.1, read as the reverse complement.
ATGTTTATGCCCCTCAACAAAAAGCACATCGTGTGGCCCTTTTTCATAAAATTAAACCTTTTCTGTTTACCAACCGTCCCCTAATTTGGGGAGGTGATTTTAATACCTCTCTGAGGAGGGATGGTACTCAAAAGGTCTACCGTGAGTCTCATGCTTTAAGTGCTATTTTACAGTTGACTGCTTTACGAGATGCTTTTGAACTTCATCCTGTATCTACTTTTTATAAGGGGCCCCTTCATTCCCAGGTTGATTATTTTTTTTGTGTCTCCAAATTTTTCCCGTTTCTGTTACTGATGTGTTGCCTTTTGAAACGTCTGACCATTGTTTACTTCGACTTCAGATTTCTCCTCACCCTTCCCCTCTACCTGGGTCTGGGTTGTGGTGTTTAAATGCTAGTTTGTTGGATAATCCTGAGTTTTTTTCTTTATTTTTTGCGGTTTTGGAGGATAGGGAGTCCGTATTGTTTTTGTATGACTCCCCCATTACCTGGTGGGAAGATACTAAATGTTGTTTAAGAGATTTTTTTAAGCAACAGTCTAGAACACTGGCACTTTCTAAACGTCAGGAGTGTTTCGATGTTAGACAGGAACTTTTTGCTTTATTCTCCCTTCAGCAGTCTGGTCATGCCATTGATCAGTGCAAGCTTGAAGATTTGAAATGGAGGTTGTCACAATTGCAATATAATAGACAGCTTACTTTAGAAAAAGAACAGAGTTTTGGTACTCAGGGTACCAAGGCTCGAACTAATCCATTGAGACTTGTCAGACCTGTACAAAACTTAAATATATGGGAGCCTTATGTGATGTGGATGGGGAACTGGTGTTGGGGTAAGATATTTTGGGTGCTTTGGACCATCATTTTACACTTAAATTTGGCATTCCCTTTCTCTTCCATTATGGTATGTTGACTATTTTGCAAGCTGCGGCACCTCCGAAATTGACTTGTGATCAGAAGGCTGCTTTGAGTGCTGCTTTTGCATCTGCTGATCTTAATATAGTTCAGGGCCTGAAGAGTGGTTCTGCACTGGGGTCTGATGGTCTACCTGCTGAAGTTTATAAGGTCATGTGGAAGCTTATCTCTGATACACTCTTACAAGTGTTTAATGCATTTCTTCTAGAGGATAGGATTGCTACTAATATGTTTATTTATTTATTTGTCTTTTGTTAACCAGGTAAGTACACTAGATAAACAGATGCCTATTTTCAGGTATGACCCGGGAGAGTACAGGAAATCAAAGAACATACAGAGTACAATTTGAAGCAAGTAGGGCAGATACACAGATGTCAAGAGAAGCATAACATACATAGTAAGATATCTCAGGTCACAACAGTAATCATAGTCAACATGCTAAGGTACAGTGTCACTGACACAACATCACCAGCAGTATATACACAGATATATACAAAATTTACACATTTGCAAGATACATGGAATGAATACACTCAAGTATACTGTGCAGAGGAACAGGCTAATCAAGGAGGGTTAAGACAGTCACATACTGACGAGAGCTTCAAGTGGTTCCACAGGGAGGTGCGTAGGCCTGACTGGGGGGAGGTCCGGACCTGGACAGGAAAGGAGTTCCACAGTCTAGGGGCACATGGCGCAAAGTCCCTGTCCCCCATTTTGGTATGAGTAGGAGGGACCTTAAGGATAGCAGGGCCCAGTGACCTTAGGGGGTAGGTAGCCGGGGCTGCTGGCACAAGGAGCTCTGCCAGTCCGGGGGGGTGCCAGTACACAGTACCTTACCCATGAAACTGCCACAACAAAATTCAAATAATTGGGTGGGGAGAGCCTGTTGAGCTTACTGTACAGATCACAGTGGTGAGTGAGATGAGGGACTCCAAGAGCAAAATGGCAGGTTATTATAGGCAATGATCCATCTAGAGAGGTGGATCTTGGAGGTATTGGCAAACAAAAGGAGCCCATAACAGAGGGATGGTAGAAACACCCCTCTAGACAGTGCTAGGTGCTAGGTGAGCAGCCAGAGTAAGGTTATTCTTTGCCCTGTAAGCCAGACCCAATTTCCAGTTAACAGCTCTACATGCATTTTGGATATGCTGACCAAGATCGAGCTGTGGGTCAAGTGTCACCCCCAGGTATTTGACAGAATCGGTGGTGAGAACAGGAGTGCCATCAATACCCAAGATGCACATAGGAACAGAGGAGGCCTTTAACTTGGCCAGGGAACTGAGCAGATTTAGGACCAGCTTATGGGATGATATCCAGGAATGGACACTCCTGAAATCCTCACTCAGTTGGTGGTTAATGACCCCAATATCCTTTGAATGAGTGAGAATAACAAGGTCATTAGCATACAGGACAGTCCTTCAGGAGGCTGCCGAGGAGGGAAGGTCATTGATGAAGATGGAAAAAAGCAGGGGCCCAAGGACTGACCCCTGGGGGACCCCTGAGGACACAGGAGTGGCGTCCGAGAGCACCTTTCTATATTTGGTCAGTTGCTGCCTTCCATGAAGGTAGTTGGAGAACCAACTCAGGGGGGCCGGAGGGGACAAGCCCAAAGACCCAAGCTGAGAGCATAGCAAGGCATGGTCAACAAGGTCAAAGGCTTTAGAGCGATCAATAAAGATGGCCCCAGAGAGTCTGCCCTGGTCCATAGCAGCCCTTATCCCAGAAGTGACAGACACCAGCGCAGAGGTGGTTCTGTGCCCTTTTCAAAAGCCATGCTGCGAGGGAGACAGAAGCTCATGAGCCTGGATACAATCCAAGAGTTGTCCCACCACAACTTTCTCAAGGAGCTTGCTGATGGCAGGCAGAATGACAATCAGACGATAGTTGTCAAGGATCCTGGGGTTGCCCCGTTTGAGCACAGGGACAACCCGTGCCACCTTCCACAGGTCTGGGATAACCCCAGAGGCTAAGGATAGGTTGAAGATATGGGCCACAGGGGAGGCAATGTAGGCAGTGGCAAGGCAGAGAAGCTTTGGTTCCATGCCATCAAGGCCAGCACTAGAAAAGGGTGAGAGACCAGTTAGCAATCTCTGCATTTCTTTTAACGTCACAGCCTTGAGATAGAATGGAATGGGGGGAAGGTGCCATTTGAGGCAGAGGAACTTGGATAGGACTATCATGACCAGTGGAGGAGAATAGTGAGGTGAACGCAGACAGGTCCGAGAAGTGAGCATTGAATGCATTTGAGATGGTTAGCAGATTATTACAGCTTGCACCATCAATGAGCATGTCTGGAGCCTCACAGGAGGAGGAGGAGCCACTCACTATGTTTTTAATATTCCTCCAGAAGTTCCTAGGGTCCTTAGCTGACGTCTGCAAGGCAACTTTACAGAAGTCGCTTTTGGCAACCCTGATAGCCTTTTTGCACTCATTCCTGAGCCTCCTGTAATGTTGGAATATGGTCTGGTCCATTGAGACCTTGAAACTGGCCCAACATTTATCTCTAGCCTGCATGAGAGCAAGAGGGCTCCCATGCAACCATTTTGTGACAGCCCCCCCTTATCCTCCATCTGACGAGGGGGGCATGCTTATCCTGTAACATCCTGAAGATACTATTGAAGTGACAGACTGCCGAGGAAGCATTCTGGGCATCCATCACTGAAGACCAGTCAAGGAACATGAGATCCTCCTGGAAAGTCCCCGGGTCAAACCTGGAGAAGTCCCTGACCTGGATGATTTTGGGAGGGATCTTGGGGGTGGAGGTCTTCCATATGCTGTACACCGGGGCATGGTCAGAGGTGGAGTCTGGGAGGGTACCCAAGGAGCTAATACGCTCAGGCCTGTTGGTCAGGACCCAGACCAGGAGAGAGCTGTTACCACCTATGGATGACCATCTGGTGGGCTCCTGAATGAGTTGGGACATTGAGAAGCCAGCTAGCAGAGTTTCATACTGCTTGACATTGCCTCCAAGCCAGTTTAGGTTGAGATCCCCTAGGATTATTACCTCATTGTTTCCTGTCCTAGAACCAACAGATTCAGGAAGGGAGGATAAGCCCAGTACACCACCCATGGGGGGATTATAGGTACATATAATGTGCAGTTTCTTTGCATTCCCAAGTAGCAGAACAGTGTGCAACAGCTCACATGAAGACTGCTCTGGCTGAGGGCAGGTCAGCACCAACAAGTTAAGGCAACTCCTGTAGTAAACCAGAATACCACCCCCCCTCTTTTTTCCTGGACGATCCTGCCTGAGGAAGTCAAAGCCGGGAAGCACACAAGCAGAGTCTGGGATCGAGGGTTTAAGCCAAGATTCGGTTATCCCTAGGATGTCAGGCTTGTAGTGGGTGACCCGGGCATGGAATTCAGCCATGCTGGGCAGAAGGCTACGGACATTAAGATGATCTATTTTCAGCCCATTCTCTGACTGCCAGCCCACAGGTGAGGAGAGGGCTTGACATGTAGGACCTGGGTTCAAATCCACATCCTCTGCCAGGACGAGTGTCACCAGTAGGAGCCAGAGGAAATGCCTCAGAGGGGGAGTGCCCGACTTAGTGGATGTCCTGCAGCCGATGTGCCTGACCACTTTGATAGGGTACAGGAAGCACCACAGGTTATGGCAGCAGATGGGCCAGGGAGTTTGTCTGTCCCTGGTGGTTATTAGGTTAGAAAAAGTAAAGTCCCACTTATCAAGTAATCCTGGTGAGAACCCAAGTTGCCCCATGTGGGGAGCACAGTCCAGAGTGATAATAGGGAGGAACAATACCATAAGCAGCCCTATGGCGAGGGCGTTAGAGATGGGGACTGACGCAGCCCGCCTCCTGGAATGTTTCATGGCCTCCATAGCTCTAAATGCACACCGGAGTCAGACTTAAATACAACTGGGGCCCAGGAGAAACGAGGGATATAGGGGTGACCAGACCCCCCTAGGCTACCTGGAGGGCACTAAGAAGCACTCAAAAAGGACAGTTAGACCTGCAGCCATCACTCCACCAGGAGCAGAGTACCGCTGGGTAGCCTATTTCACACTTGTAGCCCAACACAATAATTTTCAAGCAAGCAGCCCATGGTAAAGCAGCGAGACAAGGGCAGACAATAAGATAAACACATGTCACAAATGGCTAGTGACTAAAATTTACTACAACTTTATAGACCACAGCTGACTGCAGAGAAAGATCAGCTACGTAAGCAATAATACCCAACAGGGTGGGCGGTAGTGTGCTATACTGGACCGCCCAGGGGCGTAATGAGGCCCGACGCCGCAGGCAGAGGGCCTTATAGCCCCTGGAAGGTCCAGTAAGGCACAATACCGCCCACCCTGGAGGGTATTATTGCGTTTAGAAAATGGGCACTGTAAAAACTGTAAGTTTAATTACAAATTGTTAAGTATAAAATTAGTTTAATATGAATGCTGCAATAAAATAGTTCCTCTGCATGGATTTGAAAGCTGTTTTTTTGTTGTTTTTGTTTGCTGGTCATCATGGTTACCCCCCCACTCAGTCACACACACACACAGGAGCTGCTTGTTTGCTGCTGTGATAACTCAGATAGCTCAGTGTGTGAGAGCAGACAGTATGCTGCTTGTTATCTCTGGAGTGCCCCATCAGCGATCGTGGTAAGCTACGTAGATTAATGCAGACTATCCCAAGACAAAAACAGACAAAATATGGGTGACCAAACGCCAACCCTTCTTTTGTAAGTGCACTCAGAAACAACTCTGAAATAACTTGCCAGTCTCTCAGTTGGTGTCTGCCCGCCGACTCAAGAGCAGTCCTTCTGACGCTTCAAAAGACACTCGCTCTTGAAATTCAGCGTCTGCTTGCACCTGCAGAACACCACTCGCCTGTTTCGGACTCCTGCGGCCGTCGCCTGCCACAGAATAGTCAGCGTTTCTAGCCTGGCATCCCAAAAGTAAGCAATAATAAAAGAGTGTATTTTTATTTAAAAGAAGGCTTTGGCTGGTGCTCGAAACATAGGAAGGAATGACACCTAAGCACATGAAATTACGATTGCGATCCACATACAGAAACAGAAACTGTCGGTTAAGCGAGGGCAAAAAATGGCGCGATTTTAAATTGCAATTACGTGGTTTTAGCCAGTTAGGAAGCAGGGTGGGCACTAGGATTCTTTAGTGGGTGAAGAGGTACTGTGGCCTGGCTCTTTTTTTTAGCTGGGCATCTATTGTCTGATAGATGCCCAGCTAAATACGTGTCTCAGCCAATCAGGAAAGAGAATTTTCTTGAGCCATTTTCTAAAAAGATCTGTACCACCCAGAGGATTAGACAACACACCCACAGTAGGTATGGAAGAGAAGGGGGAAAAAGGCAGCAGCGTAATGCAAGTAGTCCCCTAGAGTTGTGAGAACAGAATTAATCCCTCCCAAATTCGATCCCCACAGGGGACAGACAGTAGGACCAGCCAATCACCCACTCTAAACATAGTACAACCCCCAGGTTATTTAAGAAATGGGATAGAACGATTTTTGACAACTGGAGACCGATCCAACTTTTGAATACAGATTTTAAGATGTTTGCCAAACTTTTATGTAGTAGGATTTTGGGTGTTCTGCCTGATTTGGTTCATAGCTCTCAATTTTATTCAGTGCCTCGTCGTTCTATCCAGGATGTGTTGATTTTGTTGAGGGAGCTTTTTTCAGGGGTGAAGGTGTTGCTGAAGGTAAATATTTGCTTAGTATTGATCAAGCTAAAGCCTTTGATCAGCTTTCCCAAGATTTTCTTTGGCACCTTTTATTTATGTATGATTTTCTGCTTGAATTTAGAAATTGGATACAGATATGTTATTCATTGGCATATGTCATGCCTTATGTAAATGGGGGGTTGGCGCCAGAGGTTGTATTAGGAGGGGAGTTAGGCAGGGATGTCCCCTTAGCCCGATTTTGTTTGTTTTGGCTTTGGATCCTATTCTGCGAATACTGAATAGATCACCTTTGTTGCATGGTATTACTGGTCCAGATTTGGGGGAAGTAGAAACAATCACTTATGCTGATGATTTATGTCTTGTATTTCCTATTGTGTTTATGGGGATTTTGTTTCTTCAAGTGTTGCTGTCTCTCTTCTCTGTTAAGGGTTCTGGTATCAATAAAGATAAGAGTTTTTGTACAAATCTTGCACGGTTTTCTATGATGGATGATCATGTCAGGGGTATTGTTATTTCTGATTCGCCACGGAAGATTTTAGGTATTTATTTTGGCTGTAATGATGTGGCAGAGTATAATTGGGAAATCTGTTTGAATTGAGGGAGGGCTGTAGTCAGTTAATGGGAGGCTTGGAAGATGGGGAAGAAGAAATGGGTCAACCTTATTAAAACCTTTTTGATACCCATGTTTCTTTTCCTCAGTCATATTTACCCACTCCCTAAATCTTTTGAAACTGCTTTAATGGCTTGTTTTTTTCACTGGTGTATGGGGCAGTAGACTGAATCCTGTGAAACTGAATGTTTTATATCTCAATATTAAGCTTGGGGGTCTTAGGATGATTCATTCTGTTTTGTTCTTTTTTTCTGTCTTTCTTTTTACAAATTTAAAGCCTCTCCTCTTACACCATGACAAAATTTGGGTACCTTGGATTGAAACAGGCTTGGGAGATATTTTACTTGAATAGCATCAGTCTTCCTTTATTCATAAAAATAAATGGAAACATACTTTACGTAGCGATTGGTGTGTCATTTTTGATTATATTCGTAAATGGAAAATTGAAATATTTGATGTCATCCACCTACCCTAGAAGTCTTTCTATACTTCTTTGCTTTTGACTTATTTTCAGGCCAATCTATTTCTATCTTTCCCTGATCATGACCAGAGGGCTATAGGTCTTAGATTGTCTGATCGCCGCATACCGCAATCCATGTGGGATTTGGTGTGGTTGGGGTACATGGTAAGATCGGAATGAGGGGGAATCATAAACACAAAGCTCTAGCTGACAGGTATTGCCTCCGTGAGACTTGCCATCAGATTGAAGAGACTCAGGAACATCTGTATTTTGAGTGTCCTTTTGTGAAAGACTTTTGGGATTTATGGTGTCAGGGTTGGAAGGGGAATGTTTTTCTGTTTGATCAGCTCAAAGTACGTTTTATGGTCTTTATCCTGTACAGTGGTGTAATTGTTATGTGAGCACCTTAAATGTGCTGGTGGCAGCTATTCTATTTTGGGTTTGGCAAGTTCGGTGTGGTTTTATTTTTCAACAAAAACAGTTGACTCCAGCAGCCTTATATCACATTGTAATTTCTTATATATCATGGAAAAAAAGATCTTGAGTTTCTTTCATTAAAGAGGGGTATTTTGGAATGCTATTGGTGTGCTTTTTGATGCTGTGGTGGCCTCATGGACTTCTCTGCTTTTGTTTTTCCTTTTATCTTTTCTTTACATTTATTCTACTAATGTTTTTTTCTCCATTCCTACTATTCTTTAGGCTGCATTTTTGACAGACTTCGCTTGTATGATGTAATACTGCTTTCTTATTTTGCATTTTTATTTCCTTTTAGGTTATTGGATATTGTGACTGTTAATACTTCTTTGGCATGATCTAGTTATGAATTACTGCTTCTTTTAATTTTGTATTTTTCTTTCCTTTGAGTCTGCAAATGCTGACTTTATGTGATTTTATGCTTGGTTTACTTTGTATGTATATTTCTGTATTGCTTCTATTGTTTCCTCTGTTGAGAGTTATTGTATGACTTAATACTTATTTCTGTTTTTCCTTGATGTGTTTGAATCTGTTACATTTTTGATTTGTATAATTTTGTTCTGATTACAATAAAAATCCCCTACTCTTGGTAGAAGGCACTGTTGGCCCTCTTTTCCAAGATGGCAGACCTGGAGGAAGGAGAGGAGGAGGTTTTAAACATGGAGTCGAATGGCTTACCCTGCCCTTTTGGAAAAAGGGAATATTCAGTGGATGGAGCAGACTCTGATACCTCGATGGAAGATGAGGATGAGTCTAGGTTTGCTACACCTTTACTATTGGAAGATCTGGATGGTTTAGCGGGGAAAACAGACATTGCAGCTTCTGCTGCACAACTGGAAAAGGACATTGATAAAAGGAAAAAAATTCTACTGACCATGTTGGTTGAGGATGAAGAGAGGTATGAAGTCTCTGATGCAGGAGATCGGGAGAATACTACAAAACAAGTAATCATGAAACACTTTGGTTTACCACAAAACCTCACCCCGACTGATGCCTGGTCTCCGGAGGGTGCGTTAGAAGCTGCAGGATGGACACAGGATGTCACTGGAACATGGATCCCTGGTGATATTGCACTGACTGAGAATACTGAGGTACCCTGTGCTTTTGCAGACCAAGAGGCTGAAATTGTAAGCCTACCTTGAGTTCCAACAGAGTGCACTATAACACAGAGTCACGCTGAGCAAAGGAGAGGTACTGCCATTGTAAAGTCCCCTGCTACTGGCTCAATCACTGTCAGAGTAAGACAGGAGCCTGCTGGCTCAATCACTGTCAGAGTAAGACAGGAGCCTGTAATGTTGGAACAACAGGAACTGCTACGGAAGCCAATAAAGGGGAGTGATTCACAATACTCCAAACTCAAAACTGGGCCAGAAATGGGACATGGAACTGAAACAGGCATCCAGGACCTGACAAGAAGGAGAACACTGTTAGGAAGCCCGGAATCTAAATTGTATGAATGAAATGAGGACTTTCAGGAACATACGAAATGACCGTCTAGTGGTAGCAGCTGAGGCTCCGGAGACACCTGCGGTATTACAGGAGCAGGTAAGTACAAGAAACATTATTTCTTAGGCAGACACAGCTGAGAGGGGTGTGAATATGGAAAGGGGGAACTCAGAGGTTTCAGCACCCCGGCAGTCAGAAGGTTTGACTCACCCTGAAGAATCATTAGAAGAGGTACAGTACGAATGGGAGCCGACATGCAGCAAGGAGCACCTGAGTCAGATATCCCTCAGGAGGAGAGACTGGACACAGGAGAAGACCCCCTAACCCCCCCCCACCTAGACAAAAATTCTCAGATCTATTCTCTCGATCTGAACCAATGCCAAGGAAAAATGCAGTTCAGCTGCGATATAGAGTTGGGTTAGAAGAGCACCCTGACAAGCATTATATGGGTCAAATGTTAATAAAAAATGAGATTCACAGAACATGATGTCTATACCTTAATACATGTGTCTGGGAGGACAATCTTGACATCAGTTTCCAAACACCTATGGGCTTGGAAAGATTCTAGCTTATGTATAATCAGTGCAGATTTGCCTCATTGTGGACACCCTTTTATGCAATACCTCGGACGAAGCCTCTCATTAAAATGGTAACAGTGATGTTTCTAAATGAAAGCATTCATATTTGTAATATACATCACTGGCTGCAGCAAAGGTGCGAGGTGCTAAGTGCACCAGAAGCTATTTTAAATTTTGAGGCTTTTTGGACAGGAGGTTGGCATTTCAAAGTGAAACTGCAACAAGGAACAGGTGGGGTTCTGCATATTCCGAACAGTTTTTTTCTTGGCAAGGATCGGGGAGTGTGCTTTTATTCTGGCCATCCCAAAGCATGCAACAAGTGTGGAGCCAGAACGCACCTCTCAAATGTATGTGATAAACTGAGGTGTGGGATTTATTGGGAATTTAACTACACTAGCCCCCAGTGCACTAACCATTCCAAGTGTAATTTATGTGAGGAGATGGGTCATATTTTCCAGGAATGCTCTTGGGCAGCTTGGAATAAAACAGAAATGGTAGACCCCGATGAATTGAAAGCCCAAAATATGACACCTGATAGTGAAAATAAGGCATCAGACCCAGCACCACAGCCTTCTGAGGAACAAGGAAACTCACACCAGGGTTCTCATAGAAGAACACATGGTAGGAAGGGTGGAAATGAAGAAGATACCGCCCCACCCCAACGGATGTGGAACCAGGAGCTGCAAATGTAGAGGAAAGATCCACGGTTCAAGGAGAACTGAAGAGTACTGGCAATCGGACACAGGATGTCTTAGACACAGGAGCTATGCCCCCTTTCTAAGGAGACATGGTCAGTGCCAAAGACAAGGAGAAGAAGCATGAGACTGGCAAAAGCTGGGTCCACAGGAGAAGATTTGGTGAGGGAAAATACTTTTTCAGTTCTGGCTCCTACAGACTGGAGGGACTCAGATCAGGAGGAGGACATATCAGAAGGGTCCTCAATATCTGGGTCACAAGAGTGAATAGGGAGAACAAATAAAGGGGATAAGAAAAAAGAAAACAAGAAAGAAAAATGGATGATGAGAAATGGGTCACCGTCTGTGTCAAACTTTAACACATCTTCCTTTTCAGCTATCACATGCAATGTGCATAGTATTAGAATAATAGGAAACAGCGAGCATTTTTTTTCTCTTGTTCATAAGTTCCAGTTAAATGTTATCCTATTACAAGAAACATGGATGAACTCATATAATGGTTTGGTGGGGGCTAAAAAAAATTGGGTATGGAGGCCATCATACTGCTCATTTGGAGAAGATCAGGCGGATGTTGTGGGGATATTGTTTTCAAGGTATAAGTTTAAATTGCAGAAATTAGTAGATTTTTGCCCGTGAAGGGCTTTATTGGTGGATGGAATTTGGATGTCTAGGTCATGTAGATTTTTTTCTGTTTATGCACCGCAGACAAAAGCTGAACAGGTTGCACTTTTTCATCTGTTGCATCCATATTTGACAACAGCCAGAGCTGTGATAGTGGGGGGTGACTTTTGCTGCAAATTGAATACTTCAGCTAGGGCTTTGGGTGGAAAAACAATTTACTGTGATTCTCTTGTTTTGCAAAATCTAGTTAAAATAGCTGAGTTATGGGATTGCTCAAGAAATGCAGTTCCTTTTATTACCCACACTTTTGTTAAAAATACATTAACACTGAAGATTGACTATATTCTAATATCTAAACAATAATTGAATAGAGATACAGTAGTACTGCCAACTGAATTTTCTGATCACTTAATGATTAAAACTGTTTTAATGGAAAATGGGACAGTATCACCTATAGTCACTAGGTGGTGTCTGAACACCTCTATTCTGGAAGAATAGGTTGTTAGATTACAGATAACCTCTATTGTTATGGCTAGAATCTTGGTAATTGGATTGTATGAGGATTTAGGGGTTTGGTGGTCAGACACAAAACAGGACTTAGCAACATGGTTTCAGAAATTTGGAAAACACACCTCAAGAGAGAATGTTTTCAAATATATTACACTAAGAATACAGCTGCTTAAATTATTGTCATTTACATATACTTATAGGCAGGATTATTCTGGACAGATTTTGGTAATAAAACAACAAATGGGGAACTTACAATATGACAGATCAGAATCATTGTATGCAGAGTTAGCATATGGGACACAAAAAAATCCTTAGAAGATCCATGTGAGGCCTGTAAAGAGATGAGCGTTAACTCTCAAATATCTGAACTGATTACGACACAAGGAATGATCTTGTTATCTAGGGAGGAGTTACAACAAGAGGTGGAACACTATTTAACTAATATGCATCTCTCTTGGAATTTGAATAAGGAGGTTGTTGATCAATATTTGACTAAGATAGAGGTCCCATCTTTGGAAAAGATTGAAAAGGAATTCTTAATTAATGAAATATCTGAACAGGAAATTAGGGAGATAATAGGTACCCTAAAAGAGGGCACTTCCCTGGGAGGGATGGCATCTCAAATGCCTTTTATAAAGTGTTTAAAGATATAATTGTACCATGCCTAGCAAAAGTTTTTAGAGTTTGGCTAACACAGAATTGATTACATCCAGAGTTTGCTAAAGGCTTAGTAATTTGTTTATATAAAAAAGGGAATAAAAGAGAATTAAACAACTGGAGACCAATCTGCCTACTTAATACAGATTTTAAGATTCTAGCTAATATTTTGCAAAAATGGATTAGGACTATTTATTAAATTTTGGTGACCGGATTAGCCCACTGAGTCCCAGAAGTCCCTTTTGCAGGGGCGACCCAGGAATTACATAAGACACGAAGCAAAATACAGTGTTAGTTCAGGTTACAGGAGTCACAACAACACAGCTGAGATGTCAAGGCAGAAGTATAGCTTTTGCACAACTTTTAATACATCCGGTACAGACATGTGCCATACCTGAACAAAATATTAAAGAGAATTTGACAATTATTTGGGAGGTGGTGGACTTTAATAATAGACATACAGTACCCGGGTATGTAATTTCATTAGACCAAAGCAAAGCATTCGATAGGGTGAATCATGAGTTTCTATTTTTAGTTCTAAAACATTATGGAATTCCAAGAAAATGTATACTGTGGTTAGAACTTCTGAATAAATATGCGGAAGTGACACCTTTGCTTAGGCGTCTGGAGGGGAAATGGTTTAGGGTAAACTTAGGGGTACTGCAAGGGTGTCCCCTAAGCCCGTTACTATACACATTTATTTTGGACCCTTTAATTAGAAGCATTATGGGAAATACAAGAATTGAAGGGATTCTAGGGACTCACAGGCCTTGGGAAATAAAATGGGTAGCATATGCTGACAATATATGTTTATTTCTCAGAAATGAGGAGAGTATTCTGGAAATGTTATTGGAAGCAAATAATTATAGTAAATTGTCAGGGGCACAGCTAAATTTACAGAAATGTAGGGGCTTATGGGTGGGGTTACAGGAAGAGGGATTGGATGAGGACCTAGAACTATTGGAGGAATTAATATGTCTAAAGAACCAATAAACATCTTGAGGGTCCTTTTTGGGGGAGAAAATATGGCTTGTTCAAATTGGGAACACAGTCTGCAAAATTGTGAAAATAAGGTGATGAGATGGAAAAACTGGAAGTTTTCTAAACAGAAAAGGGTGTTTATAATAAAAAGTTTTTGGTGCCATGCCTATTATATGTTAGTTTAGTCTGCCTTTTATGGGTTAAGTTTGAAACTAGACTGTATAGAATATTGTTCCAGATGCTGTGGGGATCATGGCTAAATCCAATGAAATGAGAAATTACATACTTGCCAAAAATTAAAGGTGGGTTGAATATGGTAAATCTGGTTATTTTTTTCATACAATTTTTTTGTCAGGGTCCTTACAAGTGGTAGCTCAGTACACTGATGCATTGGCAAAAACATGGCTTTTGAATAACTTGAGTCCAGTAGTGGACATTTGGGTAGAGGAACCATTACGGTGCAATTATAGGTGGAAAATTTCAAAGTGTTTTAAATCATCATTTCAAAAACTATTCAAATGGGGGGGGGTATAGATCCCACTTAAAAATCAAATCAAGGAAAGCTTTGTATAATCAAGCTTTGGAACATACTGGTCACGTCATGACTGTGTTTAAAGAGTGCCTGATTAATGACACTGGTTGCATCATTAATTCATTAAAGAATAAGAAAATTCCCACTAGAATGTGGGATGTAACATGACTCATTTCACATGGGAGACTAGGCGTTAAAGGTAACAGTAAACACAAAAGTTTAGAGGAAAGGAACTATCCATATGTGGAATGTCTGCAACAAACTGAAACTATGGAACATTTTCTATTGTTCTGTCCATCTGTACATGGGTTATGGCAATATTTAGCTGAGAAATGGAGATTGTCATGGTTAAAGGGGATTACTTATGAACAAATTGCGCTCGGGAACTATTCAAAACTTATGTCAAGTGGAGCAGATTCTACACTGAATGTCTTTTTCTATTCTAATTTTTTATCTATGGCAAGCCAGATGTCAATTTTTGTTCTAGCAAAAAAGAATGTCTTATATTACTTACAGTAGATTATGTGAAATGGCTTTAAAAGAAGTGTATAACAAGGATATCCATTCACATCCTAGATCAAAAATAATGGCATGGTGGAGAGGCTTTCCATTTTTTCAAAAATATGGTTAAATGAAATTGTTTTTCGGACAGAATGTTTTAATACAGTTTAGAGTGAAACAATATGACGTTTTTTGATTTTTCATAAAATGGCAATCACAGTATATTTAAAAATTATACTGTTTTGAGGTTTTGTTTGCTTTTTTTTTAACCGTTGGGTTGGGTCGATGTGATTTACCTTATTGTACATTTTACATGGAGAAGAAGTGGTCTTTAATTTTCTTTGGAGGGTAGGTACATAAATTGTTCTTATGGGAAGTAGGAGGTCAACTTCTCAGGTAATTTCTTTGATATGATGTCAGGTGGGGAAGAGCTGTATATTGGGATGATTTTAGGGTTGTTATGAAGGTGGTTATATAAGTTTTTGTTTCTTTTCAGTTTTTTAGGATGATATGTGATTAGACACTTTTTCTTTGTGTTGTACTTGTGTATTCAAATAAAAAATGCCCCTACTCTTTGGGTAAAGAGGGGGGGAAGGGGTGGGTACTGGTGGATAAGGAAGAGTCTAATGTGGGGAGTATGTTCATTATGAAGTAAATACTGTTTCTTTGCTTTTGGTCAGTTTTTTCATAATGTATGTTTCATATATTTCCTTTTGATGTATTTTATGTTTTTTTCTTTCTGTATTTCTTTCATGTGAAGTTAACATGTATTATTGTTTAACCTTGATTCGTGTTATTTTGTATATTACAATAAAATATTTCCCTACTCTTTTCAAGAAGTGCCATGGGATCTTTAACATTCACCTAAACTACTACCAGAACAGGCAGATGGGACCTCAATTTAACGTCTCTTCTGAAAGACAGCACATCAGAAGTGCAGCACCTCCCTCATGCTGCACTACAGTGTCAGTATTGGGATTTAACCCAAGTGTCTGGTGTGGGGATAGAACCCACAGCATTCTGATCTCCTGTCCTTAGAGGCAAGTGTGCTACCTGCTGAACCACTGACACTGCACACAACTAAAAAAGAAGAATCCAAAAAACAAATCCCTATTCCCCTACATACCACCTCCCCTCCAACCCATAACTGGGTCCCCAAATCCAAGCATTTGTAGTTTTATCAAAGTCGTCCATATCATATAGATGAGCATCCTAAAAAAACACCAAATTGTAGTTATTTTGGAAAAAATATGAAATGTTCCAAGCCTCTTTTTTTCTGATCTAATACTGTTAGTATTTAGGCTTGCTATTCTTAGCTCATACCCCTCAGCATCAGGTTGTCAAGTGGTTTAAGTTTGGGGGTTAGTTTCCCTTGAACTTTTCCTTTGACCAACCCTTGGACCCATTCATTTCTTTTTTTTCTTCCCTTTATAGGTAGGGTTAACAACCATTTCTGGTCTGAAATAGTATCCATTTGGGATGAAGATTTGGAGGCCCTGTCTGAATCCAGTTCTTCTTCATCCATGCCCTCTTGCAGTACTGCATATCTGTTTGTGGCTATGACAACATCTGTATTAACAGTGTTGTCTGTCATGATTTTTGAAGATTTTCCTTTCTGCAGCACTGTTTGAAATGCTGACTGCTCCCCTGACTCGGGGAGGGGGGGAGGAGGTGGAGGAGGAGGCATAACAGACCCTTCTCTCTGTTTGTCAGCTTGTTTTGCTTATTCTGGAGGAAAATAGACAGTAGAGGTGCCTGGTGTAGCAATTTCAGCAGAACCAGGGGGGATCACCATGTTGTGTTGGGGGTGCCGATTCAGGCTGTGCTATCTGAGTCATCGTATTGTTCCTAGCATCTTTTCTTCTTTGAGGCATGCGTCTAGATGGAAAGCTTTGGGTATTAAATTCTGTTCCTGCTTTGGCTGCTTTCAAATACATAAAAATCTTGCACACCGAAGTCTGCATTTTCAGTATTATGTGCCACCCAGGGGCAGTCCGTGAAGGTGTGCCCACCTTCATCACACAGGTTACATTTTAGAGAGTTGTCTCAGTGAAACCCTGAATGTCCCATTTCCCCACATTGGGTGCACTGAATTTTGTCACATGAGGAACTGATGTGACGGATCGACTCACACTGGTAACATCTTTTCAGATGTCCAGGGTAAAATATAAAACCCTTATCCTGGCCTATGTAGAAACAATTGGGGAGATGTTTAAAGTCATTATCAGCCTGAAATAACTTTATTTTTATTCTCCATCCTCCGTTCCAGAAGCCTTCATCAACCAGAATCAGATCAGGAGTACCCTGTACTTCACAGTGCTTTTCCAACCAGTATAGTATGTTTGTTATGTTCACCCCCTCGTTGCTGAAAAGAACCGTAATAACTCTGTTTGTCTGGTTAAAGGGATAATTTGAAATGGTGACGATAAAGGGTTAGTTTTTAGAATCATGTATTTTGCCCCAAATCTGTCTAGCACCTCTGGTGTTCTGAAGCTCACATCGAACGTGTGCTCCCCTGGAGCATGTATCAAAGCATATACTTAGGCTGGTGAAAAGCCGATTGATTGGGGTTTTTTTGTACTTATACTTTATTGATTTTGTACAATTCAATACAAGATTTTCCTTTCTGAGGAAAATAGCAAAAGTAGTAATTACATTACATTAGGATTACATCATGCAATAACAGGATTTGTTACACCCCAGAACTTTGTTACTACAATTGGGGGAATCCAATGTAAATGACATTAAAAGAAATAAGGTTGATGTCCATATAGCATAACTGCCAAGAACAAGACCTGTATCCAGTTTGGAGATATTACAGAGGCATTGCACACCCATATTATTTGGATTTAAAAGGTCTTTGTCACTTCTAAATATCATACATTGGACGTTAAGAGAAACTGCTCTTAAATAAAACCTACATCCCCTTACTTCATTACTCAAACTTGAACCTCATATTCTTAATGAAAAAACTCTTCTATGTTGAAATAAGCAGTAAACAAGAACTTGCTATTGTTAACATTTCCCCTTCAGCAATTCACAGTCTCAGGAGTTGTTCTCAGTTCCCTTGAGAGAGCATTGAAGTATGCTACATCATACTTCCTGCACCAGCTGTGTTCCTTATGGTGGGATAAACTGAAAACACTTGGCAGGAAGATGACCAGGTCCCAACTGTGCCACAACAAGATGCCATTTTACCTATTGAAATTCGACCATTTTCAGGCCTTCCCAAAACAATTTCAGTTGGCAGGAGTGAACCTATTAACAGTAATAACTTTATACTTTAAATGAATACTGTTCCACAAACCAATTGGTCCACGGCCCGCTCTCAACTTTTATGTCCCATAGGTATTGTAATTTGTGCTCATTCAGGGTCAAATGTCAGTGTTACTCACATCAAACCATGTCCTCAGGCCTCTGATTCAGAGCTCGAGCTTTCTCATTGTGCAGCGAACTCCTTTGCAATTTTCACTGCTTGTTTCCCAGCTGCTACCGGATCAGTATGTACAAAAGTTTTGCCACCGTATATTACTTTCAGGTGAGCTGGCCTCATTAGAATTTGCTGCACTCCCAGACTTCTGAGCTGGGTCCGGACCCCATCAAAAGCCTTATGTTTAGCTCTTACGGCATAACTCAGGTCTGGAAAAATTCGGATTGGTGCTCCATTCCACTCCAGTACAGCTGCTCATCGTGCCACCTGAAGAACATTGTCTCTCTCTGAGGAATCTGCCAAAAACACCATCACTGTTCTGGGTTGAGAATCCATCCCTACTGCTCAGCGTGGTGTAATCCGGTATGCCTTCCTAACTTGAAATGCAGCAGTCTCTACGGTATCTGCCATCCATAGTCGTATGAATAACTTGAGGGCCCCCTCTTCTGCCTCTTCTGGGAATCCGACTATTTGGAGATGCTGTGCCCGGGATTGGTTCGCGAGTTGTTCCAGCCACAAACGGAGCACTATGTTCTCTTTAGTTACTCCTGCGGCCATGGTGAGTGCTTGATTAGCCATATCCACTGCTGATTTGGCTTCCTCCTGAACTCTGGACACATTGGCATCTAATATAGTGAATTTATTCACTAACAATTCAATTTTGTGGTCAATGCTTTGTATGGCTTTGAGTAAGGCTGCGTTTGTAGGTTGTAGAGGATCTGCACTTTGGGTTAGAGCATGGTGATCTTCGTTCCCCGAAGGCTGTGAAGTCTTCTGGTGGGCCCCTTCTTCTGCAGTAGTTGCTCTGGTATGCCAACCCATCTTTCCATAAATTTGATAAACACTCAACGTGATTTTTCAAACTGAGTTCAAATCTGTGTCTAGATATTTGATTTTCTTACAAGAAGTTTTGTTTTTAGGCTTTTTTCTCCATCCTAACTGTGGAGCGTCTCTCTCACACGTCTGTTCTGTTCGGCAGCTGACTCCACCCCCAATTGATTGTTTAAGGAGAGCTTTCCCCACATACAGTCTGTCTGGTACCTTCTCCATGCCCACCAGATATCTTAGTCTTATAGCATTTCTTCTCTTAGTGAGCTCAACAGGTTTAGTAAAAAGCCCAGCATAAGTCTTTTGCTTATTCTGCTGTGGTTGCTCAGAAGGAGTGTCTCTTTCTGCCCCACTATCCCTGTTGGGTCTGTTATTATTAGTTTCCCCCTGAGATTCATCATAAAAGATTTCCTGCTGTGACTCCCTAGGGGAGTATGAAAATTTACCTGTTTCCTTAGGTTCCATGTCCTGAGATGTACCGGCTGCTCCTGTACCGGATTATGTTTCCCTTTCAACCATCACTGGTTCCTGAGGCTCCCTCATCTCCCCGCTCACTGGTATGTAGCTTGGGTCAACAACCCAGCTTCCTGTGGCATCTTGCATCCAGCCTGCCTTACACTGGGCTTGTCCTGGCATCCACTGCTCTGCACCTTCAACCTGGTGTGACATAGCAGTCCTCTGGCTGGTTTCTTCTTCTGGCATTAATGGTTCCTCTGGGTTGCTTGCTCCAAGAACAAAGACTTTCAGCCGGGATTGCGCAACACTGGGTGAGTTACCGGCTAAATACTTTCTCTTTTTCTCTTCTGCCAAATGTTGTTTTGCTTCAGTAAGCTCTTCCCCAGTTATCTCACTTGGTTTTTCAAGTGTAAAGTTTGCTGCTCCATTTTGGATCTGAGGTCTTCTTCCTCAGCTGTATAATACATTTCTGCTTCAGAATGGTGTTCCATTGTAGAAACATTTTTTGTAACCTCACTAATGGTGTCTTCAGCACCTGCTGAGGTTTCAGTTGTGCGACTGCTCCCTTCCATCTCAGTCCTCACACTGAGCTCCACCATGAACGACACCTATGGGTCAGCGCCCCCTACACAAGAGTAGTGGGAATTTTTATTGATCGAAACAAAACATCAGTACAGGTCACAAGAAAATAAGCATTTTACATCCAAGAAAAAAAAGGAGAGAAAAAAAATTAGAAAAAGGAAAAAAACATATACATAACTTGTGTTATCAGTCTCTATACAGTCACTTCTTTCTCTTTACTTTAACAATGGCATCAACAAAGGGAAAAAAGCAAGAAGGAAATGAATATGCAAAATACCATATGAAAATGGTATAATTTCATCCTATATTGCTAAAGCTTAACCAAGATATGTTCTGCCATAGCATTTGATATTTCCTATCTTCCAAGCTTATTCTTTCCTTCTCCTTTTGTCTAAGAATAGCAGCTTCAATTTGTTTTATTAAAGTTAAAATTGGTATTTCTGTATGTTGTAATGAAAACTTGCATCTTGCCTGCCACAGATAGTAGTTAATGGAAGCAAAAATCAAATTTTAAATACTAGGACTGTATCTGGGAAATAACCCTGAATAATCCCCTAAAACTAATATACCATGTTGTATGTTGAACAGGCCTCCACTGCCATCTAGTGGCCAGAATTTCCCAAAAATCTTTGGTACACAAAATTCAAGAAGACATGATCCATTGTTTCTTCCTCCCCTATACATTCCGGTCGTATGCATTGTCTCTCCAGTATCGGTTTATGTTTTAAATTGCCCTTAACACCCGGCCTGCCACGACAACTCAACCACTGTATGTCCCACATCATAACCGGAATTCTCCTATTAATCTGTACTTTTAAAGCAAACCCTAGTTTTGAAAGGATACATTTTGGAAATTCTACCTGACCTGCAAAATTTTGTGCTACTATCCCAGTATACAGAGCTTTTCTGTGAGAGTTTTGTATGTGTGATTTTGTAATCCCCCATATACTAAGTTTTCTGATTGTTGGCTTAGCAAAGTCTGGAACAATGAGGGTAGCTGTAAGCCGAGGAACCTGAACTTCCCATTTCTGCATAAACCAAAATAAATCTAAAGTCCAAACCTCCCAGGGTTGTCTATTGTTTACTTCTCCAAACCCAAAATTCATTTTCAAGAAGAAAGTCAGATAAAACACCACTGGATGAATCATTCCGAAACCTCCCTGTTTTAATTTTAAATATGTAAATTCTCTTTTTACTGGGTTCAGGCAGCTCCCCCACACCATCTGAAAAAATACACTCACTAACCTTGTTTCCAGTTGTACAGGGACTGGATGGATAGATAGAACTGATATGTAAAAAATTTGGAAGTAGAAATTTCTTGATGATCATTACCCTTTTTTGTTTAGACAGGGACCATGATTTCCATTTTTGCACCTTAGTTTCTCCCTGTTTTAATTGTTCTTCCCAATTTAAGTAAGCCAAATCCCCATTGCCAAAATAACAACCTAATATTTTTATGGTAGTATCTGAGATTTGTAATGGGCCTATGGTAGGAGTAAAAATGCCGTTCCCTATATAAACACCTAGGCTTTTATTATAATTTACTTCTGCTCCAGCTATTTCTGCATAATCCTCTAACACCTGTATAGTCTTGACTACAGATTTCCTGTTCTGCACGGCTAGACAAATATCACCTGCTTAAACAGCCAACTTCTGGGGTGTTATATTTAAAGCTGGTGAAATTCCCCATATTCTCGTATCCTGTGAAATCAACCTAATTGCAGGGTCTAATGCAAAGGTATATAATAAAGGACTTAGCAGGCACCCCTGCCTCACTCCCCTCTTAAAAGGCAATCCACTGCCCAGTAAACCATTAATGGTCAGATAAATCACTGATTCCTTATACAAAACCTGTAACTATGTCCTAAATCTTTTGGGAATCCCATATTTTCATAAGATTGTGTATAAAAAATCATGAGACACCTTATCAAAAGATTTTGTTTGATCTAAAGTTATTAAATAGCTATTTATTTTATTTTGTCTGCCATACTCACATAGGTTTCTGAGGAAAAGTAGATTTTGCTATATATTCCTATGTGGTATAGAGCAGGTTTGTGTCGGCAGTATCACTGCTTCAGCTATTTTTTGCAACCTATGGCATAAAATAGTAGTTAGGAGTTTACAGTCCATATTAAGGAGACTGATAGGTCTCTAATTACCCAGATCATAATTTTGTCCATATATATATATGTATATATATATATATAAAAATAATAGCATCAGAAAAGGTTGATGAAATGTTTCCTATATCTAATATTTCGTTATATAGACTGCATAGAATCTCACTCATTTCTTCTGGGAAGTGCTTATAAAATTCATTAGTAATTCCGTCATTGCCTGGTGAAACTCCCAATTTAAGTTGTGTAATGGCTTTCCTGACCTCCTAAAAAGTGACAGGCTTTTCTAAATCCTTTTTTTGATCTTCTGGTATAACAGGTACTGGGACAGTTGCAAAGTCCTCCCACCCTTTATCTGTGGTATAGCCTACCACATGTTGTGTCATCAAACTATGGAATGCAATATCCAACATTTCTACATCCAAGAATTTAACTTGTCCCATCTCATCCCATAAGTCTTCCATGAGTTTTTTCTCCAAACCTTGTTTGCAAGCTGGCCTGGTGGTGCTGAGGGTTGAGGTGCTGGATGCCACATCTTGCACCACACTGGTGACCCGAGTTCGGGAGTGAGCTTGGGCGCCAGGGATCGGCAGGGGAGGGATCAGATTGAGCTCCCAGTGGGCTGCTCTCCTGTCTCAGGGGGAAGGGATTGGGATGCCCAGTGCTCCAGCAGCCCTGGTGGAGATCAGGGGCACTGCAGAAGTGCGGGCAGCATGTAACAGCGTGCCCAGTGCTGGCAGGGTTGCCATGCACCAAGTGTCGGGGGGTGCACATGCAAGGGGGGAGAGGGACAGAACAAGGAAAAACCTGGCTCACTGGGATAGGCAACAGCACCTATCCTCCATGCCCAGCACCAGGTCTGACTCAGCTAAGGCCTCATCACTCCTCCACCCAGGCCCTCCTGCATGCCAGAGTCTGCCTTGATAAGACAGCCCAAGGAAGGAGTAGAGCTACCCTCCCCAGGTGGGTCAAACCGGGGGTGCTGGCAGCGGCGGGGGGAGAGAAGGGCACAGACCGCAGAGAACCTCAGGTGGGTGGGCACAAGGAAATGGTTGCCTGAGAGAGTTCCCATGAGCCATGAGCAGAGGAAAAAGACTTAAAAAAAAAAACTTCTTTGTAAGTGGAGAAAGGATCTGCATAAGGTGTTTTTTGTAATCCGAATTTCATTTCTGCCTGCAAGGAAGCCACTCAATCATATTGATAGAATTTCATTTTTTCTTTAATTCTAAGTAATTGGTCTTGAAACCATAAATCTGAACTGTATGATAAAAGATAAGGCGATAGTATTGATTCCTATAGTCCAGGGGCTGGATATTCATACTGCACCAGGCTGTGGCGCAAGCCTGGGCGCAGTGCAACTTGGCTGCATAGGGGAATTGACAGGGTGATATTCAACGGAGCTGCGCTATGGCACAGCATCATTGAATATCGCACCCTAGCCACCCACAGTGTGCATGGCACAGTGGCACTGCCCCAGCGCAAGTGGCCAGAGTGGAGCAGAGGGATACGTTAGAGCAAGTTCCGTTGTTCTAGGAGCAACAACCATGATATTCAAAAGTGCACATGTGAATGGGGCCATAATGCATGCAAGGCGAAAATGGAGCCATTTGCATGTCATTATGGTCCCATTTGCATGCAGGTGCACTGATCCCCAGCGACTTGAGCCTGGTGCCCTGCCAGGCTGCAGCCATCAGGGACCAATGGCCCCTGTACATCGCGGCAAAGTGCCCCACTGCCCGATCGTGGACATATGTAGAATATTAGAATCGTCCTATATCCCTGGTGGTCCAGTGGACCGCTCGCAGCACAATCACAGGCATAAGTCTGTTTAAAACACGTAACACTATCCCTGGTGGTCCAGTGGACCGCTCGCAGCCTGATCGCGGGCGTCAGTGAAAAAGAATGCAACACCAATCCAACCCTGGTGGTCTGCGGTAACCCACCCCCACCTGCCCACTGGGCTCCACCAGCCTCCCCGGTCAGAGGTGGGCAGCAGCTCCCCAACCGTTTGCAGCCCCGCAGCCCGCCGACTGACACTGTATGGTAGGGCTGTACGCCCATTGGTCCACAGCATGAGCCAATGGGTGTGCAGCCCGTACCGTACTACGCAGTCCAGATATGTGAATGGATCCACCGATTGTTTGAGGAGCAACCACCTCTCTCCTGGTGGATAGCCCTGGCCCAAGGGCAGTTATCAAGAGGACTAAGATAAACTTTGAAGTAGTGATAGATGCTACTTCTTCTGGAGTTATTCCCACCATTCCAATGGCAGGTCTGCTAACCAAAACCCCTCCAAAGATACAGGGTAAACAGGGGTGCTCACTACTTTGCCCAGTCACATGATTCTGATTCTGTCAGAGTCCCACGGGGCTGACTGTGGTCGTCAGGTGGGAGATAAGCACAATAGCCTCCCTCAAAACCCACACGTCTTTGCAGTCTCTTCAATTGAACAAAGAGGCATGTCAAACGTCACAGATTAAAGGGTGAAGCTAGGTAGGCCTGACCCCATCCTAATCTTCAGACTTGGGTAGAGTTGCAAACTGGATTACTATAGCAGGGTGGAGAGCAGGAAGAATGAGCTGAGATTTTATGAGAACATTCCAGTACATTTTTTAAAGATACCAAAGCACAGAGCAGGTGACGCTAACATAAAACTGGATGTTCAACAAAAATGGTCATAGCAGGTAACACAGAGGCTGAGCATTCCAGCTGTCTTTTCAGATTTTTTCATTTCATTCTGTGCAAAGCATTGCTGACAAGCTGTCAAATAAATATTTTGGTGAAAAGTATAAAAAATTAAAGTGCAAACCATGCAGACTGCGAGCTCAGCAACTTCAGCTGGCCGAACCCTAATGCTTGGAGGGCAGACCATCTTCCTCTTGGTTTTCCAGCGATAGTCTGGACTGTGGTGAAATTGATATTTATGAGTTTAAGGTTAAAATCTACACAGACTTAAAGCCAGTCTATGTGTGCTTATACTGTGTTCTCTTGGCTGCTCATGAGTCAGTACAGGACGTTCTGGACTCTCACATGGAGAGAGGAATAATTAGGGAGTTTAACTCCACCTACAGCTTTCCCATTTGGCCTGCCCTTAAACCTACTAAAGATGCATGGAAGCTGACCATAGACTATAGGTAGTAACCTTTTTTTTTTTTTTTTAACCAGGAGAAACACACTAAGCTGAAGACTGTTTACTGGTGCAACCTGGGAGCACAAGGAAGTTAAGTGACTTACTCAGGGTCACACAGTATGCAAGTGGGGGCTGTGGGATTCAGATAAGTTCCTCTGTCCAGATAGTCCTTGGTCTGCATTACTTAGAGTCTGCCTAAGTTGTTAGGAGCTACGTACTTTACAGCCTTTCATGTTTCAAATGGTTTCTGGACTATGAAGATAACTCCCAGATATCAACAATTTTGTCCCTCTCCTGTGGGAGACATCTAAATACCTGGAATAGATACCCATTTGACTAATTCAATTTATTCACTGAATTTTAAATATATTTCTGCACAAGGCACTACCTGAAGCAGACAATAGGGGTATCAGCATATATTCGGTTGACATACTTGTGACCACTCATACATGGGAGAAGCATATTGAAGCATTATGGTATGTACTATCCCAGTTGCAACAGGTAGGTGCAACATTATCACTGATGGAAGCCTGCAGTAAGGGGACAGGGTGAACTACTTAGGCCTTGAACTTAGTTCAGAGGGCATCCACCCTCAAGCAGGAAAGATTCAGTCATCCCAGAATCTAAATAAAACATTCTAATCTGAATTGTGCAGTCTACTGGGAACCTTCAGCTACTCATACCAGTTTATTGAGGATTCCATGCAGGTGTCCTAGCCCTTAACCAAACTGCTGAAAAAAGATCAGTCCTGGATATGGAGCCTAGACCAGGCTGCTGCCATGCTGGAGCTATGGACAAGGCTGGGTCAGGCACCTTGCCTTACTTACCCCCCACAGGGGTGAGGAGTTTTACCTTGAAACAGGTCACACTGACCAGCATGTTAGTTCAGTTTTTTATCAATGGTACAACCAGGACAACAAAGCTGTTTCATATGCAAACAAGACCTGAATGAGGAAGAAAAGAAGTATTCAGAGTGTGAAAAGGCTCTTTTTGCCACCATGTGGGCCTTACAACACTATGCTCATATGATCAATGGGAAGAAAGTGGCTGTGGAGACATGCCACCAATCATTAACTTACCTTAGGAGTGCTAAGGTCAGACATTAACTAGTTTTTATTAGATCAACCAAGAAGAGAAGAGATATCATTGAGGTTATTACAAAAAAAAAAATACAGAAATATAATACAGTATAAATGCATCTGTCCAAAACCAAAACAAAACAGCTCAAGCTGCTAGTTAGGACCGTGCATGGTACCACAGGAGACCAAAACAAAACCCAAACAAGCACTGCACCAAGCTTCCAGATAAGGCTTTAATTCAGTAAAAAAGTTAAAAAGCAACATACCCATATGGGCAGACTCCACAAAAAACAGGACGCATTAAGGACCCTGACCGGTTTCGCAACTAGTGTGTCATCAGGGGGATGGTCCCTTACTGCAAGCATTGCTTATTAAATAGTAGCCCTTTAAAGGAGAATGGCTAACACCCAGAGCAATACATGTCGGTGCTTAGGCAAAACATACATATAAAGTGCATACCAATTTAATTACCAATGTGCAAATACTACCATTAGAAAAAAATATTTGTAATTTAAACAAGAAAGGAGTTTAAAATCTATAACAACTACTATTTCCTAATAGAATTTTTCAAAAGGATACTGAAATAGATTTCAAAGTTGTAATTCATAAACACAGCAATTCTTATCATGCAATGTCCCCTTATATTTTTTCAGAAGATTTGCTGTAAGCACTAGCTTCATGAAACTCTGAAAGGGAAAAAATACAAAAGTTATGTGTGATTAAAATACCATCAAGTAATGGGGAGGATAAATGCTAGTAAAAAATAGACAAAACATATTTACTGTAAGGGTAATCATTTCTTAATGCATGACAACAATTCTATTTTGCCATTTAAATCTGGTGGCCTCAGGGCTCCAAGCGTGAAAATCCAAAATGACTCTCTTTGTTTTAGTTTGTCATCAAGGTCACTGCCTCTAGGTCCCAAAGTGACCTTCTCAATACCACAGAACTTAATATTATTAATAGCTGACCGCTTACCGTGGACACTTTTTCATCTTTTACAACGATAACTGAGCATTGTTACGGACCCCCTTGGTATGTCCATGTTTTTCCTGGACATCCGGTTGGGGGAAGAGGCAGGTTCACTTGAAGCAAATATCTTCATTTCGGCAGGAGAGGACGTGTTATTCTCTGAATCAGCATCTACATCGAGGGGAGAAACAGGGATTCATCTGGGCATTACCATCCAAGAGAACCCGGAAGCAGACTTTAAGAGTGCTTTCATTCAACTGCAATGGGCTGTTGTTCGGGGAAGAAGGCACTATTGGTGTAAGATTACTCTTGAGGCATATCTAAAACTGGGACGTTCACCCAGGGGTCTGGGAGTTACGAACAAGCCGGGCTATGGGTGGAAAGAGATCTATTTATGAGTGATTGGAAAACCTCATTACAGGAGGGGACTGACCTATTGATCGAAACAGTCATTAAAGACTATCAGGCCCAACAACCTGATGTTAGCAAAGATATATTGGAGAAAGAAGAGGTACTGAACACATTTAAGGATAATCCTAAGTTTGGTATCTATGAGAAAAAACTAAAAGAGTACGTGCAGAAAGAAGAAAAGAAAATCAAACAAAAGTTTAAATGACAAAATAGAATTGCTGTCATGTATTAAGAAATGATTACCCCGAGAGTAAATATATTTTGTCTATTTATTTATATTTTTTACTTGCCTTTATCCTCCCTATTACTTGATGGTATTTTTTTTTTTTTCATTATTTATTATACTTTTTGTCCATTCCAACATCAGGCTTTCTCCCTGGTCATGGTCTCACACACTTCCTCCACTCCCAGATAGCTGAGACTGCCGGTTGCCCCCTGGCTTATCCCCAGGGTGGGACATGACACTGGCAGGCACCAGGACATGGGTCTGGTCTTGGGGAGCCAGCTGTGAGCTGATGAAGGAGTGGTGAGGTGGGCGTCATGGAGACGCTGGTGGCAGAATTTTTTTTCCCCCTTTTAGGCTTGGGGCAGGGATGTGCAATGATGACCAGCATCCGCCCCGCCCCCAGATGTCCAGATGCCGGCTGCTTGTGGTGCCCCCGGCCTCCACCAGGGCTCCCTCTGTGCACCGGACATTCTTCCCACCCTCCCCCCAGAGAAGGAGAGCAGTCCATGGGGTGCTTCATCCTTCTCTCACGGCCAGCCCTCCGATGACCCAGGTCCATTCCTGAACCCGGGTCACTGGCATCGCAAGTGGAAATCCCACCGCTGCACCGATGGGCCAGCTACTTGATGGTATTTTAATCACATATATCTCTTGCATTTTTTCCCTTTCAGAGTTTCATGGAACTATTGCTTACAGCCCTTCATCTGAGAAAATATAAGGGGACATTGTATGACAAGAATTGCTGTGTTTATTATTTACAACTTTGCTATCTATTTCAGTATCCTTTTGAAAAATTATATTAGGAATTAGTAATTGTTACAGATTTTAAACTCCTGTCTTGTTTAAATTACAAAGATTTTTTTCTAATGGTAGTATTTGCACATTGGTAATTAAACTGGTATGCACTTTATATGTATGTTTTGCCTAAGCACCTACATGTATTGCACTGGGTGTTGGCTATTCCCCTTTAAGGGGCTACTATTTAATAGACAATGCTTGCAGTAAGGGACCATTCCCCTGATGATGCATTATTTGCGAAACCAGTCGGGGTCCTTATTGTGTCCTGTTTTTTGTGGAGCCTGCCCATATGGGTGTGTTGCTTTTCAACTTTTTTACTGTATTAAAGCCTTATCTGGAAGTTTGGTGCAGTGCTGGTTTGTGTTTTGTATAACTGCATCTGTACATACAGGTTATATATTCTTATATAGAAAAAGAGAGAAAAGGGGAGGGCATCCTCCATTCCACCAGATGAAGATCACTAGGTAAAAATCAAAATAAATACAAACATGCTTACATTGTTTATATGTTCCTAGTAAGATCAGGTTATCATATCCGATCACGCTATATATATATATATATATATATAGCTATATATATTATCCCCCTTTAAGTTTTTAAGTAAAGAAATTTCAATTATTTAAAATTATTTTTTCTCAATCTCCCTCTATAATTTAATGTTTTCCTTTTAATTAAAGATATAAGAAATGCAGCTATTTGTTCAGCATCTTTCTATGTGAATGGGTGGAGGAGAATAAAGAGTACATCACTTTTCATTTTATTATAGCATTTTATGATGTCTTCTAAATAATTTTCATGAAGATCCAAGTACACTTGGCATGAAATAACCAGGTGGGAGATTGTTTCTTGTGTTGTTCTATTGCATTGACACATAAGATTTTTAGTTGCTTTAGAGTCATCATTATTTTTATTAAAATATGTGTATTCAGAATTTATTAAACCAAATCTTGCCCAAGTTATTGCTTTTCTTTTTTGGGACTTCAAAGGGAAAAGAAAATAAGTTTCCAGTCCATGATCTATTTTGTTTATTTTAAACCATGGGGTGCATTTTGGGGACCTAATTAGTTTAATGTCCTCATCTTTTGCTTTGAGATATAGTTTTTTCCTCATATGTTTTTTTTGAATCGTAAGGATTTAATTATTTTCTTCTGGGAATCTGACCATAAATGTGAAAGTTCAATTGAATTAAGAATTTTATGCAAGTCTGAAAGCTAGTTAGATCTTAAGCCCAATTGATACCATTTTATCTTCTCTTGTAAACATAAAGTTGGAAGAATGTTATGTTTATTATTTATGATTCTCAACCAATAAGATAAAGTTCTATATTGGTTCATGGCATGTATTTTCATCTTTCCTAATTCTGCTCCAACCATTGCCGAGGCTGTGGATAGAGGGACCACTGACAATGATTTGTGGATGTAATGAAGAGGGGTCTCAAGGGCTGGGGTTTGTTTAGTAGCTATTGCTTCAGCTCCATACATCAATAGGGTGTTAATTTTTACATCCACAGCAATTAAAGCCAACCTCGTATCTAAACCTTCATATTTAAAATGAAATTTTAATAATGCTTTGGCATTCGGTTTAGCTTTTCTAATTTGTGTTTTGTAATGGGATGTCCAGTATGTATTTGCTGATACTATTACACCTAAATATACATATTTTTAAGTTTCATTCTTTTGCTTATCTAGATAAAAGTTTGTATCAATATTTCTTGAGCCAAAAACTAAAGCTTTTGTTTTGGAAATATAAATTTTTAGTGGTAAATGATTCAATTTTTCTATAATTTCTATTTTCTTCTGCAGTCTTTTTTGTGTTAAAGAGAACACAACCAAATTATCTACATAAGCTAACACATGGCATGAAAATGTTTTAATTTGGGGGCATCAAAATGTGAATTCCTATTAAAATTCAACAGATCATTGATATAAAAATTAAATAAGGCAGGTGCCAAAAGGCACCCCTGTTTTACCCCTCATAGTGTATGGAAGGGCTCTGTGGTATTTTCATAGGTATCATATCTTACTTTTGTATAGGTGTTAGTATATAATGATTGGATAGGCTGTAGTAGGGACTCCTTTATACCTTTTTGTCTTAGTATATCCCAAAGGATATTACAGTTTATGGAGTCGAACATTGATGAAAAGTCTATAAATAAGGTGTATAGTTTCATTTTCTTAATGTAAACATATTTTTCTTCCAAGTGGGTTAGGGAAAAAATATTGCCTATAGTAGAAAAATGGCATCTGAAGCCGGCTTGAAGAGGAGAGATTAGCGATGGTCTATCTGCCCAAGATATCAGTTTGTTTAATAATATCTTTGAAAAGGTCAGGCATGGCAAATTGTCTGGTAGCCATATAGTCTCCTGTACATTGACCTTAGAGGTACATTACATTAAGGTTTGGTATGCCAGAAACAAGAAAGGTAAACTGGCTCAAGACCTAACAGACCTGCACAAGTGTGCAGAGAACTGAGAGAATTGTCCTTGAAACTCAATGTCAGGCATGTCAAGAGTTCAAGATGGCAAGAGGGACAAATGACTATAGAGTAAACTGCCTGTAAGTACATTAAGACCATTGTTGAACTGCTGCTACTAGCACATTCTAAGATACAATGAGTGATTTAATTGCACTGGATTGTCCATCTTCAGCCTGTACCACTACTGTAAATTTGACTAAAACCAAAAGGAGAGATGTCATTATGACACTGGATGGGGAGACTGGTCTAATGTGTCATACCTGTCATATGTATACATTATTTGATTCACTCCCTAAAACTTCATTATATATTTGGATAAAATGTGTCAATAACAGAGTACTGAGAGAAGATATTGACACAGTTTACAATAGGTTAATTGCAATTAAACAGCAACAAGAAGCATTTGGCCTTAATACAGGTAGTGCAACATCAAAAGAGGGAACATCTGACAATTGTCAAGGTCATGAAGAAACAGGAATAGTTAAGCTGCAGTGTGGTACAGTTCAAAAAGAAAAAAGAAAATGTTCAAAACTTAGTGAGACCAGTAATAACATCGATACTGATGAGTGGACAGAAGTAACAGTGGGGCATAAATCCAAGACTAGGCACAGGGCACTGGGGAAACAAACTGGAACTGAGCAATAGATATGAACCACTGATTGACTTAGACTTGGGTGATGGTATGGAGGATGATCAATCTAGGGAGTATCTTGCTGATAACAATAAAGAACTGCAAGTTAGAGAAGGTACTGACATTGATAGTAATTCCTCTAACTTATCCATCCAACCAGTTGGTTCACCAGAATCACAGGCTGAAACAATGGATAATCAGAATTTTATGAAAAGTTTGACAAAAGATAAGACAGGCAGGTCAAAAAACAAACCTAACAACTCTGAACCTCTAGGAGATGAAGATACACAGCTGGACATGCAGGAAAACCAAACAGACAGGATAAATAACACACAACCTATGGAAATTCAACAAACAAAAGAGCCACATAGGCAATATTTTGTTTTAGGTGACTCAATAATTAAATACACTGATAAAATTGTGTGCAGGAGGGACAAACATAACATAGCTTATTCATCCTTCAGAGGGGCAGGAATACATGATATATATTCCATGTGCGCTGACATCCTACACAATTCAGGTTCAAATCCCCTAGCCATAATACATGCTGGAACAAACGACTTAAAAAAACTATCAATTGATGAAATAAAACAGGAATACATAAATTTGGGGAAAACAAAACAATTAAAGAACTTAATTGCTAGATCCATTTCTCAGAAATATTACCTGTATCCAGAGCTAACTGACAATGAGAAAAATCAAATGTATAAATGAATGGATGAGAAAATGGACTCTCGAAGAAGGATACTCCTCCATCCCTCATTGGGAAACATTCAGTGACAATAGATCACTATTTTGTTGGGATGGGTTACATCTAAGTAAGCAAGGTGCATACAAACTGGGAAGAACCTTTGAGAACATTATCCTGAAGTCTTTAAACTAAATGTCAGGGGAGATGAGGGATCCCTGTTAAATCCAAATACCTGCAGTAGTAAACTAAAGATCTGGAGTATAAATGCCAGAAGCCTTAATAATATTTAATTAACTGAACTAAAAATACTTACAAAAAGATACAACATAGACATTGTCTGTATAACTGAAACCTGGTGGGACGAGAGCAGTAAATGGTCTAATAATATCCTGGGGTATCAACTTTTTACCAAACATCGAACAGACAGGAAAGGAGGAGGCATTTGCTGTTATGTATCCGAGATGATTCAATGTCAGGAAATTGATAAAATTGATCCCCCAGATAGAATAACGGAAACACTGTGGTAAAACATTTGTTTCTCTCACACAACAAAAATAGTATTGGGTAATTGTTATAGACCTCCAAATAGTAATAGTGACTATAACTGTACCCTAATTGATGAAATTAATTTAGCCTGTAGACAGGGCAACACTATTCTACTTGGAGATTTTAATGTACCAGGTATTAATTGGAATCAAATGACAGAAGTCAATGCTTTTGAAAAAGCACTGATTGATACCCTAGTGTCCTATGGATGTAATCAAATGGTGGAATCCCTCACCAGAGGGAATAGCATCCTGGATCTTGTAATTACAAACTCTAAAGAACGAATTAGTAATATATAAATTATCCCTCAGCTGGGCTTCAGTGATCACAAAACTATAGAATGTATTTTAAAAATTAGAAAGACTAAAATTAATGATCATCCTTCATCATGTGACTATAAAAAAGTTAATTGGCAAGAATCTATTAAAGCTTTCAGTAGTATAAACTGGGGGAAATCTTTTTGGGAAAAGGATGTAAACTTAATGTGGGATACAGTAAAATCAAAAATTATTGAGATAATTGAACACTATATACCTAGGCGTAAAAACAAAAACACTAAAGGTGTTATCTCCTTATGGTTCAGTAAGGCAATTAAGTGCCAAATAACAAAAAAATGAAAGCCTTCAGAAAACATAAGTCAAAACCATCACATATCAACTTAAGTAAGTTCAGAATCCAACAGAGATTGTTGAAATCACTAACAAAGGAAGAGAAAATAAAATTTGAGAATAAATTAGCCTCTAACAAAAATCATAAGGCCTTTTATGCATATATCAATAATAATAAGCAAACTAATAATAGAATCAACTCTGTCATTGTTAATGGTGTAACTGAGAATAATAATAAGGAGATTGCCAATAGTTTTAACACTTATTTTACATCAATCTATAAAGTAAATAATGCTAATGTAACCGCTCCTAGAGCAGAGAATTCAGAAGTATTTAGAGTCACCCAAGATATGGTTATTAAAGAATTATACAACATACGCACATTTTCTTCATCTGGACCAGATACTATTTACGCTGTAATTTGGAAACAACTGGCTGATGTGGTTGTTGGACCCTTGACTGTTCTATTTAACAAATCCATTCTAACTGGTGAAGTTCTATTAGATTGGCGTAATGCAATTGTGGTCCCAATACATAAAAAGGGTAATAAATCAAATGTTGCCAACTATAGGCCTATCGGCCTTATGTCAATCTGCTGTAAGACTTTAGAATGACTGATTAAAAGTGAAATGGAAAAAGATATAGTTGTATTAGGTTTACAGGATATCTCTCAACATGGTTTCGGGAAAGGACCTCCGTGTAACACAAATTTGTTATCATTCTATAGTTTTGCTAGTAGCAATTTAGACAAAGTAATACCTATGATGTTATCTTATTGGACTTAGGGAAGGCATTTGATACAGTACCACATAACAAATTAATACAAAAATTAAGTGATTTAGGACTAGATAAATACATTGTAAAATGGATTGGAAACTGGTTAACAAACAGAAAACAGACAGTAAGAATGAATTCAGTCCTCTCAGATGAAGGTGTAGTATGTAGTGGGGTCCCTCAGGGGTCTATATTGGGTCCAGTTCTGTTCTGTTTATTTATAGGTGATCTGGGTGCAGGGATTGATTCAGCCATTACTAAGTTTGCAGATGACACAAAATTAGGTGTGGTTGTTTCATCTTTATTTAAATATAAGCAATTATGTGAAAGTCTGACAAAAATTGAAAAATGGGGAGAAATTAACAATATGAAGTTTAATGAAACTAAATGTGCAGTGATGTATTTTGGTAAAAAAAATTTGAAATACCAGTACAGTCTTAATGGAATAACAATCAAAAATAGTAAATGTGAAAAAGACCTAGGAGTACGGATTAACTCACAGTTATCTTCGGGTTCACATATAGTTAAAACTGTTGGGAAATGTAATAGTATCATTCGTTCTATCAAAAAAGCCTTTATTTCCAGAAACACATGTATTATGAAATTATACAAGACTTATGTAATACCACACTTAGACTATGGATCACCCATTTGGAGTCCTTATCTTAAAAAGACTTGCCTGCTTCTGTTTTAGGCTGATAAACTTGCTATACTGCAGAGAACAAACTAGAACGCATTTGAGGAACTGGGAACCTGGTAAGACATAATATTGTTGGGGACTTGTTAGGAAGGTAAGGTTCGCTTTCTACAGAAAGTTTCATTTTTTCTTATTGGCATTAAGAAGAGAATTGCAGGATTTCATTAAAGTGTAGTAATTTTCTAACCAGAGGGAGTGAAATACAACTGAAGTTGCTTATTCCTGTGCTTGAGACCTAGGATTTGGAAGGATATTTGTGCAACATTTTACAAGTGTCCTGCTGGCTGAGGAGTGAGTTTTTATCCCTGGTTTCAGAGAAGGGTTTGTGTATTAGAATCAGACATAGCAAAGTGTCTACACTGAAAGGCCTGCTTACATCACAGGTGTCACTAGTCAATCAATTGATTCTGGGTGGGGCTTTTATCACTGAGCTGTCTTAGGCAAACTACACAGAGAGAAATGAGTCAGAAAAGACTTGCCTGCTTCTGTTTGAGGCTGAGAAACTTGCTATACTGCAGAGAACAAACTAGAATGCATTTGAGGAACTGGGAACCTGGTAAGACATAATATTGTTGGGGACTTGTTAGGAAGGTAAACTATGCTTTCTACAGAAAGTTTCATTTTTTCTTATTGGCATTAAGAAAGAGAATTGCAGGATTCCATGAAAGTGTAGTAATTTTATAACCATAGGGAGTGAAGTACAACTGAAGTTGCTTGATTCCTGTGCTTGAGACCTAGGATTTGGAAGGATATTTGTGCAACATTTTAGAAGTGTCCTGCAGGTTGAGCAGTGAGTTCTTTTTTATCCCTGGACTCAGTAGAGTGGTTTGTGTAGGAGCAGTGGTCTAGTAAATTGTCATGTTGGTTGAATTACTCTAAAGGGCAGTACTCACCAGGGTAGTGGAGTAGTGGTGTATTTGATTGTTTCTAACAGTCACCAGTGGTTGTGGCATTTCCTTTATAGCCAAGATTCTGACATCACTTCCTCAACAGGTCTTGGGGCAGAACTGTCATATTCTTAATAACCCAGCACAGTGCATAAAGATAAGTACACACCTAAAAAATTAAAAAGACATTTCTCTATCTCTTCAATTGCTTTATTTCTTGCACACCTCTTTTTGAAAGAGGTGCAAGAACAAGGGGCACAATTTGAAGATGGGGGCAGCTCAGAGGTACGTGGAGGGAAGTATTTTTTCACAGAGAGGGTTGTGGATGCATGGAACGGCCTCAGAGGAGGTTGTGGAGTCAAAACAGTGGTTGAATCAAGCATGCATGGGACAGTCTTAAGGCAATTCTAGGGGGTAGGGGTTAAAAGAAGTAGGCTACTGGTTAACTAGGATCTGCAGCTTATCCATTAGATAGGGAAATGGGCAGACTGGGTGGGCCAAGCAGTCCTCATCTGCCATCAAATTCTATATATTACTCATAGCATATTATAAGGGAGAGGGACATGTGGGGAGTGGTGCAATGCACTGGCTGTGGGGCAACAGTTTTCCTGGGGACATTCTGAAACCTGCATTGCTGCCCTATTTGCAGGCAACTGTCATCTCTGAGGGAGGAGGTTGCCCACCTCCAGGCTGAACTGGCAAGGACTAAGGAGGCCTCCCCCACCCAAAGAGCACCAGCTCCACAACCACTGCCTCGGTGCCAAGTGTGAAGAGCAGTTGGACCACAGTGGGTTCTGGGAGGGTGAGGGTGGTGGAACAGAGGCATATCCCTCTAGTTGTACCTCTACACAAATCATATGTCAGTCTGGCAAATCAAGGTTCCTCTATGATGACACCCTCAGTGGAGACCAAGAAGAATGCTGGGAACATCCACAGGGGAGACCCACAAAAGGGTGGCAAGGGACACCACAGGGGAAGGAAACAGCTTATGATAGGGGACTCAATTGTTAGGGGTGTAGACCTGGGGAAGGGAGAGGAGAGGGAAGTAAGGTGCCTGCCTGGTGCCATGGCTTGGAGGGACAGGAAGCAAATCCTCAGGATTGCAGAAGCAGCATCACAGGAGAGGGAACTAGATATCATTGCCCACTTTGGGACAAATGACCTAGCTAGGCATGAGATCAGTGCAGTGCAGGATGAATTTGTGGAGTTGGGGAGGGGCCTCAGACAGGTAGCAAGCATGGTAACCTTCTCAGAGGTGCTGCCAGTCTATAGCAGGGGTGAGGCTAGGGTACTGCACACCATGCAGTTTAATGAATGGTTGCAAAATTGGTGCAGAGCGCAGGGCTTTAGCTTCACTGGGGACTGGGGGTCCACCTGGAGAGATGAAGGTCTATACTGGCATGATGGTCTGCTGGTCTGCATCTGTCCAGGAAGGGAAACAAGCTCCTAGGTGACAGGTTTAAATGCTTCCTTGGCAAGCTTTTAAACTAGCCGGGGGGGAGGTGCTGATAGGAAGCAGGAAAGTTCAAGCCTCCCGCCAAAAAACATGGCAGGTAGTAGGGTAAACACTGAGGTACAGAGCTTGACAGAGGGAAGGACATGGGTAAATGGAAAAATAGACAAGGCAATAAGAGCAGGGATGGGTAAAAAAGGATAAAGCCAACATTAAATGGAGGGCAATGAGTACCAATGCCCGTAGTCTGGGAAACAAGCTTCCTGAGCTAGTAGCCCTGATGGAAGAGGAACACTTGGATATTGTGGCAGTCACAGAAACATGGTACATGGAGAATCATGACTAGGATGTCAACATACCAGGGCACACAATCTACAGAAGGGACAGGGAGGGTAAAAGAGGAGGTTGAGTAGCTCTCTACATAAGGGAAGGGATCAAAGTTACAGAACTAAAAAGTGAAGGGGGAGGACAAGAGGCACTCTGGGTCACCTTGGAGACAGGAAATGGCATCACAATCTGCACAGGGGTTGTATACAGACCCCCGTCTCAAGGGCAGGAAATGGACAAGAAAATGATAGAGGATATTCTCAAAATGGCTGAAAAAGGGGAGATACTGCTGATGGGGGACCTGAATATGCCAGATGTTAACTGGACAACATGAACTGCAGCCACATCCAAGAGCAGGGTCATTCTCGATGCCCTACAGGGGGCATGTCTTAGACAGCTAGTGGTGGAACCCACTTGGAAGGGAGCAATATTAGACCTGGTACTCTCAAATAGAGAGAGGATCACAAATTTAGAAGTCAGTAGACATCTAGGAACAAGCGACCACTGCACAGTGTGCTTCACAATAAACACAACCTTGGAGACAAGCCATACAAAGACAAGGATACTGGACTTTAGAAGGGCTGACTTTGGCATAATGGTGAATACCTGAGGAATGCATTAGCAAATGGCCAGAAAGGAAGGGTGGAAGAACACTGGAGAAAAATCAAAACTGCCATCATGGAGGCAACAAGCCTTTTGTGAAATAAAAGAAAACAAAGCGGAATAAAAACCACTATGGTTCTCAAAAGAGGTGTCAGGGAAGGTTAAGGAGAAAAAGGTTGCATTCAAAAAGTATAAGGAATCACAGAAGGAGCACGACAGGGAACTGTATCAATTAAAGCAGAAAGAAGTGGGGAAGGCAGTCAGAAAAGCAAAGGCCTAAACCAAGGAAAAGATAGCCAACTCAGTTAAGAAGGGGGATAAAACCTTTTATAGGTACATTAGGGAGCATAGAAAGTTTAAGGGAGGGATAGTGAAGATTAATAAAGGAGAGAGGAGGTGGGCAGAGGGAGACAGTGAAAAGGCAGAGATACTGAATGAATACTTTTGCTCAGTATTCACAAAAGAAGAAGAGGAGGAGTTACTTAAACCAAACAATAGAAGCACTCGGGTTGTGGGATTGACGCCAGTCCATTTACAGAAGAAAGAGTCCTGAAAGAACTCCTAAGACTCAAGGTGGAAAAAGCAATGGGGCCTGATGGGATTCACCTAGAGTCCTAAAAGAACTAAGGGAGGACCTAGTGACACCACTGACCACACTTTTTAACTAATCATGGGAGGATGGTGTGGAACCTGAGGACTGGAGGAGAGCAGATGTGATTCCCCTTCACAAAAGTGGGAGCAAGGCAGAAGCAGGAAACTACAGACCTGTTTGGCCTCAGTGGTGGGGAAAATGATGGAATCACTTCTGAAAGAAAGAATTGTTGAGTACCTAGAGGCCAGTGGGGAACAGGACCCAAAGCAGCATGGATTCACAGCAGGAAGGTCATGTCAGATGAATCTAATCGATTTTTTTGAATGGGTGACCAAAGTAATAGACCAGGGAGGGGCTGTAGATATGGCCTACCTAGACTTTAGCAAGGCATTTGACACAGTCCTGCACAAAAGATTAATAATCAAGTTAGCCAGCCTAGGAGTGGGTCCCAGAGTGGTAGTCTGGGTAGCAAACTGGCTGCACAACAGGATACAGAAGTTAATAGTGAATGGAACACATTCCAAAGAAAGGGGGGTTACTAGTGGAGTACCTCAGGGCTTAGTACTGGGTCCAGTCCTCTTTAACGTCTTTATAGGTGACATTGCAGAGGGTCTGGAAGGAAAGGTATGCCTGTTTGCAGATGACACAAAGATCTGTAACAGAGTTGATACACAAGAGGGGGTAGAAAGGATGAGAAGGGACTTGGCAAGGTTGGAGGAATGGTCAGACATATGGCAACTTAGATTCAATGCAAAGAAGTGCAAAGTAAAGCACCTGGGAAATAAAATCCAGGAGAAGAGTGCACAATAGCAGGGAGAGTATAACAACAACAATAATGGAAAGGGACCTGGGGTAGTCATATCAGATGACCTAAAGGTGGGTAAGCAATGTGAGAAGTCGGTAAGGAGAGCCAGGGGATACTGGGATGCATAGGGAGGGGCATCACAAGTAGAAAAAGGGAAGTGGTTATCCCTCTGTACAGACAGTTGGTGAGACCCCATCTGGAGTACTGTGTGCATAGTTGGAGACCTCATCTATGCAAGGACATAGCCAGGATGGAAGCAGTCCAGAGGAGGGCAACTAAAATGGTGCAGGGTCTACATCAGAAACCATATGAAGAGAGACTGAGTGTATACCCTTGATGAAAGGAGGGACAGGGGGACAGGATAGAAACTTTTAAGTACCTCAAGGGAATCAACAAAATCCAGGAGGGTAGCATCTTTCAGAAAAAGAGATGTGTAAGAACAAGAGGGCACAATCTGACGATAGAGGAGGGACGGCTCAGGGGTAATGTGAGGAAATATTTTTCCATGGAGAGAGTGATGGATGCATGGAACCGCCTTCCTGGAGAGGTTGTGGTGTCTAAAACAGTGGGGGAATTCAAACATGCATGGAACAGACATAAGGCAATTATAGTGGGGGTTTGCAGGAAGTAGTCTGTTGGTTAACTAGAATCTGCAGCTTATTCAATAGGTAGGGAAATGGGCAGACTGGGTGGGCTAAGTGGTCCTTATCTGCCATCAAAGTCTATGTTTCTATGATATAAAACAGATAGAAAAAGTACAAAGACGACTGACTAAATCCATTAAAGGATTAAAAACCATGGAATATGGCAAAAGATTAGAGTGTTTGAATCTCTTTTCCCTTGAAACCAGAAGAACTAGGGGTGACTTGTTAATAATGTATCAAATTATGAAAGACCCAATTATAATGGAACAATGTAATTTAAACAGACTTCAAAAAACAGTAAATTTAAGATCACACGATAAACAAATTGTCATTAATAGAGTACAAACTGTTAGACACCAAAACTTCTTTCATGTACATACTGCAAAGTTATGGAATAAATTATCAAAAAACATTGTGGAGGCAGTCACAATACAAACCTTTAAAAAAAAATTAGATGAATATTTAATACTCACAAGTGTTGACTAATAGGC
This sequence comes from Neoceratodus forsteri, assembly GCA_016271365.2. Classification (NCBI taxonomy): domain Eukaryota; kingdom Metazoa; phylum Chordata; order Ceratodontiformes; family Ceratodontidae; genus Neoceratodus; species Neoceratodus forsteri. The sequence goes on along the minus strand of CM028135.1, from coordinate 499,388,073 downwards.
CCACTTTGTGTGGGAGACAACTAAATGGGCATTTAGCCTACTTTGTCTATATGTACCAAGTTAAACCAAGTTAAACTGATGAGTAAGAATGTCATCCATTTTCTCTAAGGGTTGGCAGATGTCACCCTTTTGAGGAGGACCTGTGTGAAATGCTACCTCAAATCTACAGTGAAGGTTGTTTCTTACTACAAGAGGAACAACTATGCACAGGAGTTGGGGTGTACTGTGACCAAGGCCAGCAAGGATAACATACTCCGCCTCTTCCCCACAGAAAACTAGAAGCCTAGAAAATAAGAGCAGATAGAGGGCTAGTGGTCCATCCAGTCTACCCAAGCCTGTCAAATTTTGTGACTGTTCCCCTGTCAGTACTCCCTACCTCTTCTACCACAAACTGTCCACATGTGCCTGCTGCATTACCCATGTCCCATGAGATGAGCACAAGGGAATCATAGTGGATAGGAAGGGGGGGAGAGAAAGGGCTATAGATGGGGCACAATCTGCTGTAAAAGTGTTGGTAGGGAGAAAGGGCAGACTGGATGGGCTAAGCGGTCCTTATCTGCCATCAATTTTTTTTTAACCCTCCCATTGTTTAAGCCCCCCAAAATCTCCTCTGGAAGCTTGTTTCAGTCTATTCAGTTCAGGGGTTCAACAGAGGTCAAAAGTTTAATCAGTATACTTAGATATCTAGCATTCTATGAGCAATTCAAGCTGCCCTGGAAAGCTACATCACTGAGTTAGTGATAAGTACAGTACATTGAATTTTGCATAGTTTTTCAAGAGTTTTTGCTTTGTTAGCTGGTTTCTTCAATGAGATTCATAGAAAAGGACAAACCCCCAGATCCTTTGGCATGGATAATGTCTCAATAATCCCTAAACTAAATAAGGACTGTAAAAAAGTAGAGAATTTTAGACTCATCAAAATATTAAATACAAACCATCAGTTAATCATTATGGGAGACACGAACCTAAACGTGTCTGGACAGAACAATTCAAAGTATAAAGATGAATTGTTTAACTATAGGCTTACTTAGATAATCGATGGCCCTACCAGGATTCATTACAAGGAGGGCTCCTCAACAATAATAGACTGGGTTCTTGTCTCTAATACCTCAAAAGTTATGCAATCAGGTGTTTTACCCGACAGTATCAGTGACCAAAGCCCGTTGTATTGTTGTTGGAGTGCGAAAAAGAAACCTGCTGCACCAGTCTATATTGATTTTAGAAATATTAAAAAACTGAATGTCAAAAAAATTTGTGTGGCCCTTTCCTTAGTCAACTTGCCCTTTCTGAACCACTTAACAGATGTGAATGAAGCATTAAACTAATTTTGCTCTGCTTTAACACTACCTGTAGCAAATGTACTCCTAGGAAAAGGTTAAGGATCAGGGGAAACAAACAGGAGTGGGTAATCCAGAGTTGTTACAACTCATGAGAGTTAGATAGAGATGTGCAAAGTTGCAAAAATTCGCTCCAGGTAAAATTTTACATATTTTAACTGATCTGTGAAGTTTTGCGCTGTTCAAAGTTGCACTTTGCATTCTTTGCAGTTTTGTGAAATTTCGAATTCAAAAACTTTAACCTATGTTAATTCAATAATTGAAGTATCTCAGATCTGCAAAACTGGAACTTTGCAGTCAAAGTTTTGTATAATATTTGAAGTTTCCAATGTACCATTGGATAGGAGGTCACATGTTGCTGAACAACCAATGAGAAGCTAGTTTTGTCATTCTCTAAGTGTAGTGTGTTGGAGAGAGACTTAGAGAGCAGAGCTTGTGCATGTTGTAGCAGCTTGGAGTCAAAATCTAAATAGAACATAATAAAAAAGATCATTCTGTTGGTCAATTTTCTTCAAAACTGTGTTTGTGAGTGCCCTGTACACACACAGTACTTTCTGTGTTGATCGTCTCCTGTATTCTTTACTATAAAGTATTTAGTTTTATTTCAACAGAGAAGTAGTGGCTTCGTGGCTTGTGTGGGAGAGGGTAGCTGCAATTTAGAAGACACACTTGTGTTCAGTCAAAAATCACTGGCCCAGTGCCCTGTATTTTCTTAAGACAAAAATCACTTTTCTGACTGTGCTTTAACCAGAGTGATTGTTGTTTGTGTCCCTGTTGGCACACCTGCCTTAGGAAAAAAAATCACTGTCCTCCTGACTGCAATTTAAGTGTGCCAGTGCCCTGTATTTTCTTAAGACAAAAATCACTTTTCTGACTGTGCATTAACCATAGTGATTGTTGTTTGTGTCCCTGTCGGCACACCTGCTTTAGGAAAAAAAATCACTGTCCTCCTGACTGTGATTTAACCCAATTGATTGTTGTGTCCCTGTCAGCATGCCTGCCTTACAGTTACTCCCCCCCCACAGTGACATTTCACCAGCGAGGTCTCCCACAGTGGCTAAAGTGCCTAGCCATGGTGGGAGACCCACTGGAGTTGAGAATCCTTAAGTGTGGGGGCGGGGGGCACAGCCCCTCGTAGTCGGCGGCAAAGCCTCAAGAAAAACAAAGATACAAATAGCAAACCGCAGCCGATTGCAGAAAGTGGTCGACCTGCCGTGTCGCTGACGGGCATTCAACAAAATTTTTGTCAGACTCCTGTCATGGATCCCTTGCCTTAGGAACAAAATCACTGTCCTCCTATGTGCGATTTAACCAGAGCGATGTTGTGTCCCTATCAGCATACCTGCATTAGGAAAAAAATGACCATCCTCTGACTGTGATTTAAGTGGGCCAGTGACCTGTATTTTCTTAAGACAAAATCTCTTTTCTGATTGTGCTTTAACCAGAGTGATTATTGTTTGTGTCCCTGTCGGCACACCTGCCTTAGGAAAAAAATCCCTGTCCTCCTGACTGCGATTTAAGTGGGCCAGTGACCTGCATTTTCTTAAAACAAAAATCACTTTTCTGACTGTGCTTTAACCAGTGTGATTGTTGTTTGTGTCCCTGTTGGCACACCTGCCTTAGGAAAAAAATCACTGTTCTTCTGACTGCAGTTTAACCCGAGTGATTGTTGTGTCCCTGTCAGCACACCTGCCCTAAGAAAACAAATTCTAGTCAGAGCAGATAGGGCTGTGAAGGGCTACCAAGTGACCAAAGTTACTCATATGCATAGAAATTATTCAACGCCTGGGTGTAACTTGGCCATTATTTGGAGGTGTTGCACCAGATTTTCAACATGGCCTTTTTTGGATCCCTCCTTATGAAGAGTGCCAGTGTCATTTTGTTCACTTGTCCTGAAAGGTGCTTTCACAGAGCAAACATGCTATTCTGTGCCACTGGTGTGAAAACACATTTTGGGCAGGTTGTGGAAAATGACAGCTGTACTGTTTTGAAGGAGGTGTGCAAAAATAGCAATGTTGAAAATGTGGAGTGAAAATATTATAAATTAGTGAAGTTAGGAGCGTGCGTAGAAACTGCACAATGCATGCTCATGACGCAGTCATTCTTTGGAATTTCTTTACCAGATTTGCAACATGGGCTTTTTGGGACCCCACCTCATGATCAGAGGCACTGTCATTTTGTGACTTGGTCCCAAAAGGTGATTCCACGCAGTGACCGCGAAATTACCTTTTGGGACTGAGTAACAAAATTACCATGACAGTTTTCATAAATTTCCAAAAAATGGCTGCAATATCAGCATAAGCTGAAAACCCCATTGAATGGCATTATAGCACGCTTATCTTTGATTCTTCAGTTTGCGGTTCAGCTTTGAAGAGTGCAGACATGTCCCGGCCCAGAAAAGATGACAGCGCCAACATCTGGAGGTAAGTACTGGGTAAGGGGGTTGTGGGGAGGTGGGTGCTTAGTGGGACAGTAGGGATGGGGGACGGGGACTGCAGCAATAACGAGGGACCATTTTCTGTTTTACAGAAAAAAAATACATTTGCCACACTGCGGTGGGCTCCCAGTGTGCTGCATGACTGAGGGGGTGCACATAATGCCGACACAGGGAGTTGGCACCCTGATGTTGGTGGGTAAAAGCAAAATCTTTGGGCACACTGGGGTGGGCTCCCAATGTGCCACATGAGTTTAGGGAGAGGCACAGAATGCTGCGGAGCTGGTGGCAGCTGACACAGGGATTGGGCACCCCGATGTTGGTGGGCAAAAGTAAAAACTTTGGGCACACTGGGGTGGGCTCCCAGTGTGCCACATGAGTTTGGGGGGGCCTCAGAATGCCAAGAAGCTGGCGGCGGTAATGCAACTGCACATGCATGGCAGTCACGCATGTGCAGTTGTGGTAAATGGCATTTTGCCATACATGACAATGCCAGCGGAACTGCACATGTGCGTGAATCGCGCATGCGCAGTTCATGCCACTGGAATGCATAAGTAACAGCTGAAATAGCGTGTCTTGTTTCTCCATAGTGACCGATCATAGTGGAGGGGTTCAAGCTCTATTGGGCTTTTGGATGATACTTCCAAAAGTCCAACAGAAGGTTTCACGATCGGCTATTTTTCAGGGCTACTGAGCAATCACAATAGTGCTGTGGGCTCCGCCCACAGCCCTAAAAATCACCGTCCTCCTGACGCGATTTCACAGTTGTAATTTACTGATAAGTAACTTCACGCAGTAAAGCATAGAAGAATGAGTGGGAAGAAAAGGATAACTAAAGGGAGAGGCCATGGAACACCTACAAAGAACATTTCTCAGTTTGTTGTCCCTAAAAGTGGTGCATGTGCCAAGAAGGGGTCAGTGGCAGCAGAGGGCAAATATTCAGATGACAATGTGGCAGGCAGTAGCAGTAGTAATAGCACTGACATATTTTACAGCAGTGGTGGCTTTTCTGCATGTAAATATTTCTCTGCCAAATCTGTGGCAGACATGTTGACTGATGTGTCAGGTGACACAGTGACAGGAAGCAAACAACCAACTGTGGCATGGAGGTGGTTGGTGTTGAAGTGAACTTGGAAAGTGGTGCTGTTGTTGATGATGGCTCAGAACCTGATAATGTGTGTCCAGTGGGTGAGTTGGGACATGTTGAGCAACATGATGACACTGGTCATGAGGAGGAGGAGGTGTGTGTCACAGAGACTGTTGCTACAGAGGAGGATAGACCTGCATAACATGATGAGAATGCCAGTTTTTTTGTTGCAGATGATGATGAGGATGTGTCGGACTCGGATCCCTTATGGGAGCCTGAAAAGAAAAGGTCAAAGCTAGGTGTTAAAGATGCAAAAGGTGTGTTTCCTGTTGCCTTCACTGTTTCAACCACTAAGAACCCCCTAGCACTATTTTTCCCATTCATCCATTTCTCGTATCATCCCAAAACACTACAAAGACCAACCTTTCTCTGTTGCTATACCTGTCATCTTGGCATGCCATCCCAGAACTGTACAGTAATGTCTGTGGCATGGTACCTCATGCCCTGCAGCATTCCCCAGCACAGTATGTACATTTGAGTATGGACATGTAGACCAATGGGAAAATAGCTGGTAGCACTTACCTGTGCATTACAGCACACTGGACACAGGTACCTGGGGTAGCGCCTGGTTGGGGGCGAGGCAAGAATTGCTGTAACACAAACTATGGTGGTAGCAACATGCTGGGTGTTTGGCAGCATGCGACTTTGACCATGAAGAGTATCCCAGGGTCACACACTGGAGAAAAGATGCTTGATGTGTTACTCACAGAGGTCGATGAGTGGCTCCACCCCTGTGCACTGAGAGCTGGATTCATTGCCAGTGACAATGGATCCAATGTGCAGAAATGCATCACTGATGGAGTTTTTAGGGTGCCATGCTTAGCACACTGTCTTTACCTTGTTGTGCAGGCTTTCATCGCCCATCCTGATATCAGAGAAATATTGACTGTGGCCTGACGCATCTGTGCCCACTTTGCTAGTTCAGCAAAAGTGCGTGACCATCTCTGTGTTCTGCAGGTACAGAACAATCTGCTTCAGCATTGTCTCAAGCTTGACGTTGTCACCAGATGGAACTCTACCTTGTATATGGTGGAGCATTTATATGAGCAGTACAAGGTAATCTCAGAGTATCTGCTGCTCCATGTAAGCCGTGACAGCAGCGGGGCTTCCATGTGTCTCACAATCAAGCAGTGGCACCAAATGGATGGGTTCATCTCAATTCTAAGGCCCTTCAAGCATGCAACACAGGCAGTGAGTGGGGACACTGCCTGCATCAGTGAGTAAACCCTTCTGTTACGTGTGCTGAGGCAGACACTGCTGAACATGCAGCAACAGCTGGAAGCAAGTGATGACAGAGCAAGTTGCTCATTGATGGAACACATGCTGTCCACATTAGACCCCAACACCCACATAAGCTATATTCTGCAGTCTGAGGAGTTCAGGATTGCCACAATACTTGACCTACGTTATAAACGTGGGCTTGCAGCTTGCAGCCATAATACAAGGTGGGCATCAGGAGGTGGAGAGACTGATAGAAATTCTCACTCAGAGGTTAAGTGGTGCACAGTTGCTACTACGGGCACAGGGATCAAACCACACGAGAGTACTGCACATCGAGCTGGTGTTCCTGCCACCTACTCATCCCCATCATCACAGGGATGTAAAACTTCAACAAAACCATGCAACTTAAAGGAACTTATGCTGAATACCATTTGGGCCACCTTGAGTCAGGTGGGAGTCGCAGACATGGAGGAAACTGAGGAAGAGGAGGAGGATGATCACACTGCACAACATCGAGTAGCCAAACACATGGTGGATGAGTAGTTGGCAGATACAAAGAACCTCGCCATTGCATATGACCCTCTGCTATACGGGGGCACTAAGGTCAATGACTGGCCAGCGCTGACAGTGGTTGCCTTGAAATATCTTAGCTGCCCATCCTTGATTGTCAGCGTTGAGCAGGTGTTCAGTTCAGTGGGTGCCACTGTGCATGACAGGTACACCAGTCTCTCTCCCAGAAATGTTGGCATGCTGACATTCATTAAAATGAATCAGGCTCACATTCCAATCAGAAAAGTAATGTCACTTGTCACACCACCATTGACAGTGGTGATGATGATGAGGAAAGTGCTGTTGGCAGACTGGGATGTACCTCATTATTGTCTCACAACATTGAAGTGGATGAAGCACTGATGGAGAGGGAGTTCCTCTATTGTGACAATTCCAGTCTTGAAGACTATGAGGGGTGCTTCATGGACAACATGGAAGAATAACAAACTCTCCAATATATTTTCCCCTTCTCCCTTCCCACCCATACCCAATGCAGTCCTGGATGTCAAATTAATAGCAATTATAATGTTCACATTCAGTACTGAGATATAAATCCACAACTCTTAATAAGTGCTGCTTTCTAATTGTGTCAAATGGAACACCAGTAAACAATGCACTATGTCACTTACAATGAACACCCGCTTTATCCAGCAAGACACACCATAGCTGTGCAGCACTGACCTCAATATCTCAAACTTCTCCTCCTCCTTCTCCTATCATCTCATGTGTGTAGTCACCTTGGATCCTCCAACACAGGCAGAAACAGCATGGCACAGCACTTCCACCACCACAATGGTATCTACTAGCCAGCGTAGCAATTCATCAAGATAATGAATTTAAAATACATGCAAGGCACAGGCTGCATGTGGCAGTCACCCAAATGTGATAGAGAGTCACCCAAATGTGATAAAGAGAACCACCTCCTCTACCTCCACTGTACTCCGTGGGCTGCTTCAGCTATGTCCTCCTCCTCACAGCAAATATGAAACAGCATTGGCTACCACTTCCACCACCGTAGTGATGATTCATTGCAACCAACGTGAGAAACAGAACCACCACCTGTACCTCCTCAAAACTCCTCTTGCCAGATTCATCTCAGTCCTCCTCACCAGAATTATCATACAGCATGCCACAACATTGGAACTGTTAGCCCAAAAGAAGTGATGGTCCTACAGTCTCTATCAAGCCACTGACTGAAGCCAGCAACAGCTTGTCATGTGGAACCACACTGCAGCAAGGACTTTCTTCTCTTTATTGGCTGTGATGGTAACAACACCTGCACTGTTTTTCAGAAACTGCAGTCCATCTTTCAGCCTACTAGAGGCAGTAAATCAGCCCATGAGACTCAATGCGGCATTAAAATGTTTGCATGTCATTTCTTCTTCATGCAGGTTTCGCTAGTTCCAATACACATGGACACCAAAACATACACCATTACACAGCCAGCAGTAGTACTCTGATGGTAAATATCATTATGATGTAATGTTTTTCCTTTCCTTTCCTTTCCTTTCCTTTCCTTTCCTTTTCCTTCTTTCCTTCCTTCACAAAAATCCTTTCTTATCTTCACAGGTGCTGTCTGGACTGAAATTGGAATGAAATGGTGTGTGAAGAGATCCTGCAGGCAAGCAAGCCATCTCCATCTTCTTAATTAAGTCAAGTATATCGCAGTACATACACAGTCTGGAAAGTACTGTACCTGAAATTATAACAACAGCAGCAGGAAATATCGAGTATTGAATCTGGCACAATTGCCAGTGAAAATGCCCACACCTCCATAAAAGGAAAATGAAAAAAATATTATCTTGAAAGGTGCATGCAATACCAGGGATCAAGCTTGATGGAAGTTGGAAGTCAGCACGTACCCCTGCCCGAAGTCACTCAGTCAACATCATTTGCTTGGTGAATCAGGCCCATCTTTGGAAAAATACAGGCACAAGAAATACCTGTAAGGAAGAACAGCAGAGGCAGTGATTTACAAATACAATTAATGTATCAATTATGGTACAGAAGCCAGTCCCCCCCCCCAAAAATACTTACCTTTGTGGTTGGCCAATGTTGTGCATGACAACATCTGTGTTGTAGCAGTCCAGCAGTGTGATGTCATCAGCACAAATAACTGAAAATGAATGAAAGAGCAGTATGAATATATTAGACTTCAAACAATAGCAATAACCCCTCTCCCTTACAACAAAAAGAAAGCAAAGGTACTTACTTGTGCACTGTGTCTATGTGCCATCATGAATCCACAACGAGCAAGAGGCCATTTCTCTGACTCCAGAACAACAGCAGCACACAGCAGCAGCAAAGCACCCTCTCCTTAAGCTATTTGCTCCATTCTCAATGTAAACATAATCACTTGATATTTGTGTTGCATTACTGGGATGGGATGATCAAAGCTCAGCCTTGCACCACTACGCAATTATGTATAACTCCTCTTGAATTTTTCTAATCTTGTTTTGACCGACTTCTATGCCTGGTGCAACAGCAGTATTTAACAGAATGGAAGCATTTTTCTCTCTGGGGACACAACTTCACATTTCTGGCAAAGTGCTGGTGGTGGTGGAATGGCAGACCCAAAAATGCTTAGTACGATAAATATGTTGAAGTTCTCTTGCAAGTTTCACATCTGCTTTGCACTTTCTCAGGTGTGTGCAGCAACAGTATTTGACTCCAGGGAAGCGTTTTCTTTCTGGGACGCAACTGGACAAACGCATTAAACATGTTAAGTGCTTAAAACAGATTTATGTTGAACTTCTCAGGAGAATAGCTCATGTTTGTGTTATGATTTGCTCTTCTTTGGGTGGTTGGTGGTTGCACACAACTACCAGTCACACACCGTCACATACCATGGGGAAACAATTTATTTAATGTGGAAAATACTTGACATTTGTGGATAGCGGGAGTACACATGAATCAATAACAAAAACAAAAGGAAGGAAAGTGGTTCATCATGTGTAAAAAAGATTAAAGAAATAACAGAACTAGACAGGCAAGGGACATCCAAACGTACAAGACAATACTAAAAAAGAGGATAGAGAAAAAAGACATGAAAACAACATAATTTTTTTTTTACTTTTTATATTTTTTTTGTTTTTTTTTTATTTTTGATGGGGGGAGACTAGAGGGTGGAGAAATTACCAACACAGATTACAGAATGACTAAACATAAAATAGGCAGTTTCTGGCAACCACTGAGATGACCCCACCAGCACTGCCAGAAGCTGAGCCATGCCCACCACTGCCATGTAGCTCAGCCAGGAGAGTGAGGATCCTCTCATGGCTGGACATGACATTGTCCAACTGATCCATCACTTCCTGCCGGAAAGTGTTAAAATCATGCCACAGATCCTGCAGCTTGGCCCACAAAACTGCCACATTGCCATGTGTGGCAGTTGCCATGGGGTCATCATCGCCATAATTGCATGATGGTACAGGCTGCTGTCTGCGAGGTACAGGCTGAGTACTGTTGCGGTCCACCCTACGGCTGCAATGCCAACTCGCAGCAGCATCACTGCCAACCTCCCACTGCTAAAAAACATTGCCCCCAGGGCCATCACCACCACCACCACATCACATGATACAGCCGCATCACGCTCCTTGGCCTGCCACTCATTGAGGTAGTGGATGTGGAGGTGCGTCCTCTGGCCGCCAGTCCCAAGGTGGCTCCCTTTTTTCCTCCACCTCACACAGTGCCCACACACCTTGCAGATGGCCACTGTCTCATCTGCAGGGTGCAAATCAAAAAATTACCACACTACAGTGGGGGAGCACCAGATAAGGAGGAAGTGGGCTCCTCCTGAGGGGGGGGACTTGTGCCTGCTGCTACTGCTGTTGTTTCTGCTGCTGTGGTTCTGGCTGCTGATGTTCCTCTTGCTGTTGTTGCTGCTGCTCTGCAGCAGCAGAACTCCCTTCCTGAGCTGGGGGGGGCAGCAGTCCCTCTGGTAAATGCATGCCTGCTAAATAACTGGGCCCAGATATTCAAACTGCACCCAAAAAGTGCACAATAGCAGGAGCAAGCACAAGTCCATTGTGCCCATGCGCAAGAGGCACGATATTCAAAAACTGAGCCGGCCAACCTGCGCCTACAGCCAACGACTGAATATCGCACCACCTGCGCCATAGCGCAACTACAGAGGGGAAGCTTAGCAGACCTGATGCGCCATAGCGCAACAAGGGATGTTCAGCTGAGCAGTCTAGAGGCGCCATAGTGCAACCAGGGATGCCCCCCAGCAGTAGGGCGGCAATGCAACTGCACAACCAGGGAGGTAGGGGCCCACCACCCATGCCACAGATGGGCAGAGGAACACAAAGTGGAACAGACATCTTCCCCCCACACCCCATGCACTGCACAACTGGGGGAAGGCTGGAATAACCACTGGCCCATGGAGACAAGCAACCAACCCACAGCCAGGCCATGGTGCCTCATCACACCCCCTGGCAAGCTGTGACTGGCACACAAGGAGGGCTGACCACCCCATGCCACACCATCCCCCCCAATGCAGATCACACCCTGCACCGTGACCCCCAGACACCCATCCCAGGAGCAGCGTCCACCACTGCAGGAAACCCCATGCATGCCACCACCCCACTGTGACACCAAACCCTGTGCACCACAGAACCATGCAAGGCAGCCCCATCATGAGCACCCATCAGCGGGTGGCTGCACACAGCGATGCAACGACGGCATACACAGTGCCACCATGCACAGCACCCCCGAGGTACAGCTGAGAAACTGACCATGCATCGGCACACGAGGTACCCCACACGGGACAGGGCATGCCCCGGACACCACCACCAGTGGTACAGCACCCTGCACACTCTCCCAAGGAGACACCCCAACCCAGCACTGACCACAACAGCCAGCGCAGACACCCACAGTGGTGTGTGGAAGCATGCATCACACCGGATGCCACACAGTGCATGGACAGACACCCACCCATACCCAAGGACACAACAACACAGGGACGCAGTAGCGGGGCAACCAAGCCCCCAACATGGGCCCATGTAAACTGTGTACACTGTACCTGCAGTCCTAAATGGCACAGGAGTGGCAGCCACCCTGTGCAGGCACTGTGGACCTGTACGCCACCATCATTTGCCCAGAGCACAAGTCACAGACAGTGGTGCATATCCCCTGCAACACACACAAGCCACAGCATGGAGGTGGGTCAACAACTGTGGAGACCACAGTGTCACCCGAGGCAGACATGCACCACACCAGTGACAGGAGGCAACCCATCATTGTGACGGGTACAGTGGCTGCCCTGCATGGACAGCCACCACTGACATGCCAGCAGACCGTGCAGGTCACAGACATGCATGGGTGTCAGCTGCACAGGCCATGGACGGGCTGACAGGGGTGCCATGGACACAAGCATGCACCATGGACCACTGCACACAGTCATCCAGTGCACAGGGCACAACACACACACCACAGACACTGACTGATAGCTACCCCCACACCATAGTCACCTCCCCACGGACACACACACATACCCATGACTGCACCACCCCTGACGCCATGCACACCACTGCAGCTGAGCACCCATAGCCCACTGCAAATCAGAGACCACCACAGTATTCATATCAAAAGATCTGTATTCCAAAACAATATCAAATCGAACTATATACAATACTATATACAAAGTTGGGGAGGCCTACAAACAAGGTGGGGGTGGGTAAGGAGCAAGGGTGGACAAATGGGACAGGAAAGGAGGGGTGTGAGGTGGGTCCAGGGGAGTGAGGGATATCAGGGGCAGAGGGATGGTTAACGGGAGCCCCACTCCCCGCTCTGGCTGCTCCACCTCCGGTGCCTCCTGCGGACCCCAAGCTGGTCGATCCATTGTAGGATCTCCAACGACGTCCTTGCCACAGTCAGGATCTCCCTCAGCACCTCCTGGATCTCCATCAGCTGGCAGAAACCTAGGACAAGGGAGCACAGTCAATAGGTGTGAATGCACAGCCCCATACAGCCCACCCACTGTGCATGGCATACGACCATGGGACATGCCTCTGTGATGGTGTGTGACCACCCACAGTGATCACGTCCACAAGACCTGCCCACCCAGGTGCATACAGCCATGCGGAATACTGCACACACCCACTGGCCAAGTCATGCGCAGCACCACCATGGCCGTTTAGTGACATGGCTATGTGGTGCGAAGGCAGTGGCACAGCCATGAACCCGGTGCACGCTTGGACCACCATCAACGCACTCCCAGACATGCAGTGCCACTGGACAGTGCTGACTGTAACAAGTTGCGTGCATGGCAGTGGTGTCAATGGATGGTGGCCATGCCCCGCTGCCCACACTGTTACACAGCATGCAATAGTAATCATGGAGGTATGGCACTCACCGTCATCGGGCTGGTGCCTCGGGCGCTGTGGACCATCGCCCCTCCTGGCGTCCCTGTCCTCCTGGTTGCGCCGCATCTCATGGGCTAGGTGCCACTCCTCCGGCCCTGTGGTGCAAACATGGAGAGAGGAACATCAGTACAATCCTGTAGCAAAGTCCCCCTGCCCCCAGGTGTGTGCCCTCCCACCCAGCCAGACCCATCCACCCCACACCCTGATAACACCACCACAGCCAACACCAGGCGGTCCCTCCCCATGTGCAGACACATACAACCGTGATACCCATATGGAAGATAAAAGTGTGTGGACGTAGCAACACCTGCCTGGCGAGTGGCACGTGCCTCAGGCACGTGCCCGCAGGCGGGCAAGCAGGTCTGATTCCCTCCCCCGCAGGTCGCCATACCTGTGGCGGCACTGTTCCGCTGTTTGCCCCCTTCCTGTGGCCTCCTCCAGTGCAGTGGCCACCTGCTACCACACCTGGCTCCTGGACCTGTCCAGGGGTGCCTCCTCAAACAGTGGTCCATAGAGTGGCTCTACTATGGCCACTAGGTTGGCCAGTTCTACTTGGCTCCACTGTGCAGCCCTCCTCCGCGGCATTCTACTAGCTCAGTCAGTCAAAATGGCGCTGTGCAGCACGGCTCCACCATGTGCAGATGCTGTGCGGTACAGCACTGCCATTTCCTCGGCGCTGTCACTGAACAGCGCGATGAGTAATGCCATGCCTGGCCCGCGTAAGCCTAGGGGCAAAGGTCGGGCACAGGGTCAAGGGCTCTGGCGCGGACAGGCACAGGCGCCATTGGAACCCAATGCGTGTAGCATGATTGGCTGCCTGTGTGCTACCTCCAGTAGTGGCCTACCGCGCTGTTGCCCCAGTACACCTATGATGGCCCAGTGCCACAGTGCCATATAGGTGAACATCGCTGTAGCGCCACTGGCACAATGGTGGCCGTGCCCTGCATTGCTTCCCTTGCACAGAACGTCAGCAGCGTGGCAGACGGCTGCGTCAGCAACCCGGGCAAGTGCAGTGTGGTGTGTACAGTGCATGTCACAGAACTGCGCCCTTAGCTCAGCACGTTCAACAAAATTGCGCAAAGCGCAACGGCGCGATATTCAGTCGTCATATGCAAAACAGTTAATCAGCCATTCAATGGCGCAGCATTGCAATTTGCATCCACATAAAGTTGTGCCTCGCCTCATTTGCATGGGTTGCGCTATAAAAGTGTGACATTGGACTGTACTGTCCATAGTCGGTTACTGCAGTCTATTGGTGAGTTGCATGCTGTTTGGGAGTGTGGACTGTGGATTTTGGGACATGTATGGGACTGCACAGTCACAGGTTACAACTGTCATTCTTACAGGCTAAATAATGACTGAGCGAGTTGTAGGAGAGGAGGAACACAGTGGTGGGAGGAGGAGGAGGCCTAATTTCACCAAGGCCGAGACCGATGCCCTGTTTGAGGCCTACCTAGATCAGGAACCGCTTCTCAGGGGACAGCAGGGAACACCTCAGGCCCATGCTGCTGCATGGGAGGAGATGGCACATGCAGTGAACCTGCATGGCAGCCACCAGTGCTCAGTGCAGGAGTGCAAGAAGAAGATGGGCACAGACAGGAGGAGGATAAAGGAGAAGGTGGCTGCCATCAGGGCAGCACAAGCTGCGACAGGTGGGGGACAGCCGGAGGTGGTACACCTGACCCCACAGGAGGAGAGGGTTGCTGGAAGCATGCAGCATTGTGCCATTGAGGGTGTTCCAGGTGGTGGCTTCCAGACGGGTGGTAGCCCATCACTGCATGGTAGGTCATGGTCTGTCTATGGGGGGGCAGGGTAGGTCACATGCAGTAATGCGACTTTGTTTTCCCTTACAGATCCTGAGCATCTGCATGAGTCAGCGATGGTGGGCCTGTCCACTGAGGACAGTCAGATGGAGATGGAGGAGGGCCCATCCACCTCTACAGGTATATGTGGCTCAGTGCGACAGTGGGCCCGCCTGGCTGTCCACACTGATGTTGTTGGAACAGGTGTAGAGGAGGCCTTGTCCATGTCCCAGCATGCCGGCATCCACGGATGCCGGCATGCTGTGACTCGGGCTGGTGCCGGGTCCGTCACTGATGATGATGTCGCTAACGGCATGGGCAGTGACACGTGTGTGCCATGGGATGGCCACACAGCAGGTAACATCACGGCCATGGCAGTGGGTGGTGCCACCGTGGAGGCCTGCGTGTCATCACAGTCCCAGCCTGTGCCTGTCAGCACCAGTGGGGCAGCACTGGTGTGTGCACAGGACAGTGGGACTGTTGCGGCCACTGCGGCAGCACCAGTGAGCCCTGGGGAGTGGCAGCCGGAGGGGCAGCATCAGCAGTCAGCCAATGGGCTTGGGGGTACAGGATCAAGGGGCGGCGTCTGTGCACTGCCTGTGGATATGCCCAGACCTGGTCCTGGTGAGCAGCGCCAACCCTCAAGGGGTGCTGAGCATCAGGGCCACGCACACCCTGAGGGACAGGATGCCGAGGAGGCAGATGACCTCTTAGATGAGCACACCCACCTACTGCAGGCATCAGCCCACCAGCAGATGTGGCTTGCGACGTTAGTGGATGCACTGCGTGTGGCTCTGGAGCGGGCAGAGGAGCGTCGCAGCAGAGACACCGCTCTGATCCTGGCAGGGATGGAGTGGTTGCGAGAGGATGTGACCGCTGCCACTGACAGGCAGACACAGGCATTCACTGCTGTCATGGCCACAATGGGCACACAGTCATGTGCTCATGTGCCGCAGACACCATGCAGTGCACTGTCCACCCCCGTTCCCGGCGTCGTGCGACACCCTCCCTGTCGACACCGGGTTCAGCTGTGGGCATCCCAAGCACGCCTGGCGCAGGCATGTTTGGCGTGCTGCAGACCCCTGCACAAGCACGGTCATGTTCACACAGTGGAACCCCTGGGGGACCATTGGTGCCACTCCATGAGGCCAGTGGTTGGCCTGTCAGTGCTGGCGGGTCTCAGTGGGGCCACCCATGCATCCATGGTGGCCGGGGCACTGTGTCGCATGACTGGCCTGTCTCCCAACGTGGCTACTGTCTGGTGCTGCCCTGTGTGCATTGTGTCTTTCAGCGGGCATTGCAGGGGTGGGTACCCAGCCCTGCACGCGGACACACAGTCCATCTGCACACCCTCCCAGCTGCTGTCCGCAGTTGTGTGTGCATGATGATGCCTGCATTGCACTGTACACCAATGTGCAATGGTGCTCAGCATCTGACACATGCACACGGACAGGCAGTGGGTGTGGTGGTCTGTGGACATGTGTGTGGCTAGGGGTGGCGTTCTGGGTTGGAACGTCCATCATTTGTTGTTGTTGATGGTTGGGGAGCATGAGAGCTGGGAGAGGGGAAAAATGCAGGTTAAACACAGCAGTCCCCAATGCGCTGTTTTCTCCTCCTGAGCTGTTAATCCCCATTCCTACATAAATTGCACAATTGGGGATAGATGGCAAGCATCACTGCTGTGTCTTGAACCTGAGTCTGTTGTCATTCCTGGAGAGGAAAAGCATCTGAACCACAGGAGCTGCATGTGTTTTTGTTGGTCAGCCAGGGAGCAAGGGAGCTATAAGGGGAGAGAGCATCAGCTAAGCCATGGGAGAAGCATTTGTTGTTATTGGGTGGGTGGGGAGTGAGAGATCCAGGAGGGGGAGAGCAGCAGCTGAGCCACAGAAGTAACATTAGCTGTTGGTGATGGGGCAAGGAGTGAGAGAGCCAGGATGGGGGAGTGCATCAGCTGAGATAGCTGTACCAGCTGAGTCCACCCCGTAGTGCCTGTTGAAAAAGTTCGTCTCAGCACTGGGTGCCCTCACATCAGGAAGAAACATCAAGAACTCCAGCAGAGCTTGCATGCCACCCTTCTTCTCCCCGATGATGAGTGCATGCAGTAACCTGCAAGTGGCCATGCCGTCCTTTGCTCCACCATCACTCATGGGCTCTGAGGCTGATCCCTCTGTCATGATGGTGGCGACCCTAGGTTATGATGGTGTTGCACCCCTCCCATCTCTAGCACTCCAGTCCAGTGGTCCCATCCAGTTTACCCCCTCCTGGGGTTGGAAACCAACTGATGTCTCATGATGAACATGCAAGCTCACTTGGTGCACTGCCACTTCCAGCTCATCATCAGCTCCCTCATGGTCCAGTGGGGCAAAAATACAGCAGCTAGCCAGAAAGTAATATTTATTTGTATTTGAGTTTTGGTAACTGGGTAAGTCACTGAGACAATTACAGTCCCTTTTTCAGGGTCGACCCGGGGTTGAGAGTCAACCACAAAGGTATAAGTGCAACAAGCAAATAC
This sequence comes from Neoceratodus forsteri, assembly GCA_016271365.2. Taxonomy (NCBI): domain Eukaryota; kingdom Metazoa; phylum Chordata; order Ceratodontiformes; family Ceratodontidae; genus Neoceratodus; species Neoceratodus forsteri. The sequence continues at coordinate 499,370,706 of CM028135.1, read as the reverse complement.
AGTTCTCATGTTACAGGGATGTCTTTAGGCAGCGTACATGTCAATACAAAATGTCATAAGTACACAATCAATTGACAACAGATTTGACAAGCTATACATGAAGTTAAGCGCCCTATGGGCTGTATACAGAGCAGTTATAGTACAGACATTCATAGTAAACATACTAGTAATATACATGGAAGTGGCTGGGACCAGAGAATCCCACATGCACTAGTTTCTTATCATGATAGGTGCAAGAGTAGGTACCCTTTAGCCAAAGCAGAAGCAGGTAGTAGAGGACAGAAAGGCAGACAGATGGGACTGAAATTGTGTGAGGGAGGAGCAGGAGAGAATGGAGGGAGGGAGGGAAGGAGTTCCAGTCAGTTACAGCAGCATATGAAAAGGAGTGTCTAGATACAGCAAGACGTATTTTGGGGATAATGAGAAGGGGGCGAGAGGTAGAGTGAAGCGTGCATGGAGCTGGTTTGAGGCATATAAGTTCCTTGAAGTGGGGAGGGTGTATTTGTGGACGAGGTTGAACATGAGGCTTAAAGTGGAGTATCTCAGTTTTGCCCCATAGGAGGGCCACCCCAGTGAGGCAAGAACATCACAATGGTGAGAACGGATCGGTGCCCCCAAGGCAAAGCGACCAATTCTGTGGCATGCCTGAGAGAGGAGGGACATGGAGGAGGACTTAATGAAGAGGAGGAGGGGTGCAGCATAGGACAGTAGGGGAAGGAGGGATGCAGTAGCAATTTTTTGGCAAAAGGCAAGTGTGAGGTGGGGGCACACGCAATATAGGAGTCCAATTTTCTGATTGAGATCTTTGATAGTGTTAGAGACATGGGAGTTGAATGATAGTGCAGAATCCAAGGTCACACCCAGGTATTTGAAGGAGTGTACTACCTCTAATGGGTCACCCTTGTTAGTGGAAATACTATGGGTAAGCAGGTTAGACTTTTTTCCAGGCCGATGGGAGAAGACCATGCATTTTGTCTTCTTGAGTTGAGAACAAGATGATTTAATTAGAACCAGGCTTCCAGGGAGGCGAAGGCTGAGGCAAGGTTCCGATTGATTTGGTCAATATCTGGTGAGGAGTGGTAGATGATGGCATCATCTGCATATAGGTGGACAGAGGCACCCCCGCAGAAGTTGGGAAGGTCATTGATAAATAGTGAAAATAACATGGGTCCCAATATTGAGCCTTGTGGGACTCCATGGGAAACTGTTTTTTGTTCAGACTGGGAGCCATCCCACTGAACTTTTTGGGAACGATCAGACAGATAACTCTTCATCCAATGCAGTGCATTGTAGTCCAGGCCAAGTAGATGCAGTTGTCTAAGCAGTAGCCCATGATTCATGAGGTCAAATGCTTTTGTGAGATCTATGAATATGGCTCCAGTGGTCTGGCCCTTATCCATTGCGTGGAAGATGTCAGAAGTTACTTTTATGAGTGCAGTGAGGGTACTGTGGTTCTTTCGAAAGCATGCTGGCAGGGTGATAGTAGCTTGTGGGAGTCAAGGTAGTCTTGGAGAAGATTATAAATGATGTGCTCTTGGATCTTTGCCAGGTGAGAAAGTAGAGATATAGGGCGAAAGTTTTCTATGATGGAGTTAGGTCCTCCTTTGTGGACTGGTACAACTACTGCCATGTTCCACTTCTCTGGCACTATGTTAGAGAGGAAGGACCAGCTAAATAAGTTGCGGATGGGGCGAGCTAAGGCAGAGGCACCCAGCTTAAGAAATTTTGGTTCCAGTGAGTCAAATCCAGGAGAGCCCTCTGGTTTTAGGTTAGATAGGAGTTTCTGCACCTCTTTGAGTGTGGCTAGTTTCAGGTGGAATTCAGGACAACCCCCTAGGTTGGGCAGGAGAGTTGTGGGAGGGGAGGGAGCATTGTGGAAGCTCGAGGTGTACTTTTGGAGGTCAGTAAAGAAGTTGTTGAAACCAGTGGCAATGGAGAGTGGGTCATCGAGTGTGGTGCCAGTGACAGAAATAGAGCTTGGGGTTTCAACAGCCCTTCCTTTTACTGAGGCGTTAACTTGTTTCCAGAACTCCTTTGGTTTACTTAGATGCTCTGTTTGAAGAGATTTTAGATGGCATCTCTTAGCTTTTTGTACTGCATTTTTACACTGATTCCTGAGTTGTCTGTAGATAAGCCAGTCTGAGGGGAGTCCACTTTGTTTGTATATTTGCCATGCTTTGTCACAGAGTGCCATAAGAGATCTAATATCCCCAGAGTGCCATGGGGCTTTAACACCCTTGGATCTGCATTTTTTCTGAGTGGCGTATTGGTTAATTATTTTGGTGAGAGTGGAGATTAGAAAGTCTAGGGTCAGGTTTATGTCAGGGAGTGTATTAAGGGGCCTCAGTCTGTAGAGTTAATGGATGACAGAAACTTGTTGGCATCAAACTTAGTCATGTCCCGGACCAGGGAAATCTTGGGAGGAGGGTTGGTATAGTTGTTTCTCCACACACAGAAGGTGGGAGAGTGATCACTTATGCAGTCGGAGAGTGTGCCAGCAGATTTGATTTTGAGTGGGCAACTGGTGACTATCCAGTCTAGTGGTGTGTGATTGCCCAGTTTTGGATTGACTTGTGTGTGGTCATGGATCAACTGGGTAAGGTTGCTATCAGAAAGTGAGGCACAGGCATTGCCAAGATTTGGGTGCAGCCAGTCAATGTTGAAGTCCCCACATAGGATGAGGTCATGTTTTGGGAGGCTGCCTAACGATTCAAGAAGAGGGGGCAGGCTCATGGTGGCATGGTTGGGGGGCAAATAGATACACCTATGATGATTTTTTTAACATTTCCAAGCATTAGGGTGATGTAGAGGGACTCAGTGAGAGGAGGCGAGGAGACAGGTGCAGGGAGGATAGTGACATTGAGGCCTGTCCTATAGTAGACCAATACCCCTCCTCCCCTTTTGCCTATCCTATCATGTCTAAAGAAGCCATAGCCTTGAAGGGACACCTAATGATGTTTAATAGCAGGTTTTAGCCAGGATTCAGATATGCATAGGATGTCAGGAGACATTCGTATGGTCCAGGCTTCCAATTCAGCCATTTTGGGGCGTAGGCTGCGGATGTTAAGGTGTACTATTTTTAGACTTTTCATAGTTGGTAAGGATGCTGAAAATTGGGTAGGGGAGCATGAAGGGCAGGTCCAGGGTTGGTTTCAATGTCCACAGCCTGGAGCAGTAGGAGGAGAGTAGAGAGAGAGAGAGAGTAGATAGTTACCCACTGCAGGGTGCTAGAAGCGACGTTGACATGGGTAGGGGCAGCATTGGGAGCAGGGAGTCATTTACGCAGCCAGTGCCCTATTAGAGCAGTATCTTGTTTAGGAAGGCATAGGGTGTAGAGAAGGATTGTCAGGGATTCTGGTTCAATGTGGACTGGAAGGGGAGGCGAACTTTCACCTGCAGTTTGTTGTAGGGCCCCTGCTATCACCCAGTCCGTATACCAGCTTAAGACAATGAGCCAAGCAAGGGAGACTGACCAATATAGACTGCCCATTATGGCAGCTGGGCAAATAGGCTGAGCACAGAGAGTAGGTTGTATATTTCTGTGATACCGGCTTGGGGGGAACAGCCAAGGGAGAAGCTATAATTACAGTTTTGTGTAGAAGGGTGAAGTCAAATTGATAGATCCTAGCAGGCTTGGGGAGTTTTTACTGTTCAATAGTGAATGTCCTGCCTATTCATGAGGCCTCAGGTCCAGAAGTATAAAGGAAAAGGAACAGTATGAGCACAGAAAGCATGACCAGAAGTACTTGCAAAACCCTAGAGTGGAAGAAAATTTTGGATGCATGAGCTATGAATTTAAAGTCATCCCCCAGCCTAGAAGAGGTTAACAGCCATTATAATAAAGCAATAATTAATCTTGGGACTGTGTTCCTGAAAGTTGCATTTTTCTAACTATGTGAAAAGCCCATACCGTAAAAACACTGGGCTGGATATTCAAAAGGGTTGCGCCATGCGCAATAGGGTTGCGCATGCACAAGTCCGAAAGTGCGCCATTCTGCGATATTCAGCAGGAGGCAGTTGCGCCACCGAAAACAGGCTGAGCAACAGCGCAAAGCAAATGACGGCATGCACAACCGAAGGGGGTGGATCCCTGCATAAAGCGCGCAATGCGATATTCAAAGGGTTGTGCAGTGCGCAACAGCGGAACAGCCGGAAGTTGCGCCACAGTGGAAATGAGCCAAAATAAAAAGGCTCAAGGAAGAGGCGCAAGAATGCTACAGAGATGCCAAGCGAGACAGACAGAGAGAGACAGACAGGGACAGTCCAGAACAGGGCAGGCAAGGGAAGTTGTGTGTGCCATAGTCTGCAGAGGCCAGCGGGGGTACCCGGTGCAGTGGAGGTAGCAGTCAGGACAGCGGGGGTAACAGAGCAACATCAGCCAGGGGGGGTCACAAGCCAGGGAGATGGACAGTGCCAGCTTCCACATGGAAGCTGTAATGAGGGTGAGAATGCATGCTGCAGGGGCGTGGCCATGGAAGGGCGATCGGCGGTACGCCCCCAACAGGCAGTACCGTGCCCGCATCAGCTTTGAGCTGTACACAGATGTAGAGATCATGGGCCTGTACCGCCTGAACAGGGCAATACTGAGGTGGCTCTGTGAGCTGTGCAGTGATGTGATGCAGGCACCCTCACGACGGAGTCACGCTCTGTCAGTGGAGACCAAGGTGACAGCCTGCATGTGCCTGCTTGCCACAGGCACCTTCCAGAGGCCGACAGGGGACACCACAGGCATCACACAGTCGGCCACGTCACGCATCCTCACCCAATTCCTCAGCGCAATGCTGCCACATGCTGCGGAGCACATCCAGTTCCCCAGCACCGCGGCAGAGCGTACAGCAAACATGCAGGAGTTCCACAGGGTAGCACGTATGCCTGGCATGCTAGGGGCCATAGACTGCACCCATGTGGCCATATGCATGCCACCTGGCCCCGATGGGGCTGCATATAGGAACAGGAAGGGCTATTCCAGTGTCAGCTGCCAGGTGGTGTGTGATGCCACTGGGCGCATAATCAATGTCTGTGCCACACACCCTGGCGGAGCACATGATGCCTTTATATGGTATCAGTCCGCACTGTGCTATCGATTCAAGAGTGGGGACATCCCCACAGGCCATTTAGTGGGTGAGTATGCATGTAGGAATTGCAAACGTGGGGCAAGGGTGGGAATGCCACAGGTGCTATGGCAGTGGCACACAGGGATATTGGCAATATGGACCTGAACATGATACTCATCTCCACCATCTCCACACAGGTGACAGCGGATACCGACTCCGTCCCTGGCTGCTCACACCATGCACCGGCCTTGACCCCCCTCCTGCAACGCTATAATGAGGCGCATGCTACCACCTACAACATCATTGGCTGGTGTTTGGGATGCTCAAGGCACGCTTCAATGCCTAGACACCTCCGGCGGTGCCTACAGTACAGCCCCTCAAAGGCCTGTGGGATATTCCTGGCCTGTTGTATCCTGCACAACATGGCCAAAGACTGTGGGATAGCCATTCAGGTCGAGGAGGGACAGCGATGGGGCGCCCAGCACCGCCCGTGATGATGGTGATGAGCAGCCCGCTTGGCGGCGGGACCCCGACTGATCCGGCAGGCCCAGCTGCACCGGACACCATCACGGAGGCATTATGCACGACACAGGTAAGTCAAGGGGCCATGTGCAACCAACACTGTCCTGGCACAACCCACAGGCACACAGGTAACACACCAGGGGTGCATGACGGCGAGGGGAGTGGAAGGGACCAGGCACACAAACACACCATCAGGGAGGGGTGAACAGTCATATGGACACACACACACACACACACACACACACACACACACACACACAGGCACAAAGCGTACATGGGCAGGCGCACAGCAGAGCAGGAACAGACACGGCAAACACACAGATCCACAGACCACACCCACCACCTGTACTGTCCAAGTACGTGTGTCAGATGCTGGGCACCCTTGCACCTTGGTGTACAGTACAATGCAGGCATCATCATGCACATGCGCCTGTGGACAGCAGTCGGGATGGTGTGCAGGTGGTCCGTATGTCGGCATGATGTGCAGGGCACCCACCAGTGCACTGCCCACCATGATGCACAGTGCACACAGGGCAGCACCAGACAGGGCCCGCACTGGGAGACAGGTCAGTCATGTTGCACCATTCCACGGCCACCACAGATGCGTGGGTGGCCCCACTGTGACCCAACAGCACTGGCAGGCTGAGCAGGAGCCACATGGGGTGGCACCAATGGACCACCAGGGGTCCCATTGCACGATCGCGACCTTGTCCGCACTGGGGTCTGTAGTATGCCAAACATACCTGCACCAGGGGTGCTCGGGATGCCCACAGCAGAACCCGGCGTCGACAGGCTTGGTGTCGCACGACACCAGGAACAGGGAGTGGAGAGCGTACTGTGTGGGGTGCGTGGTACAGGGGCACCTGCTTGTGTGCCCAATGCAGCCACGACAGCGACCAATGCCTGGGTCTGCCTGTCAATGCCGGCGGTCACATCCATCCGCATATGGACCATTTCTGCAAGGTTCAGAGCAGAGTCCCTGCTGTGCCGCTCCACAGCCACGCACAGTGCCTCCACAGCGATTGCAACCCGCCTTTGCTGCTGTACTGATTCCCACAGCAGGTGGGTGTGCTCTTCAAATGGGTACTCTGCCACAATGGCATCCTGTCCCCAGGGTATGGAAGGTCCTGATGCTCAACACCCCTTGAGGGTGGGCGCTGTTCACCAGGACCAGGAATGGGCATATCAAAGGGCGGTGGGCATGTGTCACCACTGGACACTGTACCCCTAGACCTGGTGGGTGACTGCTGCTGCCCCTTCAACTGCTGTGCCCCAGGGACCACTCGTTCCACTGCTGTGGCCGCAACAGTGCCAGACACCTGCACAGCCACCAGTGCTGCCCCACCGGTGCTGACAGGCACAGCCTGGGACTGTGCCGACATGCTGGCATACATGTTGGAACCAGCTAGGCCCAGGGGCACGTGATGGCCTGCTGTGTGTCTGTCATGGGACACACACATGTCACTGCCCATTGCAGTCCTTACATCATCAATGGTGCAGGTACGTGCTACAGCCACAGTCACAGCGTGCTGGCATGCTTGCATGCCAGACTGCTGAGACACAGGCTGTGCACCCCCCACACCCGACTCACCGACACCAGAGTTGGCAGCCCGGCATGCATGCTGGTGCAGTGCATGCTGGCTGGTGACAGAGGTGGAAGGACCCACTTCCAACTCCGGCAGGTCTTCCTCACTGCCTGGTCCCACCACCACCATCCCCTGAAGATGAACAGGATCTGTAACAGAAAGTGAGGACATGTTAGTGCATGTGATCAATCTTCCCCCCCAACACCACCACTGTGTCATACCGTGCAGTGATGGGCTTCCACCTGTCTGGAATCCACCTCCTGGTACGCCCTCAATAGCACTCAGCTGCATTTATGCAGCCAGTCGGTCCTCAGCCGGGGTCAGCTCCGCCACCACTGGCTGGCCCCCGCCTGTGCCAGCACATGCCACCCTGAAGGCTGCCACCTTCTCCTTCACCCTTCTGCGGTCTGTCCCCATCTTCTTTTTGCATTCCTGCACGGAGCGCTGGTGGCTTCCGTGCAGGTTCACTGCCCGAGCTACCCCCTCCCATGCAGCCGCATGGGCCTGAGGGGTGCCCCGCCGTCCACTCAGTAGTGGCTCCTCTTCCAGGTAGGCCTGGAAGAGGGCCTCTGTCTCCGCCATGGTGAAGTTGGGCCTCCTCCTTCGCCCACCATCCTCACCCTCACCTTGGCTCTGCTCGGTCATGTCGGTCTGTATGGGTGGAAGTGGACACCTGTCACTGTGCAGTCTACAGCGTTTTCCCATGACCATTGTCCAGAACATCACACAGCATGCAACTCACCTCTCACCTGCAGTAACCGAATCTGGCCAGCGCGGCCCAGTATCGCCTAATTATAGTGCAATGCATGCAAATTAGGTGTGGCGAACTAATGACATGCTAACTGCGCCCACCGCGCCTTTGAATGGCTGATCAGATGATTTGCATGTGTTGGCTGAATATCACGCCGTTGCGCTTTGCGCAATACGGTTGAGCCGGCTGAGCCAATGGCGCATTTCTGTGACTGTGTAGTACACTGCACTGCACATGCCCAGGTAGCTTACGCAGGCATCTGCTGCGCTGATGGCGTGCTGTGCGTGATCAGCAATACAGGACACGGCCAGCATTGTGCCAGTGGCGCTACAGTGCTGGGCACCATATGGCGCTGTGGCACAACTGCGTAATAGTCCACGCAGGTGACCATTCGCGCAGGATGCGTAGACGTCTGATGGCACTGTGCGTGGCCTTGCATCACAGACCCCTGACCTTGTGTTCGACCTATGCCCCCTGGCGCTGTTCGGCTGCCATGTGTACGGCTCTGTTGCGCTGTTTGGTGACAGCGCTATGTGAACCGACGGCGCTATACGAACAGTGCGATTGGAACCTATGGTGGTCTATTGCGAAACATTTCCATGTGGGGTTGCCTGCCACGCTGTGGGCTCCCATTTTGCCTGCTCTACTACCACAGTAATGGCACACGGAGAGCTCCACAATGGAGTCAGTTGGAGGTGGCCAACCTGGTGTGTGGTTGAGCCTCACTGTGGGGCACTGTTTGGGATCAGCCCTCACCATGGCCTGCACCCATGTGTGGCAGCAGGTGGCCACTGAACTGGAGGGGTCACAGGGCGGTGCCGGTCTGCTGAACAGTGCAGGCACAGGTATAGTGACCTCCAGGAGGGAGCCGGATGTGCTGCACGCCTCAGGTCACATGCCAGGAGGGGCGTTGTGCCTAGGCTAGGTGGGTGTACCATCTATGCACCTGTATTCTCCGTAGGGGTGTGACTGTATATTGGCGGCAGTGCATGGGGGATGGCTCTGCCATGGTTGGCTGTGTCAGTGTGTGCAGGTGTGAGATGCATGGGCCTGGCTGTGTGGGCAGGCACACTCACTGGGGCAGGGGGCAGTCTGCTTTGGGGTCACACTGATGTTTTTCTCAACCATTGTCACCCACAGGCCTGGCAGAGAGGATGCAGGCCCAGGCTGAGGAGGGCCGTGGCGGGGCTCAGGTGGCAGCCGGAGGAGGCGTGATGGGTGGGCCACAGCGGCAGCAGCAGGAGCAGCAGCAGCCACGCATCCTAGGGGAGCACACGATGCCTTCATCTGGCACCAGTCAGCACTGTGCCACAGATTCGAGAGTGGGGACATCCCCACTGGACACCTAGTGGGTGAGTATGCAAACCACATGGACAATCATAGGGCCTGGGGGGGCATGGCCAGAGGTGACATGGGCAGTGGCCTACATGGCCTGGGGCAGGGCGATGCTGATCAACAAACTAACCTCCGCCCTCTACACACAGGTGACAGTGCTACCAACTCCGTCCCTGGCTGCTCACACCCTACCGGCAGCCTGCAACCCCATCGCAGCAACACTACAATGGGGCACATGCCACCACACGTAATGTCATCGAGCGGGTGTTTGGGATACTGAAGGCACATTTCCATTGCCTGGAAACCTCCGGCGGTGCCCTACAGTACAGCCCCTCAAAGGCCTGCGGGCTATTCCTGGCCTGTTGCATCCTGCACAACATGGCCAACGAATGTGGGATAGCCATACAGGTCGAAGAGGGGGACAGCAATGGGGACGGGAGGACGCCGTGACAATGGTGATGGGCAGCCCCTTGGCCATCGGGACCCCGACTGATCCGGCTGGCACAGCTGCATTGGGACACCATCACGGAGGAGCACTTCAGCCAACCCAGGTAAGTCATGGGGCCATGTGCAACCACCAGTGGCTAAGGCACAACCCACAAACATGCATGGACACACACCAGGGGTGCATGCCGTCAAGGGAAGTGGCAGGGCACAGAAGCACACACACAACCAGGGATGGGTGAGGATTAACATGCCACGTGGATGGACACACACACACACACAATGCACCAAGCGTGCACAGAGGGCAAGAGGCACACCAACCCAGAACGCCAACCCTAGCAACACACATGTCCACAGGCCACCACTCCCACTGCCTGTCCATGTGCGTGTGTCAGATGCTGAGCACCATTGCACATTGGTGTACAGCACAATGCAGGCATCATCATGCACGTGCAACTGTGGACAGTAGCCGGGAGGGTGTGCAGGTGGACTGTGTGTCCGCGTGCAGGGCCGGGTACCCACCCATGCACTGCCCACTGAAACACACAATGCACACAGGGCAGCACCAGACAGTAGCCACACTGGGAGACAGGTCAGTCATGCGACACAGTGCCCCGGCCACCACGGATGCGTGGGCGGCCCCGCTGAGACCCGCCAGCACTGACAGGCTGACCACTGGCCTCAAGGGGTGGCACCGATGATCCCCCAGGGGTTCCACTGCGTGAACATGACCATGCTCGCGCAGGGGTCTGCAGCACACCGAACATGCCTGCGCCAGGAGTGCTTGGGATGCCCACAGCTGAACCCACTGTCGACAGGGTGGGAGTCGCATGATGCTGAGAACAGGGGGTGGACAGTGCTCTGCGTGGTGTCCGTGATGCATGGGCACCTGACTGTGTGCCCATTGTGGCCATGACAGCAGTGAATGCCTGTGCATGCCTGTCAATGGCAGCGGTCACATCCTTCCGCAAATGGTCCATCCCTACCAGGATCAGAGCGGTGTCCCTGCTGCGATGCTCCTCTGCCCACTCCAGAGCCACATGCAGTGCATCCACGGACGTCGCAAGCTGCATCTGCTGCTGGACTGATGCTTGCAGTAGGCGGGTGTGCTCGTCCAAGAGGTCATCTGCCTCCTCGGCATCCTGCCCCTCAGGGTGTGCACAGCCCTGATGATCAGCACCCCTTGAGGGTAGGTGCTGTGCACCAGGACCAGGTCTGGGCATGACCACAGGCGGTGCACAGATGCTGCCACTGAACCGTGTACCCCCAAGCCCATTGGCCGACTGCCGATGCTGCTCCTCTGGCTGCCGCTCCCCAGAGCTCATTGGTGCTGCCGTAGTGGCCGCAACAGTCCCACTGTCCTGAACAGACACCAGTGCTGCCCCACTGGTGCTGACAGGCACAGGCTGGGACTGTGCTGACACACAGGCCTCCACGGCAGCACCACCCACAGCCATGGGCGTGAATTGCCCTGCTGTGTGGCCATCCCGTGGCACACACGTGTCACTGCCCATGATGTTAGCGTCATCATCACCGGTGACGGACTCTGCACCAGCCTCAGTCACAGCATGCTGGCATCCGTGGATGCCGGCACGCTGGGACACAGGCAGGGCTTCCTCCATACCTGTTACAACGACATCAGTGTGGACAGCCAGGCGGCCCCACTGTCACAATGATCCACGTATACCTGTGGAGGTGGATGGGCCCTCCTCCATCTCCAGCTGACTGTTCTCAGTGGACAGGCTCACCACCACTAACCCATGCAGATGCTCAGGATCTGTAAGGGAAAGCAAAGTCGCATTACTGCATGTGACCTACCCTGCCCCCCCATAGACAGACCATGACTTACCAGGCAGTGATGGGCCACCACCCCTCTGGAAGCCACCACCCGGAACACCCCCAATGGCACTGCGCTGCATGCTTCCAGCAAGCCTCTCCTCCTGTGGGGTCAGCTGTACCACCTCCGGCTGTCCCCCACCTGTTGCAGCAGGTGCTGCCCTGATGGCAGCCAACTTCTCCTTTATCCTCCTCCTGTCCATGCCCATCTTTTTCTTACACTCCTGCACGGACTGCTGGTGGCTGCCATGCAGGTTCACAGCACATGCCACCTCCTCCCATGCAGTAGCACGGGCTTGAGGTGTTCCCTGCCGTCCACTGAGAAGTGGCTCCTGATCCAGGTAGGCCTCAAACAGGGCTTCAGTTTCGGCCTTGGTAAAGTTAGGCCTCCTCCTCCCACCACTGTGTTCCTCCTCTCCAACAACTTGCTCGGTCATTATGTACCCTGTTAGAATGGCAGTTGTTACCTGTGACTGTGCAGTCCCATGCATGTCCCTAAATCCACAGTCCACACTCCCAAACAGCATGCAACTCACCAATAGACTGCAGTAACCGACTATGGCCACTGCAGCCCAATGTTGCACTTTTATAGCACAACCCATGCAAATGAGGCGAGGCGCAACTTCAAGTAGATGCAAATTGCAGTGCTGCGCCATTGAATGGCTGATTAGATGATTTGCATATGACGGCTGAATATCGCGCTGTTGTGCTTTGCGCAATTGTGTTGAACGTGCTGAGCCAATGGTGCAGTTCTGTGACATGCGTAATACACACCTCACTGCGCATTCCCGAGTTGCTGACGCAGGCGTCTGCCACGCTGCTGACATGCTGTGCGCAGTAGGCAATGCTGGGCATGGCCACCATTGTGCCAGTGGCGCTATAGCAATGCTCACTACGTGGCGCTGTGGCACTGGGCCATCATAGGTGCACTGGGCCAACTGTGCGGTAGGCCGCTATGGCGCTGGCACACAGGCAGCCAATTGCGCTACACGCATTGTGTTTCAATGGCGCTGTGCGTGTCCATGCGCCAGAGACCCTTGACCCTGTGCCCGACCTTTGCCCCCAGGCTCCATGTGTCAGGCATGGGTGCACCTCTATCGCGCTGTTCGGTGACAGTGTGATAGGGAATGGCAGCGCTGTACCATGCAGCATCTGCACGTGGGGAGCCGTCCTGCAGAGCACCATATTGCCAAATACAGCACCGAAAATGGCACGCAGAAGGGCAGCCCAGTGGTCTGCAATTGAACTGGCCAACCTAGTGGCCATTGTGGAGCCACACCATGGGCCTCTGTTCGGGAAGGTGCCCCTGGACAGGGCCAGGACCCAGGTGTGGTAGGAGGTGCCCACTGCCCTTGAGAAGGCCACCGGATGGGGGAGGAGCACTGAGCAGTGCAGGCACAGATATGGGAACCTGCAGCAGAGGGAGCCGGAGCTACTGGCACACCTGTGGGCACGTGCCACAGCCAGGTAGGGATTACATCAACACACTTTTATCTTCCATATGGGTAAAGTGTTGTATGTGTCCAGCACATGGGGGAGGGACTGTCCGGGGTTGGCTGTGGTGATGTTCACAGGGTGTGGGGTGGCTGGGTCTGGCTGGGTGGGAGGGCACACACCTGGGGGCAGGGGGACTTTGCTATGGGATTGTCCTGATGTTCCTCTCTCTATGTTTGCCCCACAGGCCTGGAGGAATGTCGCCGTGCACATGAAGAGTGGCGGCAGGAAGAGCATGGTGCAGCCAGGCGGGGCGAGGGCCCTCACTGCCCACTTGACCGGCCCGATGAAGGTGAGTGCCATACATCCATGATTACTATTGCATGCTGTGTGACAGGGTGGGCAGCGGGGCATGGCCACCATCCATCGACACCACTGCCATGCACGCGACTTGTTACAGTCAACACTGTCCAGTGGCAATGCACGTCTGGGAGTGCGTCAATGGTGGTCCATGCGTGCACCAGGTACATGGTTGTGCCACTGCCTTTGCACCACATAGCCATGTCACTAAACAGCCACGGTGGTGCTGTGCATGACTTGGCTGGTGGGTGTGTGCAGCGTTCTGCATGGCTGTATTTGCCTGGGTGGGCAGGTCATGTGGACGTGATCACTGCGGGTGGTCACACACCATCACAGAGGTTTGTCCCACGGCCGTATGCCATGCACAGTGGGCGGGCTGTATGGGGTTGTGCATTCACACCTATTGACTGTGCTCCCTTGTCCTAGGTACCCACCATCTACGTGAAATCAGGGAGGCACTGCGGGAGATATTACTGGTGGCGAAGGCGTCGCTGGACATCCTCAGATGAATTGATGATACCGGGGTCCTGAGGAGGCACAGAGCCTGGAGGAGTCAGAGCGGGGAGAGGCACTCCCGCTAGGGTTCAATCGGTCCCACTATTCCCCTACCCCCCTGGACCCACCCTGACACCCTTCCTTTCCCATCCCATTTGTCCGCCCCTGCCCTCTACCTACCCCCACCTTGTTTGTGGCCCCCCCAACCTTGTATATAGTTTCTGTAATATTGCATATAGTCGAATTTTATATATTTGTTCAATACATTTAATTTTGATATGAATACTGTGGTGGTCTCTGATTTGCAGCGGGCTATAGGTGCTCAGCTGCAGTGGTGTGCATGACGCCAGGGGTGGTGCGGTCATGGGTATGTGTGTTTGTCCATGTGGAGGTGACTATGGTGTGGGGGTAGCTATCAGTCAGTGTCTGTGGTGTGTGTGTTGTGCCCTGTGCACTGGATGACTGTGTGCAGTGGTCCATAGTGCGTGCTCTGTGTCCATGGTGCACCCATCGGCCTGTCCATAGCCAGTGCAGCTGACACACATGCATGTCTGTGACCTGCACGGTCTGCTGGCATGTCAGGGGTGGCAGTCCCTGCAGGGCAGCCACTGTACCTGTCACATTGCTGGGTTGCCTCCTGTCACTGGTGTGGTGCATGTCTGCCTCGGGTGGCACTGTGGGCACCACAGTTGTTGTATCATCTCCATGCTGTGCCTTGTGTGTGTTGCAGGGGATGTGCCCCACTGTCTGTGACTTGTGCTCCGGGTGAATGATGGTGGTGTACGGGTCCACAGTGCCTGTGCAGGGTGGCTGGCACTCCAGTGCCATGGAGGAGTGCGGGTTGTGTGTACACAGTTTACATGGGCCCACACTGGGGACTTGGTTGCCCCACCACTGCGACCCTGTGTTGTTGTGCCCTTGGGTATGGGTGGGTGTCTGTCCATACACTGTGCGGCATCTGGTGTGGTGCATGCTTCCATGCACCACTGTGGGTGTCTGTGCTGGCTGTTGTGGCCAGTGGTGGGTCGGGGTGTGTCATTGGACTACTGTGCAGGTGCTGTACCACTGGTGGTGGTGTCCGGGGCACGCCCTGTCCTGTGTGGGGTACCTCATGTGCCGATGCATGGCTGGTCTCTCAGCAGTACCGGGGGACTGTGCATGGTGGCACTGTGTCTGCCATTGTTGCATTGCTATGTGCTGCCACCCACTGATGGGTGCTCGTGGTGGGGCGGGCTTGCATGGTTCTGTAGTGCACAGGGTTGCAGTGTCACAGTGGAGGTGGTGGCATGCATGGGGTTTCCTGCAGTGGTAGTCACTGCTCATGGGGGGGTGTCTGGGGGTCATGGTGCAGGGTGTGCTCTGCATTGAGGGGGATGGTGTGGCACGGGGTGGTCAGCCCTCCTTGTGTGCCAGTCACAGCTTGCCGGTAGGTGTGATGGGGCACCATGGCCCGGCTGTGGGTTGTTTGCTTGTCTCCATGGGCCAGTGGTTATTCCAGCCCTCCCCCAGTTGTGCAGTGCATGGGGTGTGGGGGGATGATGTCTGTTCTGCTGTGTGTTCCTGTGCCCATCTGTGGCATGGGTGGTGGGCCCCTACCTCCCTGGTTGTGCAGTTACATTGCTCTGCTGATGGGGGGCGTCCCTGGTTGCACTATGGCACCTCTGGACTGCTCAGCTGAACATCCCTTGTTGCGCTATGGCGCATCAGATCTGTTCAGCTTCCTCTCCCTAGTTGTGCTATGGCACAGGTGGTGCGACATTCAGTCGTCGGCTGTGGCGCGGTTGGCCTGCTCCTATTTTTGAATGTTACGTCTGCACATGGGCGCCAGTTAGACTTAGCTTGTTCTCCTTATTAGTGCACTTTTTGGGCTAGTTTGAATATCTGGGCCAGTGTATTTGTTTCAGTAGATAGTGTATGTATCTCAATAGGTAGTGTATATGTTTCAGTACATAGTGAATTTATTTTAGTATATAGTGTATGTGGATTTTCAGTACTCAGTATATGTATTTCAGTAGCTATATAGTATATGTATTTCACTATATAATGTAACCATTTCACTATATAATGTATGTGTTTCACTGAAGGACATGCATTTCAGTATATAGAATATGTATTTCACTATATAATGTATGTATTTCAGTAGACAGAGTATGTGGTTCACTACATAGTGTATGTATTTCACTGTAATGATATATATGTATATATATATTTCAATATATGATGTATGTATTTCACTATATACTGTACTGTATGTGTTTTACTGTATAGTGTATATAGCCAGAGATTCTGAATTGTGTCCCTAATGGCATTCCCTAATAACTGGAATCCAAAGCATGCATATCTTCTTCAGACAACTTTCCTAAGAACTTCCTGTCTTGCAAAATGTGTGCATATTCATGAACTTGATGATCTGTTGCTAATATGCAGACACTGCAGGTGTTCACTACTTCCATCATTGCCACAGGAAAAAAACACTTGTTTGTTCTTGGCAGACTCCCAACCTGCACTCATTCCTGTTTTAACTGGACTGTGCTCAGGTTCTTTGTCACCATTTGCCTTAATTTTCTGAGCATGTTAGAGCTTTTGTCTGATGAATCTATTTCTACAACTTTTATGCCACACTGCCTTATTTACTTGGAATGTCATTTCTATACCGTTGCTGTCATCAGATCTTCTTGTGTCAATGTCCAGTGGTACACAGCCCAGCATTTCAAACTGAAGGATGTTTTCTGCAATAACTCGATAACCAGATTCTTTTCCACTGCACCTGAATTTTGCTTCTTCTGGGTTCACACATTTTTCACCACTATCTATCTGACATAAAGCACAAAGGCATCAATCTTCACAGGCTTTGTGGATTCATGCTGGATTTTCAAAGCTTCCTCCCCAGGATTTACAAATTTACACTTCTTAGACATTATCACATCCACATTAGTAGACTACAGAATTAGCACTGTGCCTCTGAAGCCACTACCCCACATCATTGCATCAGATGATTTTTCTTCTACCTTCCACATTTTCCCTGCAAGTAAATACAAGAAGATTATTAAACAAGAGAATTACAAAAATGTTGCTAAATGAGATAATTACAAGAGAATGCTGACATTCCTACCATTGATATCAAATCTCTAACACAAAGATTATATGATATATAAATCTATCTGCTAGTCAAACATGCCTCTGGAACTAACGGCTGCAGCTAGGGTATGCATAAATACCCCCCCCCATGTGCAACCCCCTAAACATTGTTGGATCACTTGTGTCCTACTCTTATATAAAACAGCATACAAAAATCTACCTATGGCAATTTGCATGTTGTTTTCAAACTTTGAACAATTCTTGTATTATTTTGACCTTTTCTACTAGACTATATGCCAGCTATCACTGGCCAAGAGCAGACGGGATTTGTTAAAAGTAGAACAGCCATGGATACCGTCAGAACCTCACTTAATGGGCTACTGATATCTCAAAGAAAACTTTAAAAAGCATAATAATTAGGTACAATTCTGCTTGCATTCCATTTATATTTTATATATTTCTCCTCCCCACAATTTATTAGTAAGGAAATTTGCATGAATATATGATCTTTATCCCTTAGAGTTTCTTTAGAGTCCATCTGCCTCTATAGCTTACTCCCTACTTCAAGTCATAATCCTCTGTTGTGACATCTCAATCTGTTGCCATGGCAGTGACTGTGATATAACAAACAGTGCTCTGTGACTTCAGGTAGGGAGAAAGCAACAGGAATAGACAAATTCTTCAGGAGCAAAGATCCTGTTTTCATACAGAGGACCTCAGTAATAAATAATGGGGAGGAGGAATACAGCACTAATGGGAAATACAAGCTGGACTGTGTTTAAATATTAGGTTTTGTCAAAGTTGTCCTGAACGTGTCACCAGATTTTTAATGCACTGTGCGTGACTTCCTCCTCCAAGACCCCAGCATTACTGGTCAGTGTCGACTTAGAGAAGGCATTGGACTCAGTGGAATGGAACTACCTATACCAAGTGATGCAAGGAGTTGGCATAGGCCCCACCTTCTCCAAATGGATACAAACCCTTTATCACACCCCCCTCTGGCCTGTATCCTTGCGAATAGGCACATCTCTCTCTCTCCCATTCCCCCTCAAAAGAGGAACAAGACAAAGGTGCTCGTTCCCACCCCTACTGTTTTTCACTACAATGGAGCCCCTGCTGTGCTAAATCCAAAGTTCTGATGTAGTGCAGGGCATACAATGTAGAACAGTCCATCTAAAAACTCCGGCTTTTGCAGATGACCTTATGGTGGCTGTCTCCTGCCCACAATTGTCACTACCAGAACTACTGAGTATTCTAAATAATTTTTGAGACCTCTCAGGACTGAAAGTGAACTGGAGAGAAATGAAGGCCTTACCCCTCAACAGATTTGCTCAGGAAGATGCTATTTGCCACCTACACTTAAGGTGGCAGAATTCTGCAGGTGGAAAAAACATAAGCTCACATTCGGAGACAAAATTGCAATGTACAAAATTATGGCTTTCCCAAAAATCCTTTTTTCCTCAAAAGCCTTCATGTCCCTATACATCACAGCAGACTTCAATGCTTTGAGAAATTATTTTCATCATTCTTATAGGAAGGGAAAAGACCAAGATTCAGCAACTGAGAGGAGGGAGCTATAAAGCTATTTTCTTTCCTCACATGTTCCCCTGTTGTCCAAATACAAGGAAGCCTGGGAATCTGAGTTGAATGATAGCATTTCTGTGACACAATGGCAACCGATTCTCAAAAGAGTACATACAGACTTCATAGACATAAGATACAAACTTTTTCAGAAGAAAATACTCTACAGGTGGTATTGTACTCCAGCAGCCATTAAAACAAACTCTGATCAGAGATGATATGGCTGTGGAAAGCTTTTGGGATGCCTTTACCCATTATTTCTAATGAATTTGCACAATGCAGATCTGCTGAGAGGCAGTTTCAATGTGGTCTTCCTTTTACACATTTTTACAATGTATTTTCCTTGAATATGCCCACTGATTGCTACATATTTAGCCTGAAAAGTTCACAGAAGAAATGACATCTTATTTTTGGGTGGCGGAGCACTGGCAGTAGGACACTGGAATGTGTCACACATAGGCATGAGCTATGTGTGGGCCATAACGCCCAGTGGCCATACACCTCAGGTGCTCGCATGTGGATCCATTGTTCCGGTGCCGTTGCATTGCTCAATGTGGGTGACAGCTGATGCTGTACCTACTCACACAGGTCCCAGAACAGGCATGTTACAGCTGACCTCCCATTCATTTGTACAATCGGGGAACCGTGGACACACTGTCCATAGCCTGGAGCATACACTGCAAATGGCATTGCAGGATACCATACCCCATGACACCCAGGATACCTCAGCAGTCCAGAGGGTGGCATGTTACACAGGGGAATGGAGGAGAGTGTGGGTCTGCAGCAGTGTATGACAGCAGGAAGATACAACATTGACAAGGCATGCATTGGAGGTATGTCAAATCCCTCTTACGGTTTGTCAGGGACATACACATGGCTGCATACACTGCTGGGTCTGCAGCTTGCATAATGCCCCAATGCATGGTACAGCCACTTGGGTCATTCCAGAGTGCAGATCCCTGGCCCAGGTCCAGTGCAGTCAGCTTCTGGCTGTGGCATGGTATAGAAGGGAGTGCCAGTCTCTGCAAACAGGTCAGGTATGGGGGGAGTGGGTATGTTTACATACCGAGGTAGTGGGTGGGGCCTCTCTGCTATGGGCATGGACCATGATTTCCTCTGGTGTATTTGGGTCCAGGAGGGCCCTACACTATGGAGCTCTTCAAGGATGGAGTTGGATTGATCATAGATGGTAGGTGGTACCGCTAATCCACCAGGGCTGCCAGGCTGCTGTGCACTTGGGTGCACTTCCGCAGCCCACCTGTGGGTGGCTGGCCAGGTTAGGCCAGCTATTCATGGCCTAACTGTGGGCCGCGCTGCTCTGGACTGTGAGGGGTGCATTCCCACTGAGTATGCTGCAGCGCGGCATATGCATGGGAATGCACCCTCAACTTGCACATCATGCAATCCGTGTGCACCTTGGCCCATTCTCTTACAGCCGGCACATCCTACACGTTTGAATATCACACTGCGGCACATTGTTGGAGTTGAGTGGCACATCTCCCTTTTCTGCTAGGGTGCGCAGTGCATCTTCTTTGAATATAGGGGCCCTGGACTAAGCTACCCTGAAGAAATACATTATCAAAATGATAAAATCATGACCCCACTGAAAACAGGATATTGCATCTAATCTGGAACAGCCTGAGTAAATACAGTGCAAAAATGTGTGAAGATCCCTATGACAATGAGATGTAGCATCTCCCCTGGGCTATCCAGAATGCAAAATATAGGATGAGAAATATTTAAAGGAAATCTAGTCTAAACAGAACTTCACTGTGTTCACTGACATAAACAAACAGTTTCTTTATTGTTTTATAACATATTAGAATGCAGTATTTATTTTGACTGTTGTGGCCATGAGCATGGTGTGTACAAAGTGTGGGTGTGTGCGTGTGTGTGAGCATATATGTGTGTGTGTGTGTTGTGGCCATGAGCATGGTGTGTACAGAGTGTGTGTGTGTGTCCAGGATACAAAATATAGGATAAGAAATATTTAAAGGAAATCTACTCTAAACTGAACTTCACTGTGTTCACTGACATAAACAGTTTCTTTATTGTTTTATAACATATTAGAATGCAGTATGTATTTTGAATGCTGTGACCATGAGGATGGTATGTGTGTGTGTGTGCTGTAGCTCAATATATTTGTTTCCCAAAAAGCATAGTAGAAAATGCCTGCTGTTTGCTACATATTTAGTCTGGGTAGTTCACTGAAGACCTGCCATATGTCTGAGACAGTGTTTATCAGATAGCGTCTTTAGAGGCTAAAAAAAACAGTGTAAATTATAGATTTGCTGGGAAAGGTGATATTTATGAGGTATGAATCTTTCTGGAAGGACAATACATTCCCAAGTGAAACTAGTGGCAAGAAGCTGTTTAAATGCTGCGTATTTAAATGTGCAAGTTGTTGCATTCCAAATGGGATAAATAAATCTCCAGTTTAATAGGCAACCAATATTTAACAAATATTTAACAAGCTGTTTCAGTTTCCTAATGGCATCTGATAAGCAGCTTGGAGTTATGTCTCCAACATTTTTAACAGAAAGAAGGGAGTATTTTATTTTAGTTGGCATGGAAGGATACATTGAAAAGTCCAAAACATGTGTTCCATGATACTCCATTTTCCAGCTACAGATAGCAAGATGGTTGTAGGCTCCACCCACAGCCATAAAAATGGGCTTAATGCCACATGCAGAATGTTGGAGATGCCACCGAGGCAAAGGCATCTTACCCATAATCTACGGTCATGCCCAGCCATCCTCTTCTTTTGGAAACAAATCCTACAGTTATGTCAAAAGGTCACTTGAACACAGGTCCCCTATTCTGATTCTTAGGAAGGGACCCTATTAATGGGGTGCTGCAATGTCTCTGGGCCCTCTGACTTCAGCCAGCTGCATTAGAAGCAAAATGACAAATCCTGCTGAAGTGGAAATCAGACACCCCCTTCTCTTTCAGAATGACTGGCTAACCTAGTCAAACTGGTTGAATGAGAAAGACTCACCCACTTGGCCAATCACAACATGCATAGATTTCATACTACATGGGATCCTTTCCTGAATGCTTACAACAACTGACCTAACCTGCACACGCTTGGTAAATGTGGTATAGGCTCCTTACTTGCTATAAAAATGAACTATATATATATGACTCTGAAATTATTTAATGCTATTACAGTTAATCTTAGTTGTTTGTTTTTTGGTTGATGTTTTAAACCCCTTATTTGTCCTTATGTTGTATACTTTACTAATGTAAAATGAGGTTTCTTGTTGTAGGTGGTGTTCAAGCTTTGACTGTAGAAATACTGTTAGTTCTCCTACGTATCACCACCATTACTGCAGTAATTGCTTGTTCTTTTTCTTTTCACTTCAGTAAAAATAAAAAAGAAAAAAAAAAGAAAAAGAAATGAGTGAAGTGACTCATGAATTCTTATGTGATTTGCTCACATTTCCAAATTCCATTGCCTGACCATTTTCAACCTGTGCATTCATGTGGGGATCAAGATATAGGTCGTGGAACACATTCAGCCAATCAGAAAGCAGGAAATTTACAACTATTCTTTTAAATTAAATTCTAATATCCAACACATCTGGTCAAGTCACAATAAGTTACAGAAAATACTCCTGAATTAAGCCAGGAGAAAAACAACTCTCAATAAATAAATAATGAAAGAGGCAAGCATATTAATTGAAATTCAAATGCAAGGACAAGTATATACGTAGGTCGAGAAACAGAGTCAAAGGGAACATTTTCAACTATAATGTTTTTGCACTGGCCCAGTGAAGAGGATTACTGAAGCACTGGGTGCCTCACCTCCTGATACACAGGTGACCTGGGTTTGAAAATAGACACGGGTTTCATGGGGGCTAGCTGGGTGAAGGAGGATTAAGCATCCCCAGAACAGGTTTCCTCCCTCCTGGGGGGGGGGCGGTGACTGTATCCCACTGCTTGTCTGCTGTGTGGTGGAATTCATGCAGCAGCACAGTGGAGTCATGTAAGAAGAGGGACCTCACACTCAGGATGCTAGGGGCATCTCAATGGAGGTGGAGTATGCACATGGTGTCCATGGCATGTGCAGTGGGCTCTGGGGAGAAAAAGTGGAAAATCCCCATGCCACAGGATGATGCCCGACCCCCTGCAGCCTCCATAGTGGCAACTGGTCACTTCTGAGAAGGCCTTCTGACAGAGGACAAGCTGGAGCAATGTAAGCCCCAGAGAAGCTGGGTGATGGGATTGGGGGTGTGTGGCGGTTTGATGGGGACTGCCAGGCAGCACAAAGGTGGACAAACAAAATAATAAAAAAAGTGGAGTGACAGCCATTTACCACCACCCTCTGTGTCCTGCCACTCAGCCAGTTACCTACCCACCACACTACTGTCCTGCCCACACCCATATTCCCCAGTTTGTGTAATAGTCTTCTATGTTGCACCGTGTCAAAGGCCTTGCTGAAGTCCCCTGATCCACCTCCCTAGTCACCCAGTCGAAAACCCAGTTGAAAACTTCAACGAGGTTGGTCTGACATGACCTCCCCCTGGTGAAACCATGCTGCCTTGGGTAATATATTACATTGACAACCAGATGTTCCACCAATCTCTCCTTCAGTAGTGCTTCCATGATCTTCCCCACTACTGAGGTGAGGCTGACTGGTCTGTAGTTCCCCGCTTCCTCTTTGCTCCCACTTTTGTGTAAGGGGACTACATCTGCTGTCCTCCAGTCTTTGGGTACCTCCCCTGTTTCCAGTGATCGCTAAATAGGATTGCCAGAGGTTCAGCCACCACCTCTCTTAGTTCTTTATGGACCCAGGGGTGCACCCCATCTGGCCCCATTGCTTTATCAACTCTTATTACTTCCAGTTCCTTCAGGACCCTTTCTCGTATAAAGGGACTTGTGTCCATTTCTGCACCATTCCCACCCCTTGTACTCCCTTCAGACCCATTACTCTCCTCTTCCTCAGTAAAGACTGAGCAGAAATACCTGTTCAGTATGTCAGATTTACTGTTGTCATCCTCCACATGACCCCCATCCTCCCCCTTCAGTCTCACTATCCCTCCCTTTGCCTTTCTTTTTTCACTTATGTACCTGTAAAAGGCTTTGACCCCTCTACCCACTGATTTTGCAATGTGCTCTTCTGTCTGAGCTTTGGCTTCCCTTACTGACCTCCTTGCCTCCCTTTGCTTCTCCTGGTACTTCTCCCTATCCCCTTCTGCCCGTGCCTTTTTGTATTGCCTGAATGCAATCTTTTTGGCTTTCACTTTCTCCACTACCTCTTTGGAAAACCATGATGGCCTCCTCTTCCTTTTTCTCTTGCTAACCTGCTTAATGCATAATTCTGTTGCTCTTGTAATCTCCATTTTAAATACTGCCCACTGTTCCTCAATGCCTGATTCTTGCCCCATTCCCCTTAATGCCTCTTTCAAGCATCTCCCCATTTTCACTATGTAAGTTCCTGTGCAACACTGGCATTTTTGCTAATCAAACTTATCTACAGCCCATGGCTTAAATCTTGATTGAAAAAGTTTGTTTTTTCCCCAGAATAAGTTGGCAATGTTTTTCTTTTTAAGAGTATTGTACTTGACATGAGGATTTTTTCCAAAATATTTCTTTTCCTTATGGGAGGTCAGGCTTTACAAACCACAATAAAAGGACAGTCAAGACACTGGACAGGTCACTAGTCTGTCCACATCTAGAGTGTTGCATGCAGTTTTGAAACCCTCTCATACAGAAGGATAAGGAGAAAATAGTAAATGTACAAAGGAGGGTGATATGGATGATTTAAGGATGGCAGAAGAGAATTTAGGAGAGGCAAGAATGCCTTATTATGTAATTATTGGAGATGAGGAGGTGGTGGAGGCTTAGTAGAGACCTTCAAATTCATTGGGAATATAACAGTACAAGCCAATGAGTTGTTCAGAAAAGAAGTATGGTATTTATTCATTGGAAGCGTGGTAAATCAGTGGAACAGGTTCCCCAAACAAATGGTTAACACTGGTGAGACAACACCCTCACTCAGACCCCCTTACCTGTATAAACCAAGCCTCTGGAGGGTGGGCCATACCCTACTGATGACTCCCTTGTCTAAGGGTATCAGGATGGTAACATCTCTCCAGGAGCCACTCCTTGCAAACAGTTACAGTTCTTGCTGCCTCCTTCTCCCATTGTGTGACCACTGGGGGGCACTATGTAAGTCCCTGTGCAACACCGGCAAAGCTGTTCTCGATTTTAGACTCTGCTCCTCTTAGGATAGACCCACCAGCTTTTCCCACTGTTACAACTTGTCCTACTTTAACCCCCTTAAATGCAAGGAGGGCTCATCTCCTTTCCTTTCCTCTTCTATCAGCGCTGGAGCCCACAGGCCACAATAGCTCCTTGGAGCTGCTCTTGTTTGATCAAAAATAAATTGGAATTCAATCAGCATTATATACAGACCCCAGCAAGGCAACTTGGGAAAATGGCAATATTTAATTTCACTAAACTTCATTTTCAGGCATGCTTCAGTTAAATTCAGACTCTTTCCCATATTAATAACACTGTCACGGGACACGGTGTGCTTGAGGTATAAATGTGCTTGCAAACTAAACAGTTAATTTACGTAGAACTGAGACTGTTGTGGTACTCAAGGGAAATGGCCACAGTGGTGAAGGAAAAAAGGGAGGCATTCAGGAGGTATGAGGAAAAGCAGAGGGTGGAAGACTGGGAGGTGCATTAGGTAAAACAGAGGGAAGCAGGCAAGGCAGTGAGGGGAGCAAAGGTGCAGACAGAGGAAAGGATAGCCAAAAGGGTAGCAAAAGGGGTGAAGACTTTCTTCAGGTACAGAAGTGAGAAGAGGAAAGCAAGGGGAGGGATAGTGAGGATAATGAGGGTGTCAGAGGGAGACTGCGTAGAAGAGGACCAAGAAAATGCAGACATATTGAACAGGTACTTCTCTTCAGTCTCCACAGTAGCAGAACAGAGGACGGACTACCAGAAATCAGCAGGGACAAAGGGGGAGGAGAGATGGACTCAAGTCCATTTTAGAGGAAAGGGTTCTGAAGGGACTTACAGCTCTGAAATAGGACAAGGCAATGGGACCCAATGGGATACACCCAAAGGTACAGAAAGAACTCAGGGAGGTTCTAGCTGCCCTGCTGATGGCCTTAGTCAACAGCTCACTGGAAACAAGCATGATTCTAGAGGACTGGACGAGAGCAGACGTAGTCCCTCTACATAAGCATGTCAGCAGGGAAGAGGCAAAGCCTGTGAAATCAAGGAAGAATTGGTACTGCTGGGGAGAGTGAAATGTTAGCAATGTGATTTAAGATATAAGATGAAAGTTTATGGGTATTACATTTATATATGTATACCAATTAATTATGGGACCTAATACTAAAATCAGAAAAAGTGCAAAAAGTTATTTTTTAAATGTTGTTTTTTAAAACCACCATGACATTTTCAATGTTGATATTTAAAGAGAATATCAATATACTTTGTTATGTAAAAAGTATATGTATCGATATAACCAGAGAAAACTATATTGATAACATTATTACTACTGTTACACAATTACGATACAATAACAGCACTATTTCTTAATGGCAGGACTCCAAGCTTTCACCAAAAAGAAACATTATGTTTCTAGCCCCAACAGTTGCAGAGTTAGACCTTTCAAATGATATTTTCTTTAAAATGTGATAACTTTTGGAACCGTTAGGATTAGACACTTTTTTTTGCATGAAAGCTTGGAGTTATCTAAGTAGATATGGCATTAATATATCACTACAGTTCATATATTACTATAAAAACATGTTTAACTGTTTCATTTCTCTATAAAAAGCAAAATGACTTACTATATTTTAAAACCCTGTCTTTTTCATGTTTGCATGCATGAGCAGCATAAAGCAAACATTTTGTTACAAAAGTGGCATTTAAGAGGTGTGTCACTGTGGGGTCCAATGCAGCTCAGGCTCCAGTGGACTGGGCAGTGACAGCCCAATGATCAACGCCCTGATTGTGACATTTTTCTCCCCCTTTTGCGAGGTGGAACTTCCCGTACTTGAAAGGAGCCAACAACTCAATTCACAGACCAGCTGCCTCCTTAGATCTGCATAAACCCACCCTGCAAGGGTGTCTAGCTCACAGAGGCCCAGGCCACTGGTGGCATAAGGAAACTCATGAGCTAGTATTACTCCTGGTTACTAATTAATTACTACTCTTCTGTGTTATTTCTGCCCTTCCATAGAGCTGGAATGCTCCAGGCCATGACACATCACCTGTATGAAGCAGCTGCCTCTGATGTTTAGGCTAATGCAGCAAGTATTGTATTCATGGGGAATAAAACAATATTGCTCACAAATGTCTGCCTTTACCTTGTGGCATTTATGTGTGCAAAAATGTTTAATTTGCTGGCTGGCATGGGCTGTAGTGAGGTGTGCTACCACTTTAAATCACTGCTATTGCTGTAGTTGTGAGAGGCAGTTCAGCTGGAAAAGCTGCAGTTTCTCTTCACACGGACACATTGCACTGCAGGGACCCTGGGGCCATTGGACTTTATGTGCTGCAGGATGTCTGATCACCCATCCAGCAGAAACATGTCAGAATTATAAGGTCACAGGTTGTTCTTTTCAAATATTACATTTTCTTTCTAAAATTAAAAAAGTTAGTTTTGCAGCAGAAACAGGAACCCGACGGCTTCATATCCACTTTTTATTAAGTATTGCTGCTCGGCTGGCCCAACATGGGGCTATTTTCTGAAGCTCAAGCAGACATTCTGAGAGGCTCAAACCAAATGCCGGGTGGGAAAACAAAAGTAAGGGGTATCTATAAATCTGGTGTTCTTCAGTCAATTCTTTTTTTTTTTTAATAGAAGTTTTATTTTAGTGTTGGTGGCAGGGGATTACAGGTGACTGCCCCTCTGGCTGGTGGTCTCTAACTTTGGCTGTTTGAGAATCATGGTAAAAGAAACAGGAGAAACTAACTTTAGTCAGAAAACATCACTGTGACAACTAGTGCTATGCCTTATGTGATATTCCTTTACTGTACTACTCCAGATTAAGTTATTATGATGAAAGGCATACATAAAAATACACTTCAGACTGCTCCAATCAGATTCTGCTGAACTGCTCTTTGCTACCCCCCCCCCATGATTAAATGTTTTCTTCTGAGGATATTTTTCAGAGAAACAAAGAAAGAAAATGACATACTGAAAGGAATAACTAATTAATCCGATCATGTGGCATTCAGATCACCTGACAGTGATAACTAGAAACATGGAAGCTACCACAGCAGGACAATGTGGTTAGAGCACATAGAACCATGAACTAGGGAATCCCAGGTTCATATCCCACTGCTACCACCACTGGCTCACTGGGAGACCCTGGGGATGTCAACTAACCTCTCACCACTTCAGTGATTAACCTAGCTGTACTACTGGGTACTGAAAACTGGAGGTGCGCACACCAGCACTCTTTTACTGGAGCCAAGCCAAGCCATGGAGCTGCTAAAAGTGGACA
This sequence comes from Neoceratodus forsteri, assembly GCA_016271365.2. Taxonomy (NCBI): domain Eukaryota; kingdom Metazoa; phylum Chordata; order Ceratodontiformes; family Ceratodontidae; genus Neoceratodus; species Neoceratodus forsteri. Next base: position 499,342,751 of record CM028135.1, on the reverse strand, counting down.
TGCATTCCCTTCACGAGTTACAGGTTCAGTTCCACTATGGCACTAACTAGCCACATTTGTGTTACATGCTAATTTTTCAAGGCCTTATTGTATTGCACTATGATTCGTTTTAAACTCTTTTTTATTTTTATTTTTAATATATGTATCTTTCCAAATTGACGCCCAGTTGAACATCTGGTCTGGAATGAGATATTCTCATACTTTACAGCCTTTTAAGGGAGGTGGGACATAAAGTAGAAAGTAAGCAGTTAAATAAAAAAGGTCCAGCTCCCCATACGACACACTGGGGAAATGCCAGACCTCACCCAACAACTAACACACTGAAATCTGGGCAATGGAAAATCATATACACAAATGCTCGCAGTCTGGGAAACAAGATCCCAGATCTGCAGGCAATAATGACAGAGGCTAAACTGGACATAGTAGCCATTAACGAGACATGGTTTACCAGTAACCACACTTGGGAGACTTCAGTACCTGGCTATGTACTGTTCAGAAGAGACCGAGGTGCAAAAAGGTGGTGGCAGGGGGGTGAAGTGGCCCTTTATGTTAATGAAAATATCAAAGCTACAGAAATTCAGAATACACATAAGGAGCCAGAAGAACTGTGGGTCACCCTGGAAACAGGAAATGGGACAGCCATATGAACTGGAGTTGTCTACAGGCCTGCAGACCAGGGGGAGGACATAGACACATTACTGTTAGAAGATATACAAAACATGACAGCTAAAGGGGAGGTTCTGATAATGGGAGACATCAACATGGCAGATACAGATTGCTCAATACCAGCAGGAACATCTGCCAGAACTAGACACATGGTGGATTCCCTGCAGGGGGAGGGCCTCAAACAACTATTACAACAACCCACAAGAGACAGGGTTATCCTAGATCTTGTACTGACTAACAGGGAAAGGATCACAGATCTCCAGGTAGAAGGTCACCTGGGGGCCAGTGACCATCACATGGTATGGTTCAATTTGGTAACTAGAACTAAATCATCCCATTCCAAGGCAAAAATCTGAGACTTCAGAGGAGCTGACTCTGATAAGATGGCCAACAGAGTTAAGCTAGCCCTGGCAAAAAGAAATACAGGTGAGGGGGTACAGGCAAAGTGGGCAAGCATTAAGGATGCAATACTTGAAGCAACATCCCATTGTGTTAGAGAGAAAAGGAAATACAAAAGAAGAAGGAAACCACTTTGGTTCTCAAAAACAGTAGCAGAAAAGGTCAGAGCCAAAAGGCTGGCCTTCAGGAAATATAAGAGAATGCAGCAGGATGAAGATAGAGAGGCATACCAAACTTCCCTAAGGGAAGCAGGGAAGGCAGTAAGGCAGGCAAAAGCCCAAACCAAGGAAACACTAGCACAAACAGTAAAAGAAGGTGACAAGACTTTCTATAGATACATTAGTGAAAGGAGAAGGTTCAGAAGGGGTATTGCTAAGATCAAAGTGGTTATGGGGGCATGTGAGAAGGAGGAGGAGGACCATGTAAAAGCATCTATCCTAAATAGAGACTTCTGCTCAGTATTTACTGAAGAGAAGGCAGGGCAGGGCCCATAGCTCAGCACCATGGACACGGGGGGGATGGAGGTATGCACTAGTCCCTTCACAAAAGAAAGGGCCCTACAAGAGCTCGATAAGCTCAGGGTGGACAAGGCAATGGGATCTGATGGCAATCATTCCAGAGTACTAAAGGAGCTAAGGCTGGAATTAGCAGAGCCATTTTCAGAACTGTTTAGTGATTCTCTGAGCACAAGAGAGGTCCCACAAGACTGGAGAAGGGCTCATGTGATCCCGCTCCACAACAGTGGTAGCAGGGAGGAGGCAGGGTACTACAGACCAGTCAGTCGTACCTCAGTAGTGAGCAAGATTATGGAGGCACTCCTTAAGGAAAGGATAGCACAACACCTGGAATCCATAGGAGCACAGGATCCAAGACAGCATGGGTTTACAAAAGGAAGGTCCTGTCAAACTAATCTCATAGATTTCTTTGACTGGGTAACCAGAGTGGTAGACCAAGGGGGAGCAGTTGATGTCACCTACCTTGACTTCAGCAAAGCTTTCAATATTGTTCCACATAGAAGATTGATTAATAAGCTGGGTAGGCTCAGGGTGGGTCAGAAGTTGGTCAACTGGGTGGCAAACTGTTTGATGGGCAGAAAACAGAGAGTGGTGGTAAATGGTGTACAGTCAGAAGAGATGCAAGTCACAAGTGGGATACCTCAAGGATCAGTCCTGGGGCCAGTCCTCGTCAATATCTTCATCAGTAACATTGCAGATGGACTGGAGGGTAAGGTTTGTCTGTTTGCAGATGACACCAAGATCTACAACAGACTAGATGATCCAGATGGGGTGGGCAGAATGAGAAGAGATCTGGATAAACTAGAAAAATTGTTGGAAGAATGGCAACTGGGGTTTAGTGCAAAGAAGTGCAAGATCATGCACATAGGGAATAGAAACCCTGAAGGCACCTATAGGATGGGAGGGAGCTGCTGGCAGTCACAACAGAAGAAAGAGACTTGGGCATCATCATCACTGATGGCCTGAAATCATCCAAGCAGACCACTAATGCATTAGGTAAGGCCAGGGGGATGTTGAGGTGTATTAGTAGGGGTATCATAAGTCAGAAAAGGGAGGTAATAATCCCTCTTTACAAGACACTGGTTAGGCCCCATCTGGAGTACTGCGTGCAGTACTGGAGGCCGCACCTTCACAAGGACATTAACCAAATTGAGGCAGTCCAGAGAAGGGCAACCAAAATGGTGCAGGGACTGAATCAGAAAACATATGAGGACAGATTAACAGAGCTCAATATGTATACCCTAGAGCAAAGGAGGGAGAAAGGTGATATGATCGAAACATTCAAACACCTTAAGAGTATTAACAAGGTGAAAGAGTTTAACATGTTTCAGTATAAGAAAAATAACAGGACAAGAGGACACAGCATGAGATTAGATGGAGGCCGATTAAGGGGTAATGTGAGGAAGTTCTTTTTACGAACATACGAAATTTGCCAGCAGATAAAGGCCTAGAGGTCTATCAAGTCTGCTCAAATGTGCAGCTAGCACCCTTTATTCTGCAGCTGCCCCTCCCTTCCACCCTTCCCCTTCATTGACCCTACCCCTTGTCCTGTCCCATCCCCTTTTGAAGCAGTCCACTGTTCTACTGGATACCACTTCTGCAGCTAATGCATTTCACCCAGCCACCACCCTCTCTGTAGAAAAGTGTCTCCTCACCTCCCTCCTGAACCTTCCTCCCTCCAGTCTCATATCATGGCCTCTGGTGTCCCTCCCCTTCCTTACTTTTAACATCCCCTCTGTACCTGTCTTGTTTATTCCTTTCACGTACTTAAAGGTTTCAATCATGTCCCCCCGTCCCTCCTCTCCTCCAGTGAGTACATGTCCAACTCCCTCAGCCTCCCTCGTATGATAAGTCCCCCAGCCCCTTGATCATCTTTGTCACCCTGCGCTGCACCCCCTCCAGTAACTTAATGTCCCTCTTCAGATAAGGGCGCCAGTATTGCATGCAGTACTCCAGGTGCGGTCTAACTAATGACCTATACAGTGGCAGAATCACCTCCTCCCTCCTCGAGGATATACCCCTTGCAATAAAACCCAGCATTTTGTTGGCCTTTGCAGCTGCCTTCCTTCATTGTGCCGAGTTGTTCATTGACCCTGTAATGAGCACACCCAGATCCTTCTCCTCCTCTGTCTGGGCTAGCTGCATTCCCCCAGCTGGTAACTCCTCCTTGGGTTCTTCATCCCAAAATGCAGCACTTTGCACCTTTTGGCATTAAACCCCAGTTGCCAGGTGTCTTACCAGGTTTCAAGCTTTGCCAGATCATCCTGCAACCCCTGCCATCCCCTAGGTCATCCACCACCGCTCCTACCTTGGTATCATCAGCAAACAGACTGATCTTGCTCTTGATGTCCAATGATATGTCTGCAATGAATATCCCAAACAACACTGGTCCCAACACTGAGCCCTGTGGAACACCGCTCGTCACTACCCTTGGGTGTGAGAGCTCCCCACCCACCACCACCCTCTGTTGCCTATCCTGAAGCCAGTTCCCTACCCATCTCACCAGCTTTGCACCTGCCCCTGTGCCTACTTACTTACTTCCCAGCCTTCCATGCGGCACCGAGTCAAATGTCTTACTGAAGTCCAGATACAGGACATCCACTGCATGGCCCCTGTCCATTTGCCTAGGTACCCAGTCATAGAACTCCACCAGATTGGTTTGGCAGGATCTGCCCAATATGAAGCCATGCTGTCTGCAGTCCTGTAGTCCTTTGGCCTCTAGGAGGGCCACCAGCCTCTCCTTCAGGATAGTCTCCATTAGCTTACCCACGATGGATGTGAGGCTCACTGGTCTGTAATTTCCCGGTTCATCCTTGGGGCCACTCTTGTGGAGGGGCACCACATGAGCCATCCTCCAGTCCTGAGGTATACACCACAAATGTAATGAGGCATTAAATAGATCTGCCAGAGGTCCTTCAAGGACCTCTGCCAGCTCCTTCAGTACCCTGGGGTGGATGCCATCTGGGCCTGGTGCCTTATCCACCCTCAGTGCCTTCAAACCCTCCCGAACTCTGCCCTCCATGATTTCCCCATCTGTCACCCCCTTCCCCCCTGTTTGTGCCATTTCTCCCACCTTGGGTATCACCCCCCTCTTCTCCTCAGTAAATACTGAGCAGACGTACTCATTTAGTGCTTCTGCCTTATCACACCCTGCTTCCACCAACCCCTCCTTCCTAATCCTTACTATGTGGTCCTTACAGCTCCTTTTCTCCCTGATGTACCTAAAGAAGTCCTTCTCCCCCTTCTTAATGCCTTGTGCCAGCCTGAGTTCCGTAGATGCCTTGGCTCCCCTTACTGACCTTGTCACCTCCTTCGATTTCATTAAGTACTCCTCCCTGTCCTCCCCTCTCCCTGTTTTCTTGTACTTCCTAAAGGCAGCTCTTTTCCTCCTTACCTTTTCCACGACCTCCTTGCTCAACCAGCTTGGTTTCTTAACCATAGCCTTCTTGCTCTGGGCCTTGCAGCAGGGTTTGGTTGCCTCCACTATTCCCAGCTTTATGAGCTCCCACCTCTGGTTAGCGTCCATACTAGATTGAATTCTGGCCAGGTACCCTTTTACCACTTCCCCCATCCTCCCAAAGTTGGCCCTCCTGAAGTCCAGCATTCTTGTGCCAGATTCCACTCCTTCCTTGCCCATATCCAATGTGAGCCATACTGAGTGGTGGTCACTCCCTGACAGCGGTTCCTCCACCGTAAGTTCTCTCACAAAGTCCCCAATTGCCAGCACAAGGTCAAGGGTATTCCCTAACCTGGTTGGTTCACTGACCATTTGCAGCAGGAAGCTGTCCTGGAAGGCATCCAGCAGTACCTGCTCCCTTCTGTTCCTGGTTGTTGGGGTACTGCAGTCCACTCCTGGCATGTTGAAGTCCCCCACAATCACCACACTACCCTTCTCGCAGGTCCTCCTGATCTGTCTCACTGGTTCCCTGTCTAACTCCTCCATCTGAGATGGCGGCCTGTACACCACTCCCATTCTAAGAATCCTATTCTTGGAATCCTGGATTTGCATCCAAAGTGACTCCATACTACCCTCCTCCCCTTCCTCCCTTACACACTCCAGTCCTTCCTTCACATATAGTGCCACACCCCCTCCTTTCCCAGTCACCCTGTCCCTACGAAATAACCTGTACCTGGTACAGACAGGTCCCAGTCATTGTATTGGGTGGCCCATGTTTCTGTGATGGCTGCAATGTCCACCTCTCCCTCTGCCATGAGCACCTGTAACTCTGCAGTTTTCCTCCCAAGGCTCCTAGCATTAAGGGTAACCACCTTCCACCCCCCCCCCTCCCATCCTGCCCTCCTTTACTAGCATCACCAATAGTACTTGTCATTTGTCCTTTGTCACTGTTATGGGGGTAAGCTCATATGGATTCCCAACCTGTGGTCTCTGCATGTCTCTTGCCCAATTGCCACCCCCCGCTCCTAGTTTAAATTCCCTACTTCCTCTATGTACTCCTCCATCCTCTGTTTCAACACTTTCTTTCCCTCCTCACTCAAGTGTAGTCTGTTCTTGGCATAGAGACTACTGTCCTCCCAGGTCCCTCCCTTCACAGAAAGGGTGGTGGATGCATGGAATGGCCTACCTCAGGAAGTGGTGCAGGGCTTCAAACAGGCATGGGATAGGCATAAGGGAGTAATACAGATGAGTAGGAATAGATAGGCCATTAACAGAGCAAAGGCCGATTGCTCATTCATAAGGTAGAAAAAGAAATGGGCAGACTGGATGGGCCTTGTGGTCCTTATCTGCCATCATCTTCTATGCTTCTATAATAGGGCTACTCCATGGGATTGGATTGCTAGGTCTTGTATCTGGGTCAATAATGTATCTAATTCAGATGGTTTTTGGGCAGTACCAAACTTCTGTAGTGAAAGATGTCTCAGTTGGAAGACCTTGAAGGTGTGTGTAAGGGGCATGTGAAACTTGGCAAAAATCTCTGAAGTAGTAAGTAGCATTTTGGAGGGGTAGAAGTCTGACATTTTGGCCCCTTGTAGTTGAGGAATCCAATCTACTGAGAGAATGGAGTTCCCAATTCTCAGGGAGGGATTGCCCAGACTTGGCTGTATTATGTCTTTAGCTGGGGATTTGTGAAGCGATGTACAAAGCTGAGAAAATGCCTTTATTGAGGTACCTATTACTGAGTTTTTGATCTTGACTTGTAAAGACTTCAGAGAGGCAAGGAAAGCTGCAACTGGGGAAACCTTAACAGAGAGGAATAAGTCTGACTCAATCTATAGCCATAGCGGTATGTATTCTGTGTCTGGCTGATTGTGTTGGAGAGAGAGCAATTTCCCACACTTTTGGAGGTGACTAGCCCAATAGTAGTATAGAATGTTAGGGAGTCTGAGACCACCACTATCCTTAGGGAGTGTCAGTTTGTTATGTGAGCATCTAGGTATTTTGCCTAGCCAAATAAAATTGGTGATAATAGTGTGAATGTGTTGAAAGAATGAGAGGAAGCCAGAGGTTAAGCATGTTAAGAGGATAAAAGAACCTGGGCAAAATGTTCATTTTGATTACATTTATCCTTCCCCATAGTGAGATAGGCTGGACTTTCCACCTTTGAAGGTCTAGTTGTATCGTGTGAGTAAGGTCCTCTAGATTTTTTTCCGGAGAGTGAGAGGGTTTGTGACTAGAAGTATACCTAAATACTTAACAGTTTGGGGGGCCCAGCACATTCCAAACCTAGCAAAATCCTGACTAAAGGTGTGATGGTTTAAAGGAAGAATTTCTGTTTTGTTATGGTTTAATTTATAGTTAGAAAATAACCCAAATTCTTCAATCACTGCAAGAGCCGAGTCAAGGGAGGTAGAGGGGTTCGACAGATGAAGTTGAATATCACCTGCATACACCGAGAGTGATAAAGTTAAGTTGCCCAATGGTATACCATGAATTCTAAGAGATGTCTTTTGCTTTCTAATCAAGGGTTCTAGATAAAGGTTGAAGAGAAAGGGGTATAAAGTACAGCTTTGTCTGGTACCCGAGTAGAGGGAGAAGCGTTAGGAGAAAACCTCATTGCAATATAATCTTGCCATTGGGAAAGAGTAAATTACCTGGAGCCACTTGATGAATTCAGAAGGGAAGCCCATTTTGCGAAGGGTGCACCATAGAAGGACCCAGTCTACCCTGTCAAAGGCCTTTTTGGCATCAAGGGACACCAAGGCCATGGGATGAGATGCAGACTGAGCATAGGGGCAGATGTGAGCCAATTTCTGAAGGCGATCAGCCGAAGATCTGCCCGAGATGAAGCCTACTTCTTCTGGGCTGAGTAGTGGAAACTAGATTTTTTTGATTCATGTGGCCAAAATTTTGGAGAGAATTTTGAGATTGCAGTTTAACAGAGAGATGGGACATTAACTAGAAGGTTGAAGGAGAGGTTTGTCTGGTTTAAGGAGAAGAATGATCATGGTCTCCTGAAGTGAGGGATCCAAGGAGTTGGTTGAGAGCACGTACTGGTAGAGACTGAGTAGATAGTTTCTTGAGGAACAGTTTATAAAAGTTAGAAGGGAACCCATCCAGGCCTGGGGATTTGTCCAAAGCAAGACTGTTTATAGCTTGCACTACCTCACTCTGTATTATAGGAGAGGATAAGGAGGTCTGCTGTAGTTCTTTCAGTCTGGGGACTAGCATTCTCGCTATATATTCCTCCATTTCTTGTGGAGACGGAGAGAGAGCCTCTTGCCATAAAGGTTGACATAAAAGTTCTCAAATACTGCAGTTACCTCTCTGGGGAGGGTTTTGGCAGATCCATTTGGGTCCGAGATAGCCTGGATAACTCTCGAGCTCTCTATCTGTCTCATACGAAGAGCTAAGAGACGCCGGCCTTTTCCCCCTGGTCGATATAGGATGACTAAGTTTTAATAATAGCATATTCGGCCTTCTGCCAGAGGAGATCTGAGTATTCGTTTCTGAGAGAGAGAGTAGTGTAGTAAGTGAATTTGGTGGGGATGAAGGGGAAAGGGTCTGTTGCAGGGAGCATATTTGTTCCAAGAGTTCTCTGGCTTCAGTCTCTTGAAGGCGCTTCCACCTTTTTGATAGCCATATAAATTGTCCCCTTAAGAAGCATTTCAGTGCACACCAGATTTGATCTACCCAGGGGATAAAGTTAAGATTATCTTCCAGAAATTGTTGGATAAGGGATCTGATTTTGGAAACAATTAACTCATCCTTGAGGAGCTGCATGTTTAGCTTCCAAGTAGTATCCCTTTGTAGGTTAGTGGAAGGGATAAGACGGAGCCATACAGAGAGCATGATCGGATGAGACAATTGGTTCCATACCATCCCAGATAGTCCCAGCTAATAAGGCAGAGCTTATGAGGAAGTAGTTTATTCTAGATAATGTGTGATGTACCTGGGAGTGAAAAGAGAAGGCCTTTGTGGAGGGATTGAGGACTCTCCAGGGGTCACACAACCCTAGAATATCCATCAGATCATTAAGTGCCCTTTGGGCTGGGGTCAGAGGTCTAACGGGTTGGGCTGACTGATCGAGGGCTTGTGTTGGAGGAAAGTTTCAGTCTCCTCCTAGGATAAGAGAAGCCGGCAAGAGGGCTATCTTATCTGATAACTTGATAAGAAAAATAGGGTCTCCCCCTACTGGGTCATAAATGCACCCCAGAATGACAGAGGTTCAGTCTAATATACCCTTGACCAGGACAAATCTGCCCTGATGGTCTATGATGGTGGATTCGGGTTGGAAGGGAGTGTTTTTCATAATTAAAATTGCAACTCCTTTCCTGGCAGTAGAGTTCCCTGCAGAAGAGACTTGTTGAACCCCTTGTCTCCTGAAGCAGTTTGCTTCCTGAGTAAGGAGATGGGTTTCCTGAAGGAAGATAATATTAGCCTGCAGCATGGATAAGTGTTTAAGTATTTGGTATGTTTTGAGCTGCTCTTGGGCTCCTTTTACATTCCATTTGATAAATTTAATCTTATGGTTAGCCATAACCAGTTTCACCTATAGGATTCCCAGAAACATTTTCTATCAATATGTTCACTCCAGGCCCTCCCCCTCCCCCCAAACTCATGTCCTACAACAACGTTCTTGACAGCCGAAACATCCATAAAATGTGATACAACAGTGATGCTTGTAAAAGTTGAAGAATGTAGTTGAACCTCCCCCTTCCTTTCTCTCCCTCCCCTCTCTTCCCAGATTGCAGTGAGATCATTGTCTTAACTACTCTTACCCTCTCTCCACTCCCTCCACCCCCCAATCCCCAGCAACTATTTACAAGGGTCCTCCCTGCATCTTGCATCTTAAACCACGTTATAACAATTAAGTAAGGGAGAGACCGATCCAGTATAGCTCTTGTGACCACCTCGTCTTCTGCCCAAACTAGTGTGAAACGGATATCTTTTATGGACAGCAAATGCCCTAATAACATAAAAATCAATGTAAATGTAACCCCCCTGCAAATGGGGGTTCCCAAAAGACTTCCAGGAGCTTGCTTGAATGCTCCAAGCCTGAATGGTGTTTGGCGTTTAAGCCATTTATCAGTGAGTGTTTTTAGAGCCTCTGGTACTGTCTCTTTAAGAGCTGTCTGCTTGCAGACATAATTAGTTTGTATGGGGGACTGTGCTTCTCTGTTTGAGTACCACTCGAGCTGCTGCCAATTCACTCCATTTTGCAGTCACTAGGAGTGCAAAGGAACCTATCTGAAAGATGTAACTGTTTGCCAGAAATCATTTACAGTAATAATGAAATTACAGTTTGTCTAACCTGCTTTCTTTGCAGTCAGAACTGTGTCTGCCTAGTTCCCCATTCTGGTTTTGAACTGCTGAACTGGACCAATCAGTGTGGGGTAAGCTAGCTCTAAAATGGTGCCTTGGACGAATCAGAACTTGGACTCATAATCTGAGCCAGCCACAAGAGGATTGTATGGGCAGTGACTCTGGGAGATGTAGTTTAGACTTCGGCTTTTTGGACCAACAGCAGCAGTCTATTGTGAGTGACAGCCAATCCAGTCAAGAACTGGGAGGAACTCAAAGGAAGTGCCAGGTTTTGTCTGTTGGAGTTTCAGTTTAGCTCTGGCAGTGAAGGGGAAAGAAACCCTGTGCTCCTTCAGTGCACAGTTTCAGTCAAAAAACATGTGTAAGGCCCAGAGTTCCGGTCTGCAGCTTGTGTAACTGCTTGTTAGGACTGAATCCGTCCTGTGAAAAGAATCAAAGGATCTCTGAAGAGTAGAAACCAGGCTCACCCTGTAGAAGACTGGAGAAATTGTTGAATTGCACTCGGTCTGTCAGGAACTGAATCTGCTGTGTGTTCTCCTGGGTATTGTGCAGTAATGCGATCGGGATAGAGAAGCAGCCTGCCTGGTATAGTACTTTCTTTTTACCATATAAATGTGTGAAGAGTCTTGTGGAGCTCAAGAGTAGCCCTGCTGACGTTGAAGGACCCTATCTTGTTTGGAGGTCGTGAGTACTAATTCAGAATTCGCTCCTGTTGAATTGCCATAAATCCAAATGGAATCACTGTACTGCTGACTGTTTAAACTAATTTTTCTTTTCACTGTGTGAAAGGGCCCCTACCAGCTGCCACGATTTGGACTAGCCACTAGGGCTTGGGTACCCAGGGACAGTAACTGGTAGGATAGGCCTGTGCACAGAGCCATAGGTAGATGAGTAAAGTGATAAGCTAATTAACCTGATTACCCCTGTCCTTGTTATATTCCCTAAATAAATCAGAGCTGCTTGTTTCAGCAAAGTTATACTGCCTGAGGTATTTGTCTATGTTAAAGTATTGTACTGTGATTGTTGTACTGTATCTTATTTTACAGGAGGTCCCAGTGCCTGAACCAGCCCTGGGGTAAGTGTATACTGTGAAGGTAATTCTGATATATTATGTGGGCCACTAGTGGGAAGAAAGGGGGTTGCAGTGTCCCAGAGGGCTGTGACCAAGTAAGTTTAACTATTGCAACCCTGACCTCTGGGTGGAGGCACCGCCATTGGATCCAGGCCCTCAACCTGTTAGGTGGCAAATCAGGCAGGGGTAGTAGCCCCTGGGATAGCGCCATCTAGGGGTTACATCTTGGAGGCTCACCGCTGGGATTGTGTGTCCTCTAGTGGCCATATTCTGAACCACTGTTAAGAAAAAAATGGGTACCCGACAGAAGTGGCTGTGCACCGGCTGGTGGAGTGGTGTACTGGGAGGAGATTGACCCCCAAAATGCTATGCTTATCCTGGACATCCCCCTGGGTATCAATACGGACACTGTACAGGGAGTACTTTCCAAGGTGGAAGGTTTACAAAACCTTGTGGTGGTGGGTCGGCATGCTAATCTGCTCACCCACACTTTCCTGGCCCTAGTAGAGTTTAAGGATCCCATAGATAGCTCCAAAGTGCCACAGACCATTACCCCAGAGGGAGCCCTCACTGCCTGGAGAGTGATAACTAAGTACAGTAAAGACCCGGGGGGGAATGAGCCCCCACCACTGTCTGAAACTTTTGAGGAGAAATTTGCTAAATGGTTGCTGGGGGAAGGGAAAACTGTGGAGGACTTGAAGAAACTATTCTTGCCACCTGAGGTTGTTCCTCCCCAACACCCTCTCCCGCTCCAGTACCCGTAATGGTGGCTGAACCAATGCAGACTCCTATTTCTGCACCTGCCATTAGTCATGACTCTTACGAAGGTTGAGGATCTTCTCTGGCACCCTCCCACCCCCAAGGGAGGATGACTGGGAGACCTGGATAGATTATGTTTGCCCCAAGTGCTAGAATGGCAATACCGGAAGCGAAAAGTGAAAGAGGGTTAGTGAGAGCCTGAGAGTCCTGCCCTGGCTACCATCCATGCTAAACGGGCCAGTAACCCTGAAGTGACTCCACAGGTCTATCTTGAGGCCTTGGAGAATGTGTATGGGAGCCCAGATTCTGATGAGGATCTATGGTGGAGAGTAAGAAATGCACAACAGTACCAAGGGGAGTTGTTGCCTGTGTATGTATCTCAGCTGGAAAAATTGTTGCAAGAATGCCTCAGAAAGGGTGGTTTGCCAGCGATTGAACTGGACCGAATCAGGCTGGACAGGATCCTTAAGTCTGCCCCCTTCTCAGAACTGCTGTTGCTTCAGTTACGCCTGGCAAATCGACTGGAATCCACACCCTCCTATGATGAGTTAATGAGAGAAATTGAGGAGTTGAGAAAAGGCGACCTCGGGAGGGACCTGCACCAATAGCTGCGATCGACCCGAGTGACTGAGGTGGCCCATCAAGTGAAGTTCAGGGGCAGAGGTTGGCAGTCAATGAGTGCTCTGACAAGGAAAAGATATATGCCACAATGGGGCGAACTGTTGAGAGAGATCGGAATTCAAAAACAGTCCCTTTAGAAGGCACGCCTGCAAGTACAGACCCTGACCTATATCCGACTGCATCTGCTATGGGGGTGGGGTACCCACCATGTATCTCCTGCTGATAACAGCTCCAAACTCAATTCCTTGACCATGGAAGTGGAGAAACTGACAAGATGTCTCCAAATGCTTATCACGCCCGCAGACAGAGATGGCACCAAGGTTTCCAGTTAGTAATACCCCGCCCTGGCTCCCAGTGTGGCGCCTCGGCCAGCTCAAACTCCAGAAAGTATGTTTTGCTATAATTGTGGGAAGGATGGGCACATGAAAATGCGGTCCCAAAGACACTGACAAAGTTGCATATAGGCTACAAGGAGAGCTTCAGAGAACAAATCAGTGGTTAAGAGGTGCACAAATGATCCTGTGAGGGCACCAAAATGCTAACTCACGTCCTTTGTGGCAAGGTCAGTTGCCCAGGCCCCACTATCGCCTCTCCAGACTGGTCCAGAATAGTGGGTCCCTCCATGGAGACCACTGTAAAGGTGAATGAGCGTGTCTACAAGAGTTGTATTAGACAGTGGCTCCCAAGTGACAATTATGTTCCAGGATTGGTATCAGAAGCATTTGTCAGACGTACCCTTACAACCATTAGAAGGACTGCATGTATGGGGGTTAAGTAGAAGGCCTACCCTATTCCGGGTATATCCGAATTTGGCTGTCTTTCCCTCCGTGGCTGGAGTGGCCAAACAAGTAGAGACTCTAGCCTTAGTGTGTCCCCCACTGGACTGTATGATGGTGTCCCTTTGTTGATTGGAACAAATGCTCATATGTTCGAAGGCTGGCACAGTTGTGTTATGAAAAACAGGGTCAAAAACTAGTAGAGCTTTAAGAGTTCCAGCTTTAATTAAGAAGGCCTATGAGGCACAGAGAGATGCTGAAAAATAGAACCAGAGGAACCGTCGGAATTGTATGGAAGAAGGATCCTGAGTCTCTGATCCTGGCGCCAATGCCCAGTGTACCTTACAGGAGAGGTCCATTATCAGAAAGGATGTTAAGAATAAAATATTAATGTTGGATGCACCAGGCGATGGAAAATTGCCAGAGGACTGCTGGTCAAGCCTAGTATTTTGCCCGCTAGAGCCCATGCTTATGCCAGAAGGGTAATGGTCCAAGTTCATAATGTGTCTGAAAGAGACATCTGTAAATAGAGGTTGCATCCTGGCTAATGTGCATTGTGCAGACACTGCAGTGCTACCCAGCAGCAAGAGTTCGGAAGAATGACAGAGTCACGCCTGACTTGTTTGATTTCAGCGACTCCCGTTGCCAGCTGAATGGAAAGTGAGGATCAGTGAGAAGCTTGCCCAGAGAGACCAGGTGTTTTCTTTAAAGGAATGGGACATAGGATGTGTGCAGGCTGAGCACAATATCCCGGCTGCATGACGAAGAACCATTTGGTGAGAGTCTCGACGCCTGGCACCTGCTGACATAGATGATGTGAGACGGCATCTGCAAGAGATGTTAGCTGCTGGTGTAATACAGAATCCAGAAGCCCTTATGCTTCCCCATTGTGGTAGTGAGGAAAAAGAATGGGACAGTAAGGATGTGTGTGGATTACTCGCACCTTAAACCGGCGGACTATCCCTGATCAGTACACAATGCCCCGTATTCAGGATGCTTTGGACTGCCTAAACGGGAGCAAGTGGTTCTCTGTGTTGGATCTCCGCAGTGGGTACTACCAGATCCCAATGGCCCCAGAGGACCGTGAGAAGACAGCCTTTATCTGTCCGCTTGGCTTCTATGAATTCATGAGAATGCCTCAAGGGATTTCAGGTGCCCCAGCCACTTTTCAACGATTGATGGAGCGTGCAGTGGGGGACATGAACTTACTAGAGTGCCTGGTATACCTAGATGATGTTATTGTGTTTGGCAGCTCACTGGAGGAACATGAGAGCAGATTATTTAAGGTATTGGACCGACTGGAGGACTTTGGCCTTAAACTGTCCATTGATAAGTGTCAATTTTTCAAACATCAGTAAAGTATGTGGGACACATAGTATCCACCGAGGAATAGAGACCCAAGTAAAGTTGAGGCCTTGACCACCTGGCCACAGCCCAAAAATCTAAAAGAACTGCACATTCCTGGGATTCTGTGGCTATTATCGGCGTCTCATCAAGGACTATTCAAGAGTGATCCTCCCTTTACTTAACCTTACTCAAGGGTATCCCCCAACCCACAAAAAATACCAAAGTCAGCGTCCCTCAAGACTGAAGAGTGTATTTTCATCCGAGTGAAGTATTTGGGGCCCTTGGACTCCTGATTATGAGACTGCTTTTCATGAGATCATACATCAACTTACCCATGCTCCAGTGCTGGCCTATGCCGATCCAAGAAAACCTTCACGTTCTGCACACTGATGCTAGCTTGCAAGGGTTGGGGGCTGTTGTACCAAGAGCACGAGAATGGCCTGAGACCAGTGGTCTTTGCCAGTAGAAGCCTGACCCATCTGAAAAGAACTATCCTGTACATAAGTTAGAGTTCCTAGCTTTGAAGTGGGTTATTGTTGACCAATTCCATGAGCACTTGTATGGGGCTAAAATACTAGTAAAACTGACAATAATCCTTTGACCTATGTGCAGACCTCAGCTAAGTTGGATGCCACTGGTCATAGGTGGCTTTCTGCATTATCTACATATGACTATGTTCAATACCGAGCAGGTCTGAACACCATAGATGCTGATGCTCTCTCCTGAGGCCTGTTCCCCAGAATGATTGGGTCCGATTGCAGAACCTGACATTCGAGCACTCTGCCGGAAGTTTGACAGGAGGAACAAATGTCCACGGACGAGTGGACTGCATGGTGGATTGCTTGGGACCCTCTGAGAATTGCATACCTGCTGCTTATTGCCACTTTTCTGCAATAGACATTGGTGCACTGCCTCAGCTGGACAATGACAGTATTCGGCGGGCTCAACTCGCGATCCCATGATCAAAGCAGCTTTAGAAGCCCTCTATGCAGGAAAAGATATGTCCAAATTACGCTCCACTGATTTGAGAACTGCACTGTTATACAAAGAAGGTCCTAAGTTGAAACTGATCAATAAACTGTTATACAGAGAAACAGTAGACAAAGGGGACAAGTAGACAAACAAAACTAGTGCTGCCCACTGCCTTTCGAGACTCAGTACTGAGGTCCTTGCACAACCACATGGGGCACCTTGGTATAGACAGAACACTTGACTTGGTGAGATCCAGATTCTATTGGCCTAAGATGGGGCTGATGTGGAGCAACACATTCAAACTTGTAGTCGCTGCTTACAGAGGAAAGCTTTGCTCCAGAGGGCTGCCCCTTGTTAACATCACCACCAGTGCACCCATGGAGCTGGTCTGTATTGATTTTCTGAGTTTGGAGTCAGATCAAAGAAATATCAGTAATGTGCTGGTGGTCACTGACCATTTCACGAGATATGCCCAAGCTTTCCCCACCAAAGACCAAAGCATCCACTGTGGCCAAAGTACTTGTAGAAAACTTTTTGTTCACTATGGGCTCCACAAAGAATCCATTCTGATCAAGGGAGAGACTTTGAGAGTCGCCTGATCAAAGAGATGCTTTCTGTGGGAGCGTGAAAGTCCAGAACCACTCTTACCACCTCCAGGGGAACCTACAGCCTGAATGTTTCAACCGCACTTTACTAGATATGCTAGGCACCCTGCACCCAAAGGACAAGTGTTACTTGGAGCCAACAAATTAGCACCCTGGTACATGCTTATAACTGCACCAAAGTGATGCCACTGGGTTCTCCCCTACCGCTGATGTTTGGAAGAGAAGCTCGACTACCAGTAGATGTGTTTTGGGGTCTCTCCTGATGGGGTTCAAGCTGACAACTATTTACAGTATGTGCAAAAGTTAAAGGCCCAGCTAACTCATGCGTACCAACTGGCTCAAACCATGGCTGCCAAAAGAAATCTGGCCAACAAAGAAAGGTATGATAAAAAGGTGAAAGCACAGGAACTCCAGGAGAGAGATCGGGTATTGCTAAGAAATCTGGGACTGCATGGCAAACACAAGATTGCTGACAGATGGCACCATCTCCCTCACATTGTAGTGGGCAAACTAGATGATCTGCCAGTGTACAAAGTAAGGCCTGAGAACAATTCAAAGATGTAAAACAATGCATAGAAATCATTTACTGCCCATTGGACAAATCCTGATTGAGTCTGAGCCCCAGAAGATGCCCCTCTGGACCAGTGACTAGAGCTGCTGCTAAGAAAAGATCAAGGAAGTCTGCACCTACAGAAGCAGAGTTAAAGTGTTCCCCTGCACAAGTCCCAGTTGAGCATGACTGTCAGTCCATATCAGAAGAAAGTGAGAGTGACTTTGAATACTATCCTTCTTACGAACTGAGTCAATTGTTTCGGGGCAATCCCCTAGTCAATACTGGAGACAAAGCTGGGCCTTCTGGACTGTCTAAGCCCCCAGCTTCATCCCTGGAGCCAATGCTCCCAGAAAGTGAAGTGCAAAGCATCAGATCAGATGAAATGGAATCATTGTGCATGGTTGAACTGTTTGAGCTTTCAGGGAGGAAAATGATAGATTGGGGCAGACTGGTGATACACCGAACAAGAAGAGTATTTTGAGTGCCCTGACAGTCCACTGCCAGTGTCCGAAAGCTCCATGCGAGCCAAATGTTGTGGACTCAGAAACTGTAACTCCTGGAGCTGAAAGTGCCCCAAGTTCTAGCCTCTCTACCCCAGGAGACCCCTGCCAAGTGAGGACAATGCTGAAAATGAGGCTCAGAGTGCAGAGACTGTAACAGTTCCCCCTAGAAAGACTGGTCGAGCTGTAAAGCCAGTGGTGCACCTCAGTTATGATTCACTTGGGAGGCCTGTGGACTTGCCTCTCAATGTTGTCCATAAAGGAGTGTATGTGTCCCCGAGCTCATTGCCCAAACTGAGCATCAGTGCTAACTCCAAGTTACTTGTGTTGCCCTCTAAGTATGGTGCCCTTGCCCCGTCCAGCCCCAAGGTAACTGATAGGGAAGGGCCCCTCTCTTCAGGTTTCATGTACAAGAGGTAATAACTTGAGTTATGGTACAATGTGTGTGTAATACTGTGTAAAGAATGACGTACTGCAATGTTTCAGAAATGTGTTCTTGGTAAAATGATGTATTGACTGATGATTACATGTGTGAGCCTAATGCAAATGATATGGTTGCAGTTGAAACTTATAGGGGTACTTGCTTGGCCGCGGACATCAAGCTTTCCCAGACCAGGAAGGGTGTAACCCCTGAAAATGGGGGTTCCCAAAAAGACTTCCAGGAGCTTGCTTGAATGCTCCAAGCCTGAATGGTGTTTCATGCTTAAGCCATTTATCAGTGAGTGTTTTAGAGTCTCTGGTACTGTCTCTTTAAGAGCTGTCTGCTTGCAGACATAATTAGTTTGTATGGGGGACTGTGTGCTTCTCTGTTTGAGTACCACTCGAGCTGCTGCCAATTCACTCCATTTTTGCAGTCACTAGGAGTGCAAAGGGAACCTATCTGAAAGATGTAACTGTTTGCCAGAAATCATTTACAGTAATAATGAAATTACAGTTTGTCTAACCTTGCTTCTTTGCAGTCAGAACTGTGTCTGCCTAGTTCCCCATTCTGGTTTTGAACTGCTGAACTGGACCAATCAGTGTGGGGTAAGCTAGCTCTAAAATGGTGCCTTGGACGAATCAGAACTTGGACTCATAATCTGAGCCAGCCACAAGAGGATTGTATGGGCAGTGACTCTGGGAGATGTAGTTTAGACTTCGCGCCTTTTTGGACCAACAGCAGCAGTCTATTGTGAGTGACAGCCAATCCAGTCAAGAACTGGGAGGAACTCAAAGGAAGTGCCCGGTTTTGTCTGTTGGAGTTTCAGTTTTTAGCTTTGGCAGTGAAGGGAAGAAACCCTGTGCTCCTTCAGTGCACAGTTTCAGTCAAAAACGTGTTAAGGCCCAGAGTTCCGGTCTGCAGCTTGTGTAACTGCTTGTTAGGACTGAATCCGTCCTGTGAAAAGAATCAAAGGATCTCTGAAGAGTAGAAACCAGGCTCACCCTGTAGAAGACTGGAGAAATTGTTGAATTGCACTCGGTCTGTCAGGAACTGAATCTGCTGTGTGTTCTCCCGGTATTGTGCAGTAATTGCGATCGGGATAGAGAAGCAGCCTGCCTGGTATAGTACTTTCTTTTTTACCATATAAATGTGTGAAGAGTCTCGTGGAGCTCAAGAGTAGCCCTGCTGACGTTGAAGGACCCTATCTTGTTTGGAGGTCGTGAGTACTAACTCAGGGTCGCCTCCTGTTGAATTGCCACTTAAATCTAAATGGAATCACTGTACTGCTGACTGTTTAAACTAATTTTTCTTTTCACTGTGTGAAAGGGCCCCTACCAGCTGCCACGATTTGACAGCCACTAGGGCTTGGGTACCCAGGACAGTAACTGGTAGGATAGGCCTCTGCACAGAGCCATAGGTAGATGAGTAAAGTGATAAGCTAATTAACCTGATTACCCCTGTCCTTGTTATATTCCCCTAAATAAATCAGAGCTGCTTGTTTCAGCAAAGTTATACTGCCTGAGGTATTTGTCTATGTTAAAGTATTGTACTGTGATTGTTGTACTGTATCTTATTTTACAGGAGGTCCCAGTGCCTGAACCAGCCCTGGGGGTAAGTGTATACTGTGAAGGTAATTCTGATATATTATGTGGGCCACTAGTGGGAAGAAAGGGGGGTTGCAGTGTCCCAGAGGGCTGTGACCAAGTAAGTTTAACTATTGCAAACCCTGACCTGTGGGTGGAGGCACCCGCCATTGGATCCAGGCCCCTCAACCTGTTAGTGGCAAATCAGGCAGGGGTAGTAGCCCCTGGGATAGCGCCATCTAGGGGTTACATAAAGAGCAGATAACCCTTTGCCCAAATAAGAAGAGGTGGTAAGGAGCAATCCCTCCCATTACTCAGTACGCTATGCAGCCACACCTTGAGCCTGCTTAACCCGGAGCCCCTTCCTCCCCACCCCCTCCACCGTTTATGTCATCTTCCACTAATCAACCCCTTCATTGAACCTATCTTAAGTAACATAGTGCTTCTGAGTGATATGATCAGGTTGTGTCCCGGACCAGAATGAAATCGTGCCAGCGCAGGTTCTGTCCATCTACTAGAAACATGGGCCTAGCTGGCATATCAAACTGTGATACTGAGAGGCATTCCCATACTGGGCAGGAACCAGTTTGCTTCTTATCTAACCGGGATGTCTGGATTTTGCTTAATTACCATTCGTTATGCCCCTGATGAGATACCCTGGTGGGTTATCCAACCATTAAAGTAATGATTCCCCCGACAGTAAGAGTTAGCATCTATCAGGGAAGTGGGGCTTATCATAAGCCAAGCCGCTGGATTGGTTATATAAAAAAATAAAATAAATAAAATAACAATCCGACCCACTTTGCCACCTGCCAGTTAGTCTGAATAATAATTTCTATTGGGGTAGGTCCAGCGTGTAAACTCTTATATTCCAATTTTAAACACAAAGGCACTTGCACATTAGTTGAAGTCCTTAAAACAAATGCTTGCAAAATGAAGAAAAGTCCTTAAACATGCCAGTGTTGGAGTATGTAGAAGTCTCAGGGGGAAGAAGATACTTATGGGACCAAACATTCCCCACGGAAAAAACATCCCCCTGAAACCAAATCACAATAATGGTTCCTTCCAGGAGTCCATAACCAAGCTGGTCACCACATTTTGAAAGGATGAGGCCTAGTCACACCAGGACACCCGAGCCTTCCTCCTTAGCTGAGAAAGCCCCACACCCTCGGAAAGAGACAATTGGCAGATAAGGTATACTGCAAATTAAGTAATCGGGAGGTCTTTAACCTCCAGCGAAATAGTAACCTTTCTTATTTCTTAAGAGAGAAGCCAGCCTGCTTTAAAAAGTTCCAGAAGTTTGATAGCTAGTTCAGCAGCAGCCTGTGGGGGCGAATCATATGAAGACCAGGTACCTGCAATGAAAATTTGTAATTTTGCAGGATGCAGCATTTTGAAGGAAATTCCGGCAGCAATTAGCTTGCTAACTGTGAGATGGAATGCCGATCTCTTCTGGCATGTCTCGTAGGGGAGATTCTGTGTTATTCTCAGCTTGGTGCCCTCCCAAACTATTGCCTGTAGCTCTCACATCTTTGTGAGGACATGCTGCTTTTCTATGAAACTTAAACATTTTAGAATTATTGGCCGGGGGGGGGCTCCTGGCTGTGGTCTTGGTCTGTGACCTGTGGGCACGCTTGGTTTGATAGGTAGGATTCAATGGGAAGGGACCCACAACTTTCTGTAGGAACTTCTGAAGAAAGGCTATGGTATTAGGCCTCTCTTCTGATTCTGGTAGGCCCATTATCAGGATGTTGTTGCACCTGCTTCTCCCCTCAGGATCCTCAGTTTTCAATTGTAATTTGTGTATTTGTTGACGAAGCAGCACCACTTCTGGATCTAGCATTTCTTTCCAGCACTCGAGCGAGGTGGAGCAGGCCTCTGTATAGCCAACTGTATGGGTCAGATCTACCAGATCTCCTCTAATTGACTCTAACTCTGAGGATATTTCTGTTAATGTTTCCCCAAATGGCAATAACTCTTGCAGAAAGCAGTCCTCAGTGAGTGGGACCACTTGGGAAACTGTGGAAGCACTTTTGCTGGTCGTAACTCCCTGGGCCTTTGATTTTTTAGGCATCTTCTCTGGCGAGGGAGGCGGCTTGTGTTTAAGCAGGGCCTGCCTCATAGCATCCATCGCGGTGCTCAGGACCAATAGCGATGAGAATTTGCTCAGAACGATTGCTGCAGGTAGGCGCTGACTTTTGGTGAAGTTATTTCAGGTATAAATCTCGGAACATGTATTTTAAAAGGCAGTGATAGAAAGTGGAGTCAGGAGCTCCAAGTCCTTGCTGCTGCTAGGTTGCCTGCATCACGTGATCCTCTTAAACCTTTTATATTACATGATGTGACTGGTCCCCCTCTATCTGACTCTAAGTAGTCTGACCCCCAGAAAGATTTGGTGGTGGTAGTTGTTTGACTACTACAGAAAGGTTATTTGTGTGATGCTCCTGGACCTTAGCCACTGCCCCGCCACACACACACACACACAGCAGCCATCAATGA
Source organism: Neoceratodus forsteri (assembly GCA_016271365.2). NCBI lineage: Eukaryota > Metazoa > Chordata > Ceratodontiformes > Ceratodontidae > Neoceratodus > Neoceratodus forsteri. The sequence continues at coordinate 499,320,741 of CM028135.1, read as the reverse complement.
CCTCATGTCCCAGAATGACTTGCTGCTAGCTGTGTAGGTGTGCCATGGTTGACCTGGACAACATCCTTTGAGTAATATGTCTATAGTGTTCAGGTTGGTCAAATGTTTTTATTATTTTATTTATTTAAGAGTTTCATCAGGAAGGGCACACTGAACAACAAGTTGTTCATCTCATGGTCCTGGGGGAGTGGGAGAGTTGGAAGGCACACAATAAAACATAATCAACACAACAGTATACATTGCCAATATATGAGAATTGGAAGACATAAAAATAAGTCATAGGCAAACAACAAAACAGTATATAGTGCCAATTATGCATAGAGTACATTACCAAATAGAGAACAATTAACAAGTAGTAACAGGCAGCAAGAAGTTACAGTTGGTATGTGTATTCCATTACATCATAGTGGAACAGACGACCCACAAGTTCGGTAATATTTATTTATTCAATTTTGATAATCGGGTGAGCCCGCTGGGCCCCGAAGGTCCCTTTTTCAGGGGCGACCCGAGGGTTACATTCATCATGACATGTGATTGGTTTGACAAAATACATAACAAGAGTCATACGTTATTACATGGGATAGTAAACAACAAGGTACATAATAGGATAACTATTACAGTCCATTTAGATGCAACATGGTCTGCTCAGTTGCAGTTCACAGATAGGTAATTATGTAAGGCTGAAGAGACAGAGGATGGGAAAGAAGAAAGTTGACTCTCAGGGGGGAGGGAATTCCACTGTTTAGGGAAGCCATATGAGAAGGCTACCTGGCTGACAGTAGTTATATGGCACGGGACACCGAAAATACGGAAAACTGAGGACCTAAATGAATGGGTGGATGGTGGGGGGATTGTTAGGGAAGAGTTGAGATAAGTAGGGAGATAAGTAGGGAGGTAGCCAAACCAAAATGTGGAAATGAATTTAACACAGTGAAGGAGACATCTGTTATCAAGAGATGGGAAAGCCAAAGTGTGGTAAAGTTGACAGTGATGAGTGAATGTAGGAGCGTTGAGTGTGAAGTGGCAGAAGGAGTTAAAGAGGGTGTCCAATCTGGCTAGTGAGGTCTTAGGAATGGCACTGTAGATTACGTTGCAGTAGTCAAAGATGGGGAGGATCATCTTCTGGACAAGTTCATGCCTAGCCAGGAGAGATAGGCAGTTCCATTTCCTAAATAGTGCACCTAACTTGGGGTGCAGCTTTTTAAGGATGGCATCCATGTGACCAGAGAAGGTGAGGTGTTGGTCAAGCAAAACCCCCAGATATCTGAATGAGGAGGTGTTCTCAAGGACCGTCCCATTGAGGATGTGGAAGGTGGGTAGGGAGGGGGAGCCTGGAAAGTCTCTGCCTAGTGCCAAAGGCCATGGAGGCAGTCTTCTTGGCATTTAGGAAAAGCTGATGTGATCAAAACCAGCGCTGAACATTGTTGAAATCATTCTGAAAGCCGGCTCCATGGTGCCGAGCGAAGGGGTTCGCTCAGCACACTGGTGACCCGGGTTCGCGCCCTGAGCCCGGGTACCAGGAGCGGAGACCAGCAAGGAAGAGGTTCTATAAGCTTCCCTCCCGGGGGGTGGGATTTGCCTGAGGACCTGTGGGCAGATTGGTGGTGAGCTTGGGGATGTGTGGCCTCGACACGCCCACAGCACGCCCCCACCCCAGGAATACCCTGCGTGCTTACGCAAGGCCGAGAACTGCAATAGCCGGGGCACAGAAAAATGGAAAATTACACCCCCGGCCGACCGGATGACGAACGCCACCCCTGCCACCCAAAGCCCCAGAGCCAGCCCCGCAGCACCTGGGATGCAAAGGTCAGCCATAAGGCCATTCCCCCCCAGAAGAGAGGGACCCTCCTGGCATAGGGATATGCTGGGCTACCCAAGGTAGGCTGCAATTGGGGCTGGGAGTAGGTGGCAGGAAGTTGGAGGGAGGCAGGAATGCATTCGCACTCCGAAGGAGTGGCCGGTCGGGGTGTTTGGGAGGCGCATAAGTAAATAAAAAAAAAAAAAAAAATAATAATAATTCTGAAATCTGGTTGCAACATCGGTGGGGAGTGGCCGGAGGTGTAAAGGACCATGTTGTCAGCATACATATGAATAGAGGTAGATGTGCAAACAGGTGGCAAGTCATTGAGAAAGATGGAGAAGAGTATGGGGCCCAACACTGATCCCTGTGGGACCCTGTGTCGATAGGGAGGTGTGAGGATATCAAATCCACTGTTCTAACTGACTGAGTCCTACCTACCAGGTAGGCATGGAACCAGTTTGTGACAGCAGCCGACAAGCCTGCAGCAAGCTATTCTGGGACATGAGATCAGAGATGTCTGCTGTGTGTGTGTGTGTGTGTGTGTGTGTGTGTATGGGGGGCTTGAGGTTGAGGTTTTAGGGGGTAATCACAATCTGAAAATCCTTAACCTGAAAAACAAAACACCCATATCCAAATGTATCTGATTCCATAACAGTACAGTACACCCAATTCTGACCAACCAAAATTATGGCTTTTTTGGGGGGGGGGTGTTTATGAAAAGGTGAAGGTCGGTCATTATGGTGCAGTTACTGAGTGCAGCTGCCCTACTGGATTAAGAAATAGAAATGTGTGTATTTAAAAGGCACTGCAGTCCAAAAAAGACAAAACTACCTTAGAGATCTGAATAATTTTGCATGGTGCAATTTATGCCATCAACGTTATGCACCATGTACTCATCGGCACTTTTCCAAGCCCTTGAAATTGTGCCAGGGAGCATCAGCATGTAACACAAATGCTGTGTCACTCTTCATCTGCAACACTAACACACAATAAATTATTTGAATCTCTGAAGCTTGTTTGTGCCTTTTTTGGACTGGGATACTGGACCTTCAGTGCTGTTTGGATTAAGGAATGTAGACTCTGTCCAAAGAATCTTATTGCTCCCTATGGTGATGGCCCTGTTGCCGGGCCCCCCACTGCACTGAAGGTGTAATTTAGTCCAATAGCAGGGTGTAAAGCTTAAATCACCAAAGCTGTTTAAATGTTTCCTCAATTTGCTGCCACCCTATTATTAGTTACTGTCTTTATCCGCCCCATTTTGCCTATACAAAAGTGGGTGGATAATTGAGGTTGCACTATATACGATTAGGCAGTAAATCTGTGTCAGTTTCGGCACCATTTGGTAGGAAGGGGAACCAGTCCAAGCTGAAGGAGCTAGAATTATGGAAGGAGTGGAAAGGGCAGATCAGAGGTAATGCTGTGGCAGGAAAAGGTGCAGAGTCACAGGTGCAAGGGCTGCAAGCAGCAGCAGTTTCCACAGCGAATATTCTACCAAGTCGGCTCAGGTGCTAGTCCACCCTCCATATTGTTCTGCCTTTCCATTTCAGCTCTCCACGTTATTTGGTGATTCTCCATTATACCTTCTTCCTGGTCCCCTCCTCTCTATACTGTTTTCTCAAGAATGTCTGACTGGTCTCTAATCTGTGAATTTCTAATCCCTTAAAGACTGCAGCTGTGCTATTCAGTTTCTCTCTGTGGAAGCAAGACTCATACTTTGAGAGGCTGGTATATACAGCTCTCTTGTTGCTCCCCTCAGGGAGTGCCTGCTATGTTCCTGCCTCTGCCTCCTGCAGGCATTATTCATTTATATGAAAGCCAGTTGGGCTTTTTAAACTTAGCCATGATGTGGCTTTAATTGGTGGCGCCCATCCATGGACATGCACTAGTAGCCCCCATGGGGCATTTTAACTAGTAGTCATGGTGTGGCTCAGCTGACTGACATCTCCTACCTCCTTCTGCTCCCAACTGGGAGCTTTCAACAGGTGCAAGAGTGTCTGCCTTTATGGCAGCCTCCTGCCACCTCTCCTGCTTCCTAGCCCCTCACAGCAATTACATTTGCTGCAGGAACGGCTCTGGTAGGTAGAGGGAGGCATTCCTACCCTTGCCTCCTCCACCTTCTGATGAGTTCCTGTTCCACCTTTCCCACCCGCATGGAGCAGGCCACAGCCTCAGCTCCTTACAGGCTGGAAGTGGAAAATGCTACCTGGCACTTTCACTTTTACCGCAGTCTCTCGTGCTACCTGCAGCAGCAGCCCCAGCTCATCCTCCTCCTCCTCCTCACACTCTACCTCCATGCCTGCTAAAACAATATCAGTGCCCAGAAACCGACCCCCACTAGACCACAGAGAAAAGGATCTTATTTTACATATGAACATATAAATATGCCAGCAGATAAAGTCCTTACAGTCTATATAGTCTGCTTGAGTGTGCAGTTCCCACTGCGTTTACAGAGGGAACTTCCCCCTCCCCATATTCCTCTTGACTCTTGTCAAATACCCCCCCTCCTCCAACTTTCCAACTTCCCCCTCACTCTGTCCCAACCTCTTTTGAAACTATCCACCATTTTTAAGGATACCACCTCTACTGGCAACTCATTCCACTTAATTACCACCCTATCTGTGAAAAAGTACCTCTTCATCTCCCTCCTGAACTTCCCCCCACCAGCTTTAGGCTGTTACTCCTACTGATCTTGTTTTCGCTAAGGCTGAAGAGGCCCTGAGTGCTCACCCTGTTTATATCCTTAAAATACTCGAAGGTCTCAGTCATGTCCCCCCCTCTCCCTTCTGTCCTCAAGAGAGTACATTTTGAGCCCCCTGAGCCTCTTCTCATAGGCGTTGCCTTGCTGGCTCTGAATCATCTTGGTTGCCCTTCTAGGAACCATTTCTAGCAAGTTGATATACTTCTTAAGATAAGGGAATCAATACTGTACACTGTACTCTAGTTGCAGTTTCACTAGAGACCTTGTACAGTGGCAAAATGACCTCCACCTTCCTGCTGGTGATTCCCCTGGCTATGTATCCCAGCATCTGATTTGTTTTGACTGCAAACCTTCCTGCATTGTGGTGAGTGTTTCAGGTCACTCTTGATAATTACACCCAGGAGCTTTTCCTCTTCTGACCTGGTTACCCGCATACCACCTAACCAGTATTTGGTCCCTGGGTTTTTCACCCCCAAGTGCGTAGCTTTACACTTTTTAGCATTGACCGGTTACTGAATGCCAGACCACTTCTCTAGCCTAGCCTGGTCTTCCCTGAGTTCCTGTCTCCCCTACTCTGAGTCAACTCTCCAACACAGCTTTACATCATCCATGAACAGGCATCTCTTAACCCTGATCCCATCCATAATTCACTTATGACTATGTTAAACAACACCGGACCAAGCACAGAGCCCTGTGGATTCCCACTAGTCACAGGCCTACCTTCTGAGAATTCCTCACCCCCCACTGCCACCGTTTATCTTATCTCTTGTAGCCAACTTCTGATCCACCAAACAAGCTTAGCCTCCACCCCAAGGTCTTCTAGCTTCCTGGCCAGTCTTGTGTGAGGTACAGAGCTGAAGGCCTTGCTAAAGCCCAGATAAAGGATATGAATCGCTTGGCCTTTGTCCATTGTCCTGGTGACCCAGTCGAAGAAGTTAATTAGTTCATCTGGCAGGACCTCTCCGACACAAACTCATACTGCCTCATGTCCTGGAGCCCATTATCCTCCAGAAAGTTCATCAGTCTCTCTTTCATGACAATCTCCATCAGCTTGCCCGCAATTGAGGTCAGGCTGCCTTGCCTGTAGTTTACTGATTCATCCTTAGGCCCACTTTTGTGGAGAGGCACCACATGTGCAGTTCCTTAATCCCGGAACATGATACCTGACTCCAGAGAGGTGTTAAACAGGTCTGCCGGGGGGTCTGCCAGTGCCTCTGCCAGTTCCCTTGGGACTATTGGGTGCATGACATCAAACCCTGGAGATTTATCCACTTTCAGGGCCCTTAGGCTCTTAAGTACCCTGTCTGCATGAATGATGCCACCTGTGACTTCCCCCTCCCTGTCCCCCCCTCTGTTCCCTTGGGGCACTGGTCCATCCTCTCTAGTGAAGACTGAACAGAAGTAATTAAATACCTTCACTTTCTCTTCATTACTCCTGCCAAACCATCCTCTTTTTTTAATCTATTTCATGCTTGGTGTTCCTGTTCTCTTACGCATTGGAAAAAGTCCTCCTCCCCTGTTTTTACCTCCTGTGCTAGCTGCACGTCCTTTTTTGGACTTTGCCACCTTAACTTCTCTGCTTGCCTCTCTTGACTTACCAGAGTAATCCACCCTATTCTCTTCTAAGGCAGTCGTCTTGTCACCTACAGCTTTTGCCAACTCCTTTCTGAACCAGCTGGGTTTTCTGGCTTTAGTTTTCTTACCTTTGATTTTGGCACACTCAGTAGTGGTCTCCATCTGATGCTCCTTTATTTATTTATTGAAATGTTTCACCAGGAAGGCACACTGAGCGACAAGTCACTCATCTCCTGGTACAACCTGGGGGGAACGGGTACAATAGAAATGAGACATTAAACATTCAAGTTACAAGATCAACATTAACATACAGTTGTAAGGCAGGTGTTACAAACAGTGTGTTACAACAGTGTTGCGCATAATAGGTAGAAAGAGTGGACAATAATAAGTGCTGGGTTGATAAGTAAACAAGTGCTTATGTGAAAGAAAAGGGGGAAAGGAGAGGGAGGGGTGAGGTGGGGGGAAGGGGAAGAGTCATGTCCCTGGAGACCCCTTCAGGATGAGAGGAACCTTGCAAGGAGACTAGGGGAACCAGAGAGAAGGGGGTAAGACAGTGTCCCAGAGACCCCTTCAGGATGTGGGGAACTCTGCAAGGGGGCTGTGGGGCTAGATAGAAAGGGGGATAAGGCTGTAGGGATTTAAAGAGGGAGAACAGAGAAGGAGGAAGTGTGACTTAATGCTAGGAAAGGAAATGGGACTTAACCCAAGAGAGGACCCTTCAGAATGCAGGGCTCCCTGCAAGGGGGTTGGGGAAGGTCAGTAGAAAGGGATTAAGACAACGATAGGAGAGGGAGTTATAGAGAATTGAACCCTTGAGGGAAAGGGAATTCACACCTTTGGAGGGGATGGGCCTAATCAATAGTACACCAGGATATATTGGACCCTGCTAGTAGTCATAGAAAGCCAAGACAGTGGCTAGATAGAATAGAGGATATATGCTTAGGCTCAGTTTGACCCCTTCAGGATGCTGAGAACCCTGCAAGGAGACTGCGATGGCCAGGGAGAAAGGTAGATGGGGGAAGGGAAGGAGAGGAGACAAGACTAGGCACAGTAGGACCCCCTCAGGATGCTGAGAACCCTGCAAGGGGGACTGCAAACACTAGGGAAAAAGGTAGATGGGGGAGAGGAAGGAGAGGAGACAAACCTTGGCCCATAGGACCCCTTCAGAATGCTGAGAACCCTACAAGGGGTCTGTGAAGGTGAGGGAGAAAAGGTAGAATAGAGGAGGGGAAGGAGAGGAGACATGCCTAGGCGCAGTAGGACCCCCTCAGGATGCTGAGAACCCTGCAAGGGGGACTGTGAACACTAGGGGAAAAAGGTAGATGGGGGAGGGGAAGGAGGATGCAAGCCTAGGCTCAGCAGGACCCCTTCAGAATGCTGAGAACCCTACAAGGGGACTGTGAAGGCGAGGGAGAAAAGGTAGAATAGAGGAGGGGAAGGAGAGGAGACATGCCTAGGCACAGTAGGACCCCTTCATGATGCTGAAAAACTTGCAAGGGGACTGCAGAGGCTAGGGAGACAGGTAGATGGGGAGGGGAAGGGGAAGAGACAAGCCTAGATGCAGTAGGACCCCTTCAGGATGCTAAGAACCCTGCAAGAGGGCTGCAAGTCTAGGGAGATAGGAGGGATGGTGGGGGAAGGGAGTAGATGAGAGGTACAAGCCCCTTGGGGGGGTAGGAGAGGGACCCATGGAGAGCATTTGAGGTCCCTTACATTCTATGAGAGATCAAGGAGGCCTGTAAGGGGGAGCAATTTGGGGGAAGGGGAAGAGAGCTAGAAATTGTGGGGGTGGGGGTGTACAGGGTAAAATGAAGGTGACGGTAGAAGGGTAGGATTATTGTCCATTTCTGTTCTACATACTGTACATTACCCTTCAGATCCCTGCAAGGTGACCTACTAGAATTTCTCCCATTCTACCAAAGTCTGCCCTTTTAAAAACCAAGACCTTTGTCTTGGTACTTGTCATCCTACTGCCCCAGTCCAGGTGGAACCACACCATGTTGTGGTCACTACCTGCAAGTGGCGCTTCCATTTTTGCATCCTGAACATGCCTGCAGGTTGACAGGACCAAGTCCAGTGCAGTTTCCAGTCTCCCTAGTGGGTTTCAAGACGCTCCGGGCCAAGAAACCACTCTGAAATGCATCCAGCAGCACTTGTTGCCTAGTGCAGGAGGTAGCTGAGATTTTCCAGTCCACCACAGGTAGATTGAAATCCCCATTATTACTGTCTCCCCTTACTGGCCATTTTGGTGATTTGAGACTCTAGTACCCTGTCCAACTCCTTATCCTGAAAAGGTGGCAGTGTAGACCACCCCAAACTAAGCTTCTTTCCCAATGGCTTGCTCCTGTACCCACAGCATTTCAGTCTTACCTTTTGCCGTTTCTTCTCTGGTACAACTTATTCCTTCCTTTACATACAGAGCCATTCACCCCTTTCCCCTTCGCCTATCCTTCCTATATAGTTTATACCCTGGAACTGTGAGGTCTCAGTCATAGTTTAGAGTGGCCCATGTCTCTGTGATGGCTGCTACGTCCATCCCTCTCTCTCTGCCATCAGAGACTGAAAGTCTGCCATCTTGTTTGCTAGGCTTCTAGTGTTCAAACACACCTCTCTCCACTGCAACTTGGGCCTCCCATCCTCTTGATCTGCCCTCCATCACCACCCCTCCACCCCCCCAACTCCACCCTTCTCATCTACCTCCTCCCCTTGCTGTCCTGATTGGGGGTAAGGCCTATTGACCCCCTCCATAGGTGACTAAGGGTGCTATTCACCCTGCTTTCCCCACATCAGTTTAAATTGAGGTTGTTCCCTAAGTATTCGTCCAGCTTGCTTTTTGGAACCCTTGTACCTTGCCTACTCAAATGCAACCTGTCGGTATATAGAGGCCCTTGTTATCCCAGGTTCCTCCTCAGCCCCCAATGAGCCCATACCCCTCCTTTTCACACCACCCCTAAGCCACCCATTAAATTCCCCTATCCTTGCCTTCCTTGGTGTATTAGCCCTCAGGTACAGTACATTGACTATTGGCCACCAGGGTTATTATATAAATGAGTGACCTCCCTTGGACAACTCTAGCCCCTGGACCAGCATTGCTAAATTATTTTAATAATGCTGGGCCACTAGCCCATAAAAAATCCCACTAGCCCACCTGGGCTCCTACTTTTATTTACTGGTCAGTAGTCCATCTAGGGGTGATAAGTGGTTTTGCTGAGCCCCCCACCCCAACAACACTTTCTCTTCTCTTTTCCTATCTGTTTATTAATATTTATTTAGTTTTTGTTGACCGGGTGAGTGCACTAGACACTGAAATGCCTATTTTCAGGCACGACCCAGGAGGTTACAAAACTAGATTACATGACAAGAAACAAAAATACAACACATAGTGGTTAAAAACAGGAAAACAACAATGGCAAATAATAATAAATGATTTATTCCTCTATATGTCTATCTTCCTACTTTGCCCTAACTGTAACGTTTTATCTAAAGCTCCCTTTTTCTTTACTCCTATGCTGTACAATACCTCTTTCATATCTCTCCGCTCTCTGTCTCTGCTCCGGTTACTGACAAGAGGCTGACTCCTTCTATATCGGATACTGTATGTATTACTCTGTGTAACCCATCCTATCCTTCCTATCTACTCCCTAAGAACTACGGATCCTTTATGACCCCTTTACTATATTTTATTTTGCAGGTGCGACAGACATCATCCCTTCAGGACTCCTACCTCTGTCTCCCTTGTACACAAGTAAGAGACCCTCTATGAATTACCTCCTGATGCCTTGGGTTATAGTTACCTATTATTATTAACATTCTTATACAGTAAGACTTAGGATTTATGTTTCATGCTGGGCTAGGAAGTGCCATACAGATTTTATACAGTTCTGTTACGCACGTGTTGTGATGCTTCTCAGGCATTGGTGCTGTCACCAGGCCTCCACCTGGTGGCAGCCAAGAGCTGAGACAGTACACTACCCTAATCCAGGAGGAGAACTGCCTGGTGGCCACTTGATCCTCACCCGGACCTCTCCTCCCAACTGATTCCCGGCAACCCAAGCCCATTCCCGAACTAGAGTCTCCGGCATGGTGAAAGGTAAGGCACCACAGTGCCTCAGCCTTCTGCACCACTGGACCAGCAATGCCAGCCCTAATTTTTAACAGACTCTGTGGCTCTGTTTCAAGTTAGCCCTTGTCAAGGCTCAGCATCAACCAGGAAAGCACTGTCCACCAAAGTTCCCATTAGAGGATCAGCCACTCAGCCTGTTTTCCCATCAAGAGATGCACTGCTGCAGGAACAGTGCTGCCTCTTGATACGCCTTCCTCGACATCGTCACCCAGTAATGCTGCAAAGGGAATTTCTGTTGGGTCCATATAGTTAAACTTCTACTCTTATTGCATATTTCCTGAACATTTGAAACACACCCAAACAGTGCAGCTGTAGCAGGCCAAAAGGTTCCCTAACAAGTTCAGGACAGGCCAGACAGATTTGGAAGGAGAGGCAGGAAGCTTACTCAGCGACGAAGATGCAAGAGGTTTATTTACCAGGGACAATAAAACAAGATGACAGTTTTCTAAAACACAACAGGGTAACAAAATAAACAATGAAACAATACGACCAGGACCAACAATTGTTCGCACCAAGAACTGGGGGTTTATCCCTTTTAGTCCAAGTCCGGCATACACCAGGCTGAGATGATAAAACAACTGTTGAACCAAGCTTGGACTTTCCTATGCATTGGATGATCAGCAGCTAGGCATTAACCCCACAAAATGCTTGTTACAAACAGGCCAAAACGGGGTGTCCTCCAAATAAATAAAACACAAAGAGGAACCCTGCTAGCTGGATTACGAAGACCTTGGCGATCCTCTGTGGCTCCGGGCAAGACTTCTGGTCAGCAGATGGTTCTCTGGATTATCCACAGCAATGACCACTGGCAGGTCCCTGGCACCCAGATGACCTTTTAACAAGAAGACTACTGGTGGTGCGATCTTCGTGTGGCCTCTACAGAGTGACATGGGCACAAGCACACTTACAGATGGCCGACAAAATAAAAAAGGGCATGCACGATGTTAACTGTGGTCCCTCACGCATGAGCCGGGGTGGCTCCTATGCTGACTTACTTCTGGATACCTAACTAGTGGCTCTCTACCATTTACCATCACAGGACTGATTCTGGAACACTTGTGGTGGAACTTCTAAACAGGCTGGTGTCAGTGGAGGTGGTTCTGCTGCAGATGGCGGATGGGTCGGGGACTCCCCTGGGTCAGTGTTGGACTCAGAGGAAGCTGGTCCAAATGACAAATGCTAAGCTGGACATCAGGTGCACAAGGATGCAACTTGGGGACACAGTTTAGTAGCAAGTAAACAGTTCAGTTTCTGCAGCGAACAGTCCGGTTTTTGCAGTGGGTGCAGTCTGTAGGGGGTGCTAGGCAGGCAACAGCACAGTTCAGTTTGGGGGGATGCCTACAAAACCTGCACAGGACACCATGGGTTATCCAGGGCCCCTAGACCCTTCCTCCCCTTGTTAAATTTGTTCCCATAGATGCCATATAGCGTCAGAACCATCCATTGCTGGATCCGACCCAAAATGGCCACCGGGAGCAAATGAGTTAATGTATATGACTACCCCTACACCCGAGTCTACAGGGTTCTCGCCCTGGTCCTGCCTCCCTCATGAAAACCAATAAGGGCCTGCCGGGTGGAGGCTGTGGGACTCAAAACCAGCTCACTGGATGCACCAAGCCCATCCATCACTGACCACTCCAACCCCTAGGCTATACTGCCACCCCTGGACCCTCACAACATGCCCCTTCCATCCCTTGGAGCTTTTAAGTTGCAGCACCACTTTTAACTGCAAATAACAATAATAATTCAACAACAAAACAAAATACCATAGGGACTTTTTCCAGCCCTGGAGCCTTTCTTTATATTGGTTTGGGCACTTGGCCCACTGCTCCCTGATCCTTTCCCTCCTCGGGGCTGTCAGCCCAACCAGGTAGCCCAGTGCACCCCCCTTGTCTTTACTAGGGCATTGACCCTTTAACTTTGCTCTGGGCACTTTGCCTGCTGCCCTTCCTGTGCTCTGGGGCTCCGGCCCTCAAATTTTTCTCCTTCCCAGGCCCGGTGCCTATGGCGCAAGTTAAACCAAAGATCAGGCACTCAGCCTACTCACCACCACAGCCCAGGATTCTAGCACTGCTGGGGGAGGGGTCAGGAAACCTAGCCGGGGAGATGCACTCCCACCCAACTTCTATCTGGCTTGCATGTCTGCTGGGTTGGAACTACAGGGTCCAGGGCACGTTTTCCGCCCAGACCAATTTCCTGACGCACCTCTTCGGTCCACCAGCGCTTTCATTCCTCTCTTGTCGATCGGGGCTCTGCCCAGGGAGGACAGGTCACACTGGGGAGCTGCACTTCGCCCGACTGACCCTGCTACTGCTGCTACCACTGCTGGACTGAAGCAGGAGGGGATCGATGCCAGGGAAGCCACGGACAGGATTCAGGTACCTTTTTGTTTGTCCATTCTCCTTGCGTCCTTTACGTTCCACACTGTGCCACCAACTGCCCCTTGTTGACCACTCCCTGACCCTTTTGTAGGGCAAGGGAGAGTCTGGCTTCTGGCCAGAGGACTGGGCACTATGAGCCCAACAGGGAGGGTCCCCTGCCCCTCAATCCTCCTTCCCAGTGCTGTACGGCACAAAATTAGACAAAGGGACTGGGAGGGGATGGTGGGACTGCAGGCAAGGGGGGATGGAATGGGGGAACTGGCAAAAAAAAAATGAAAAATTTCCACGTTGAGGCAAGAGCCCCCATGTCATTGTGTTGCCCCTAACGTCAGGGTACTAAACAGTCACTTATGATGTCATAGTTTCCTTTCCTCCCACTGCATAATGAGTGGCTAGACTGTGTTGGTTGTGTTCCCAAGTCCAGGAAAGATGCAGTGGGAGTTGTCAAGGAATGTAAACAAACATTTTTTTTTTTGGTTAACACCAGGATCTTTTCTTTTAAAAGAAAACAAGAATCAGAATCAAACTACCAGCTACATAAGCAGTCTCTCCAGAATGTAAATCATAACATAATTTCTAAAGTGATTTTGTGAACTCAAGGTACCACTTTTGGTATATGGTACCTTAAGTCCGCGGCAGTCCCTATGCATAATTTTTAATATTTTATGATAAACCCATTTTAAGTGGTAAGTGATCATAGTTTGGCTCCAACAAAGTGACCAGATGATTCCTTCCACTTCTTGATTCAACTACATGGCGCCGTGCTTTCCCTTGCATGACGTCACTATGTGCCTGATCGTGGGCGAGCCCCTTTGAAATGAATGGGATTTTTCCTTACTTTTCAATACATTGCGATGGTGACTTGGAGATTAATAAGGGCCACTGATCAACTAACAAGGTACCTTTTAGTCAATCGATGGCCCTTTTTAATCTCCAAGTCACCATCACAATGTATTAAAAAGTAAGGAAAAACCCCATTAATTTCAATGGAGCTCACCCACGCTCAATGCACATAGTGACATCATGCAAGGGAGAGCGCAGGGGCATGTAGCTGAATCAGGAAGTGGAAGGGATCAGCTGGTCACCTTGTTTGGGCCAAACTATGATCTCTTGCCATTTAAAAAGGGCTCAACGTAAAATATTAAAAATTGTGCAGTGGGACTATCGTGGACCTAAGGTACCACAAACCAAAAGTGGTATCTTAAGTAATAAAGTATACAAAATCACTGGAGACAATTTGAGGCCTAAGGGGATTGACAGTGTTGCTTTACAACACACCCTACTCTTACCTTAATGCAGCTCAACTAATCAATCAATCAATCAATCAAAATCTTTATTTTACCAGGCGAACATCGTTGAGCAAAGCTCATTTTCAAGATGGACCTGGACAGAGTACATAGTCATAGAATACAACAGATAACTTATAAAAACAGAAAAGAGGCATATCATTGCAGTGAACTAATTGATGATAACAGCAAAGCTTAGACATAATATTTACAGAGTACAAGACATTCCAGTGATTTACAAATTAACTGTATTAACAGTACACAGATACAATAGCCTGGGATAACAGAAGAGGGAGTAGGAAATCATGATACAGTAACAGGGTCTAAAGATGATATCGGCGGCGGGGGGTAGTAGCAGCAGGGAGGACGATGAGGAGATGACAATGAAAAGAGGAAGGGGGGAGCCTAAGGGGACTCCTGGAACAGGGGACTGGTGCACTGAAGTGGTTTAAGTGCATGCGCCAGGTTGGGGGTAGCAGGGGAGGTCATAGACAGGTGATGGTATGGTCTTAGGGTTGGTTGCAGTATTAAGTGCGTACGCTGAGTTGGGGGTAGTAGGAAAGGTCATAAACAGGTGATGGTGTGAGCGTGACTCATGGTCGCAGCAACCAGATCAGGACATTCATAAAATAGGCAAAAGGATACTGAAGGGTGATTGTGGGATAAAAAGGGGAGAGAAAGTATTGTGTGGACAGCCTGTAAGGCACTAAATACACATTTAAGGATCAGACCTGGTTCGGAGGGGGGGGGCAATTACAAGATTCTTTGAAAAAGCAAGCATAAATTGTTTTGAAAACATCCACAGTCATGGGGTGGACCAGTTTCAAGGATTTTTGCAGCTTGTTCCACAGCAGGGGTAGAATGTAACTTATTGAGGCCCTACCAAAGCGAGATCTAGCCTTGGGTACAGACAGAGAAATACAGGAGTTACTTCTCAATGCATACTTGCCTACTGTGCTTAGTGGCAGACAATCTGATGTATATTGGGACAGTCTCTTAGTAATGGCTCTGAACGTCCAGATGGCTGCATTTCTCTGTTGTCTGTATGTAAGAGATGACCATCCCACAGTATAAAGAGCAATGGTGCGTCGAGTAAGGGAAACCAGTGATGGACCTTAAGGTTCTGTGGTAACGAGTATCCATCTTCATGAGTGCAGGGGTGGAGCCCTAACAGTACAGGAAATCCACATAGTCAAGAAGGGAAAGGAAGGTGGTTTGGACCAATCTCATCTTGGCCTCCCTCGTCAAGAAATGGTTATTTCCATAAAAGAGACCAAGTCTCTGTCTGAGCTTTTTTAGCAGCTCTTCTATGTGGTCAATAAAGGACAGCCTATGATCAATCCAGACCCCCAGGTATTTGAACTTCGTCATGTATTCCAAAGGTTTGCCTAAAAGTGTAATAATCTGAGGTGTCATTATAGGGGTGGTTGCATATATGCGGGGTGAAAAGAACATTGCATTGGTCTTTTTGGCATTTAGTAGTAGTTTCTGGTTTAGAAACTGAAGCTGTAGCTGGTTGAAATCATGTTGTAGATCAACGCGTGCAGCAGTGGGAGAAGGTCTTCTGATATAGAGCACCATGTCATCTGCAAAGAGATGAATGTTAGCTGCTTTGATATTGGTATTGATTCTGTTAATATAAATTGTGAAGAGTAATGGACCCAATATGGAGCCCTGAGGAGCACCTCTCGAAAATGGTTTTAAGCGAGAAAATTCCCCTTCTGCTTAACCTGCTGAAACTGGCCTGCAAGATAATTAGAGAACCACTTTAAGGAGTGTTGGTCCAAGCCAATGTTCTTGAGGGATGTAAGGAGCAAATCATGGTTAACAGTATCAAAGGCCTTGCTCAGGTCTAAAAATACTGAGCACACAAAATTCTTAGTATCCAGTTCGTACTGCCAATCATTGGTCACTGGTGCCGAGATGGTGTTATGTCGTGATCTAAAACTGGATTGAAGAGTGTTAAGCAGGTTCGCAGATTCTAGGTAGTTTCTGAGCTGGTTACTTACAATTTTCTCCAGCAGTTTGGATAGAATAGGCAGTAGAGAGATGGGCCTGTAATTATTAAGGTCAGCTGGGTCTGGATTTGAACAGGGGGATGACATGGGTTGTCTTCCATAAGGGAGGAATGTCACCCTGAGAAAGCAATAGATTGAAGAGATGTGTAAGTGGGACAACAAGGACCTGATAACCAACCTTCAGGAAGAGAGGGTCGAGAAAGTCCGCTCCAGCACTTTTCCTAATATCCAGCTGGGAAACACACTGCAGAGAGAATGAGGAGTTAGAGACAGGGACTCCTTGATCTTGGACACCAAGCTGGGATCAGAGATTATTGGTTGGAGAGTGTCAAAAGCTAATCCTGCGGTGGCAAAGTGATTATTGAGGTGTTCGAGGATGGTAGGCCTATCAGAGATAGAGGTGCTACCAACTGATATTTTTGTAGGTAGGGAGTTTCCAGAAGTGTAGCCTTCTAGATCCTTTAAGGTTTTCCAAAATTTGGAGGAACACTTCGAGGAAGCGTCGAGTTCCATACGATAGAAAGTTGCCTTTGTTTCTCTGACCAGCTTGGTGCAAAGGTTCCTCGCCCTCCTAAACATGATCCAATCGGTTGGGAGCTTAGATTTCTGGGCCATTTTCCAAAGCACGTCTCTATTTTGTAATGCAGACTTTAGTTGCGGTGAAAACCATCAGCAAGATTTCATCCTAGTGCGGACTTTAACCAATGGAGCGTGCTTATCCAGAGCCCCTATCACAATTTCATGAAAGATGTCATACGCGGTATCCACTGATTTTGCAAGGTAGAAGTCCTGCCAACACAGGGATTCTCTTAGCTCTATAATAAACACACAGGAATCGAAGTTGTGTCAGCATCTTTTGGTAGTAGATTTGGAGGCAGATGTGGATTTTGGGAAACCTCTTACACATGCAGTAAAGCAATGATCGCTGGTATCCGAGAAGAATACACCAACATGGGAGAATAGGTGTGGTTTACTTACTAGGATGAGATCCAGTGCTATTGTTTGGATTCTTCAAGTTTGGATGTGTAGGCGCATTGATAATTTGTGACAGCCGGAAGGAGTCACAAATAGCTTTAAGGGGTGTGGAAGCATTGGAAGTCCAATTCAGATTGAAGTCTCCTAGAATTATGACCTCTAACGGTAAGGATCCCAGAGTCTTGTTTAGGTGATGCAACAGCTGTAGTCCAGCAGACAGGGGCCTGTAACATCCAATTACAAACAGCAAGACCATGGAGGAAATCTCAGCTTTGAGAGATAGACTTTCAAATTTTTTTTGACTAGAGGTCGAGTCAATGACAGCGACATGAAATTTATCTTTAATATATATGGCTACTCCACCACCTCTGGGCTACCTATGCATTCTAAACAGTGAGAATGATGGGCTGTTCACTTCGCGATCAGCAGTTTCAGGTCTTAGCCATGCTGTGATAACCAGTAATATATCAGGAGTGGTATGACATACCCATGCCTGGATGGAGGTAAGTTTCCTTAAGAGGTTGCACGCATTGCCGTGCATAAAGCTCATGCTGTTGGGACTGGGTAGGTCAGATGGGGATGAGATGGTTACTGGCAGACCAGTGTTAAGTTCAATGTTGCCGGAGCACAACAGCAAAAGGAGCAGAAGCTTCCTGATAGCCTCTAGGAGAAGTCTAAGGGCTCTTGCTCGTTCGCGTTTGTGAGGGTAGTTGGAAGTAATTGCCGGGGCCCTGAAACTATTGCCCAGCTGTCTTAATGCTGCATAGATTAGGACCATAACTGTGAAATACATGGGAGACTGTGGAACACACATAGAGGGTGCAATGCCCACACTAACTATCACTTCAACTGTACCCCCCCCCCCACCAACGTAGATGTAATGCTAGATCCAGTTTGGGAAACAGAAAGGCACTTAAGTAATGATCCGGGAAGTCAGCTGGACATTGGCAAACCACTGAGTTTCTAACTGTGAGTGCACTACTGGATGGAAGCTGAGATAACCTAAAATGGTGACTAATGCATATAAATAGGAGGGACACACAGGGGAATGACAGGATAGCCGCATCATGCCCTGCCCTGCTGATTACCTTACAGCCGAGATAGCTCTGATTCTGAGAACAGGTGACAGGCAATGATAATGCTTCTTGACTAGTGTGTATGCAATATAGACAGTAGTAATCAATTTAAGTCCAAGCTAGTATACCCAAGGGCACACCACGGTAGTTTGCAAAATTAGCACACTCCGAGAGGACCGAAGTGACAGGCAAGTCATAAGACATGTGCATCTGGTTTCTGTACTGTAGCCCTTTAATGAACTGGGCATCTAACCACTTATATGCCTGTTTGCCAATAGGAGGAAATTGGGGAAGGTAGATGTGGTTAGCGTGGATTTAAGGTTGGCCTGGGGTGGGGTAGAAAAATTCAGACAAAGTACAGTTGCTCCGATTTACAAATGCTCCGATTTAGCAGAGCAGCGTGGTTCACTTCGCCTGCTGCTGAGCACACTATAGTTTCGGCTCTTAAAAGAAGATAGCCGAATCTGAGTGTGGTACCAGTGTAATCACACCAGTTCAGCAGCTAAATCCAAGGGGCAAAACTAAACAAAAAATGTAAACAGAATTGCAGGATGGATTCAGCGTGCAGTCCTGGTAGAGAAGCTTGAGGAAAACCGGCTATGAGAATGGGCCAATCCATAGGCTCCAACTTGAGAAATAACCTGATGTATTGCTCCCACTTTACTCTGGCTTCAGTTTCACTGAGTTTCATTGCCCTTTTAAGAATCAACTCCTTGTTTAGAGCTGGATTTTGAGCTGCAAGTTTAAGGCTTCTATTAAGGGGGGGGTCCACTTTCCCAAATACTTCTGTCTCCTTTTTGAGAGAAGGTATTGCTACTCAGCTGGCAATCATCATTAGCCAGGTTGTGCAATTCATATTACTGTCCCAGATGCCCAAAGATGTGGCATTTGGGCCTTGTTTATGTTTCAGTCAGGTAATTGTAAATTTTACTGCATTTAGAACACTATTTGTAGAATGTTTGTGTGGCAATATTTGTAACATATTGTGTTTATTCACAGAGCTGCATTTCTTGTTGCTGGCTTGGATGAATGAGTTTTAACATTTGGGGGGGTTCATGCTTGGTTTCTATGACTTTACGACATCAATATTTTATATAGCAGTGTTTCTTGATATTTAGCTTTGCAATTTGGGTGGGTGCATGTATTGTGATTTTTGTCATGTGGTTGTCTGTTTTGCATAACGTCCTTTTGATCTTGATCGATTATGCTGAACTATATATTACACATTTGAACAGAATCCCTGTTGAATTCTAAGTGTAACCTTGTAATTCAGAATTGAGTACTTTTTTATTTCACTGTATGTAATAAATGGATACTCTTTAAATGGGAGTGCCAGCATTTTGAGTGGTTTATACTTCACTGTGGGTGACAATAAAACTAGTTATATGCCCCCAAAAGCTTCCCACCCATCTAGTGCTACCCACACAAATCCACAAAAAGTATTTTATCTTTACAAAAACATAGCTTTCTCTTTTTTCATCTTCTCTTTTTCATCTGCTTTCTTGTAGATAGACTGTCCATGTTCATGCTTCACTGGGTTAAGCCTCTACTGCTAAGTGAGTCAGCTGATCAGTTCTGACAGTCTCAGTGGCAACATGCATAGCTAAGCACCAACAGAGGAAGTCAGGCCCATAATAAAGCAGTTGAAAAAAATAAATGATGTTTGTTCAAAGAAATAAGTTACATTTTTCAAAATTACATAATTTGGTGGGTCAAGATGGATTGTAGCAGATAGGTTGGGAACTTTAGGTGATGGGTGGGGTGAGGGAAATAGCTTACATTTCATCTTGCTCCACAGTAAGTTTGGGAAAATTGTGACCTTGCATGAAATGAATAATAATTTAAAGGAAGATAAGAGGGACATACGTCGATTGTGGGGAAGCTAATGGAGACTATCCTGAAGGAAAGGACAGTGGAATTCCTGGAGAATGGTCTTCATGATGATCGACAGCATGGGTTCACACAGGGAAGGTCTTGTCAGACCAACCTTGTAGACTTTTATGACTGGGTGACTAGGGCCCTGGATGAAGGCAAGGCAGTTGATGTCCTGTATTTGGACTTCAGTAAGGCCTCTGACTCAGTGCCACACAGGAAGCTGGTAGGTAAGCTGAAGGTTCTGAGGGTGGGGAGGGGGTAGGGTGGTCAAATGGATTGGGAACTGGTTGGAAAACAGACAGCAGAGGGTTATAGTAAGGGGAAACTATCATCAGCATGGGAAGCTGTCAGTGGGGTTCCACAGGGCTCAGTGTTGGGACCGGTGTTATTCAACATCTACATAGCAGGTATGGCAGATGGGATCCAGAGTCAGATAAGTTTGTTTGCTGATGACACCAAAATGGGGGCAGTGGTGGACGGGTGGAGAGAGGGATACTGCAGAAAGACCTAGAAACATTGGAGAGATGGTCATACACCTGGCAGCTGGGATTCAATGCAAAGAAGTGCAGAATTATACACTTTGGTAACAAGAATCCTTGATACAGCTACCAGCTGGGGTGTGTGCAGTTGTCGGTCTCTGTTGAAAAAGATCTGGGGAGTGCTGGTCACTAGTCATATGAAGTCATAGTGAGGCTGAAGGGGGAGGATGGGGACCGCGTGGAGGATGACAACAGTAAAGCTGACATATTGAACAGGTATTTCTGCTCAGTCTTTACTGAAGAAGAGGAGGGCAATGGGTCTGAAGGGAGTACAAGGGGTGAGAATGGTGCAGAAATGGACACAAGTCCCTTTACACGAGAAAGGGTCCTGAAGGAACTGGAAGTAATAAGAGTTGATAAAGCAATGGGGCCAGATGGGGTGCACCCAGGGTCCTTAAAGAACTAAGAGGTGGTGGCTGAACCTCTGGCTATCCTGTTTAGCCGATCACTGGAAACAGGGAGGTACCAAAGACTGGAGGATGCACATGTAGTCCCTTATACAAAGTGGGAACAAAGAGGAAGCAGGAACTACAGACCAGTCAGCCTCACCTCGGTAGTGGGGAAGATCATGGAAGCACTACTGAAGGAGAGATTGGTGGAACATCTGGTTGTCAATGGACTACAGGACCCAAGGCAGCATGGTTTCACCAGGGGGAGGTCATGTCAGACCAACCTCATTGAATTTTTTGACTGGGTGACTAGGGAGGTGGATCAGGGGAGGGCAGTGGGCATGGCCTATCTGGACTTCAGCAAGGCCTTTGACACTGTGCCACATAGAAGACTATTACACAAACTGGGGAATATGGGTGTGGGCAGGACAGTAGTGTGGTGGGTAGGTAACTGGCTGGGTGGCAGGACACAGAGGGTGGTGGTAAATGGCTGTCACTCCACAGAGGGAAGAGTGACCAGTGGGGTACCACAAGGATCAGTGCTGGGACCGGTCCTATTCAACATCTTCATCAGTGACATTGCACAGGACCTAGAAGGCAGAATTTCACTGTTTGCTGATGACACAAAGCTCTGTAACAGAGTAGACACACCAGAGGGTGTAGACAGAATGAGAAGGGACCTGCAGAAACTTGAAGAATGGTCAGGGGTTTGGCAGTTGAAATTCAATGCAAGGAAGTGCAAGATAATGCATATGGGGCACAAAACCCTGGCACAATATATCAGTTGGGGGTGAGGATATAGCATGCACCAAGCAGGAAAGGGATCTTGGGGTTATCATCTCTGATGACCTCAAGGTGAGAAACAGTGTGACAAGGCAGCAGGTAAAGCAAATAGGATGCTGGGATGTATAGGCAGGGCATCACCAGCAGGAAAAGGAGGTCATAATTCCGCTATACAAGACACTAGTGAGGCCCCACCTGGAGTACAGTGTACAGTTCTGGAGACCATACCTCACGTAAGGACATAGACAGGGTAGAGAAGGTTCAGAGGAGGGCAACAAAGATGGTGCATGGATTGCATCACAAGTCCCTATGAAGACAGGTTGAAGGAACTGAACATGTACTCACTGGAGAGGAGGGAGGAGAGGGGATATGATAGAGACATATAAGTATCTTACAGGGAGGAACAGGGTGCAGGAATACACTATTTTAAGTGAAAAAGATGTTCCAGGACTAGAGCATGGGATGAAGTTGGAGGAGGACGATTCAGAGGAAACATGAGGAAGAATTTCTTCACAGAACGGGTGGTGGACAAGTGGAACACCCTGCCAGAGGAAGTGGTGAGGGCTGAAACAATCACGGATTTAAGAATGCATGGATAGACATAAAGGAATTCTGGAGGTCAGGAGTAAGGGGCAACAGACTTCTAGGAAAACATAAACTGAACTTACAAGCTCAAATGGGCAGACTGGGAGGCCATAGGCCCTTATCTGCCGACACTGTCTATGTATCTATGTATCTATGAATTATTCTGCACAGTGTAGGAAGGTGGCGACGAAGGCCAACAAGATGCTGGGGTGTATAGCCAGGGGAATCACATTAAAGAGTGAAGAGGTGGTTCTGCCTCTGTACAGGGTTCTGGTCAGGCCTCACCTGGAGTACTGTGTGCAGTACTGGCACCCCTTCTTAAAAAGGGACATCAGACTGTTAAAGGGGGTACAGAGAAGGGCGACCAGGATAAGTGGGATGAGAGATAAGCCCTACGATGATAGGTTACAGAAGCTCAATATGTACTCCCTAGAGGACAGAAGAGATAAGGGTGATATGATTTAGTCCTTCAAATACTTGAAGGGCATAAACAGGGTTAGCCACGAGGGTCTGTTTAGGTATAGAAAAGAAGGAACTACACAAGGACATAGTCTGAAATTGGAGGGGGTGGGTTCAGAAGAGAGATGAGGAAGCACTTCCTCACAGGGTGATGATGGCTTGGAATGCATTGCCTGAAGAACTGGGTTCATATACATCAGTAGGGGTATTTAAGAGGGTCTGGGACAGGGTCAAGGGCAAAATCAGAGCTGGGGGAGGATGGTGATAACTCACATGGTACAAGCAATGAGGTAAGGAAAGAGGGAGATGGGGGGCAGCATCAGTACTCAACGCTGAGAGCTGCACACTCAAGCAGACTTGAAAGACTGTAAGGCCTGTATCTGCTGCCAACATCCTATGTTCTTATGCTCGTAAGCCCAGAGCTGGAGGAAGGAGGGTATGGGGTGAAGTTGTGATAAGATCAGAGGGATGTGAATGGGTAAGACCATGGAGAATTTGAAAAACAAGTCAGACAATAATGCAGTGGACGCAGTTTTGGGTAGGTTGCCAGTATAGGTGACAAAGGATGGGAGTGATGTGATTTCTTTCAGAGGATGGATGAGAAGTCAAGCAGCTTAATTTGAATCAGTTTGAATATTTATAGAGGAGGAATATGGAAATTTCATAGGAGCATCAGTTACAGTAGTCAATGTGAGAGGAAATAAAGGCATGGGTAACAGTTTCAGCAAAGGAATTGTCTAGGAAGTGACATATACAGGAAATATTGTGGAAATAACAGTAAGCAGACTTGCAGACCCTAGAGATATGTGGGGAGCTTCAAGCATGCGTGGGATGGACACAGGGGCATATTAAGTAGAGGAACAGGGGAAGGGAGTTACACCTATGGCTAACTAGGGTCAGTGGTGGTGTAACAGATAGGGACAAGGGGCAGACTAGATAAACCTAAAGGTATGTTTCTGCTGACAAATTCTATGTTTCTATGTGGAGTAAAGGTAAATTCTTAATGAAGGAGGATATCCAGCTTTCTATTGGGGGAAGGGGCAAAGGAGAACTGAAAGAAGAAGAGAACGACAGAAGAAGAAGAATTGTGGCTGATTTTGCCAAGGAGCAGGATCTTATCCTTAGTAACATTAGGTTGAAGTAAATTTAAGTTTGAGCCAGGAGTTAATTTTGATGACAGGTCCCCAGGCTCGTTCCTGAACCTAGGTCGCCGGCGTCGCAAGTGTATCACTATAGCTGCGCCGGTGGGCTGGCGCTGGGTAGTGTATTTTTTTATTTTTTTATTGCTGCTTTCATTTGTGCAGTTGCTGTGGTGGTGGATGTTTATTGCTAGTGGTGCTGTGGAGATGGGGTTTATTGCTGGGGATATGGGGTCCTATGCACTAGAGGGTGGATTGCCTATCTGAGGTATCTGAGATGCATAGGCAATCATAAGTTGGAATTCCATGCAGCAGGGGTCCAACAGACACATGGTGGTTTTCACAACAAGGCCATGAGCCCCTTATGCACCTGATCCCCTGACCGATCATGCAGCTACATACCACAGGCAGCCTGGGGACGTGTGCACACTCCATGCCATTCACTAAGGCATGGAGTGCTGGGCACGGGGGCACAAGATACACTAGGAAAGACCCTGCCGAAAATGTTACATGCCCCCTCAACAAACACCTGCCAGCAGCAGTGGGACTGGAACATCCTCCGCACTGCTGCTTCAGCCCACCAGACTGACAGGGAAGGCGGGAGGAAGCCATTCAGGTACATGCCCATGGTTTTACTAGTTGAGCTTCTGCACCTTCCCAGGATCTCCTGCTTGTGCGCAACAGGGGATTCACTTTGGGGCCCAGGATGGACATCCGATTGGATGCCTGCCTGTGTATGCGATCTACCCCTGTGCACCTGCACATGGGGGGGGCCATGGACAGGCACCCTGTGGGTGCACGTGGTTGTGCATAGCACTTGCACTGTGCCCATTCATGGGCACATAGCGACGTGGACCAGGAAAATGCAAATTGCATGTACCTAGCTTGCAGTCATGCATAGGTCCCATTGTGAGTAGGGGGTTGTTCGTGTTTTTTGAATTTCTGTTGATGTTGTCATGGGCCTTTTTTCTTTTTCATTAACTTTTATACCACTAAATGTTTTCTTGCTATTTTGCATGCAGGTATGTTGTCTGAACTATGTTGCAATGCCATCTGAGTTTATCTTGTGTAGTTAATGGCTATTCTATGCTTTTTCCCAATCTTCTAGCTGTCCTGCACAGCTGGGTGTATCATCAGCAGCTGAATTGGGGGTGGGGGTGGGGGCATGTTCTGAAACCTTACTGTGGTCGTGTCAGTATGTCACGTGCAGACCTTGCAGTCTGTGGTTGTGTATGTCACTAGCAATGCAAGTGGTGAGTGGCCAGTTTGTTCTTAGTCTACATCAGGTACTGAGACAGTCATGTGCCTGTGCTCTGTAGTCACTGTCACTGGCTGTCAGTTCTTGCATTGGCCCATGCTGTCCTGACATGCTGCCTATATGACAGCATAGACTGTGGTGAAGGAAAAGCAATGGAGGTTCCATTTTATCCCTCCCTCCCACTGTACTGCAGACTCTATACCCCAATTTGATTACTGCCACAGATACAAACTGTTGGAATGTTATACCTACTCATACTAGGTTAACCTATGCTGTTTGTGATTTGTGACTGAACCCAGTCACTATGCTGATGCTAGCTTGCTAATGCCACTTTTCCTGCCCCAATTATGCACAGTGGTGTTATGTATTGCATCTGTCGCTTGAATTTAGCAAATGTAATTGCAGAAGGTTGTAGTTTTGCACCTGCAAAACTATGAATGGAGCCTAGGATTCTCAGATTACATGAAGAGATATTTAGATCTGTTTACTATGGCAACCAGAAGGATGGGGGTGGGGATATAAGGGTCAGTGTTAAATGTGTAACACTTTTCATAATACAGTGATCATCTAAACCAGTTGACAGCTACAGAAGAAACTACTAGAGATTTAAAATTTAGAATTTGACAAGTGCCAGGGTCACTGGACGTTTGTGAAAATGGGCATTTTTGCTCACGTATACAAATAAAATTGATTGATTGATTGATAACTTCCAAATGGGGCCATGTACTGCTACTCACTGTCTGAAGTCTATATTAATTCTCTCAGCTTCTTTGCTGTGGGATTAGTGTTTGGATTGTATTTATTTATAGATGTTCTCTTGTTTAAAAAAAAAAAAAAAACTGTTTATAACTGGGTTTGCCAGCTGTTAGTATATTTTCAAATGCATGGAGGGGCTACAATGGATGGCTGTGTGGTTTTGTTCATACATTCACTGGTGCAAGGTTTACCTGCTGTTCTATTAAAATGAATCGAAACCTCTCTCCTTCCTCTCTCATACAGCACTGATTAGTTGTTGATACTTTGGACTTTTTTTTGTCCTGAGATGGGTTCTCAGTGACTGCTACATGTCAATCGATCAGCTCCTGTGTGCTGGTCTTTCTTGTGCTATGACTGGTAAGTCATTTGGACCCAGGGAGTCCAGCAGACAGTGTCATTGTTTCACATAATAATTCTCAGTTTCAGTCCAGTTTTCATACTTCGAATCACAAGAAAATTGCCAGGCTTGTAATTAATATTTGGTGCGAGGTAGAATAAAGGTTGCAGGACACATATTAAAGCATGCTTCGTGGCCGGTTACGCTTGCAAATATCATTCAATCATTAGATTTATGTCTAGATTACTCTTACTGTCAAACAAACATGGTTTCACTGGCCCCAGATCACAAGGAGTTTCTCCTGTATTCATTTTGGTTTGCTGCACATTGTACTCGAGAAAGCAGTTACCCTTGCTGTCAACTTTTTCTAAAATGTCACTCCCTGACTAATCTTGCTGTTCTTTATTATACCAGGCAGAATGCAGCCCAGTGCTAAAAATAACCCATGTAGCAGAGCCACCATATTTTCTGTATGTTAGTTTCCTGGATGAATTCCTTTTTGTGGGGGGTTCGAAAGGGTTGGACACAGATGCTAATCCATGCTGCACCTGTGTCTGCATGTGACTGTTTCTGATCTGCCCTACTGCTAGCATCAGTTTGCAACAGAAAGTTAGGATTTGCAGCACAAAACTAATTCACATGCAATTTGAGTAATTTTGTGGCCTACAATTGCATCTTTTTATGACAAGGAATTCTGATACGGTTAGACCAGCTAAGAATGTATATTAATAATGCAAATGTTTGTAACATTGACATGTAGGATGGCCCTGAAAACAGACTCGTGGCTAGTAGTCTCATCCTGTTGAATAGAAATAGAAAATAAATTCATTCATGCATCCCAGTTAGACTGTGGAGCAGCTTGGACAGATGCCCATTTAGAAAGCATTGGTGGACAGATCCTTGGCAGATCCATTTAAAAATCGTGCAATTACATTTCTGTCTTCATCAATGAAAGGCATTTGTTAGAGCATGATTACCTTTCCCAACTTTTTTATTTGCCTTTTGTATGTAATGTTTGCTTTGTATCAGGGAACTTTGTGTCCGGTCCCTGAACACTAGAGTGGGGTACAGTACCTGTTTTTACTCCAGAGAGAAGCAATGCTTCCTGTATGCCATGTACAGTGCCAGGTTCATATTTAATGCAACTCTCCCTCACTGAGCCTATCCACTGAAGTTACCTACTATTTCACTCACTGTACATGTTCTTCTCCAAGCTTCCCCACCTTGGCCATCAAGTTGTACACAGCACAAGAGTTTTGTGCACTCTCAGGATTTCTAGCAGTGTTTCTCTTTTCCTGTTCGTCTA
Organism: Neoceratodus forsteri; assembly: GCA_016271365.2. Classification (NCBI taxonomy): domain Eukaryota; kingdom Metazoa; phylum Chordata; order Ceratodontiformes; family Ceratodontidae; genus Neoceratodus; species Neoceratodus forsteri. Next base: position 499,293,382 of record CM028135.1, on the reverse strand, counting down.
TGTATTTCTCTTCCTCACAGTCACTGCAAGTACTGAATCAGAACTCCATGCTGTTTTAGAATGGAAAGTGAAAGTCAAGCTGAAAGGGATGCAAAACAACTGTTACTCCAGTCATAATGCATGGCAGGTATCCAAAGTGCCACTGTTGTTGAATGTCATTCGTAACAGTGAGTGAGCTCCAGTGTGTGTGTGTGTGTGTGTGTGCGCTTGCGCATGTGTGTGTGTGTGCGCGCATGCGCGTGCGAGCGTGTGTGTGTGTGTGTGTGATCCACCCAGGTATAATGGAGATTGTCACCCTTTGAAATCAATAGTGGAAATGGGGAGGGGGGCGGGGAACTCGGCTCCAGCAGTGAAATGGAGTAGGACTGCTCTTGTGTAATCTGTACCTTCCTATTGGCATAAAACTGATTAAATAAAGTGCATTATAGAAAGGGTCTCAGAAATGCTCTATTCTGATTGGCTGTCAGCATTCCAACAGCCTTACATTAATCTCTGTTACACTGTAAGTTTATGGGTCTGGTTGCTGGGTATCTTATGGATATGAGTGTCACCTCATGTGCTCTTAGGACAAGAGGACTGAGACCTATAGGTGAACAGGATGTAAGAGACAACCCTCTTAGATCCATAAGAGACCCTTCAAAGGGACACATGAAATTATTATAGATCGCTAACATCTTTTTAAAATAAAAACTCCTTTTTTTAAAATTTAAAACACTGACAGCATTAGTGTTCAGCAAGAAGGCCATTACAGTGGCTTAGTGCATGAGATACTCTTACAGTAATAAGAGTACCTCACACACAACTGAAGGGAAGCGCTGTGATTGGTCAGGGATGCTCCCATGATCTAAAATGTCATGTACTACCTGCTCACCCTGGCACATTAATTCTTCCTGTCTGTATTCAATCCTCTAGCACTGCTGAATGGCTGGAATGGTGCATTCTGAATTCTGAACCAACATTCGTAAACAGTTGGTAGATTAACTAGTTTATTAAAAATTCCTCTCAATGAGGAAAATATTTAAAAGGTACACTTCTGACACTCTTTTTGTGAAATTAGTTTTTATAATAGCAATAAGACACTCCCAGGAGTTAGCTTAAAAGTCAGCTAATCAACCCCTAGGGGCAGTATGTGCATCATGCCACATTATGCCCCTAGGGAGTGATTCACAGACTGTTACTATAACCCCTAGTCACACGTTATTGCTTAAATAATGAAATAAACAATGAGGAAATGTATCACCAGACTCCAGTCAGGTATGTTTGATCCTAAATAAAAGGTGCTGGGTTCCCTCAATGATACTTTTTCCATTTCCAACACTGGTTGGACTTGACAGTAGTCATTTATGTTATAAAAATGCAAACCCAAACATCAGGAATAAGGAAGCAATTCTAGCAAGGTGTTCTGTACGACAGTTTCCTACTGCTTAATCGTAGTCTTGATTTTACTGTAAACATTTTCAATAAAACTATGAATGAGACTTAAGCAACAACTAAGGCACGATTGTGGGTGGGCTACTATGAGCTAATCCTACATCTCATGTGCCAAACCACATCAACCTTTAGTTTTTGTACCACAGACAGTGCCCAATATCAGTCAGATATGCCAGTGGCCTACAGAGAGAAATAAGCTACCAATATAACTATAACTGACATAGTTCTACTGCATGAAACTGACCATAATACAAAGTGATACATGTCAAATTACAAATATACAAGGCATAACTTGCATTGCCTAGGAAGAAATATGCTACTGTTGAAAATGCAGGAGCTGTAGTTTTATAATTGCTTAACTAAAAACTGGAAAATACCTAATATACCAGCTTCCTCCCTTACAAGGTAATGAATTAAAGACTCTAAGTCATCATGAATAAAGTTATTTCCCCAAGTGTCCTCCCGGGGCCTTCACTCATCATCCCAGGTAGCTAGTTGAGCCAATACTGATGTACTTTCCAGTTCTTCTACTATTAAAGTGAAGGGGTGCCATCTGAAATTAAATGTGTCCATTCTTGAATGTAAGCAAGCTGAGATTTTGTTCTATGGATTTCAACAGTCTACAGTTCACTAACCATGATCCACACCTTCCCAGCTACCTGACCGCTATTATGAAATGAGTTATGCCATTTCAAAGTTAAAATGCATTTTTATTTTAAAACAATCCCTTGGAGCCTCACTGTGTGCAGGCCTTACTTTACACAATGGCAGGGCGTGCACACGACCTACGTGAAAGCCATGTGATAGTCACACCACACATGGCTCCTATCCAATCAGTAGGCTGGATTTACATTTTTTATTTTATTATTGGTAGTACAACTGAGATGCAGTATTTAGTTAGCAGTGGTGTACTACATCTTGCCAATCATGTACAGTAGCTGTGTTGGGTTTGAATCCCAAACTCCCACATACCAGTTGTGTTCTACATCTAGTCAATCATGTTCTGTAGCTGTGATGGGTTTGAATCCCACTACTGCTACATATTCACTGTGTTACCCTGAGCAAGCCAATTACCTTCCTGTGCTATACTTCTCTATCAGCTCTCTGAAATCTATCTCTGGGCTGTTTGAATCCTAGCCATCTAATGGTACCAACCTTCTTTCCCTTCCCTCTCTTCATCATAAAGTGCTAGGAAATATGGTTTTATGTTGTGCCTTGTATATAAACTGATACAGTTTTTATAAAAGCACAACATAAAACCAAATGATTTCCTTTCCCTTCCATTCCTTTACTTTCACAGAGGGAGTTGAAGTGTAACGTGCTTAAGGTTACACAGTGAGGAGCAGTTGGCTGTGGTGGGATTTGAAAATGGAGCGTCTAATCCTCAGTCTTTCTCTCTAACCACTAAATCACTTTGCTTGCCTTAAAACCCCTTATTTGTCATTTTCTGATGATCATTCACGAAGTTTAGAGAAGCTGTATTTTCAGTGCAGGCTTGCAGCCCTCCATAAGTTGCAAAGTCCATAATTAGCAGCTGTGAGAGTTCTTGTAATAATGTGTGACTATACAGAATATATGAGAGAGGTAATAGAAGCTGAGTGTTCCCTCTTTAGAGAGGCATGCACTTAAGGGCTCTGATTAGTTGGGGGCTCCAGCCAGACATTCAAATTCCAAGACAGCTCATGCATATGTTTTTGCAGGTATTCTGACAGGTTAGGCATGTCTCCTTTGTTAGTGCTACATCTACAGCGGATTCAGTGTAACACAGCAGGTAAGGAGATGCTAAGACATTAAAAAAAAAAGGATATAGGTAGACTGGTATGAGATGATAACTTCTGATATATTGAACAGAGGAGCACTAGCAGGTCCTGCTGCATATCCACCACTAGGCTGTGTATCTGCACTACGTACATCACCACAACCCTACCAAATGCACTCACATGCCAGGCATGTAGCCTTGAAAATGTGAAAACCCTTTGATTATAAGAAGTCTTTTGTTGTGAGTGGTGGTGTTTTGTTAAGTATAAGATTGAAACTGGAACCCATGGCACAGGGATCTGAATTGCTGTTTAAAACACTTTGATACCAATATTACAAGAGACACTTTATATTGGCTCTGCTGGGCAGGATAAAATATTTCTGTTCTGAACAATATCTACAATCTAGTAAATTTAGAATGATTTACAATTGCTGTGTTGTACTATTCTTGAAATAAAATGCTCATAGTCTAAGTAGCAATGCTGTTTCTCAGTTCAGGGTGTGTCAGCTCTGTGAAACAGATATTACTGTACTGTATGTCTTTTCATAACAGAGTTGTAAGAAAAGTCACCATAATTAAAATCAAGGAACACGTGCATTACGTTCTTTTGGTTTAAGCTCTGCCAGCTGATGCACAACTTGATTATCTTGTCAAATGTGCATTAGCCAGTGACTTAATTGTTGCAAATGTTTTTGTGTTACAGCTAAAATATTAATTATAACTGAATAAATTCAGTAATAATATTTAAATCCCCAATACTGTAGGATACTGTGCCTTAGAATGAAGACTTGCACTGCAGGACACATTGTATGCAAATAACCCCAGACTGAAATAAAGACGATAAATGCCTAAATAACTTGTTTGCCTATTTCTAATAGCACCTGCTAGTTCTGCTTTCTTTGGCAATATTGAAAACACAAACACATTCCTTTACTGAATAAAGAAAACAACAAAAAGGCAAGTTCAGCAGTAACGACAGTATCTCTTGCAGGGGGAAATAATCACAGTATAAGCCCAGCTAAGTTAATGAGTTCTGTTAATTTAACAATAGAAACTGCAGATTTATTTAGCAATGACATCATCAGAGCCCTTAAAGTGAAAGTGCCCTGTAATCACCTAGATGTACCTCCCCAGCAGAGCATGATGAACACTTCTTTATAAGCAGCATGGGTATAGAGAGAGAGAGAGAGAGAGAGAGAAAGAGAAAGAGCTAGTGTTAAGCGACTTCCACAAACTTCAGATGACAGTGTTTGCAGTGATCAGTCAATCTAAATGAAGTACACATCATTTACTGGATAAATAAGAGTCTTCTTAGTGCCTTCTGAAAGTTTTAACATAAATTGGTTTCCCAGTGGACTAGAAAGGGCAGATGGCAGCAGAAGCTCAGCTATATTACCAGCTATGGGTTTGTAAGGATTGCTGATCAGCAGGGACCAATGTGTTAGGCTGCCTTCATGGACACCAGAGATCACAATGGTTATTGACATCAACAGCAGCTACCTTTTCAGCAATATCAGATCCTTCATCAACGAAGACAGTTTAAGAGAGCTCAGCACAGCTAGAATGATTTCTGGCTCCTTGGATCCATATCCTCTGAAGATCTTTCAGGATGCCACTGCAAGTCCATTACCAACTTCCAGCTTCTCAGCAGAGAATGACACTCAGTGCGGGGAGCAGATTTTGAATTATGGCAACATCGAGAAAGTTATCATAGGGGCTATCCTCTCCCTGATCACGCTGCTGACTATAGCTGGGAACTGCTTGGTTGTTATTTCAGTGTGTTTTGTGAAAAAATTAAGGCAGCCCTCTAACTACTTGATTGTTTCACTGGCTCTGGCTGATCTTTCTGTGGCTGTGGCTATAATGCCCTTTGTGAGTGTGACTGATCTCATTGGAGGGGAATGGATTTTTGGACATGTTTTCTGCAATGTCTTTATTGCCATGGATGTGATGTGCTGCACTGCTTCAATTATGACTTTATGTGTCATCAGTATTGACAGGTTAGTACAAGTAGCACAAATTGTGAGACTTCCTTATGTAGAATTTGGTTTGTGGCTCTTCTTTTCCTCCATCTCTGTCTCTCTGTCTCTCTCTCTCTCCACACACACACACACACACACACACACACACTGAAACATTTCTAGACTAAGACTTTCTAGACCAAGACTGAGGAATGCCAGTGCGTATGCTGTTCTGCACTGACAGCTTTAATGTTGCACACACATCAAAATGTTGTGCCATGTTTGAAAGTGTGAGGATCATTATCAAAGTCCCTTGATTGGAAGAAATGCCTTGTGTATTATTAGTGGGTAATGATGTATCAATAGGTGATACATGAACTTGCTTGCAAGGGTTTACAATTCCACAAGGTGTCACTTTAATGTTTCACTTTACAGATGACTTGTGAAATCTCACCATATTTTATGAATCAACAAAAGCTATTTAAGAATTACACAATTAGTGACACATAATTGCTCTGTATACCACACTAGAGATGAATACATTGGGTAATTTAATCATGTTGTTCTGGGATTAGTATTTATTGTCACACTGAAAATGATATTTATCTTAGCACATGTTGTTTACATTAGACTCTGGAAATAATGCACAGTGCACAGTGGAAAGGCAGTATTAAGCTAAAGCCATTTAAAACACTTTTAAACATGTTACAAATAGTACAATATATGCCAAATACTACACATACTGTAAGTGGTTGCATCAGAGAAAAACACATTTATAGCCACACAAGTGGTAAGACCTGCATCACTGACTCTTGGCTAGTGGAAATAAATGTATTATTCTACTGCCAGCCATTGTGTATTCTCAATATATTTTGTTTGCTACTGCAGACAGTTTTTGGGAGGTCAAAGTGGATGACACGGGTGCAACTCTCAGTTTTGAGCCAAGCCTGCGTCATCCCAGATGTGCACAGTGACTCCTGCTACAGTAAATGTAATGTTGCATTTGCAACAGTTTCACTGCTTTGTGCCGGTTTTAAAATGTAGAAACATAAAGATTCTAGCAGACAGACACTGAATCCAGTCTGCTTTACCTTGAAACCACAGCTCTTTTGGACATCCCCATTTTTCCCTTTTATAAGCCCTTTGAAAGCTTCGCAGCCAGCTTTCAACCCAGAAATGGTTCACACATTGACCACTGCACTAGGCAAGTTAGTGCACCTATCCAGCTCTCTCACTGAAAAAGAGCCCCCTCATGTCTTTCTTGAATTGCTCCATACCCATGAAATTAAAGTTATTATGGCCCCTTGCTGTGGAATCCTGAGTCATCTGGCAAGGTTTGGAGTGGTTGACCCGACTGCATTCTTGCAAAAATGTGAAGGTCTCTTGCTGGCCCATCAGCACAGCAGTAGAGCTTCTGCTTTGGATTCGGTGACCCAGGTTCAATAATGAACTCGAGTCATCAGAGGTCCAGCTGAGAAGAGGAGGATCAAGCGCCCCATGGACTGCTCTCCTCTTCTGAAGAGGGAAGAGGGTAGGGAAGCTTCCAGAGTTTGACTGAGCCCTGGAGGAGGCCAGGGATCTGACGGCTGAAGCTAGGCAGTGTTCGGAGGCATGCCAGATGTGTAACATATGCACCATCATGTCCTTGCATGCCATGCCTTCTTGGGACACAAAACTGGAAAAACCATCTGACTGTGCACCAAGGATGTCTGTCCCATTCCTCGCTCCTATGTACTGATCAAGTCTTCATTGGGGGTAGTGCTCCCCTGGTGGCCCTGTCCTATGGGGCAAACCAGTATGCCCAGGAGTTGAGGTATATTGGGGGTGAATGGGGGTGGGTGCAGAGAACACGACTGATGCATGATTGGTCAGATGGAGCCAGAAAAAGCATACTAAATTTAAAAAAGAAGGGAAGGTCTCTATTACATCTCCCTCTCCCTTCTTACCTTCAGTTAGAACATATTAAGGCTCTCCAATCTTTCCTCATATGATTTTTTTTCTGTTGTCTCTGGATGCATTTAGTGGCCCTCTGCTGGATGGTGACCAGTTTACCCTGTCTTTTTCTAGGTGTAGACTCCAGACCTGAACATAGTTCTCAAAGTGAGGTCTCACAAGAGACTATAGCTATAAAGGGGCAAAATCATCTCCCTACTGCAGCTGGCAAAGTCCTCCTTTATTCATCCCGGCATTCTGTTGGCTTTCCCATATGCCTTTTTTGCCTTCTTTTCATTAAAAAGTGATATAATTGTCACATTTTTAATGCAAGTGGACCCTGTAGTGTTGCAAATTGTAGCACTTGTGCGTCTAGGTTAGATCACCTTTTTGGTGACCTAACTTATTGGTGCACAGTGCCAAGACAGAGAAACATACTGCATCTCAATGTCACATGGCCAGAAATCCTGCCCAGTACAAATAACATAATACGCTGTTGGTATATGCCAGCCAACAGAGCCATTCTAAAGCTGAGATTTATGATGGTTAGGAAATTGTACAGTAATTTAGCCAAAAACGTTGAAGCTGACTCTAAAACTAAGAAAGATATAAACCATGCCAGTAAATATGCTTGGCTAGTGGGATATTTAGCTTCTAGAGGATAAAGAAAAGAAGGAAAACACTTTTTTTTTTTGTGTCAGATGTACTTGAGTGATTAATTGTGATAACTATGGGCCATATACATGAACGAATGTGGTGCCTACGTGCCACTAATTTGAGGCACATAGGCAACCACATGGGTGAATGCCACACTGCAGGGGGTCCCACGGATCCCTGGCAGCATTCATCAAGGGCACGTAAGTGTGGTGCAGAGCACTTACATGCCCACCTCCATAGCTCCTCAGGGATGTCCGCACAGGGGACGTGTCAGGGGCGTGCCTGCACTATGCGGCATTCACAAAACCACACAGTGCCAGATGGAGGGACACCGGGTACACCTGCTGACACCAGGCGTAGCCCTGTTCACACCCCCCATGTTCACCAGCCATCAGGTGAAGCAGCACCACTAATTGGATCTCCATGCTGCCCCAGCCCACCATGCTGCAGGGGAGGGCTGGAGCAGTGGCTCAGGTGACTGCCCATAGGCATGTCAGCAATGCTGTTATACACGGCTCTGCAACTTCCCCCTGCTTCCTCTGCAATGGTGCAAGGGATCCACTCAGGGATCCAGTATGGGCATCTGATTGGATGCCCACCTGGGTCTGCAGCTCTGCCCCTACTGACCACGTGCCCCTACACACCGAGGGGATGTGGCCACAAATAGGTGCCCTGGGGGTGCATGTGGTCATGCATGCTGTGCACCTTGCGCATGTCCGGGGCCGAGAAGGTAAGCGGGTGGGGTATGCACCTCAGGTGCATATAACCCACCCATTGGTGTATAGAGCCTGAAGATTATTGCTTCATATAGTGATCACACTATCATATTATTAGAATAAAGCCACACGTACAACTTAATGCTTAAAACATTGCTTTTGAACTGCCAGCTTGTCCTGCCATTCTTGTTCTATGCAAAGTGGTACTGCTTTCTGAGTGGGGAGAAAGATTATTAAAACATCACAGTAATTTTATTGTCAATATCCAGAATAAAATGACTGTGGTGATGTAGTTGTGATTCTTTCACTGCAAGTGTTGAATCCAGTCAATTTTTGGTTAAATAAAGTGTGAGTAGAACTGTATTCTGATTGGACATGTAGCACAGAGAGATTATATAAAATATTATACTATGGCCATCACAAAGCCTACAATCTGATTGGCTGAGATGCCTGTCTGACATGAGTAAATCTCATCACAACACACGCATCAGGTACTAGCCGTCCAGCTGACTGATTCACAAAAATCATCCAAATCACTACACTGTGTACTCTTTAAAAACATTTCCGCTGACATTTTTTCCCCAAACCTCTGTAGTACTGAGCCAAGGCTTGTTTCCAGGTGTGACCCGGGGAAAGGGGAAATGAAGTGAAACAGCAGCAGACAATAGCAAAAACAACATCTAAGCAGACAGACGAGCAATGTGCTACAATAATAGAATAAATAAAGAGCAAGTTGTACGTAGTGCAATTATTACTTAATTATATGGGGAGCTCTTCTTAACACAATCTTTTAGACAGCTTTAGTTTGTGATAACCTACCAAACCATGACAGTGAAGGGGTACATAAAAATAAGTTTAAACAGCTTCCATGTTTTTATTTTGTATAATGACTAGTTTCTGGGGAAAAATACATTTTTTTTACTCAGGAAGGATAATTGTTTTAAAGACTTTACTGACAAGAACTAATTCAAGATTTGCAGATAGCACATTTTTGTTGTGTGCCTTTGCTGTGGAATTAACTCTCACTTTCTCTACAAAACGTTACTAAACTTCTTAACTTTTGAAAATAAGTAAAGTGGCTTTGCTACTGCTGAATAGTCTTGCACTTGTTTCAACTGACTGCCAATATTTATTACTCTGTCACATGGAGTAGACTGGAAGATATCTACAACAGCATTTGAAAGGTTAATAAGTAGATGTGATAATATCATTGTCTTGTAATGCCTACCACCTGTAACCTCTTGCCCTGGGACATGTCCAGAAATAGGACTATTAGCCGTAAAATCATTTTTCCCAGTGATAAAACAAATAAAAAAAATAAGACAGCTTTCTATGATTATGTGAAGAGCTGTAGAGCTTGGGTTACCATGGGAACCTAAGAAGATGAGAAAAAAGAATTAAGGGACTGTGTCAAAAGTGCATCATTTTAATAATGCTGGCATTTTTTTGAACCTGTTGAGATCTGCAGAAAAATGACAACTGATTAAAAATGTAGAATTTAACAAGCTTCAAGGTACTTTGAACTATGATTTTCCCATAATTCATTATCCAAATCACATATTACATTTGGTCTTGGCTTTCTGCTGCTGGTTTTAAAGTGTCAGTATTTACAGACACCCTAGTTTGGCTCAAACAGTCTTCAAGCTGCTGTTTCATATTGTTTTTAAATGCTGGAGATGCTGCAGTGGATAGCTGTATGGCTTTATTTATAAATTTAGTGGAACAAGGTTTCTCTTTTATAAAATAGATTTGAAATCTCATTCTGCTTGCACGCTGCTCAGAATGCTTTTGGATGCTCTGGACATTTGTGCTGAATATCCAGGCTGGCACATTGCAATCAATCAGTGCCTATGTGCTCATCTTTCTTGTGGTATGGTTGGTGAGTCATTTGTACCCAGGGAGTCCAGCAAACAGTGTCATTATTAAGATAATTCTCAGCTTATTTAGTCCATTGTTATACTTGTGAATGACAAAGAAATGCCTGGTATGTAAATTAATGGTCCATGCTAAGAATAATAGAGAATTCATACCGAGCCTGGTTGTGACTGACGGACAAAGAAATGCCTGGTATGTAAATGAATGGTCCATGCTAAGAAGAATACAGAATTCATATCAAGCCTGGATGTGACTGGATAAGCTTATAAATACATTCAATCAGGAGATTTCGACCTGGATTAAGCTGTATTTTTTTTTCTTTTGGACAAGCATGGCTTCACCATTGAGATACTGCAATAGATGGTTGTCCTGTATGAGTTTTTGTTCATTGTTTAGTGTGCCCAAGAAAGCAGTTAACCTGGCTGTCAACTCATGAAATGTCAGCCCATGTCAAATCTCACCATTCTTTAGTACATGAAGCAACATGCAGATCAGTGTTAATAAATGTAGCACACTCCCTAGGTTTTTTTTAAACTTAGTATGTCTGATGACCACATTGAAATTATACCTTTGTCAAGGAGAGAGTTTGAGCCTTCAGAAGACATATTACCTTTTCTCAGTCATGTTTTTAATAATGTTTCAGCCTTGCCAGCTGCATTTTCCTTGAATCAGTGAAGGGGTCTCAGACACCTGAGAAATGGAATGATGTATTTATTCTTATAAAGACAATGATTAATGTCTTCGACAATACCATGTATTGCACCAGGCTCATACTCTGTACCCACACATCTTTTGAGACAGTACACAAAATGTACAGTACTACGAGAATGTCTAGTTCCACTGTTTCATTTAGATATATTTCCTCTGAGCTCATCTACCTCAGTCAGGAACACTTTATCTTTGCCATAGAGATTTTTGTTCCCCTCAACAGGGACCCTTCATCTCCTGCACTCCTCAGCCCCATCACTCACCTTCTCCAGGACTTATTCCATCACTGTAGAAATCACCCCTCCCCCGAACAGGGGTATTTTCTTTTTTCCTTCTCCAGGGTCTGTATCATGGGACTAATGGGAACCATGGTCAGTGATGTGGAGCCTGGGGGAAGGGGGATTCATCATGCCATGGCTCAGCTCTGTGTTGCCTCCTTTTTTATCCTTTCCTTCACCCTCCACCCACAAGAGAGCAGCACTGCCTTCCTAGTGGCCTCTGATGCCATGGCAACATCCTGTGGAGAAGCAAGCTATCTTATCTGGACCACTACAGGTGTCACTGCAGTGCTGGACAGGCACCCTCTCCCTCTTTCCATGGGCTGGGAAGTACTACCATCAGTAATACTATTTCTCAGTAATGGCCACCAGCCTGACATCCCAAGTCCACTTCTGAACCCAGGTCATTGGCATGGCAGCCCAACGCAGTGCCTGTGGGCCATTGGGCAGACCAGCTAGGAATATTTTAAGGAGATTCATGCTATTCCAAAGTTTTATCCAGCACTGTTTCTCTTTACCTTTTCAGCTATCTATTTCTCTCTGATGGTAAAATGATAGTTAAAAGTGCTGCTTAGCAGTTGTTACCCCAATCATAATCAAAGTCAGGAATTCAAAACTGACACTGCCATTAAACTTTATTCCAAAGAGCAAATGAGAACCGTACTGAACTCGTGAGATGTCACACCTACTATATGCATTTATAACTGCTTTTGAAATCAGGACAGGACTGACTGTAACCAGTTATTAGAACACCTTGAAAGATAAAAGACATGGTTTATTCCTGATAACAAAGGAATTAAAGGTCTCATTTCCAGTGCTTCTAAGAGATGTCTAGGAATTCAATGAGGTAGTCACTGCATAAAGACTATATTTGCAAGGAATAAATAGACATTCTATGGAGGTCAAGGAATACATGACTGCATGATGCCTGTCTTTGTTGACTGGATAAAATGTGCATGTTAGGTGTTTCGTAGTAAAGAATGGTAGCAACAATTTGTGCAGCACTAGTCATATATTTATATGGGATATGAGTACAGTGATACAGACTGACAATGGTAGGTTAGTAAGTGCACGGCATCACCACAAAAGCAGACGATGTCTAGCTCAATAGTTACAGTCTCATGGATTGAGATGCCTCTCTATCACATCAAGGTTCTGGTCTTACAGAGTGCTACTTACACAACCATGCAAATAATTCATTTTACCTCAGCAAAAACTTTTCTATTCTGATATACTTTACTCACAATACACAGTACCCCTGACATAAAGCTGGCTTTGTAACAGAAATGAATATATAAGTAACCTGTGAAATCTGATATCTAGTATAGTTTCTGTGGATCTTGTACTTTTTTTGTTACAATTTATTTACACATAATAAACAGAAGTTTACACAGCATAGCTAAGCTAAAATTATGTCATATTTCATCTTCACTGTGCTGCTGCTTTTAACTCATTTTTGCAGCTGATTGGACTGAAACATGGAGCAGTTAAATGACTGGTTCAGGGTCACACAGTGAACAAATGGCTCTAGTGGGATTTGAACCTGGGTCTTCTGATTCCCATGTCTGTGTTCTAGCCATCAGATGATACTGTCTTTCTAACAGTGCCATATAAAAATAATTTTATGTGTCAAGTCTTAAAAATATCACATTGAGTTACATGATAACTGTCTATTTTGAAATAAACTCATGAAATGCTTTTGTCTTCAAGAAATAATATTAATGACATATTGAGAAGAAAATGGCCTTTATACAAGATGGGCTGGATATTCAAAAGGGTTGCGCCATGCGCAATAGGGTTGCGCCTGCACAGGTCCAAAATTGCTTCATTCTGCGATATTCAGCAGGAGGCAGTTGCGCCCCCCAAGTCATGCTGAGCAACAGCACAATGCTAATGAAGGCATGTTCAACTGGAGGGGGAGGAACCATGCATAAACTGCACAGACTGCTATTCAGCTGGGCTCTGCAGAGTTGTGCAGGCACAACCCCCAACATGCGTCTGCACAACTTTGAGCCAAAAAGGATCAAGTCGAGGGCCACCCACAGGTGAGCTGCGCATTGCAGGGTGCAACAAGCAGCTGCCACCTGTGGGTGGCCTCCACTTCTTCCCTGTGCCTCTGCAGCCCGATCACGGGCATAATAGTAACCCCCACAGCCCGATCGCAGGCACAGAACACACTCTCCACTGGCCCTATCACGGGCATAACATAAATGAACCCCACTGGCCCGATCGCGGCATAACATACATGATCACTTTCACTGGCCCGATCAAGGGCATAATGTGAAACCTCCCTCACTGGCCTGATCGCGGCCAGAACGGTTCACTCCAAAGAGCAAAATCTCGAGAGTCTAGTGGGTTCTCACTCATCATTATGCTCACCGTGCTTCGTTAGGCGGGCGGAGCAGACCACTGCCAGCCCGCCGCCCGCCGACTTATTCTGCCAGAGCTCATACTAGAGCAAGAGTTACTGGGCGTAGCTCTCAGTCAGAGAGGCAGTTCAGATATGTGAAATGAATGAATTCATTCACATATCTGGACTGCTCTTGAGCTGGTATGGCTGCACCCATTGGCTCTTGCTCTGAACCACTGGGCGGCAGCCCCTACCGAGCAGTCAGTCGGCGGGCGGCGGGCGGCAGGCGGGTGGGTGCTGCCGCCCGCCGCTGACGGGGGGGAGTGGGGCTCCATGGGTGGGTGGGGTGGGGGGCCACTAGCTCATCAGGGTAATTGGACCTTGGGGTTGACTCTATGCCCGCAATCGGGCTCTTGGTCCACTGGACCACCAGGATTTTGCTTTTGGGGTTGACTCTAATGCCCACGATCGGGCTTCGCGTCCACTGGACCACCAGGGATTTTGCTCTTTGGGGGTGAACTCCATTCTGGCTGCGATCGGGCCAGTGGGGGGTTCACATTATGCCTGCGATCAGGCCAGTCGGGGGGTTGTCTGGTATGTTATGCCCGCGATCGGGCCAGTGGGGGGTGATTTACTTCATGCCGCAATCAGGCTGCAGGGGCATCGTTCCCCGATGGCTGCTGCCTGGCAGGGCGCCAGGTGCAAGTTGTCGGGGATCAGCGCACCTGCATGCTAATGGCATGCAAATGGGGCCATAAGTAGAAGCAAATGGCCCCCCGCGCCTTGCATGAATTATGGCCCCATTTGCATGTCACCTTTTGAATATCGGAAATTTGCGCATGGAGCAATGGAACTTGCGGCACCGCATCTTGAATGCTCCACTCTGACCACTTGAGGTGGTGTTCCACTGCACTGCTGCACAGTGGTTGGGGGCGGGAGCCTCAAAGGAGTTGCTCAATAGCGCAACTCCATTGAATATCGCCCCGGCCACACCCCAGCACAACTTTTTTGAGCAGCGCAAGGGCTTGTGCCACAGAATGATGCAGTTTGAATATCCAGCACAATGTGTGTAAAATGGATAAGTAATGTATGGTCCACTTGCTACAGTACTGTACTAGATTCTTTCAGACATGTCTCCCAGTACTGTACTAGATTCTTTCAGACATGTCTCCCAGTACTGTACTAGATTCTTTCAGACATGTCTCCCAGTACTGTACACTATAAATTTAGTACAGAAATTACAGAGAGACTCAAGAGAGCTTGACTACAGTGGCTCAAAAAGGAGCCCATATAGTTCGCAACTCACTGCTGTTTTTTAACTTAAAGTTTATCTATCTTTTCAAATATCAGCATAGACATACAAGACAGAACTTACTGCTGTTCATCTATGTGAATTAGTGGGGGAGGATAATTTTTGTAGTTAAATGCTTTATTAAACATTTTCTGAAAATAACACAAATACAACTAATTTCATAATAATCAGATACAGAGAGCTACAAGTTCAATTTGCCCAAACAATTAATGTTAACATACTGTAGTAATGAAATATTGTAAAACCAGCAATACATGTACATACTGTAGCTGGGTTAATACAGAATATAGTTTTTGAGCACTGAATAGCTTCTTATCCTTGTTTCAGAGTCAATTCATAAGAGGAATAACATGAAATTCCAAAGGGCAAATGTCCTTGAAACCCATTTCATGGGGGTTTATAAGGTGATATAGAGAGGGAGAAGGAGAGATATCTACCCCATGTTTTATAGTATATATTCCTTTTGTGTGCAGCACAATGGCTGAGTCTCCCATACGATGCTAGTTGTCCTATGGCAGCGTTCCATTCCATTGAGGACGAGACTTCAGTGCTTCTTTATCAATGAAGATGTCATTTGACTTGCACCCTCCACTTGGACTAAGTAGTTGCCCATAGATGGGATGGACACGGAATGCTGTAATGTATTGTATGTTGTATCATGAAAAGAGCTACAGTCGTGGAAGAATGACTCCCATGACTTCCTGATGGGCTGCCTTTATGTCTTCTCAATACTGTTGAAAGGTAGGGCAAGACAACAGTGCCCCCCCAGCCACCGCCGATGCCTCACATCTGCAGCATTTATTATTATCCAGCACCACCATGGACAGCAGAACCATACGAGTTCTGTACCATCTATTGTTATGTAGGACTTTGTTTTGAATTAGTCTGCTATGGTTGTCTCTGCATGCAGTATGAGCCTTTCACAAGCAGGTTGGCCATTCATCTGTGGAAAGGCAGAGTTCCTTTTCAGCTTCCCAGTCCAATTGTGCTTTGACTGTTATTGTGTGTTGGGATTCCTTGACTTCTGCATCAATGTTTTTTTGCCTCCCATCATCTTTTCATCCATGTTTAAAGGGTGTATAACCCTTCTGCTTCCTGCATTGCATAGTTTTTCTTTCTTTTGTGTTGGGAGGGGGTCAGAAAGATGGTCTATAGTTATGCTACGGAGGCAGTCAGAAAAAAAAAAAAATAAGACCATGGCATCTCCATCATTAGTATAACTTCAGTCACCACAACACAGGGTAACCTAACAGTTTGCTATGAGGCACAGTTGAAAGAAAAGACTCTAAGAAATAAATTATATACTGTATGAAAAACTTTTATGACTTTAATGAGAAAGTCAGGAATAGTTGCTACAGTAAATGTCAAGAAATTTCTCTCTCACCATCCAATAAATACTGCACATGTGTACAGTTTTTGGAAAGGTCTGCTAACAGACCCGGCCAATGTTCAAAATATTGCGGATGTGCATCTTTGCAATGAAGTAATATCCATCTGGGAGTATTTATCAAGGCAATATATAATAAGATTTACTTATTGCTCTGATATAGGAAGAATTAGAATTCAGTCTGAGCAAAATGATTCTGGGGTCAAAGGGGAAGTTCATGCCCACCAGCACCTCCTATTGTTTTTTATTTATTTATTGAAGTGTTTCACCAGGAAAGGCACACTGAGCAACAAGTTGCTCATCTCCCAGTGTGTCCTGTGGGAAGGGACATAAGAAGAATAAACATACAAATTTACAATTCATACATCAAGTACATAAAAACAATTGGTACAATTCTACAGTGAAGCAAGTCAGATTAAACAGTGCAACAATATAACAAGGAATTTACATTGAAGTGCTGTAATTAAATACAATTGTATGCATACACAATGGAACAAAGAAGCGCAACTGTCATGAGATCAGCTAGCGAACAGGAGATAGAATACATGAGCCAGCTGGCAAGGGAGGGATAGGGGCTTAGCTACAGGTACAGTTGTATCCAATACCTATTTCAGTACTGACATTCACAAGGATAGGAAGCAAATATATGCAGAAGATAAAAGCTCACTGATGAGCATCTGGGAAAGATGTCAGAAATTGAGCAATAAAACTTATTGAGTTCGAGGAAAATGTAATATACGTTATGTCAAATGCTGAACTGAATTTTTTTTAATTCAGTATTTTTAGAATTTAAGTGAAAAGATACACATATGCTATGCCACTCCTTATCCTGCATTAGAATACCAAGGTCACTGTGCCATGAGATTTGTAATGAGGATAGACTCAACTGAGCTTTTTCTATCATTCATTTGTAGATTTTAGCTATCAGTTTTTCTCCGGATTCTAAGGTTACTACAAGATATTCCTAATAGGGTCCACTCAGGAAGGGAGAGACTGCCCAAGCTCTTTCTAACAGTGTCTCTTATTTGTCGATAATTAAGTGTCCAGGAGTCAGATCAAATTTTGCCCTAATCTGTCCAAAGGACCCTATTGCCCTTTTATAGAAAGGTGTTCTAATAAATATTAACCTTTTGTTGTCCAGCTTATGTAAAGTGGGTTGAAATTATGGATAATGAGATAACAGATTGTGAAACAGAGATGATGATGGTGCCAATTTATATTTGCCACCCAAAAACAAGTCTGCCTTTTACCATGCTTGGGCTAGGATTTTGATGGATGCTGCACACTTCTGATGCCTGCATGCCTTATCGAAGAAAGATCGGTATGGCTGAGATAAAAGTGTCTGAAAATTTCAATTTAGGTATGGCCGAGTTGTAAGACTCTGAAAAATCAGGATTTAGCTTTAAAGCGCTGACTCAACCCTAACTGTACTGGTACTAGTGCACCACAATGATAACCCATGGGAGTGCACAGAATTCTCTTTAGTGGGCCACTAGTGAAACAGTGGACTAGTGGATTAACCTTTAGCAAGAGATTCACTGTTAACCTCACTACTGACTTAGAAGGACTTAAAACAGAAGTTCATGTTGGTTGTAAACAAAGGCACTGCTGACTTTGATTCATTGTGGGTCCCTTGCTGAATCGGATTACGTCATACCCTAAAATAACTTTTAAAATAGTTCATTTTACCATAATCATTTGATTGCAGATCCACGCTAAATATGGCTCTAGCTAGGCTCTGCTGACTCTAGACCAATTGTAATGGATGTCTGAAAAGCATGTTTACTGAAGCTGGTCTAGAGTCACCGGGGTGGGCCTAATCCATATTTTGTTCAGATCTGCAAAATAACTAAATAAATAAATAACTAAGGTTAAAATAAACATTTTTGTTTAGTTTTAGGTTACAGTAGCCTGATTCAGTAAGGAATCCTAGATGCCCTGTTGCTAAACTGAAACCAGCGTTGACGTGTTGCTTTTACAGCCAATGCAAACTGCTGCTTTAAAAAAAATTAGTGCGTTCCCAAACCATGGCATCTTGGGTTAACTGGGTCACTTCCTTTAAAATGGCTGGTCAGCAG
This sequence comes from Neoceratodus forsteri, assembly GCA_016271365.2. Classification (NCBI taxonomy): domain Eukaryota; kingdom Metazoa; phylum Chordata; order Ceratodontiformes; family Ceratodontidae; genus Neoceratodus; species Neoceratodus forsteri. The sequence goes on along the minus strand of CM028135.1, from coordinate 499,274,938 downwards.
CCTAGAAATGGCAGGTAGAAGTAAGCAATAGGACTAGACAGAATGTTGACTGACTTTGGTTAATGCTTGTGTTAATGCATGTACATAGTGAGGCACAGAACACTTGTGCTAAGTACCTTCAGCACCTGGAAATACATTAACTCCAGACAACCATCACCCTGGAGTGTCTTACTGCACTTATAAGATGAGTACTTTGAGAAACAATAAAAAAACAAAACTTTATTTTATTAAAATTGATATTTTCTTTTTGTTCAAATAACTAGTAAAAATTTGTCCTTCTCCAGCTGTCAATCATTGATCTGTCTACACATTCTACAGAAGGAAGATTTGCTTATTATGGAATAAGAAAATGTCTGCAAATTCCCGTCAGAATATTCAACCCCTCATTGCCTTGGCAAGCTGGTAAAGATGGTTCCACCCTCAGAATTCTCCAGCGTTAGGGCACTGAGTCATTATGGTGCCAAACAACAATGCTGCCAACCACTTTTTCTGTGATGCCCCCACCCTCCCTAACTATACAGTCTAACTATGGGGGGACCTCAAGGAGGGGTCAGTGAAGTCTGATTTTGGCACCATAGTGACTTGGTGCCCTAATGCTGGGAGCCTGAAGCACTGCAGTGGGTAAGGATACATGGAGGAGCCTTCATGGTCCCCAAAGAAACAACAATTAGCCAGTGTAACTGTGAATAGTGCTTCATTTTTATGACTGTGGGCATAGCCCAGCAGATGTTTTGCATTCAGAAAAGGGATGATGTCATCTTTACTACCAAACAACATGATAGAGTGTTAAAAATAGATTCCTTCAATGAAGCCTCATTACTACGCTGCTTGTGTGTGTATCGGAAGCTGTAGAGCACTATTTTTCCTCTGGCTTGAGGGGTTAATTAACCCCACAGAAAGTTAACTCATTATCTTCTGGCAGTCATTCTGTGTCAGATTACTCCAATGGATAGGACAGACATCATAGAAAGCTATTGGAACTAGAATGGGTTAAACACTACCTGGAGATTTCTGCATAAAAAATAAGCTCTGCTGTGCCCTCATTAAGCCATTTAACACCACCATCCGAAGGTCAGTCATTCTGCTACTTTGCAGGACATTTCATAGTAAAGAGTCCCAGTGATGCCTGTTTCCAAATAATATACCAACTTCATTTTCTCAGGCAGGCAGTTCTGGGCTACTGTTTATATTCTACTGAATGTTCTTAACCTGCAATTTGTGACTATAGGTGTTTACAGATGAATAATAGTAGGGTAATCACATTTGCTTCACTTGCAAATAGGTAGGCATGTGTGTGTCTAATTTTTGTTTGACTTAGGTTACACATAGAATCTGATCAGTTCATAGCATGCTGTATTGTGATTAAATGAATTGATAAATGGGGGCTTTGGTTTCTTTCACAAATTCATTTTTCCTGACCATGGATATACTAAAACAAAATCATAACAAAATGTTTAAAAATAAGGAGTTTAGCAGTAATTTAGTTGATGTGGTATAAAGAGCTGCTCCCTGGAAAATTATCTGGTTTGGGGACAGGGGCTGCCACAAGCAAAATGGGACTTCATGGATGGGGGAGCTCATGGCAGCAGAAGAGGCATGATGACATTAAAAGCTTAATGGTTTGGATGTAGAGGCACCAATATTTGAGCATGACCTTGGTAGAGAACTAAGTGTGACTTGGGGGTGCGGGATCATCAGGAATTGAGTGAGTCTTGATGTTTTTAGCATAATGGTTTTCTGAAACTTCAACCTTCAATGGGTTAGACTCTGTATCCTTCTGTACAGTATTTTACTAAGCCACATGCAGTGGGGTATGGATAATAACCAGATCACCAGACCTGGACCACAGCTGTAAAATCTGGACTGGGCACAGCTTGTGCAAATATTGCTGATCTACTCACTCCAGATGATCTGATCTGGCTTTTACCTGTCTGGTCTGGTCCTGATGGTTCTGTTTTCAACCATGCCAAGGAAGGGTTGAAAAACAGACATCCAGGAGCAGACCAGCTATGTAAAATTCGGACTGAACAATGCAGCCAGAGTGACCTGATCAGCCGTATTTGTGGAAGTTGCACCCAGTATGGCCACTTTGGATTTTTACAGAACTGCTGTGGTTCAGGTCTGTCAGTCCAGTTTTTAATCAATCAATCAATCAGTCTTTATTTTATACTGAAAGGTATGTGAGCAAAAATGCCCATTTACATAAATGTTCAGTTAAGCATAAAAAGAGAACAGAACATCAGGTCAAACAATTACAAAGTAAAATATAGTATAAAGAGGTCTAACATAAACAGGTCTAATACTGAGATCTTGAGGGATATACAGAACAATGGGGAAGAAAATAAATAACAGTGTCAAATTTACAGCATGGGATATAGCTGGAGGTACAATTCAGGAACATGAACTGTTGGGTGATGCGTTGAAAAGAAGAAGTGCAAGTCCTGTGGCACCCAGATCCTGCATGCTGACGAGCATTCCCGCTGCATGATCTGCTTAGGCCCCAAACACCGGGTCAGGGACTGTGCTCCCTGCCAATCCTTCAACCAGAACACATGGTTTAGGCACCAGAAAAATCTTGAAGCCCACTTTCTGTAGAAGTGCCTAGCTTTGATGGAAAAGGAGATGCAGAATCTGTGGGAAAAATCTTCTCCAATGCCAGAATCCAAAAAGAAGAAAAAGGACAAGGAAAGGCAGCAAGACTAGGATAGGTCTCGATCCACTTGGCGGTGACCATCGGGCACCACTGACACTGGAGGGGCCTCCATTTTGGTAAGTACCCCTATTGCCAGGTCTCTTACTGCTCTGGTGTATCAGACCATGCTGCTTTACTCACGGTGCAGTCGTGACTCTTCTTGGATGACAGAACCCTTATTGTGCTCCTTAGTCCCATATCTTCTTCAGGGTCTATCACCAGCAGCCAGGTGGATAAGTCACTCCCTGACCCCACTGAGGAGCACACAGTCACAGCCGGTAAGCTGGACTCCAGCTTTGCTGTTGTCTGCATGGCCCAGGTTGATAAGTTGGATGTTAACTCTTCTGATGTCTGTACTGCCGTGGCTGATAAGTCGCTCCCGGTTCCTCAGCTGCCAGCCATGCAACAGTCTTTATAGGGTTCCTCACTCCCACTGACCCAACAAAACTATCCGGGCTTGCCTGAAGATCAAGAGCCGAAGGTGGGCACTAATCCGGAGGTAACCCCTCCTTTGCTGGGTCAGTCTCTTCCTGGTTTGCCCACTGGGCCTATTGTTAATCCGTCTGTGGACCTTCCGTCGGGACCTCCTCAACCCAAGCCCCCTTGGACAAATCAAGTTCCACCATCTTGGACTCCGGCTTCCCAAACGACGGCGGGTCTTCCATCGGGATCTACTCACACCCCAATGCTAAGTGACCCTTCGCCAGGTGACCCTTTGCCAGATCAAGATATGTCTGGCACCCTGGCCATTCCTCAAATGCTGGACGGCCTTCCATCAGGCCCCCAGCCACCAAATCTTCCAGTACCAGACATTCCTGTGCCTGATCCAGTGCCAGCCTCTTCAAATGTCCCTACAGGGCCAGCACCTGGTCCTTCTGGATCATCTGCTGGGCCTTCTACCCCATCTCCTGCCAGGCCTTCAGCTTTGCCCCTGGCTGGACCTATGGGCATTGTTCCAGGTAATCCACCTGAAACAACATCCAATGTACCCTTTGACATGGTATCCAATGCCTGGCCATCAACCCCATTATGTACTGGGGTACCAGACGCTGGGCTATGTCTAATCAAGGGTATGATTTTTCAGGCTTTTCTTACTCATATCAGGCTCATGGATACCCTCAATATCAGATGCCGGGCTATCCATTATACCAGCCTCCTCCTCCTCCTCCTCAGCCTCAGCCTCTGCCTGCACAGTAGCCTCAAGCTGATATCCAGGCAGTGTTTCAGATCCTTAGGGACACACAGACAATCTATTCAGTCAATTTATATAATTGTTTAAGCTAGCCTCAATTAATTAGTTGCTCTCCAAACATACTCATAATTTTCCTGGGCATGCATACAGATTTTCTTCAGTGAATTTTAATTTGCAGTGGACAAGTCAGACAGCAGCTTAGCAGCCGATGAACATGTAGAGTCATGGGCCACTTTTACAAGCAATAAAATGGGCAGACTGGATGGGCCTGGTGGTCCTTATCTGCCAACAATTTTTATTTACAGGTATGTATCAATGTAGGTATCTATGCAATAAACCTTTCTTTCCATTTGTGCAGTTAGTTCTGCAGAGATGTTGCAGTCAGGACTGATAAGCCTTGGAACAGACTTCTGTGAATTGCAAGGCTATAAACTGGGGTTCAGTGGGTCAGTGAATGAAACTCACCATGCCCCCCCCTACACACTTCCAGGATTATTTAAGGGTGCATGCTCAATCAGACTTCCTCCAGAAGCATTTTTCTTTAATGCAGTCATAGAAACATAGAATTTGATGGCAGATAAGGACCGCTTGGCCCACTTAGTCTGCCCATTTTCCTACCTAATGGATAAGCTGCAGATCCTAGTTAACCAGCAGCCTACTTCTTTCTACCCTCACCCCCTAGAATTGCCTTATGGCTGTCCCATGCATGCTTGAATTCAACCACTGTTTTTGACTCCACAGCCTCCTCCGGAGGACAGCTGGGAGCTCCAGCAGTCCTGCTGCTGGAGCTCCCAGCTACCTCCTGTCTGCTTCCATTTATGCTTCTGCTGTGCCCGGTAGTGTTTCTCTTGGAGTTTTTTGGGACTTCTAATCCATATCTGCTGCCTTCAATAGCTTGCTTGTGTCTGTGTAACCCCCCCTACGAATGGGAGTTCCTGAAAAGTCTTCCTTGAGTTTGCCTAAATGCTCACTGCCAGGCTGGCGTCCTGCATTTTAGCAGTTTAAATGTGATTGCCAGAGAGTGCCTGTATAGCCTCTGTGTACTGTCTCTTTTTAAGAGCTGCCTGGATTGCAGTCATAAGTAATCTGAGAGGGAGCTCTGTTGAAAGATGTAACTATTTGCTGAAAATCATTTAGAGTGATAATGATAATGTAGTTTGTTTAACCTACCTTCTTTGCAGCAAGGACTGTCTTGCTTATCTCCAACATTTGGCCCGGGACTGTGAATTGGACCAATCGGTTCTGGTGGGACCTGAAATGGAGCAGGACTACAGGAGCTGTCTGGAGTCAAAATCTGTAGGAATTGTAGTTTTGGGCTTTTGGCACCTTTTTGCACCTGAAGGGAGAGCCTTTGTTGTGACTGACACACCGATTAGCCAACCAAACCTTTTGGATTCTGGGGAAAGTCCAAGACTTGCTGGCGGTTGAATCAGATCTAAGTTGGGAGCTGAAGAAGCAACAACAGCTTGAGACAGTCAAGAAGCCGTCTGAGTAGTTTTGCGTGGGAGAACTGTGGGAAGGCCTGAGTTGTGGCCTGCATGTCTGCCTGCTGCCCCTGAGAGGGAGAGAAGAGAAGAGAATTATTTTGGGCTAAATCCAAGTTTGTGAGAAGAAAGTAAGCCACTGATTTGTTACCAGGCTCGTACCTGAAGAAGACCGAAGATTTTGCTGAATGCAATTGGCCTGTCCGGATTTCCAGCTGCTTTTGAATCCCTGGTTTGTGCAGAGACTTTGCGATCATGACCGGAGAGGGTTTTTTCTGGTACAGTAGAATTTCCTTACATGTAAATGTGCTGTGTATTGAAAGTGGGTCGTGATTTGGTTCCCTACTGTGTGAACTGTGTTCTGCTTGCTGGAAGCTTTATCCAGCTTAATCGGACTGAATCCGCGTTCATCTCCATTCAGCCTGGGCCATGCCACATTGGTCCTACCAGACTACCCCACTGCGCAGAGAAAGCCACCAATGAGAGACCTGCCTGGGGATCAGCTCCCTGCTCCATGCTTGAACAGGAACAATGCCTCGGTGAATCGTGTGGGCCCTGCTTCTCCTGGCACTCCAGATCAACCTCCTGCTGTCTCGATTTTCGTCCTGCCTGTGTCCAGTCTTGGGTATCATGAGTAAATATCAGGGTAGCTCCCTGCAACAACAGCCTAATCTAAAAGTGTGTCATCTGATTGTCTTGTTGTTTTCTTTTCATGAACTGAGCCCTCCGGCCCCGGATTACAATTAGTGTGTGTGATGCTTGTTGTTTTCTTCCATCACAGGGCCCCAACCAGCTGCAATGTTCCTGGCTAGTCCACTGTTCTCCATCTGGGTACACAGAGTGTGTGACTGTTTATGGACTCTGAAGTGCATGCATAACTGTTTAATTGATACAGCCTTTAAGCAAATTAACCTGATTACGTCCCTCCCTTGGTTAAGTTCCTTCAATAAATCAGATCTAACTCTTTTTTGCATTTACCCTGACTGTGATTCCAGTTTGTGCAAGAGTACTGTACTGCTGTTATTTGCTGTGTATAACCTTGTTTTACAGGGGGTCCCCAGGGTCGAGCCAGAGAAAAGCCCTGTGGTAAATGCGAACATTGTGGGTATTTGTGTGGTGTATCAGGGATATTGTGAAAGTGATTATTGTGTATTGTTCCGACCACTAGTAAGGAAAGAGGGGGGCTACAGTGTCCCGGAGGGCTGTGCCCAGGTTATCTTGACCACTACTAACCCTGACCTCTGGATGGAGGCACCCATTTCAGAACTCAGGCCCCTTAACCTGCTACTAGCCAAGCAGGCTGGGTTAGTAGCACTAGGGATAGCGCTACCTAAGGGTTACATCAGGATTTCTTTTTTTTATTTACAATTCAGAAAATGCTATTAAAATTCTTAAAACAAATTACAGCACTTTAATCACAGCAGGTCACAAGGTCAAGGTAAACTCCTATACAATAACCACCTGCCTCCCCCACCCCAGATATAAAATCAGTCTTTTATGAACAACCGGTCAGCCACATTGCCCCCCTCTCTCCCCTTCCCTCCACTCAGTTCCCCTCTCCCCACCTTCCCCCTTGTAAGTTTTTTAGTGGGATACATACCAGAGAAGACTGTACAAATTCGACCAAGACTCACATAACTTATTATTATTATAAGGTTATCAACAGTTCTTGTTATGTGTATTGCTGAAAGAGAGAGATTGGATATGTTGCATATAATGTTCCTACTCCATATCCTTTCACCTCCCAGATAAGAACTGTAAGAATGGCTCCGATCTTTCTTGGAATGATGGTAAAGAATGGTATTGGATGGCAAGGCTTTTTCGGCATTAATTGCCATATACATATCTTGAACCCATTCTCTCCCATTAGGAAGAGAGTTAGAAACCCAGTGTCTCATATTAAGAAGCAGTGACACTGTAGAGATTAAAGCCATATATCCCCTCTGGGTCAGAGATTTAATCACCAAGTAATTACCCACCACACAGATGTCTAAAGTAAAATAATCATTGCATCCAAAGAAAGGGGCAACAGGTTTGTTTAATTAACTGCCAAAAAGATTCTACCATTTGACAAGTCCAAATCATGTGTAGCATAGAGCCATTCTCCTGGAGACACCGATGACACTTCGGGTCTTGGCGCTTAACCATGTGATATAGCCTAAGTGGGGTGTAGTACAAATTATGAAGAGTATTGAACCTTATGAGTTGTAATCTATACTGTTTAATATATTTGTAGGTATTAAGCCATATAGACTTCCATTGGCTGGAGTCATAGGAGAGATTTGCAACATATTGCCAATAAAAGGCAACCGGTGAGTGGTCTAGCCCGGCTTGAGTAACCATATGGTGGTACAGTTTAGAAATTGGTCTAGGCTATGCAGCAAGACATGCCAATTCTGAAAAGAAACTGGTTGCCTCAGAGGAATGGGGGAGCACCGAAAATTGAAGCCACGCAGTGTTTAATCTGCATATATTTGAAAACCAGGAATTCTGGGAAGTGAGAAGAAACTCTAAAGCCTGAAAGAGACATAACTTCATCCTCCTTGACAAGGCCTGACAGGGATGGTATAGTTAGGTTTTTCCAATAAGCCTGATTAACCACCTTTTTGCCAATCAGCACATTAATGTTATTAAAGAATGGCTGTCCCAAATCCTGTTTACCTCTAAACCTAAAAAAAAATGACACATTTGTAAGTGTGCCTTTATGGACCAACCAATTGGGGATTGCCGTAGGGGTGTTGGTAATTTACTGAATGGCGTATAGAGAAGAGAAGATAATGACACTTTGCAGTTATCCGCTTTAAATCTTTCAATGCTTAACCCTGGCTTGGACATAGGCCCCTCTGCCAGATTACTAAGCTATTGCAGGTATTTTTGATCCCTGGAAGACATAGTAGTATAATAGTAGATGAGGATCTTGAGACCTCCTAGTTCTTTTGGCCCACATAATTTATCTGTGGTCCTCCTGAGTCGCTTTCCCAACCACAGAAATGTTGACCAAATTGACTTTATTTTCTTAAACCAAGTTCTGGGGAGTGCAGGATTCAGCATTGACAGTGGGTACATAAAACGAGGGAAAATAACCATTTTCAGTATATTTACCCTCCTCAGAATGTGAGAGGTAGGCGTTGCCACCTATTTAAGTCTTGCTGCATTTAAAGAAGCACTAGATCCAAACTAAGTGCTTTTATCTTCTTTAAATCTGGGATAATTTCCATTCCCATGAAGGAAATGGAATGTGATGCCCACTTTAGGCCCAATCCCTCTATTTCCGCCCTCGAACAGGAAGGGGAGAGAGGGAGGATCGTCGTTTTGTGCTGGTTCAACTGATAGCTGGCCAGAATACTGTAATCTTCTATTATTTTCAAAACTGCTAGGAGGGACTGTTTCCAGTGTGAAAGGTGTAACAGAATGTCATCTGTGAACATTAAAGTTTATATTCAGCTGGTCCTACCCTAATTCCTCTTACCATCGAGGCACTATTAATTTTCCTTGCCAGTGGCTCAATGTATAGATTGAATAACATAGATAATAGGGGGCATAGCCAGCAGCCAAACTGAATGGATGTCTGAATGTCTAGCTCCCAAAAAAACACTTAATATCCTGCATATTATCGATCCTTTCCTGCATAACGGTGACATTTTACTACTTTAAGTCTACCTGGTAGTCGCCTGTTTAGTTGTTCCTTGATCGGCGCATGAGAATCGGATCTTTCTCAGCCGCATATCTTGTTTTCGGCTCTGCCATTCGGCCTGCAATATCCTTGGGATGGAGTCTGCCTCAGCGCTGATGCAGCCGGAGAGCAACCTATCCGAAATTCGGCAGATGTTTGCCGAGATCCTACATCGTATGGACAGCCTAGACATAGCAACAAAAAAGAACACTGAAGACATTGTGGACTTGTTGCAACGCACTTGCATTTCTGAGCACAGACTAGTGGAGGCTGAGGATGGCGGCTCAAGGCCAGGGCTAAATTACAGGATCAAGAAAAGCTAATACACCTCCTTTGGGCCCAAGTGGAAGATCTCGAAAATCGCAGCTGCCAGAATAACCTCAGGTTTGTGAAGTTTCCGTAGAGCTGTGAAGGGAATGATGCCATATCTTTTATTCAAAAAGAGCTTCCTCTTTTGCTGGACTGGTGATGTGAGACCCCCTGGCCTAGAGTACATAGAGCCCTGGCACCGTGCCCGGCTCTTGGTGGTCGCCCTTGTACTATCTTGGCCCCACTCCTCTGGTTTCAAGACCAGGAATTAATTACACAGCTGGCTCGGAAGAAAAAAGAACCTTTTTGGAACGGGCACAAAATTCAAGTTTTTGCTGATTACTCGCAGGAGGTAACCACCAGACCGGGGGCCTTTATAGAGCGGCTCGCAGAGCATGTGCCTAGTCGGGTCTCTAGTACTCTCTCCATTACCCTGCATCCTTCAGAATCATGGTCAATGGGTCACTGTGGGTCTTTGACAATCCATTAACCACTGAGAACTTCCTAGCAGCACAAGCCCCCAAGTTAAACAGGGGCAAACTACAAGACACCCGTAGCCCTGGGGCCATACTTGACCAACCTGCCCTAATGGAAATTGCTATGCCTGAGGCTTCTGATGCTCCATCCATATGTACCCCTCAGTCAGTCAAGCAACCTTGGACTCCCATTTGGGCACCTTCCCAAAAATCTCCTGGCAGCAAAAAAAAAAATAGGAGAAGGGCACGGATAGAAGGGGGGCATATAGACAAAACCCCTCAGCTCCACTTCAGAAGCCAAAGTGGAAGCCCAGACTCAAATCTCTCTCACAGTTCACAGATCCCAGACATGAGCAACAATCAATACAGGGCACTGATGGATCTCCCTACTAAAGATGTTCCATGTGAACTGCCTCTCCCTTCTAGATGTCCCCGCTTGGAGGGCACGAAAGGTACTCCCCTTAAGAACTCTACACCCACCACAGCTCTGCCTGTCCTGGAGCCACCCTCAGATGCTGCAGTAATACCTACTTCTGCTGCTGAATCAGTGGGCTGACTGTTGCTACTATATCCTTTTTGGATTAGGTTTTACCCGGTGACACAACCGGTGTTAATACATCGCTAGGTCTGTTTGTTTGTAAGGTAACCTAGGCTAGTCCTCTCCCCTCTTCTGATTAGGGACTATAGTTATGGGCCCCAAATGTTAAGGGGGTTTACAAGTTCAGAGGAAGGTTCGTGATTAGCTTCTGGACCTATGTTAGGTAATTTATTTAGTTTCTTCCTTTCCTTTCACTTCTTTCACCGAGATGATCAGGCACTGTATGCGCTGGCCTGCCAGCCAGGATGCCTGACTGTGAAGGGGGATGGATTGCGTTGTTTCAGGCCTATACCTGAGGTCCCATTTAAACCCGTCCTCTGCAGTACTACTAGTGAGACTAGGGGGACCAGGGTAGGCCTTTATTACTCCCCTTATCAAGCCCGATGGGCGGCAGTTCATAAGGCTGTCCCTGCAGGGAAGCTTCATTTCATTTTAATGTGGGGTTATAAGGAGAGTTGTCCTATCTCTTGAGATGGGCTCAAGGGATTACCCACCTCCCAGCGACCTCTACTGGTATCTGGGCTACCTCCCAGCTGATACATACAGTGGATGCTGGTTTGGCAATGTTAATAAAGATAGTTTAAACTTCTGTTATCAATTATTTTGAACATTAGCATTCTACTGTTTCAAGTTAAAAAGTTTGAATTATGGTGTTTTATTAATTATTCTTATGGCAATCTTATTTCTGTGGCTATGATGTGCTCTGTAAATACCAGGTGAGGGAGAAGGACGGGAAACTGTGCTAGACACCCAGACCCTTCCTATATTGTTTCCTATCATATATTTTTTCAGACATGTTTTACTGTGGTCTAAATGGAGACTAAACTTCTTTCATGGAATGTGAGAGGGCTTAATTCACCCATCAAATGGAATAAAGTTTTACTCCATTTAAAAAAAAATTAGGCCCTATGGTGACCTTTCTGCAAGAGACTAAGCTTTCTTCTGGCGAAGCCACGAAGCTTAAACAGGACTGGGTGGCTGAAGAGCTACATATTGCATCAGCTTCCCATAAATGGGGAGTTTCTATACTTTTTCATAAAAATCTGGGATGGAAAGTGAAGGCTTATATACGAGATCAGGATGGGAGATGGATCATAGCGGAAGTTGAAACCCCCCGAAGGCCCCTTGGTCCTGGCTAATCTTTATGTCCCCAACCAGGATTGTCTGCAGTGCTTTCATTCTGTTAATCAGGCCTTTCTAGACTTTAACAAAAACAGAGCCCCAATGCTATTAGGTGGGGACTTTAACCTAACACTAGATCACTCTATTGATAGAAGTAATAAAACCCCTGAACCACACAGACAGGCTAAGAAAGCAATACAGAGGCTAATGTCAGAACACAGACTACTGGATGCCTGGAGAACCTTACACCCAGGGGTGCATGATTACTCTTGTTTTTCCCTGACTTATGGATCATCCAGCAGGACAGACCTCTGGCTCATTTCTTCCGGGTTATATGAGAAGGTGGTTAAGACCTTGATGTACCCGATTTATGTCTCAGATCATGCCCCTCTGGAGTTAGTGACTAAACGGGGGACAAGACCCCTATCAGACCTCCACATGGTGCTTAGACCCTCTCCTGCTGGAAGACGTGACCTTCCTAGACTAGATTGGTCCTGCGATATTAGAATACTGGACTGATAATGATAATGGGAAGGTATCTGGCTAGACCTTATGGGAGGCTTTCAAAGCTACTAATCGTGGCAGGATAATTGCCTTTGCAGCTGCCAGGAGGTGATGCCATGAAACAGATCAGAAGGCATTAGAGAAGCAACTTTACATTCTAGAGTCCCAATATAAATCCCTCAAAAATCAAACTCCGTCCTCATCTCTATTAGCATTACTGGCTAGTACACAAATCTCCCTTAATGCCTATTTATCCCGGCAGGCTGAGTTGAATCTTACACATGCATTCTGGGAAGGGGGACAAAATGCCAGTAAGCTTCTGGCTTACCATCTTAAATGTCAACAAGCTTCTAAGGTGATACATGCACTAGTGGACACAAATGGGGTTCAATGCCATACAAACAGTGGAGTACATCTGATTATGTCTGAGTTCTGCGAGCATCTATATGCATCTACCCACCCTCTAGACCTAACTAAGATTCAAGCCTTTTTATCCTCACTACCCATTCCCAGAATCCCCAATTGTGACACCAAACTGTTAGAAGCCCCTATAACTGTTGAGGAGGTAAACCAGGTGATTCAATCTATGAACCCTCTTAAAACTCCAGGGAAAGATAGGTTGCCCATAGATTTGTATAGCCTCCAGGGAGTTAACCTGGCCCCTTATGTGGTTCAGGCATTCCGACACTCTCTACTCACAGGACACCTACCCCTTTCCATGAGGGAGGCCACTATTACAGTGCTTCCCAAAAAAGGGACAGATCTGCTGTCACCAGGTAGTTATCGACCCATCTCCCTTATTAACGCTGATGCCAAGATTCTGGCCAAAGTTCTTGCTAGCTAACTTGAACCTCTTCTACAGGGCTTGTTTACAGTGGTGGCTCCAGCTTCTGCTGGTTACCAGGGCACTAGGTGGGCACCACAGTTGCCAGACAGAGCACCTATAGAAACCAGAATTTAAATCATGTGTGTATATTCCTGCACCCCCCAAAAAAAAAGAAGCTCTCCCAGGCAGCCAGCCTGTCATCAGGCCATTTCAACCCTCCCCTCACTCTAGAAACAGAACACAGGAGTTCCATTTTTAAAATCTCAGGCCCATGCAGAAAACCACATCAGAGGGCTCCAAGTCTCCCCCATGCAACACCAACTGCCACATTACCCTGGGAAACTGCAAAACACCCATGCCCCAACCCCAATAAGCAAAACAGAACAGCCCCCCTTCCCAAGTCAGTGATCCAAACATCTGGACACTTTAGTTGTGTGTTTATGTGAATCTGTCAACCCTAGCCTCAGGAGTGTGCCATCTGCACCACAGTTTAACATAGTTCAGTATTTTATTGGCAAAATGACTGATACCAAGACTAGTGACCACAAATACTGTATTAGCAGTAGCTCCGTTTCTTGTCAGTCAGAGAGCACAGAAGTGAAGAGCAAAGCAAAGTAACACTGAGCTGAGTCAGGTGTGTCTGGCTGCCAGCAACAACTGGCAGTTCGGATTCCTACAAAGATATCATAACAGGCAGTCAACAACTAACTTTACTTCAACTTAACTTCCTTTGGCTGTAGCTGATTCCCAAAGTTCCTTGAAAAGAAAACAAACAGTATAGTACTTTTGTATAAATAATAGAATGTGAGGGCACTCACCATGCATTCTATTATTTATACAATAAGAGCTAGAGATCAGTGGGTTCAATTCAACCCATGTTTAAACCCCTCAGCACCATCAGTGAAATTAATATGCCTACAAGGTAAACACAGACCACTCATAATCACACACAGTTAAAATGACAAAGGACTATGCAGTGTGTGGTAGAGAACCCCACACGTCATCCAAGATACACACAGAAATAGTACATGATCAAGATTGTATAGCCAGGCACACAACACACCCCTCTCAACCCTTAATATGTCAGGGCTTGCTCTGTCACTCACCATAAGAGCCCAAAAAATTGGATTATTAAATGTGGGTATTTAAAACTGGGGGTATCATCCATTATCCAGGCAGTGGCACACACATGCTACAGTTAGTAAAATTAAAAGCAGCCACTCCATCCTGAAATGAAACTGAGTTTCAATCAACCCCCCCTGAACAGATGTGGATCATTCTCAGCTTAGCAAGTCATCAGTAGTTCAGTTAGTCAGGCTAGTTAAAGGAAGACAGAAGAGTGCTTTGCTTGCAGCTTACATTACACAAATAAATAAATGAATCTCCCAAGTCCTCAGATCACTCTATCCGACCTCATCTTGTGCATACAAGTGAGAGAAATTATATCTACATGGAACCCTGCTCATTACTTCTATGGTTAGAAAGGACTGCAAATTGCCAATATTCAGTATATTGCTGCGGATGCATTTAAGTAACTGTCTAATAAATCTTACTGCCCAATCAAGCATCCACATTTCTCTACCTCTGATTCCTTTGCCCTAAGAGACACTGCATTTAAACAGACCTTTTTTTTTAACTTTCAGTTAATAGCCCCCTAATCACCCTCATCGTCTTTCGCCCCCTGCTCTAATCTCCCAGTGGAGTCCTAGCACAGATGGTGCCTAACTTTCCCTCCTCTCTGTTTTCTTTTGGCTCTTCTACCCTACAGATCTCTCAATCCCTGCTGAGCTGATGTTTATTCATCTGGGACACATTTCACACCCAATACAAACGGAGTTCCAGGCACCGCCATCATTCAAGGAGAGGGGCCAGGTTGGGCCTACATAAATGCTGGAGAGTGGGCAGCAGCCTCAGAATCCTAACAGAGCTCTTGCTACTTCAAGATACTGCTTGACTAGTACGCCATCTCAGAATTTCCTGTTTGCAGTGTTTTCTGCCTTTTTTTGCTAATAAAAATGAAGGACCCTGCTCTGCTCTTGCCTCCAATGTCCCACTGTCCCCAGCCTGTCTGGCCTGCTTGGACTTGGATTTCTATTTTTTTTGCTCTGCCTCTCACTATCAACTGTGATCTCCATCTCCACTCTCCAACTCTTCACTAAACTGCCTCTCACAACAACCACATGCTCCACGAGTCTGCCCGTACCTTTTCTACTGGTGCTGGCCCGCCCACAGTTGCCAGTCCACATGATTTTTTCTACCTGCAGACAGCGCGATCATGTAACCAACCTCCCCGTGCCCTGGACTTGCTGGTCCTTCTGTGGATGTGCTACCTGCTGCCAGCCATTGGTAATTACTGAAAAAATAAAAACAAAATGTTACAAGCTCGTGGACTTGGATGGCAACTGAGACTAGCTGGAGCACTGGGGCATGAACTGGGACACAGCATTTTAATACCAGGGCATGTGCCCTGGTGTGCCCCGGTGTAGCGCTGCCACTGGTTGGTTAACCCTTCCCAAGCTGGCTCTGTTAAAGGCCGTTTGGGGTCTGACCACCATAGAACCCTAGTTTCCCTAATGCATTACACCAAAATCTCAAAAAAACCTTCAGTAGCCCTAGCCATAGACTTTGAAAAGGCCTTTGACTGAGTCGAATGGCCTTTCCTATTCCATACTCTCTCCACTATGGGTCTTGGACCAGGTTACATTTCCTGGATAAAGCTATTATATACTGCTCCCTTAGCCTCAGTTCTGACTAATGACACCTTGTCTCGGCCCTTCCAACTACAGAAGGGCACAAGACAAGGTTGCCCTCTTCCCCCCCTCCTGTTCATCCTAGCTATAGAACCCCTGGCCATTGCACTTAGGTCCTCCATTTCTGTTCCTGTTCCTGTTATACAGGTGGGTGATGCCAACTACAAAATATTCCTATATGTGGACAATCTTCTTATTACTATGGAACATACTTTACTAGGGATTCAGACGATCTTTAGCATCTTGGCTGATTTCACCAAGATGTCAGGTCTAAAACTGAAGTCCTTCCACTGAACTCCTTATCCTCTGGAGAAGAATTCACTGCCATGGGGCTGAAATGGTCTCCCAATGGCATAAAATATCTGGGCATTATCCTACATTTGAATCCACTTAAAATGCTTGCAGCTAACTTCAACTCCCTGATTGATTCCCTCAAACCAGATATAGAAAGATGGAAGGCACGGAAGCCCTCACTAGCTGGGAAAATAGATTCGATCAAGATGATGGCAGCCCCTAAGATGCTTTATCTATTGGCTCACCTACCCATGCCTATACCACAGAAATGGTTCCAAAAACTGGAGGTCCTGATGGACAATTTCATTTGGGAGGGGTCACCCTCTCGATATAGTAAACTTAAACTTTGGCAACATTGGAAAAGGGATGGATGGGGAATCCCCTCTGTAAGGAGGTCTAAACCTCACTTTCAGGTTCTTGGCAATATTAGGAATGCAAGTAATCACAGACACGTTGCATAAGAGTACTTGTTTATTACTACCAAAAAGGATAAAATCACAGTTGCCTAAGCAGTTCTTATCAATACGAACTGGGAGCCAGTGCTAAGCATTCCCTATACCTCAAGGTTTCTTTGTGTCTCTTGGGATCTCTGAGGTACAAGACTAGGGTATCACATTATATACCTATGATAATTACTATGGTTACTGTGAGATAGAAACATTTCTAGTTACAGAGATGAACCCTATTGGCTAAATTAGAGGTGGCTACACGGTCCAAGATAACATTATACAATTCTGTAGTAGTCATCAGTTTGTGAACAAAAGAGTTCTTATACAGAGTCTTACAAAACTCAGTGTAGGGAGCATGTCAATTCACTCCCGACAATACACGCCATGACAACTCACTCCCGACAATACGCTCCTGTCAGTTCACTCCCGATGTCAACTCACTCCCGCTGATTTTGACATTAGACTGGGGAAGGCAAATGCTAAAGGGACACTTAGCTCTGAAGTGGACAGTTTGCCTGTAGTAACTGAATTACAAATATGTAGAAAATGCATTTCTTTTACAGTTTAAAATTTATATGTAGAAAATGCATTTATTTTACAGTTTAATTTTTTTTTTTGTCATGATACAGCTGGGAAGAGCGGTCCAACCAACTCCACCCCTCCGACTCCATAAACGTGTGTATATAATGGCTCCTAATAGCTAAGTGCATGCATTATCCGGAATGAAAACAAGCACTGGAAGTGAGTCTGAAAACCCACAAGTCAAAAGAGAGACCAAAAATAAAGGTTTCTCTATAGTGAAAATGCAAAGTATTTAAAAAAGGGGTCAATAATTAGAAGAATGAAGTATTAAGTATCAACAGCGATGTACAGCCTTTTGGAATCATGACCTGCTGGGTGCGATAGAATTGCAGCAGTGAAGGCTGTACAACGAGTGGGGTGGCAGATCTAAAAGATAGGTCTCCTTCAACACAGATTTCTGGGACATACTTTGTCACCAGAGGGCAACTAGATAACTTGTAAAGAAAGAATGATAATAATTCAAATTCAGGTCACCATTGATCTGTAAGAGTTACTAGCTGCAGTATGAGGTTTTGTGCTTGGTTTTTGCTTTGCATTTCTTTTTTGGCGGTTCGACTGGTTTACGAGGGGAAATTGTAATCGCCTCGGCAAATGAGGAAACAACTGAAGTATTGCCCTGAAGAGCAATACCTGAATCGGCAGTCTGATCATCTGTGGTCTGTAAGTTAACATCTTCTTGTGATGGATGTAGCTCATCCAACAGGCGGGCATACTTATTGCAGAGAGGGATGGAGGGATTAATTTGCACCAGGGTCTTCGAGCCAGAGGGGAGAGTTTATCCTTAATTCACTTGTTTGCCTCAGTAGAGAAACTTCAGGCACTGCAGAGTTGGGGACAGTTATTTGGGCCACGCTTCCTCCACCGTTCTGCACCTCAGCATTGTCAGTCTGAACTTGGTCACTTCTTGGTCACTTCTATCAAGCTCATTTCTTTGGCACGCTTTAAAACACCATGAAAAAACACTGTCCACAAATACTGAAATATGTCAAGCAAATTTATGTAGCACTGGGAGTGAAAATATGTGGGCCGTAAAGTACGGCAGTTAATTGAGGTGGATGTGAATTGTCAGGAGCGAGTTGTCGCGGCGAGTATTGTCGGGAGCGAGTTGACATTGACCCCTCAGTGTAGTAGTACAAATCACCGAAAGGTGGCAATGCCAACTTATGTATCATAATTATTCCAAGGACACAGGTGCCTTGGCATCTTACAAGTAAGAAATACACAGAAAATAAAAGGCCCAGATATTCAAACTGCGCCAGGCTGTGGCGCAAGCTTGGGCGCTGCTCAACTTGGCTGCGCAGGGGTGTGGACTGGGCGATATTCAGTGGAGCTGCGCCATGGCCCAGCAGCTTTGAATATCGCACCCTGGCCACCCCCAGTGTGCATGGCGCAGTGGCCAGAGTGGAGCATGGAGATGCACTAGCTCAAGTTCCATTGCGCCATGCACAGCAACTGTGATATTCAAAACTTGACATGCAAATGGTGCCATAATGTATGCAAGGTGCACATGGGTCCATTTGCATGTCATTATGGCCCCATTTGCATGCAGGTACACCAATCCCTGACGACTTGCACCTGGCACCCTGCCAGGCAGCAGCCATCAGGGACCAACGCCCCCTGCAGCCCGATCGCGGGCATTTGTATAAAAACAGAAATATGTCCTAATATCCCTGGTGGTCCAGTGGACAGCTATCTGCCCAATCGTGGGCATTTGTATAAAAACAGAAATATGTCCTAATATCCCTGGTGGTCCAGTGGACCCCTGTCTGCCCGATCGTGGGCATTTGTAATTAAAGAAGAAATAAGTCCAGTATCCCTGGTGGTCCAGTGGACCACTGTCTGCCTGATTGTGAGCATCTGTATAATATAAGAATGAAGTCCAATATCCCTGGTGGTCCAGTGGACCGCTGTCTGCCCGATCATGGGCATTTGTAATTATAAATAGAAATATGTGTTTATCCCTGGTGGTTCAGGATACCCCCCCCATCCACCCACTGAGCCATAGCGGCCGCCTCCCCAGTCAGCCGGGTGGCAGCATTTCACCGCTTCCGCCTCGCTCACCGCTGACCGATTATTTGGCTGCATGGCTGCATGCTCACATAGCGTGAGCTATCGGAGTGTAGTTTCAGATTATACATTCCAGATATGTGAAGGAATCATTCACATATCTGGAATGTAGTATCGGTAGGGGCTGCATGCTCATTGGCTCACACTGTGAACCATATGCGGCAGCCCTACTGAGATGTCAGTCGGTGAGGCGGGTGGCAGGCAGGTGGGTGCCGCCACCTCCGCTCACACCGGGGAGGGCAGGGCCTAGTGGGCTGTGGGAGGTGTGCCCTAGACCACCAGGGATAAACACATATTTCTATTTGTAATTACAAATGCCCACAATCGGCAGACAGCGTCCACTGGACCACCGGGGATATTGGACTTCATTCTTATTTTATACAGATGCCCGCGATCGGGCAGACAGTGGTCCACTGGACCACAAGGGATATTGGACTTATTTCTTCTTTAATTACAGATGCCCACGATTGGACAGACAGGGGTCCACTGGACCACCAGGGATATTAGGACATATTTCTGTTTTTATACAGATGCCCGTGATCGGGCAGATAGCGGTCCACTGGACCACCAGGGATATTGGACTTTGTTCTTATGTTATACAGATGTCCACAATCAGACGGACAGGCCCACTGGACCACCAGGGATATAGAGAATATTTCTATTTTCATTTACAAATGCCCGCAATCGGGCAGATAGCGGTCCACTGGACCACCAGGGATTTCGGGGATAACATTGTTTTACTGAGCCCGCAATTGGGTGAGCAGGTCCACTGGCCCACCAGGGATTTTGGGGATAACATTTGTTTATTTAGCTCGTGATCAGGCTGGCAGCGGTCCACTGGACTACCAGGGATATTGGACTTTCTTATTTCTTTTCACAGATGCCCACGATTGGGCATGGGGGGGTGCCGCCAGGTGCAGCTGGAACTCGGGTGGCCACCCACAGTTGGCAGCTGCCATGTTGCACCCTGCAATGCGGCAGCTCACCTGTGGGTGGCCATCAGTTGTTCCTTTATTTTTTTGGATCAACTTTGTGCTGGTGCAGGTGGGGTTGCGCATGCATGGCTGAGCACATCCCGGGCTGAATATCGAGCTGTGCAGAGTATGCATGGGCACACCCCCCCCACCTGTGCCTGCATACATTACTGATGTGCTCCAGCGCATCGGTTGTGCCGAACACTTTTCCTTTTGAATATCGCACCAGGGCGCATTGGTGGGAGTGCATGCATGCTAACACTGCTGGGGCGCGCCATGTGCAACCCTTTTGAATATCTGGGCCATAGAGTATATGTATTAGCAAGCAAAGTGTATTACAACAATATACATACATATCCTGAAATCTACTCTTGTACGGTAGATGCCCTTAGCCCTGTATGTTAGTATAACATATACTTAAGCACTAGCTGTCTACAGTGTACCTCTGAGTGTACCAATTAGGGTGCAGAGACCTCGTGTAACATTTCCCTCCTTGTTGCCTCCAAAGGCAAACACAGGTAAATCTAGGGAAAGGCCAGAGAGCAGTGGTCATTTACAAACCCGACACGCGAGCTTTGTAAAGGAACTCGAGCTGTTCACGATGTTGGCACAATGTGCGCCATAGGCAGCAAAGCATAATAATTAGAATAAAGATTAAAGATGCTTGTATAATAACAAAACCTTTAAAAGTAATTTCCAACCAGGTGTTAGTCAAATGCGTCATTCATGTCACCATCATTAATCAATGAGAGGATAGCTTCGTTGGCCTTGGTCATATTATTGCTGATGTGGATGAGGTGTGTGTCCTTCCTGTCTAAAAGTGATTTTAATGTAAGTGTGAGTGGGTCTATGTGTACATTAAAATATGGTAAGTATTCAGACAGTGTGAGCAGATAATTGAGTTACCACCAATGATGTCTGCATCGATGAGGGGGACGGGGCTTATGACAGTATGTCCAATCACAGTCTTCTGGTGGGGGACAAAACAAAAATGGGGGTTATCAATAACACATGTCACAGATCCATAAGTATAGCTTTTAAAGTTGGTTACCCCACAATACTCCCCATCAGAATTATACTGAGAGCGAACAGTAGAGAGTCTCCACTTTTGCAACTGGACAGGGCAGGTGTAGGCCGTCTTCGAAATCCGTGTTGGCAGGCGATGAACCTCCTCACGATATGATTGGTAGAGCTGATCCGGAGCCAAAGTCGAATCCAAGGAATATGTGCCATTCTTGGTGATGTCATCATCCATGGTGAAAGTCCAATCAATGCTATCTGGAGAATAACCACAAACAGGTTGAATAACATCAAATACATCACATCAGCACAAGTAAATGTATTGCTTCTTTGCACAGCAGTCCATGTGTGGAGCCACCCAGGCGTCCAGGAAAGAATGAAAAACCTATAGAGGTGGTAGATCCAGGCATTCTCTGTAGATGTCTTCATCCAAATGCCCAATGGAGTGTACTAGAGCAATCTTGTCGAACAAGGCTGTAGTGGGATCAAAATGTGGTAAAGAAACAGTAAAGGAAACAAACATAGTATCTCTTATGGAACATTTCTTAGTAGTGAAACAAGGACCAGTATTAGGGTGTCTGGTCACAAACCCCAAGTTCCTAGCTGTGGAGAGAGGAATGGTTAAAGTTTGTTGTATACACGTAGCAATACAGCCAGGGGTTTTACATCATGGACAATACCATTTGGAAATGCGTCTGTCATGTATGATATCAGGGATCCTTCCAGATTCTAGATCATGGAAGAGATTGTTGACGGTAGTGATAATGTATGAGTCGTAGGCAGAGCAGAGGATTTCTCTAGCAATGTATTGTTTATCTGCTTCTTTGTTGTTTTGTTGTATGAGTGCGTTGATCTTGTCTTTCGAATCAGTGAATGCCTTAGCAATGTCGTGCATGTTGTATACAGTGTATCTTTCTTCTTAACTAAGGCCATCCACACCATGCAATAATGGGGGTAGAATATTGTTAACAAGACCAGTGGAAAATTTGGCAGAATGAGATTTGATAGCAGCAATGTCTGCTTTATTCCAAATAGACATAGCTGTACCAAAAAGGCCTGTGACAGTACCTGTTGCACCTGTGACATCAGAACTGTCAACTTCACATGTCTTACTTTTATGAGTTTGATCATCAGGAGTGGGTTTTCTCCTGAAGTTGCCACTGTGTTCAGTAGAATGGACCCTGGCAATAGGGTCTTGAGTACAAATTTGAAATGCAGTTAAACTATCAAGCAGTAATGAACTATAAAATTCTGAAGTATTAGTATTGTGACACATACCAAATTCTTTCATATTCCAGTAAGTAAGATTAAACAAAACAGGTATATGCATAAACTGTAAGTTATTAATCAATGAACTTGGAAGAGCAGTGTCTGTTAGACCACTACGGGGACCAGGGGTATGCTTTGGGCATTCAAAAAGCTGTTTATCAGTGGGTGGTAACACAGAGAGATACATGGCTGCAGAAGCCATGTGGTGTACAGCACAAAATGTTCAAGCAGAATCCTTAGACAAAGAATTACAGTATGAAGGATCAATTAAGGCAGTAATGTTGTACAAACCAGAATGTCTTAATGCAGTTTGTAACAAGGACAGAGAACCATTTGGGGATAATTTAGCATTGGGCCAACCGTGGAAAGTTCCTTTGGAGAGTTTGGCCACAGGGAGAATTTGTCCTTGCGATGTGGTTTGCCACTCAATTTGAAGGGTAGATTTATCAGGAGCAACAACTGAGGCAGTGAGGTAAGCATCGGAACCTTCCTGGACAGTAATCAGACTATCGGGTATATTGATGGAAACTCCCTCTGAAGGAGATGCTGGAGGATCAAGGTGTGGTAGGAGGTTTGGTACCATGCCTTGGATGCAAGGGATAACTCCTGAGATGAGGAGATAATGGAACAAGATAGCCATCAAACTTGTGAAGGGGGGAGGGATGGGAGAAAAGGCTGTCAAGGGGGTGCCGATAAAGGAGGGACTCTGTCTCCACCCCCCTGGGGAGCTGGAGGATTGCGGGAAAAGGCCGACTGGCAAAGTGCAGACCAGGGGAAAACAGAATCCCCATGGGAACACGAGCAGGGGAAATGGAACTATAGGGAAAGGGTGGAAAGTAGTCCTGCTAAATGCCAGGAGCTTGGGCAATAAAATGCCTGAGCTCCAGGTGATGCTAACTGAGGGAGCAGTGGATGTGGCAGCAGTCACTGAGACTTGGGCCACTGCAGGACATGACTGGGACCTGAACCTGGAGGGTTACATTATGTTCAGGAAGGACAGGGGGGAGGGAAGGGGAGGAGGGGTAGCAATGATAGTCAAAAACTGCATTGGCATAGGGGGAGTAGAGGAGGCGGAGGGAACCATGGAGGCGATTTGGGTCACCTTGATAACAAGGGGGGGCAAGAGAGTAAAAATAGGAGTGGTGTATAGACCCCCTGCCCTGGCGGAGGAGCTGGAAGAGAGTCTGGTGGCAGATGTTGGGAGACACTGCAGACTGGGCAGAGGAACGGTGGTGGTGTTGGGGACTTAAACATGCCAGGAACGGACTGGGAGACTATGACATCCTCTGTGACCAGGGAACAGAGGTTGTTGGATGTCTTTCAGGACTCATTCCTAACTCAGCAGGTGAGGGAACCGACCAGGGAGGCGCTGGTACTGGATGTGGTCCTGGCAGACAGTGACCAGATTGGGGGCCTGGAGGTAAGGGACCCATTGGCTGGGAGTGACCATGCCATGGTCTGGTTCTGCCTGGACCTAGGAGGGGTAGAAGGCTGCACAAAGACAGAAGTAACCGACTTCAGGGGTGCGGATTTTAAGTAAATGGGAAGGATCCTTAGGGAGCATTTGGATGGGACTGGGTCAGACATGGACGCTGATAGTAGGTGGGAAATCATCAGGAGAGGGGTGCAGGATGCTACCAGCACCTGTGCAAGAGTAAGACGAAACTGCGGTAGGGCCCAAAAACCCTGCTGGTGGACCACGGAGGTCCAGGAGGTGGTGCGGGAAAAGAAGGCAGCCTATAAGCAATTCAAGTGCTCAAGGAGTGAAAGGGATCGAGGGGAGTACGAGCTGATGGCTAGAAGGGCCACTAGGGTGGTGAGGGCGGCTAAGGCAAGGAAAGAGCAGAACCTGGCCAGGGAAATTAGGAGAGGGAACAAGGGTTCTTTAGATACATTAGGAAAAATGAAGGGTGAAGGGCAGATTAGCAGGATTAAATCAGGGAGAGATGGGCATAAGACCCGGGGAGCAGGCTGAGGTACTAAATGAGTACTTCACCTCAGTTTTCACCAAGGAAAATGGGGGTGCTGCATCATACATGGGAGGAGACAGAGATACTGAGGAGGGGGGGACCCTTACCGATCGGCGGGTCTGGGGAGAGGGGGAGGCATCACTGGCAGGAGGTGGGAGGGCTAAGCAGGGAGAAGAGGTACTGGAAATGAAAATCACAGCAGAGAGAGTAAGGAAAGCCCTCAGCTCCCTTAAGATGGAGAAAGCACCTGGGCCAGATAAATTACATCCCAGAGTGCTGAAGGAACTTGCGGATGCCCTGGCGAAACCCCTGGCAGAGCTTTTCACCATCTCTCTGAGGACAGGGTGGGTGCCCCTGGACTGGAAGGTGGCACATATAGTGCCTATCTACAAGGGGGGATCAAGGGAGGTGGCAGGGAACTACAGGCCTGTCAGCCTGACATCGGTGGTGGGCAAGGTGATGGAGGGCATTGTCAAGGAGAGGCTAGGGGGACCTGGATGAGTCAGTGCCTGGACAATAGACAGCATGGATTCATCCTGGGGAAATTGTGTCAGACAAACCTTGTGGAGTTCTATGACTGGGTGACAAGTGCCTTGGACCGAGACCATTGGACGTCCTCCTTTCTAGACTTCAGCAAGGCATTTGACTCTGTTCTCACGTGGCCTGTTGGATATGCTGGGAGAAATGGGGTGGGGAACCCAGATGATCAGGTGGATAGCAATTGGCTCCAGGACCGGACCCAGAGGGTCAGTAGTTGCGGATAGTCTCATCCTCAAGGAGGGTCATTAGTGGGGTCCCACAGGGATCAGTCCTGGGCCCTTCTGTTCAATGCCACGTCCTGACATAAGGACAGGAATCAGGGTGAGATGAGTCTCTTTGTGGATGACTCAAAACTGGGAGCGGTGGTGGATGGGGAGGAGGAGGTGGCCCACAGGGGGACCTGAAGGCTCTGGAAAGATGGTCTAGAAAGTGGAAGCTGAGGTTCAATGCAGGAAATGCAAGGTACTCCACCTGGGGCCAGAAACCCGGGCCAAGGTACAACCTGGGGGAAATGCTACAAGTCTCAATGGCTGAGAGGACCTGGGGGTGGTGGATGTCAAGATGAACAACTCTGAGACTTGTAGGAGGGAAGCAGCTAAGGCCAACAGGATGCTGGGATGCATCACTGGGGATCACCTCCAGAAGGAGGAAGTGATACTCCTCTGTATAACTGCTTGGTGAGGCGCACTTGAGTACGTGCAGTTTTGGAGGCCACACTTAAAGAGGGACATTAACCTCCTGGAGAGGGTCCAGAGAGAGGCAACCAAAATGATTTGGGGCTTGGGGACAGGACCATGAGGAGAGGTCTAAGAGCTAAATATGTACACATTGGAAGAGAGAAGGGACTAGGGGATATGATAGAGGTCTTCAGGTACATGAAGAGGGTAAATAGGAGGAACAGTCAGGTGCTTCGAAGGAAGGAGGAGGGGCCACTAGAGGCATGGTGGAAGCTGGAGGGGAAGATTCAGGGAGAAAGGAGGAGGTGCTACACTGAGAGGGTGGTGGAGCCATGGAATGCGCTGCCTAGGGGCTGGTGGAGGCAGAGACAGTGGAGGGTTCAAGAGGGGTGGGACAGGTACAGGGAAGGGTTCTGGAAGCAAAATCCAATGCAGTAAGAATATCCGGAACTAGGAAGGGAGAAGCCAGAGAAGGCGAGGGGGGCAGCAAGGTCAGCACCCAGGGTGGAGGCTGACCAAACGAGCAGACAAGAAAGACCGTTAGGCCTATTCTGCTGGCATTTTAGTATGTTAGTATCTTGTCAGTGTATCTGAAAAGCAAAATCAAACATTAGTAAGTTAGTACTATTCCACCCAATGGGGTGAGGAAAAGTAATTAAACTCCTTTATACAGTTTCAGCTGGTTTGCATGTAACCATTTGTCAGTCAACTTATTGTTATGCAGGAGTCTAACCTGATAGACTGATGGACTGAGCTTGTTGACAATAGGGTATGGGCCTTCCCACTTGTTGGAGAAGGAATGGGTGGGATGTGCAAATCGGAGTACCATTACCTGATCTCCAACCTGCCAATCCACTTCTTGTGCGTGTTTGTCAAACTGTATTTTGGATTGTTGTTGGGCCTTGCCCATGCAGTTGGCAGCATACAAGTGTGTGTGTATATAAGGTCTTTTCTGAGTTTTTCCACATATTGGTCTACACAGACACACGGTCCGCAGTTAGGGTGTCCAGGTCAAACAACAGGTGTTCAGGTAATCTCATCTGTCTTCCAGTCATCACCTCAACGAGTGTGAGCTGGGTAGTAGCTGAGGGTGTACCCCTAATTGCCATAAGGAGTAATGGCAGTAGGGAATCCTAGGTTTTAGGATTGTCCTCAATGAATTTGGAAAGCATTTGCTTAATCCATCTGTTGGCTTTTTCTACTTGACCTGAGGATTGGGGATGGTAAGGTATGTGGAACTTCTGTTGAACTCCAAGGAGTTCAAGTGATTCTTTCATCAACTCACCTGTAAAACTGGTTCCTTTGTCAGAGTCTACCTTGAGAGGTAGGCCCCCCTGGAGAAAATCTGTTCCACCAGGATTTTGTCAGTGGTTTTAGCAGTGCATGTCTTAGTGGGGAAAGCTTCAAGCCACTTAAAGAAGAGAACAGTTACCACAAGAGCATACTTGTAATTTCTGCTGGTGTCGGCCGGCGGCCAATAAAATCAATCTGTATGGCATGCCAAGGGCCAGAGTATCATTGTGTAAGAGTTTTGCATTTTGCATGGTAGGGATGGGGTTGTTTTGCACACAAATGAGACAATTGTCTATGTACTGTTTAACATCTTTGGTGACACCAGGTCACCAGGTGGTGGTCTTAAGCCTTTGGAGGTTGTTTTGTGGGTGTGTCATGCACTTGGTGCAAGAATTCAAACCTGAGGTGTCTGAGGACAACCCACAACTTGGTGGTGGAATCATTTGTTTGGTACCAGATGAGCTTGTCATCTGGTGACAAGTGTAACTTATCTTCATGCCTCCGATAGGGGCTGTGTGTGGGAAGTTTCCCTTCGATACTTTTGTCAAGGAATATGAACAGTTCTTTGAGTTCAGTATCAACATGTTGGGCTGCTGAGAGGTTCAGGGGGAAAAGGGTTCAGGTTTCTTCCTGAATTCTGCAATTTGTACGGCTGCATTGGCCTCTGGATGGTCCATCATCCAGGTGTCCTCTCCTCGGGCCCCTTCCTTGGCAAGAGTGTCTGCTGTGTCATTGAAGGCATGATAGGGGTCATGGATAGAATGAGCTTTGACTTTATGTACACAGAGTCTGTATGCAGATTTTTGTGCCAGTGAATGTATGTATATTACCAGTTCCTTGTACTTCACTGGGCTGCCATCAGAGGAAAGGAAGGAGTTCTTCTGCCAAAAAGGAAGAAATTCTGTAAGAGAACAACAAACCCAGTTAGAGTATATAAAAATGATGGTATCCTTGGTCCCATGCTGGATGAACTCGAGGGCACAGGCCACCGCTGCCATCTCTGCATACTGTGATGATGCTAAACTGCAGTGTTTAGATATTTTAACGTAAGGGTAAATCACTAGAATGCCCATCCCTGCGATTTGTTCTCCCTGATATTAGGATGCTGAACCATCAGTAAAGATGCAACACAAATAGGTGTTGTCAAGTATTTGTGGCGTGGCAGGAAGGAATGGACCTGGATCTGTAAGATCAGGTGACTGCAGTGTACAGTCATGGGGTTCTGCTTGGAAAAGGAGTCCATGAGCCAGCATAGATAGAATTTTTGTTGGGTGTATCTGTATGTCTTTATCTTGGTGAAGAAGTGATCAGTGTGTCAGTCTGGTGTTAGAGACTGACCCATCCTTCACTCCATCTGACAGCAGAAAGGTACTTGGGGTATGATTGGTGTTGATGATCAGTGGAGAGTACCCAATGATATACAGGAAGTGTTTGACAGCCCAGTAGGTGGCCAGAAGGTTCCTTTCACAAAGGCTGTGCTTCTGTTCCACTGGGACCAAGAGTTGTGATGCATATGCAATGGGTCTCAGGGTGCCATGAACCTTCTGGGCCAACACTGCTGACATTGCTACCCAATGCTGCACTTTTCACCCTCTCCCCACCCTTCCTACATTCCTTCTCTCCCCCTTCCCTCTTCCCTCTCCCTATGACTCTGGCAATTCTTAGCTGTTGTCTATTTTCTCTGACAAATGTTGCTGGCTGCCTTGTTACAATGCTACCCTTGAACTATATTAATCTGTACTCTGTTTGCAATGTCCACATTATTGTAATGTCTGCCTTGATGTTCCCCATAATTTGTATTTCTCTGACGTGGAACCTTTGTAAAACAGCCAAGGCTCAAAGGTATTTGTAATCCTAGACTTGATAAATAAAATAAATAAAAAATAAAATAAAGAGGTGGCACATTCCAAATGGAATGGTAGTGCTGGATTGGGGTTGACCAGAGCTGGGGTGGAGGCCAGGGCCTGCTTCAGTGATGTCACAGTCTGGGTGTCTATAGGGCTCCAAGTCCATGGGATGTCGTTTTTGAGTAGCTTATACAGAGGAGCAGCTTTCTGAGCAAAACCACAAATAAAATCTCTCAAATAATTCACCATACCTAGAAACCTTTGAAGAGTTGCCACGCTGGTAGGCAATGGCAAGTCTTGCAATCCCTGTATCTTCTTCCAGGTAGGGCTTTGACCTTGGTCAGTTATTTTCAGACCCAGAAAGAGTACTTCTTTCTGACATAGTTGTGCTTTTGCTGGATTGCATTTCAGGCCTGCTCTCTGGATGAGAGTCAGTAGTTCGTCCAAGAGATCCAGATGTCGTTCCTGTGTGGCTGTTGCCAGCAACAGGTTGTCCACACACTGCAAGAGACATTGAGGAGTAGAGAAACTCTCAAGAGCATCCATCATATGCAGATGGAACAGGGACGGGCTATTATGGAATCCTTGTGGCAAGCAAGTCCACGTGTACTGTCTTCCTTCAAAGGCGAAGGCAAACTTATATTGACTCTTAAGAGCCAATGGTAATCACCAAAAACCATTGGAAATATTCAGGGCACTGAACCATTTCAGATCAGGGGTCAAGAGTTGTAGTACATCGGGCGCTGATGCCACAGTTGGGGAACAACTGGGGGTGACCTGATTCAGTTTCCTGTAGTCAATAGTAAGTCTCCAGGTGCCTGTGGGTTTTTTCACGGGCCACACTGGGGAGTTAGCAGTGGAAACACAAGTTCTGATTACTCCTTGCTTGAGGAGTGACTTGATTGCTTCTGTAAGGGAAGGCAAGGCTTCAGTTGGAAAGGGATACTGCCTTTGCCTCTCATGTGTTGGGCCTTGCACTTCGATGACAGTGTTCATTCTGCCACAGTCATGTTTGTTTATTTCAAATGCTTCCAAATGTCATTGCAAAATGGGAAGAAGCTTTGGGAAAAGCTCATGACCTTTGAATAAATCTATGATGTCATACTCCTTATCATTGGCAGAGACTGTTGCCACAACGTGTGAATCAGGGATCAGAATAGTATAGTTTTGGTCCTGAATTTGTATCAGTAGCATATTGGCTAGATCCACCACACAGCCTTGTGGTGCAAGGAAATCAATTCCTATGATACTAGGATGATCATGAATTACCATCAGTTGGAAAGTGTGTGAGGCCTTTAGATGGCCTATCTCTACTAATAGAGATAGAGAATGGTATGCAGGTAGCCCAGTACCATCAACTCCTGACATGTTGGTCCTCCAACTGGTGAACCAAGGGGATGTGTCTGGATGTTCATCATGAAATACAGATATAGCTGCACCAGTATCTGGCAAGACTACTAGTAGGCAGTCCCCGACTTCAGCCTCAGTGCAGGGCCTTCCGTTTGTATCCAAGACCAGCTTGTTTACAATCTGGACTGGGACCTGTAATTGTCAATCTGTACTGCTGGGAGCATGGAGAGGTTGGGCCTGACTCCTGTGAATCACTTCACCATGCTGCACTGATGCTATATAGGGAGGAGCTTCTGGGTTCAAGCTTGTATGGGCCTGAAGGCCTGCATTTCCAGTATACCCATAACTCATTGGGGTCTGGGTCACCGGTTGTACTGCCACAAGGGACTGTGTGGGAACAGCATCTGCTACAGAGTGCACTTGTCCCAGGAGCTCTCGGAATTTCCAATTCTCTTCAGCTATCTCCTATATG
Organism: Neoceratodus forsteri; assembly: GCA_016271365.2. NCBI lineage: Eukaryota > Metazoa > Chordata > Ceratodontiformes > Ceratodontidae > Neoceratodus > Neoceratodus forsteri. The sequence goes on along the minus strand of CM028135.1, from coordinate 499,244,508 downwards.
AAGGGCCTGTTCTTTGTTGTTGTAGTTTCCCTTTAACATTATGCTTTTTATTCTTATGCCAATACCGGTTCCCACCCCATTGTTGTTGTTGTGGTTGTTGTTGGTGTTGGGTCTGTTGGGGATGTTGGTTATCAGCTGGAGGGGCCTGTTGATGTTGGGCCTGCTGGTGTTGGTCCTGCTCTTCCACAGTGTAGTGCATCGTGGCCTCTGAAGCAGGCTCCACAGCAGCTACCTTCTTGGAACCAGAGCCCAGATCACGGATATAGAGTTGGTAAACTCTCGGTTTTCTGAATGATGTCAGCAAACCTATCCATATTGGGGTAGGTGGTTGGCTCTACCTTTTCTCGTACTGCAGGAATCATGTTCCTAAGGAACAGGGTCTTATACTCAATAAGATCTACATCCACAGCTTCTTGTGCTAGGTGCTTTCCTGTTCGGTAGGCCATCCAAAGTCTCTGGTGGTAGGCCGCTGGACTTTCCTTTGCATTCTATTTTACAGGGTATGCAAGCATCACTCCTACTACACCTGGGCTGTGAGCAGAAATGAGCTCAGCTGCAACCTCATCAAAGGTGGCGTTCCCATCCTGCTGTATGGCATCAGGAAGTTTGGCCCATAAGCTAGGATCGATGGTCTGGTGTAGTATTTGGACCTAGTATTCTGCAGCGAGGCTAAGCATCTCACATTTAGAGCACACCTTTTCTAAGTGACAGCTGAGGTTGTCGGACAGGTTCATCCGAACGATACTGTCAGCTATTTGCTGAACAGAGTAGGCCATTTGTAGGGGATTACTGGGTCGATCAGGCAGTGGTAGATTGTTTCAGGCACCATCTAGGGAAGCCTGAGTGCAGCCTTGGCCACAGTATGAACAATACCATCCTGAGTGCCAGCATCCTGCAGAAGCTGCCTAATCAGGGTTTTAATGGCCTGTTTACTTCTCTCAGGAAGAGATACATTGCCTAGTGCAGTTTCAATCATCGTTTCTATCTCTTGCCTATCTTCCACATTAATAATGGCTATCAGGGGTGCCATTGGGACCAGGCCTGGGCAACTCCCATGATGGGCATCACGATGTCGATGATGTATGACATGGTGAGGGTGGAGTGGGGACCTGTCATGTTATGGATGGCTGGGAGGAGTTTCTGGGCCACAGTAGGGGTGTGACTGGGTGTTGTATTGAGAGATGTCATCATCTGATACCTCCCCTTCAGATGACCTGTGTAAGGCAGGTGCTATGCCTGCCGTTGTCTTAACATGTCTAGCCATAACCTCCCTCTGATGGTGCAGTTTCGCCATCTTGGTTTTACATTCAGCATGACTCACAGTTGCAACATCCATATCAACCTCATCTTGCATTTGCTTCTGCAACACTCCATACACGATGCTCAGTTCATGATTGTCCTCAGTAGCCACTTCTAAGTCATTACATATCTGGTTCATCTCATCCTGTAGCTCTCCCATATCCTCACTCAGCTGAGCATTTGCAGCACTTAGCAAACCATTCATATGCAATGCCTGTCCCTTATCCTGTCTCAAACTTTCACACTCCTGCTTCAACATACAAAGTTCCTGTTCTCCAGCTTGAGCTGAATGATACAAAAGTGAATCCTTTTCACTCCGCAGAGTTTGGAGTTCAGACTCCAAGTTCTGCTGCAGTCTAACACATTCTGTTTCCGACAAACCCATCTGTTACTTAAGAGATAAAATTTGCAGATCAAGGTTCGAAATCTCATTTCAGAGGCTTCCAGAACAGCATAGAGAGCCGCGACCATCAACCTTTTAGCCTGACGCTTATTGGTTGATTGTCTCATCTCTTTGTACTGGGTTGAAATCCCCAGTATAAGGTTTTCAGAATGACTGACTTGTGTCCTGTGCAAAGTCAGCCCATCCTCCATGGGAGGTAAGGAAGTTCGAGACATCAAGTCTCAGTTCTGCGTAGATATTTGATACGGTGGCCATTGTGTGGGAGGGACCGAAAAATCAAACTGTGAAAAAGGCGCTGCGCTATGTATCGATCCACAGCAGGAGCACTTTATACACAGCCAGGCTACTGTAAAAGTTGTAGGCTTACAAATCAAAGCTGTAATGGAGTGAGTCGAGTCGGCATCGACCACACCCGAAAAGATGACAGCCAGACTTTGTAAGTGACTACAAACTGGTTTTAAAATGGGAGAGGTGATACGGGAATGTACACCTACTGTCCCCGTGGGAAAGGGAAAAATTATAGCAACAAGTGAAAACTTACAAACACCAAATATCGCCTGCACATGGTCGCCAATGGTCAGGAGGTCTAAACCTCACTTTCAGGTTCTTGGCAATATTGGGAATGCAAGTAATCACAGACACATTGCATAGAGTAATAAACTTGTTTATTACTGCCAAAAAGGATAAAATCACAGTTGCCCTAAGTAGTTCTTACCAATAAGAACCGGGAGCCAGTGCTTAGCGTTCCCTATACCTCAAGGTTTCTTTGTGTCTCTTGGGATTTCTGAGGTACAAGACTAGGGTATCACATTATATACCTATGATAATTACTATGGTTACTGTGAGATAGAAACATTTCCAGTTACAGAGATGAGCCCTATTAGCTAAATTAGAGGTGGCTCCATGGTCCAAGATAACATTATACAATTTTGCAGTAGTCATCAGTTTGTGAACAAAAGAGTTCTTATACAGAGTTTTACATAACTCAGTGTAGTAATACAAATCACCGAAAGGTGGCAATGCTGACTTACATATCATAATTATTCCAAGAACACAGGTGCCTTGGCATCTTACAAGTAAGAAATACACAGAAAAATCGTGGGCCGGATATTCAAACTGCAGCATTCTGAGGCGCAAGCCTTCGCGCTGCTCAAAATAGTTTAGGAGGTGTGGCAGTGATATTCAAAGGAGTTGTGCTATTGAGCAACTCCTTTGAATATCACCCCCAGCTATACTGTGCATGGCGCAGGGAACTTGCGCCACCGCAAGTTGTCAGAGTTGAGCATTAAACTCTTATGCATGCAGTACCATTGCGCCATGCACAAATTTCCGATATTCAAAAGGTGACATGCAATAGGGCCATAATTCATGCAAGGTACAGGGGCCATTTGCATCTGATTGTGGCCCCATTTGCATGCCATTAGCAGGTAATCGCCTGATCCCCGAGGGACTTGTGCTTGGCCGCCTGCCAGGCAGCAGCGTCAGGGACAAACACACCCTGCAGCCCGATCGGCGGGCAGACGTGAAAATAGACCCCCACCCAAACATCTCCCAATGCCCGATCGCGGGCAGAACGTGAAACAGCCCCCAGTGCCCGATTGCAGGCAGAACGTGAAAAAACAACCCCGACAAACATCTCCCAACATCATTCCAAATCTGGACTGTCATGCTATGGTATGGGCTGCGCCCATTGGCTCTAGCTCTGCCAAGGCGTGCAGCCCTACACGACAGTCAGTCGGGTGGGTGGCGGGCGGCAGGCGGGTGGATGCTGCCGCCCGACGGCTGCCGGGGAGCGGGTGGTGGGGCTTTGGGTGGGTGGGTGGGACACTAGACACCAGGAGATGTTTGGGGATTGTCACCGGACATTCTGCCCGTGATCGAGCATTACGTCCACTGGACCACCAGGGAGATATTCGGGTTGGGGGTCTTTTTACATTCTGCCCACGATCGGGCACTGGGGGTTGTTTCACATTCTGCCCGCGATCGGGCATTGGGAGATGTTTGGGGGGTTGTCAGTATACATTCTGCCCGCGATCGGGCATTGGGAGATGTTTGGGCGGGAGGTTGTCGTTATACATTCTGCCTGCGATCGGGCACTGGGGGTTGTTTCACAGTTCTGCCTGCGATTGGGCATTAGGGAGATGTTTGGGCGGGGGTTCTTTTCACGTTCTGCCGCAATCGGGCTGCTGGGGGGGCACAGGGACTGGGTTGGGGGGCCAGCCAGGTGGCAGCTGCTGTGTTGCGCCCTGCAATACAGCAGCTCACCTGTGAGGTGGCCCTCAACTTGATCCTTTTTGGCTCAAAGTTGTGCAGGCGCAGGTTGGGATTACGCCTGCACAACTCTGCACAACCCGACTGAATATCGGGTTGTGCAGTTTATGCAAGGTTCCTCCCCCTCCTGTTGAGCATTCATTCATTTGCATTGCGCTGTTGCTCAACCTGTTTTCAGTGGTGCAACTGCCTCCTGCTGAATATTGCAGAATGGCGCAATGTAGGGCTTGCGCATGCGCAACCCTTTTGAATATCTAGGCCATAGAATATATGTATTAGCAAGCAAAATATATTACAACAATATACATACATATCCTGACATCTACTCTTGTACGGTAGATGCCCTTAGCCCTATATGTTAGTATAACATATACTTAAGCACTAGCTGTCTACGGTGTACTTCTGAGTGTACCAGTTAGGGTGCAGGGACCTTGTGTAACACCTGGTTGCAGCGGTATCATATGGCCTTTGTTTTGGCTCAGATCCTCAGATGGTTCTCTAAATCTGGACAGTCCTCTCCACCCTGGCTCTAGCTAGAAGCATCCCTAACCCACGCACCTTCCCCAGTGGTGATCCTGTATGGCAAGAAAAACTTACCCTTAGGCCTTCCCCCCCATATTACTATCAATCAAATATGGGAGGCAAGCGGTGGCACTGTTGGGACATGACCTGGCTCTCTGGGAATATATGCCTCTATGGGGTAATCAGGGCCTGGAAGTAGGGGACTCTACATTACACTGGAAATTTTGGGAGGTGCAGGGCATCTCCTTGATACAAGATCTCCTACTCCCCGAAACTACTGTCACAGACTCTTTTGAAACTTTAAAAATGAGATATCATCTCCAGGCTTCCCACTTTTAGAGACACCTTCAGATCAGAGACACCATGTCCCACCTACCCAATTCCCTCCACAATAAAATGCCATGGCAAAGTCCTCACCCCATACTATCATGGGGGAAACACACCAGGAATAAAGCTAGCGGCATATACAATGCCCTTAGAGAAGCCACTAAAGACCTTTCCCTAAAAGCTAGATCGCATTTGGAAAAAGACCTACAGATGCCTATTTCAGAGCAACTATGGGAACATGGATGGGTAAGAATCCATTTGGCCTGCCAGGATGGGCGCACATGGCTTATTAAGAATATGACCCTTCATAGATGGTATAGAGACCCAACCAAACTACTTAAGATGGGACTTATCTTGGCTGACACTTGCTGGAGATGTGGTAACCAAGGAGCCCATTTGTTTCATATACTCTGGGACTGCCCCAACCTTCAACACTTTGGGCTAGCAATTCAGGACATGTATCAACAGGTTTCCCCCAATATTGTCCCAGATCCTCCTTTACTCCTTCTAGGCTGTGGTAGTCCTATCATGCCGAAGTATAGTCCAGGGGCACAATGGATCACACTGATTGAAGCACTTGCCAAGAGACTCATACTGATGAGATGGAGAACCCTGGAGATACCCACCTTTCATGAGTTTCTCATGGTTCTTGCCCAAAGGGCCACATTTGAAAGGATCTCTAGTTTTGCCCAAGGCTCTTCAGCTCAGTTCGACAAATGTTGGCAACCATGTCTGATGTCGAAGTACTGTCACAATACATTTCCCAGTGCTATTTCTTAGATTTCTCCCCCTCCTATTAGGGCCTGGTATTTTGATAATTATGGTTCTTTTTTTTCTCACTTTGGTTATGCCCATTTTCAGTAAAAGATTGCCTTTTTGTACATCGATATTACAGTTTGCATGTTAGAAAGCCGCATCCTAGGTGGAGTAGTTAGAACTCTACTCAGGCCTTTTTTCACAATTTATCTGTGATATATGTAAATACCGCTAGGCTCTCCTTCCCTTGGGGGTAGTGACCCTACATTCACTTTCCCAACCTATGGTTTCAAGGTCTGCAGTATGGATATCATTCTATGTCATATTCTTCTGATGTACACAGCTAACTGGTTGATTATCTAAGTTAATTTCGCTCTCTGGCCCTATCAAATGTTGCGGTATGAGTCAGAACTGTCTGTGTAACACTCTGTCTATATGTGTGCGTTCTGTCTAAATAATAATAATAATAAAAAATTTTAAACATCAAGAATAACATAGGTGATAGAGGGCAGCCCTGACATGTGTCCCATGTCAATAGAAAAGCCTCTGACAGGGCTTCATTACTCATAACCCTTGCAGATGGGCATTTATATAGTATAGAAATCCATCGAATGAACTCAGCAGGCATTCCATTGCGTGGGAGTATATCAAACAAAAAACCCCAAGCCACCCTATCAAAGGCTTTTTCTGCGACTAGGGAGATGAGCACTTTATCAATGCCCCCCTCCTCAGACGTGGACAAAAGGTGGAAAGTCTTTCTGAACTGGTCACTGGATTGCCTTCCGGAAATGAAACCCACTTGATCAGGACCTATCAGGACCTTCCATACTTGCTTAAGGTGGTGTGCTAAAATACTAGCCATTCATTTAATTTCCATATTTGGCAAGGAAATGGGCCTGTAGTTGTCCAGGACAGTGGGATTTCTCCCAGGTTTGGGTAAAACCACAATGCAGGCCTTGAACAAAACTGACTCCTTTATAGGGGCATGAAAGAGGTAGTTAAATAATTTACATAAAATGAGTGCCAATTCTGACTTAAAGCTTTTATAAAAAGATGAAGAAAAGTCATCAAGGCCCTGAGCTTTGTCGACAGGAAGTCTGTCAATGGCCTACATTATTTCCTGGACTGCTATTTCACTTATGAGCGTCTCTTGTTGTGGACCTGCAAGTTGCAGCAGATCCACATCCTGCACAAATTCTTTAAGGAGATCGGAGTAATCTTTGTCTGAGGGGGAAGCGGTATACATGGACTGGTAGAAGCCTTTAAAGATAGTTACAATGTTTGGGGGTCAGTTGTTATGTTCCCTGATGTAGGGTCAACCAAAGTGGATACCCATCTTGCCTCATTTTGTTGTTTCATTCTATCGGCCAACAGTTTTCCAGCCTTTTCTCCTTGCCCTATATAAGTAGCCTTCCATTTGGAAGCTGAACACAGGGTGCGGTCCAAGAGATAAGCAGAATATTTTGCCCTCAAGGAGTGAAACTCTGACCATAGTTGCTTTTCAGATGATTTAGTCAATTGGGATACTAATACTTTGATACGGGACAGCCACTCTTCAACCTGTGCCGTCATTTTGTGTTTCTGCACCGTGGCTAGCCTGATTAACTCCCCCCACCACACTGCTTTCAGAGAACCCCAAAAGATGTCTTTAGCTTCCATTGACAGATAATTTTCCTCCTAAGTAAGCAAAATAAACTTTTTGAAGTGTTTTATTATATGCTCATCTGCCAGTAATTATGTATTTAAGGATCAAGTGCCAGTTCTGCCAGTAATTATGTATTTGAGGACCAAGTGTCAGATGAAGCCAAATAGGAGACCGGTCTGATAGTACTCTGGGGTATATACCCATGGCTATCACCCCTTGTAGGAGTGTGGAACTAAGAAGGAAATAGTCTATTCTTGAATAAACCCCGTGAGGTGGAGAGTAAAAAATGTATTCTCTCTCAGTGGAGTTAAAAATTCTCCAAGGGTCTGTCAGTCCTACATCAGACATAAATTCTCTTAGTGCACATTGTGCAGGAGAGAGTCCCACCCTCCTCCAGAAAGATCTGTCCATGTCATTAGAGAATACTAAATTCCAGTCTCCTCCAAGTAGGCATGCAATATTTTGGAATGATGGCAAAAGGGTTTCCAGAGGAGGAAAAAACGTCAGAGTATTAACACTGGGACTGTATATAGAGCCAAGGACAACTTCGTTACTGGCTAATTGCCCATGTACTAGAACATAATGACCTTCTGTATCCCTCCATACTTTAAATTCCCTGAATGGGATAGACTTTTGAAATAGTATCGCCACACCACCCTGTCTGGCACTTGGCCAGCCCCATAGACCTGTCCCACCCACATCTTTTTTAACTTATCCATCTGATCTGATGAAATGTGTGTGTCTCTTGCAGCATAACAATATGGGGATGATAGCGGTTCAAATGTCTTAAAATACTATAATTTTTAGAATTCTCTCTCCCACCTATAATATTCCATGAAATTATATTCCGACTCCCCATAATAAGAACATACTGATAGATCTCCAAGAAAATGAGTCTGGATGATCTCCCACTGTCCCCCTTGTTTCATATATCTTGCCACCCCCCTGTAAAATCCCCCTTCCCACTCTACTTAAAATTCCTCCCCAAGCCCTCTGCCAATCCATCCCTCAAGGTCCCCCCCACTCACCATATAGGCCATTAGCCCACTCCTAGACGATAAGTCTACGGTGCCCAAGGAGGAGCAGGCTCCACCTAAAGAAGAAAAACTATAGTTTTAAGTTCCCCAAGTCTCTAAATGTCCAATCTTGCTAACTAATTATCTAAAATGAGAATATTCCTATTCAATTAAAATAAAACTGCATATCCTGAAAGAGGGGGAGGCACTGCCAGTGCAAGAGACACATAAAGTTATTAACATCCTCTGTTTTTACCAAAATCAGATAAAGTAAATACTTTGCTCCAATTTTCTTTTTTATTAGATACAACTTTGGAGACTGTCCGTCCCCTAAAACTCCCTACCTGTTCCAAAACAGAAATTACTGATAGGCTCCTTAATATCCGAGCCTTTAAAAGTTGCAAATACAGAGTGTATGCAAGTAACGCAAAAGTCCCCTCCTATGTTAAAAGCAAAGTATGGTTGCATGCCTGAACAGTAAAAGACGTGAATTCGATTTATACCCTTCTTTATAATTAAACAGAAATCAAGTCCATTAGACCTGGACCATATTTAGATCATAGGGGTCATCTGTTGATATGTGTATGGTTCTTGACTCCTAAAACCCCAACAGCACCTCCCTAATCAATATATTCGAACATCAGGCACAAATATATAGTGAATATAATAACCACATCAATGGTATTCTTATATAGTGGATATAGATATTACCATAATTGCTTATTTCTAAACAGCTGAACTTTAAACACATAGCATGTTTTAAGTGGTGTGTTATTAGGGTCACACACCAAGCCTAAACCGAGGCATATAGCAGCAGATCCCACCATTAATATGTAGTTAAATTAGTAAGCGCTGTATGGGGAGTTTATGAATAGACAAATTAAACACCGACCCAAGATTAGAGCACAATGTTAAATTCAAAAACTAACAGATATATAGAAGAAATGACTCCTGCCCCCTGAAAGGTCTCAACTAATGGAAATCAGCGGTGGTCTCTAATGAAAATTCAAAGATCTGCCTTTAAGGACCCTTCAGCTGATAGGCCATGCTTAGTTGTCCAGAACAAAATTATGTTATATCTGTGCCATAACCATTTAGCCTGTTTTGGTTTTGGGTAGTATTAAGCAGAAATTGTATGAATGAAAGAGGTAGCACTTAACAGACACCACTCAACTTCATTCTCAGTGTCATTGCTGTGATGGAGATGTTAACTCGAAAATAAGAATGGCAGGGTGTAGAGCTCAAGCTGCTGATCGAAATCTACCCAGGGTCCATCTAAGTTACCACAGACAAACTTTCCAAGCTGATGTTTTGAGCCATCTTGCCCCTCTCCATACACCCAATAGGGCCAAGCTATGAACATATTTTTCTGAGTTGGAGCGGGTAGCGGAAATAAATAACTGAAGAATAGTCTCAACTCTATTCAGAAATAGTCCTCACTCACCAGTCTCTTTCACAGGCAAGGTATTATAAGACCTCCAATCTTTTTGAAATGTCCTTGGAAGCGAGTAGAGATTTCAAACCCTTCACATGTCCTAGTATTGCTTTTCTTCAGGATAAATATTAATCCTAATGTTCCTTAAGCATTAATGGCATATCCTTCATGTACAGTACCTGTCAAAGGGGTTTACCTATGCTGAATCAACAACACCATTGTCAAAGTTTGGCATAGCGAGATACCCCATGTGTACAGGCAAAATTTTGCCTGTCCGACATTGGAGTTTCTTTTGGAGGGCTGTGCCCCCCAACCCTCATCCAGGGGGCTGTGCCCCCGCACCCCCCTTCTAAAGATTATCAACTCTGAGTTGGAGTTGATGTCACCCTCCGGTCCCGCACAGTGACAATTTAAAAAACTGTCAAAATTGTTGCTGTGGGGGATTTCACCATAGAGGTTTCGATGTTCAGTCAGCACACCATCAAGGGTAGAGCTTCCACAGCAAGGGCTCTGTTATCTGCAGGACCATGCCTTGCAGCATCTTAGTGAGGGTAGAAATCTCAACAAGACCAAAGAGAGGACAGTATATATCCTAGTACTTCTTATAGGAAGTCATGCATAAGCTAGTAAATTTTCAGTCTTGCCTTTGGCTCTGACCTTTTGAGTTCAATTCCTAAGGTACATATACATTAAAGAAACCTCATTTCAAACAGTAGCTCTATGAGTGGAACCCTTCTCAAGAGGGTTCCTGTGCTGTCCCCGTACCCCAAAAGCTGGTAGTCCAAGTCCAGGACAGGAAGCACAAATGTCCACAATTTCTGTCATACAAACATCTTCAATACCCAGTATCCTACCAGAATTGCATACTGTGTTGCACAGGCATGATTCCATTTATCCATATGTAGTCACTAGCTGACCCATTGAAAGGCCATAACCTGAAGTTCGGTGGGGCTGTGAGTGACATTTGCCTTACCTCCTCTCCAGAGCCATTTAAGGGCACATGCTCAAGCTTCCTCTGCAAGTTTATTTTATTTGCTTCAACCATCCTTCCCCCCTTCTCAGGCAGCTCCTCTGTCTTCTTATAGGCTTCTTTTCTAGGGTACCTTTAGCCTTAAAGAACCTTGTTCCCATGGCACCCTAGAGGCAGAGCCTTCCTGGTACCCCAAAAGGGTGGTAGTTACAGTCCAGGGCAGAAAGCATGAATGACCATAACTATGTTGCATAAACATTCAAACTTCTGTCATACAAACATCATCAGTTACAAGTGTCCTACCAGAATTTCATACTATGTTGCAGATGCACAATTTCATCTACCCATATCTAATCTCTGGCTGACCCAGTGATCCTTGATTAACAAGCCGTTTCTAAGAATTATGAAGTTGAAAAGAATTATTCTGACACCTTATTGGTTGGGATGTAGTTTTAGCCATGTTGATATCCCAACAAAACAGGACAGTTCGAAACCTGCTTCAGCTAACAGGTTTCTTTCTTACCTGAAATTCCTCTGCCTGTCTATGACTGCAATTCCCACAAACAAGAAGGCTGCCCTGGCATGACTTCATCACTCCTGTTCAGGCCCAGATGTGGCCCCTTTACTGAATGTCACACAAAACACAAGGGGCTTGATTTGCAAAAAGAAAATTATGATGCAAGGTGCCTGCGCCAAATGGGTATAACACAAGTGACACCTTGTGTAAAAGGTTACGGCTATCCCAATTTTCAAATGCTGGCTGTAGCAAAATTGGGATGCTATGCGCCATATCCACCCTGTGCCACCCTTACATCAGAAGTGCTTGTGCATCAGGTCGCAAGCATGGTTGCACCACGGTGGGACTGCATCATCCCCTTTTTTTGCTATTTCAGAAGCCCCACCATGGTTGCAACAAGTTGCTGACTTTAGACTAGCCAGAAGGTGGTTTAAGGGCCCTGAGCCACTGCTTGGCAGGGCAGTGATTAGGGGGCCTGGAAGGTGTGGACTGGGGGCTGATGAAGAAAACTCCAGGTGCATCAGGGACCCTGCACTCTATTTTATAACAAGAGGGGTCTATGCATCAAAGACCTGAAAGTTGTTTTAGCTGCAGGGTTGCACCAAACATGTGGTGCACTTGTGGGGTTTGATGGAGGAATCATCACCCCCCCGGTGGGCAACCCTAGCCAACCCACAGAGGTTGGGAGTTGCTATGCTCAGAAGGTGGGGCCAGGGGCCAATGGAGCCTTGGTAGTGCCATGGGGTGAGAGGGCATGGTGGCAGTTAGAGGGATGTGTGGAGGCACCTGGGGGAGATGCCATGCAAGTTGCCACACACCTAGCAGGGATTCCTGTTTCATGGTAATCAATACTACTCCACCCATTTTGTACTCCACCCCTGGGTTTCTGTGCACCTATCCTACAGGATCTGCAGTACCCAGCATTGTAATCGAGTACCTGCCGGCTACCACACAAGAGGTTCTGTATATGGGTCATGTTGCAGTGCCTGGGGCATGCCCCAGACTACCACGTGCACCCTGTAACTTGCACCCACTCCCACTTGCTGCCTTTAGGGGACAATGGGTCTTATGGGGAAGGTGAATAGTTGAGTACCTAGAGGCCAGTGGAGCACAGGACCCAAGGCAGCATGGGTTTACAGCAGGAAGGTCATGTCAGACGAATCTAATAGATTTCTTTGACTGGGTGACCAAAGTAGTAGACCAGGGAGGGGCTGTGGACATGGCCTACCTAGACTTTAGCAAGGCATTTGACACAGTCCCACACAAAAGATTAATAGTCAAATTAACCAGCCTGGGAGTGGGTCCCAGGGTGGTAGCCTGGGTAAAACATTGGCTGGACAACAGGACACAGAAGGTAATTGTAAATGGAGTCCACTCTGAAGAAAGAGGGGTTACTAGTGGGGTACCGCAGGTTCAGTATTGGGTCCAGTCCTTTTTAATGTCTTCATCAGTGACATTGCAGAGAGACTGGAAGGAAACGTATGCCTTTTTGCAGATGACACAAAGATCTGCAACAGGGTTGATACACAAGGAGGCATGGAAAGGAAGAAAAGGGACTTGGCAAGGTTGGAGGAATTGTCAGAAGTATGGCAGCTAGGATTCAATGCAAAGAAGTGCAAAATAATGCACCTGGGAAACAAGAACCCAGGGGAAGAATACACAATGGGTTGGGAAGTAGTAACAACAGTAAAAAAGGAAAGGGACCTGGGGGTAATCATATCAGATGACCTCAAGCTTAGCAAGCAATGTGAGAAGGCAGTAGGGAGGGTGTACTGGGATGTATAGGGAGAGGCATCAGCAGCAGAAAACAGGAAGTTGTTATCCCTCTGTACAGACAGTTGGTGAGACCCCATCTGGAGTACTGTGTCCAGTTCTGGAGACCCCATCTCCGCAAGGACATAGACAGGATAGAGGCAGTCCAGAGGAGGGCAACTAAAATGGTGCAGGGTCTGCAAGTGAAGCCGTATGAGGAGAGACTAAAGGAGCTTAATATGGAAAATGAGGAAAGAAGGGAGAGAGGGGACATGATAGAAACTTTTAAGTACCTCAGTGGAATCAACAAAGTCCAAGAGGGTAGCATCTTTCAGAAAAAGAGACGTGCAAGAACAAGGGGACACAATTTAAAGATAGAAGGAGGGTGGTTCAGGGGCAATGTGAGGAAGTATTATTTCACAGAGAGGGTAGTGGATGCATGGAACAGCCTTCCTGAGGAGGTTTTGGGGTCTAAAACTGTGGGAGAATTCAAGAATGCATGGGACAGACATAAAGCAATTCTTGTGGGGGTAGTGTACCCCCTCCCACCCACCCACTGAGCCCCACCGCCTGCTCCCCTCCATCAGCTGGCGGGTGGCAGCACCCATCCACCTGCCACCCGCTGCCTGCCGTGAATGAATCATTCACATACCTGGACTGAGTAGTATGGTATGGGCTGCATGCCCATTGGCTCGCGCTGTGAACCCAATGGGCATGCAGCTCTAGCTGTCGTTGGCGGGTGGTGGGGCAGCAGATGGGTGGTGCTGCCACCCACCAACTGATGGGGAGGAACGGGTGGTGGGGCTCAGTGGGTGGGTGAGGAGGGTACGCTAGACCACCAGGGTAGTAGGGTCTGTTATGTGTTACAGATACCCGCGATTGCGCGGCGATCGGTCCACTGGACCACCAGGGATATTGGACATGGAGGGGCTATACCGATGCCCGCGATCGGGCACATAGAGGTCCATACCGATGCCCGTGATTGGGCAGCAGGGGGTGTTGGTCCCCGACGGCTGCTGCCTGGCAGGTCGCCAGTCTCAAGTCATCGGGGATCGGGGCACTTGCATGCTAATGGCATGCAAATGGGGCTGTAATGAGATGCAAATGGACCCCTTGTGCCTTGCTTAAATTATGGCCCTATTTGCATGACCCCTTTTGAATATCGCAGGTGCTGTGCATGGTGCAATGGCACTTGTGCTAGCGCATGTCCATGCTCCACTCTGGCCACTTGCACTGGCGCAGTGCCACTGCGCCATGCACAGTGGGGGTGGCCAGGGTGCGATATTCAAAGCTGCTGCACCATAGCGCAGCTCTGTTGAATATCGCCCAGGCCACACCCCTGCGCAACAAAGTTGAGCTGCGCCCAGGCTTGTGCCACAGTCTGGCGCAGTTTGAATATCCGGGCCAGGAAATACTCTCATACCTTCCTAGTCTTCAAAAGATTAGGATATGAATTATGAAAGTCACATGCCAGCGTTGTCCAGATCGTGGAAGAAGACATATTCTGAAAGGCAGTCTGAGCAAAAATCTTGATCTCTTGCCATTCTGTAAGCACTGGAGCCCTGTCACAGTTTGGCACTTAAAGTTGTGAGAAATGGTCACCTACTGAAGTAATTTGGCACCTGGCCTCTGAATCTGGTCGGTTGGCAGATAGACAGGCTTACAATGCCACAAGAAACAAATGCACCTGGGCTATCAGAAAAGCGAAAGCCGAGCACTATCAGGCCACACTCACCACCTCCTGGGGGAATGCGAGAATTTTCTGGGACAACATTAAACATCTAAATGGGAGTATGCGCTCCCCACCCCCCTCCCAGATCACTATTGAAGGCTCTGTCTCCACTGACCCTGCCCGCATTGCCAACTTCCTCAACTCATCCTTCACGGACCTTAGTTCTGTCCTCCCTAGTGATTTCTTTGATCCCCCTTCATCCTTACCTGCCCTAGACACTCACTATCCTAGTTTCCACTTACGCAGGGTCACTGCCCAGGAAGTCAGGCCACACCTGATTAAAGTGCTACAGAGCAATAGTACTGGCAGTGACTCTCTGGATCCCTGCATCCTCCGCCGGGTTCTGGACCAGGTCCTTGCCCCATTAACTAGCCTGTTCAATAAGTCCCTCTGCCTGGGGCAGTTCCCCTCAGCCTGGAAAATCACCACAGTTACACCCATTCACAAAGGAGGTGACAGGTCCTCTGCCGGGAATTATCGGCCCATCTCCATTCTCCCACCCCTCTCCAAAGCACTAGAAAAACTGGTGGCTACTCAAGTCACAGACTACATAACCAAATACAACATCCTCTGCCATGAACAACATGGTTTCCGGGTCGGGCACAGTACTGCACAGCCCTTATTGAGTTTTCAAACTTTCTTCATTCCTCTTGGACTCTGGCTCCTTGCCGGGCAGTGTTTATTGACCTCTCTAAGGGCTTTGACATGGTCTCCCACCCCCTCCTGCTGGATGCCCTCAGCCATACCGGCTTTGCCCCTGGTCCAGTCTCTTGGTGCTCCAGCTATTTGTCTGCCCTCTCCCAACGTGTTAAAATTGATGTGACCCTCTCCGATACATGCCCTATCCGCTCAGGTGTCCCCCAGGGCTCCATCCTTTGTCCTCTTCTCTTCACACTATATCTCAACACCCTCCCCAAAGCTTGTACTGGTAAAATCCTGCTGTATGCAGATGATGCCGTCATTTTCGCCTCTCCGAAACCCCAACTCCTTACAAGGACGCTTGCAACAAGCCTTTGTCGATGCTGAAGCCTGGTTCAAAGAGCACAGACTTGTACTCAATCTAAATAAAACCAAAACAATGCTCTTTGCCCATCCCCAAAACAAATCCAGATATTTCCCTCTCCGCATCCTCCCTGGTTCCAGGCATCCTCTTGAGCTAGTCCGCCTGTACAAATACCTACGGGTCTCCTTTGACTCTACCTCACATTCCATGACCACATAGATAATCTAGCCTCAGCTACAAGCATGCTGACTAGGAATCCTTTACCGCTACAAGCATTGCCTCCCCCCCAATGCACTCCGACTAGCAGTCACCTCCTCAATACTGTCCCTCATAGACTATGGCTTGCCTGTTTATGGTGCTGCAGACACGACCGCTCTCAATAAAATTCGCCTCACCTTGAATAAGGCCTGTAGGTTAATCACGGGAGCCCCTAGCTCACACATACCTGTGAACTATATGATATGGCCAGGGTACTTAATCTAGATGAACGGCTCAGATACCAAACCTGCCTCATTACTAAAAAAACCCTCCTTGGACTATCCCCACCTGGTCTGACAGCCTCTATCCACCTTGCACAACCCTTAGTCCAAACTCGTAACACCTCTAAGGCCACCCTGCATGTCCCTAGGTCTAGGACCACTCATGGGCAAAGGTCCTTCTGCTCCAGAGCTCCCTCCTGGTACAACGCTCTCCCCACCTCCATCACTGACACCCGCACAATTTCCCATTTCAAAATCTCACTTCGGAGTCAGCTCTTCAACATGCATAGCTGCTCCTGCCAATAGGTGATCTAGTCCGACATGCCCTGACAAAGCTCTCTGAGTGGCTCCTCTCCTCTCCTATACTGACTGACAAAACACTCTGAGTGGCGCCTCACCAAAACTTTTCACAAATCGTGTCCTTTGCCCCTGAACTCTTCCATCTCTAACAGTCCCGGCTCAAGACTTTTTTAACTACATTTCCAATGTAGGCTTGTCACTCAACACGTACCCATATAATCTGTAACTACCTGTGATTACCATTCCTGTAGCACGTAAATTGTAACTAAGTTATAACTGCCTGTATCTTCCAAACTGTAACCACGGAGATGTATGCTGTAACCACAATATTGTATCTAAATGTTGTATTGTATTTGTCCTCTTTGTGACGAGGTACCTTTGGAAATGAGCCTCTGGCTCAAAGGTTGTAAACCGATGTATAAATAAATAAATAATGCCATTGTTACCATGCAGCTCCAATTTCTTTGAGTCCGATGGCCAATGTTTAGTATGTAACAATTTTGCATGGTTATAGGTATTATTTTAATTAGTTAATGAGAATCTTTCATCACAGGACTTCTCGATATTTGTAATGTATTTCTTACACTGCTGTTTACAATTTTTAACAGCTTGGCCAATGAAATGTGTTAATTTCACCCACACCTAGGCTGTAAGTAATTTCAGGGTAGTCCCCTGAAAGAACATCTGCCCCATTTTTCATGAGAATTTCAAATTCACCGCCATCTTATGGTCCACTTCCCTTTGCAGATTCAGGAGTGTTTCTCAGAGCTGGCCTGCTGGCACAGCAGTAGTGCTACTGCTTGTGATGCCAGCGACCTGGGTTCGGGACAGAGCCTGAGTCATCGAAGGGCCGGCTGGGGGGAGGAGGATTGAGTGTTGTAGGGATGTTCTTCTCCAGGGAGGGAAGGTAGCTGCACCTGCTGCAATACCACCACCTGGATGCACATGAGTGGAGGTGCAGTCAAGAGCACCAAGAGGGAGGGGACGATGTTGGCTGAGCAGAGTGGCAGCATGTCTCGATGTGCGCATGTCTCCTTGGACCACCTCTACTGTCGCCTTCCTCAGAGGAAGCGGGAGAAACATGGAAAATGGATCCCGCATTCATGCCTGGTGACGGGCCCTGGTGCAGAACCATCTGACTGACCCTGGTGACCTGGAAATGAATCACCCAATACAATTTTTGAAGGCAGGGAGGAGCGGGGGCTACCTCCTTCCCTGCCTTGGGGGCAAACTGCAACAGGATGGGGTTGGTCCTTCCAGGCAGACAGGAATACATCTGAGCCCTACGGACACCTTGGGAGTCCCCAAGAGATAGGTGTGATGTGGTAAAGAAAAGTGTCTTTCAGAGTTTCAACAGAACTAAACAGTTCTGCCACCTCAACCACTTTATGAAGTGCCAGTGAAAATCAGGCAAGTGGCTGCAACAACTGTTCAAAATACAAAAAGTATTCCACCATTTGGAATTTACTTGTAATCTGCAACACACCCTTGACTTTGGCCTGGTCAATGAGCTGGATCTACAGCATTAGATGCTAAGTGGGACAAATACAGGGAATGACTTGATAATAGCCTGGATAGGAAAAAAATTATGCTGCACCCAACATGTTCCATGTGCCTTTTTGGGCTTCTCAGCTAACTTCTCCATTACCTGGGTAAGGGACTGCAACTATTTCAGTCATTTAGGACTTTTCTGACAGAGATAAAAAGCTGGGTCAGAAAGTTATGGGCAGTTCAAATCTGTGTGTGAGAAACAGTGAACAGCAATTAACCACTCAACTTGTTCTGCCTATGGAAACATAGATAATGCCAGCAGAAAAAGACTGATGGCCATCCAGTCTGCTCATGGTTCCCTATCAATTCCCAGGACCTTATGCCATCCAGGGTACTATTGCCCACTATCCATCCCCCCCATTTCCCTCCCTGTTACTATTGCACTATAGCCTTCACTCTGTACTACCCACGCTTGTAACAATTTTTGGTTTTGGTGTCTGCCACCTCAGCTGGCAGACTGTTCCAAGGTTCATAGGTTCATAGGTTCTTAGTTGAATACGAGTTCTTTAGACAATTTTGTCTTTTAGTGAACTCGCCACCTTTTGGTTTTACAGATGAAACACGTATTTTTTATCACCCATGTACTGATCTAGTTGGTTTTTAAATATGGTAATGTTATCACTCTCTTTAACTTGTTTAGGCAATGAATTCCAACTTGTTATAATCCTTTATGTAAAAAGTCACATCGCATCTTGGTTACGTTGGTTTCTCCTTTTAATCTATAGCTATGAGACAGCATTTTTTTATTTTGTTCTTGTGATTTTTATAATCCAATATTCTCCATCAAACTGGGAACTTTGGTTGCCTTGAAGACCAGACAAAGGTCTCCTCTTATTTGTCTATACTCAGTGGAGTATAGTCCCAGTTGTTTTAATCTTTCATTATAGTTATAATGTTGTAAACCCTTTATTTTTTTTTGTTATTTTTCTTTGCTCACTTTCTTTTAGTTTTTTACTTTTGACAGTATTTGCTGCAGAAAATAGTGAGCAGTATTCCAAATGTGGGCGAACTAAACTGGTGTGCAGTGGGATAATTATTTTTTGCTCTCTAATTTTAATGTTGGATAGAATATAGCCTAGTATTTTTTGGCATTTCTTTACAGTTACTTTTGTATGTACATCCGATGAGAATTTGTCTGTGATTATCATTCCCAGGTCTCTTTCTTCTGTAGTATTTTCTAGCACCTGGTTATCTAGTTTGTATGTGAAGTTAGGGTTCTTAGATCCAAAGTGCATCACTTTACACTTGATTATATTAAACATCATTTTATTGTGTTTGCACATGCAGATACATGATCTAGATTGGCCTGGAGTTTACATCCATCACTTTGATTCTTTACCAGACCCCCTAATTTGCAATTGTCTATGTACTTGCTTAGCCATGCATTTTCAGACATCTGGGGTGTAGCCACTAATATATTGAATAATGTAGGCCCCGATACTGAGCCCTGGGATACTCCACTTGTTACATCACCCCAGTCTGACTGATAACCCTTTATTGCTACTTTTTGCTTCCTATTTTCTAACCATGATGTTGTAACTTAATTTGGTAGAGCTGTTCAATTAGTGTTTTATGTAATACTTTGGCAAAGTCCCAAAATATTACATCCACTGATATTCTTTTTCTAAGACTGCACTCACTGGTTTGAAAAAGGATATTAAATTAGTGAGGCATGATCTTCCCGGAATTAACCCATGTTGTGATATATCTATTATTTGTTCATTTTTCATGTGGTCTATATTACGATGTTGAATTATTCTTTCCAGTATCTTCCCCCATAACTGATGTTAAAAACTTATAGGCCTATAGTTTTTCGTTTCAGATCTTGAACTGGTCTTATGTATTGGAGTTATGAGAGCTTGTCTTCATTCTGGTAGTGTTTCACCTTTTTTTAGGAATAGGTTAAATAAGTAGGTTAGTGGTCCCACTAGTTCATTTTCTAGCTCCTGGAGCAATCTAGGTGTGATACCATCCGGGCCTGCTGAGCTACTGGATTTTAGGCCCTTTATAGCTTTGCTGATCTCATTCTCAGTAATTGGAATGTAATCATTTGATGTAGTTGTAATAGGTTTGACTATTTTTTCTTTCAGTTCATAGACACTAGGAAAGTATTTGTTTAATTCTGAGGCTATGTCTGCTTCTTCTGTAATCGTTCCATTATGAGTTATGATTGGACCTACCCCCTTTTGATTTCCTCTAAATGCTCCTATATAATTATAAAATTATTTCTTATTGTCTTTAACTTTGTTTATCAAGTTTGTTTCCAAGTTTCTATTAGAATTTCTGATCAGGTTTTTAAGTTGTTTATTGCAGTGTTTTAGCTTAGAACCTGTACTATTTAACACTTTTTTTTAACTTATAGTTTCTTTTTTCTTCTGATTCATTTAATGAAATTCTTATTCCACCAGGGGGGATGTTTCCGGTTGTTTATGCATTTACTGATTACAGGTACCCATTTGTGCAGTAGTTTATTTTATTTTTCATATTCTCCCAGACAGTTATCAAGTATTGGTTTAGAAGTTCTTTTTTCCAATTCCATATTGACAATTCTTTTATTTTTTTATAGTTTGCCTTGTGATAATTCTTTATTATGGTTTTGCCTTTAGCTACTTTACAATATGTTTTGCATGGCAGTTCTATGATTTGGTGATTGCTATCCCCTAAACGAGGTAGTAATGTGTATTTCTTCATTCACGCTTGTTAATATTAAGTCAGGTATGTTGATCCCTCTGTTCGGTTTAGTCACTAACTGATCCAGGTTGTGCTGAATAGTGTAATCAATACATCAATTTTCTTTGTGGTTACAATTGTCCAATGTTTCCTAGTTTATATTTGGGAAATTGAAGTCACCCATTAGTATTGTGTTGTCTGTTAAGTTTACTTTTTCAAGACATGTTAGGAATTGATTGTTTTCTTCATTGTTTAGCCCTGGTGAGCGATATCCTAAACCTATAAGTGTTTTACTCGGAAGTCTGATCTGTGCCCATATCATCTCATTGCTGCCATTAGAGTTATGAATTTCATAGGTTTTTAGAGTTTCTTTAATGTACAATGCAACTCCCCCACCTCTTCTATCCTTCCTGTTTTTATGTAATTTGGTGAAGCCTTGTATATCAGTATTCCAATCTGTGTTACTGAACCATGTTTCAGTAACTCCACATATATCTATTTTATTTGCCTTCAGTATGTAAGTAAACTCATCAATCTTATTTCACAGACTTCTGGCATTTAGTAGTAGTATTTTTAGGTCCGTAATTGCCTTATTATTTGGTTTTAATTGTTTACTTTTTGATTGGATTTTATGTTGGGCGTAAATGTTATCATGGGCTCCTAGTTCAGGAGAGGTTCCTGAGGCATTCCTCTCCCCCTTAGCTGCTAGTTTAAACTGTTAATGCATTCTACCATTTGTTTACCAAGTAGTCTGCTCCCTCTTCTGCTGAGGTGTAGACCATCCCAACAATACCGTTCATTTTTTCCAATAAAATTTTCCCAATGTGTAATGCACTTTATATTTTATTATAAACACCATCTACTTAACCAGTTGTTAACTTGTTGAATGTTATGTTGAGTGTAGTTTGCCTTGGGTATGGGGAGTACATTCTCTGTAAAATAGTACTGCCTCATATCCCTCTTGAACCTTCCACCTGCCAGTTTCCACTCATGCCTCCGTGACCTCAAACTGGAGCTTATGCTAAACAACTCCTCACTGTTCACCTTATATATTCCTTTAAGGAATTTAAAGGTCTCTATCATATCACTGTTCTCTGGTCTGGCCTCCAGCAAGTGCATGTTTAGTGCCTTGAGCTGATCCTCATAAGATCTGCCTGGCTGTCCTTGTATCATCCTGGTCACCCTTCATATCCTGTCCTTATCTGAGGTGAGGACTCCAGAATTAGGCTCAGTACTCTAGGTGCGGACTTACCATTGATCTGTAAAGAGGTGGTATTACCTCTTTTTTTTCCTGCTGTCAAGACCCCTTCTGATAATCCTAACATCCTATTTGCCTTACTAAAGGCCTTATTGCTTTGGCTTGATTGTTTGAGAGTGTCACTAATGATGACTCCTAGGTCCCTTTCCTATGTCATATTACTCAGATTAACCCCTCCCATCCAGTACTCTGTCCTGGGCTTCTTGCTCCTTAAGTGCATCACCTTGCACTTTTTGGTATTGAATTTCAACTGTCGGACCTTAGATGACCTCTCCAGTCTTTGCAGATCACTCTGCATCTCCCTAGTTCCCTCATTACTTTCCACCTTCCCTCAGAGCTTTGTGTCATCTGTGAAGAGACAACCTGCCCTGGTGTTCTTCTCTGATGTCACTGATGAACATATTGAAGAGGACTGGCCACAGGACTGATCTCTGTGGTACCCCACTTGTGACCTCCATTTCTTCTGATTTAACCCCATTTACCATGACCCTCAGCTGCCTTGCCCTCAGCCAACACCCTATCCATCTCACTGTGTCCCTTGCTCCCCCCAGATCCTCCATCTTTTTCAGCAATTACCTGTGAAGCATTGATTAAAAGGCATTGCTGAAATCAATATAGAGTAAATCAGCAGCATGGCCTCTATCCAATGGTCCTCATCACCCAGTCAAAGAAAATTATTAGGTTAGTCTGACAAAATCTCCCAGCCACAAAGCCATGCTGTTTACTATCGTGGAGGCCATTGTCATCTATGAAGTGTAGTAGGTCCTTCTTAACTGGTGTCTCCTCCAGTTTTCACACAACCGAGGCAAGACTGACAGGTCTGTAGTTCCCATCTTGCTCCTTGCCCCCCTTGTGGAGTGGAACTATGTCTGCCTCCTTCCAGTCCTTCAGAACCACCCCTGTCTGTAACTAAATAATGAATAACCATACCAGGGATTCTGCTAGTTCTACTGCCAGATCCCTGAGCACCTTCGGGTGCATCTCATCCGGACCTTGGGGCCTTATCTCATCTACCAAAGCATTCCATCAGAGATTGCAGTCAGATGCCTCCCAGGAACATCGGCATGGAGGGACACAAACCACATCAAGGGAACTGTGTGAAACACCAAGTGAGACATGAACATTATGATCCATATTGGTACAAATGACCTAGCTAGTCACACTGTAGAAGAAACTAAGCAAAATATTTTAAAACTAGATGAAAAACTAACTTCCATTTTGTCCAGCGTCTCCTTCTCGGAGATTCTGCCTGTGTGGGGAAAAGGAGCCAACAGGCAGAAAATCAGACAGAAGGACATCGGTAAGCTTAATACCTGGCTTAAAAATTGGTGTCAGGAAAAAGGGCATGGCTACGTTGGTAACTGGCAGAAGGTTTAGGAAGGAGTTCTTCATATTCGATGGCCTGCAACTTACAAAGGAGGGAACACGAGCTCTCGGTCAAAAGTTCGACATCTTCATCAGTTGTTTAAACTAATAGGCCGAGAAGGGGCACCTGCACCCATCGCTCAAATAGGCTAGCAAATGTCCCTCCCCCATCAAAGGTTACTCAGTCACAGCCAGGACACTGTGTCACAAGCGGCACATGTGACACAAATTGGAAAATCCCACAAATATATTCCAAACTCATTAGGAGCATACAGTACACTATGAACACAGGGAGGGAAAAGAAAAAAAACTACTCCAAGGAAGACAGAAGCATTATAGGAAAGAGGGAATCTCAGTGATCTGAAGCCAAGGAGTTCCATCACGGCAACTACAGAAAGAAGGGCTTCAGAGAGAAATTGCACTTGTAAAAAGAAGGAGGGTAGCACATGAAAGGGAATGGTAACTAATGCCAGAAGCCTGGCTAACAAAATCCCCGACCTCATGGCCACTATAGCAGAGGATGGACTAGACTTAGTGCTGTGACAGAAACTTGTTTCACAGGAAGCCATGGATGGGACATGGCCATTCCTGGATTAAACATGTACAGGAGGGACAGGAAGCGTGAAAAGGGAAGGGGGTAGCATTGTACATCCAGGAGGAAATGAAAACCACAGAAATCCAGGGGACCCTAGGTGACACTGAGGCACTGTGGGTAACAGCTGAGATGGAGAACGGAGTAGACATTAGGTTAGGAGTTATCTACAGGACCCCATTGCAGGGGGAAGATGGGACAAAGAAACACTGGAGATGATACATAAAATGGCGGACAAGGGTGAGGCAATTATAGTAGGGGACTTTAACTTACAAGATATTAACTGCGGTTCTAGACAGAATTGACAACAAGAGGCAGGAAATTTGTAATGGCCCTACAGGAGGCAGGGCTGAAGCAACTTGTTGATTCACCAGCCAGAGGTAGAGCTGTCTTGGGCTTGGTTCTGACCAACAGTAACAGAGTAAAAAGGGTCAAGGTAGGGTGCCATCTTGGCAACAGCGACCATTGTATGGTCGGTTTCCAAATCAACACAACTACAGATACCAGCCATTCCAAGATCAGAGTTTTAGACTTCAGAAAGGCAGACTTTTCCAAAATGAGAACCAGCCTGGCAGAGAAACTCAGGCATGGGTGGGGTGAAGGAAATGTGGGAGAATCTCAAGGGAGCTATGAAGGAGGTAACCGAGCAGTGCACTAAGAGGATCAGCTAGACAAATAAGAGCAGGAAATCCCTCTGGTTCTCCAAGGAGGTGGCTATTATAGTAAGGGAGAAAAGAAAGGCCTACAGGGCGTATAAGGCATCAAACAAGGATGACAGCATGGAAACTTACATAGTTGCACAGAGGGAAGTGGGAAAAGAAAAAGGAAAAGCTAAAGCTCACATTGAGCTAAGAATAGCACAGGGTGTTAGAGGGGGAGACAAAACCTTTTTTAGGTACATAAGAGAAAGGAGAAAGACTAAAGGAGGAAGACTAAAGGAGGAATAGTAAGGCTAGCAGTTTTGGAAGGGGGACTAATAGAGAAGGACAATGAGGAGGCAGAAGTCCTAAATATTTCAGTTCCGTGTTCACTAGGGAGAATGCAGGGGATGGTCCAAACCTGCAAAGCAGTTGCACCCAAGGATTAGGGGTAGACTTGAGCGCCTTCACAGAGGGACAAGTCTTAGAAGCCCTAAATAAATGAGAGGTGGACAAGGCCATGGGGCCAGATGAGAGTCACCCAAGAGTTCACAAGGAACCAGGGAGTGTGATAGCAGTGCTCCCTGGTGGAGCTCTTCACCAAATCACTGGAAAGCAGGACAGTGTCTGAAGACCAGAAGAGGGTGACAGTGGTCCCACTTCACAAATCAGGGAGGAGGCTGGAAATTACCATCCAGTGAGCCTCACATCGGCCGTAGGAAAACTGATGGAGACACTGCTCAAGCAAAGAATAGTAGCACATCTGGAATCCAGTGGGCAACAGGATCCAAAACAACATGGTTTCATGGCTGGAAGGTGGTACCAGACAAACCTGGTTGACCTTTTTGCCTGGGTAACAAAGGCAGTGGACCAAGGGAGAGTGGTGGATGTGGCCTATCTGAACTTTAGTAAGGCCTTCGACTTGGTTCCACACAGAAAGCTGGTAAAGAAGCTGGACCACATCGACGAAGGTAAGGAAGTGGTGGGTTGGGTGAGCAACTGGCTGAAGGGACGAACACAGTGGGTGCAGGTAAATGGAGTGGTATCAATGGAGAGGGAAGTGACTAGTGGATTGCTACAGGGGTCGGTGCTGGGGCCCCTACTCTTCAAAGTGTTCATAGCCGACATCGGATGGATTGGAAGGGAAGGCGTGTCTGTTTGCAGATGACACAAAGATCTACAACAAAGTAGACACCCCATAAGGAGTCAAGAGCATGGAATCAGACCTGAGGAAACTCAAGGAGTGGTCAGACACCTGGCAGTTGAAGTTCAACACCATAAAGTGCAAAGTCATGCACTTAGGCAAGGGAAACTCCAAGGTGGGATACTACCTGGGAGGGCAGCAGCTGGCATGCACCAACCAGGAGTGAGACCTAGGAGTCATTATGTCAGATGACTTAGAGGTGGGGAAGCAGTGTGAAAAGGTGGTGCTAAATGCCAGTGGTATGCTGGGCTACATAGGGAGGGGAATCATGAGTCGCAGAAGGGAGATGGTGCTGCCACTTTACATGGTGCTAGTGCACCCCCACCTGGAGTACTGTATACAGTTCTGGAGGCTGCACCTTAGAAAAGACATCGACTAGGATTGAGATGGTGCAGAGGACAGCCACAAAAATGATTCAGGGTCTGCATCAAGTGGCATATGAGGATAGGTTGAGGGAGCTCAACATGTACTCCCTGGAGCAGAGGAGGGAGAGGGGGGACATGATGGACATTCAAGAATATCAAGGGTATAAATAAGGTAGAGGTACAGAAGCTCCTTCAGGAGAAGAAAAGCGTCAGAACTAGAGGACGTGATAAGAGGATCAAGAATGGGCGATTCAGGAGCAATGTTAGGAAGTTCCTCTTCACTTGCCTGCCCTGGAAAGTGATGGAGGCCAAAACAGTAAACGGGTTCAAAAACACCTCAGACAAGCACAATGGTATCATTTCACAGAAAGGATAGAAGAGGAGGGTAGTTGCCCAAATCGGGCAGACTAGATGGATCTTGTGATCCCCTTCTGCTGTCAATTTCTATCTGTCTTAAGGACTACTAAGCCTTTCTGGACCCTTTTGCTAGTGAACTCTGGCAACCTCATCTCTGGCCCCACTTTATGGCTGCCTTGATGCCACTCTCTGGCATGGGCCCATTGTCTTTCCTGGTGAATACAGAGCAAAAGTAGCCATTAAGGACAGCTGCTTTTTCCCTGTTCTCTTTATTACCCTGCCTCCCTCAGATAGCCTAACAGTTCATCCTTCCTTCTTTTTTTTTTATCCAATGAACCTGAAGAATTGCTTTTCCCTGCTCTTGCCCCCCCCCCCAGCAGTACAAAGGTCTGTGTTCACTTTAGCTTCCCTAACCATCCTCCTTGCTTCCCTAGTTCTCACTCGGTATTCTCCCAATTCTTCCTTTCCTTGCTTTTCTTTTTACCTGATGAAGGCCTTTTTCTTGGCCCTCACTGCTTCCCTGATTATTTCCAAGAAACACGTTAGTCTCGTGTACCTGTTACTTTTGGTTACTGCCCTCACATATGTAACCCCTAGGTGGCGCTATCCCAAGGGCTACTACCCTTGTCTAGTTGGATAGTAGCAGGTTAAGGGGCCTGAGTTCTGAAATGGGTGCCTCCACGCAGAGGTCAGGGTTTTGGTAGTGGTCAAGCTAACCTGGGCACAGCCCTCCGGGACACTGTAGCCCCCCTCTTTCCCCTCTAGTGGCCTGAACACTGTATAATAATCACTTTCACAATACCCCTGGTACACCACGCAAGTACCCACACTGTTTGCATTTACCACAAGGGCTGCTTCCTCTGGCTCGACCCTGGGGACCCCCTGTAAAACAAGGTTATGCACAGCAAATAGTAACAGTACAGTACTTTGAGCACAAACTGGAACCACAATCAGATTACATGCAGAAAAAGTTAGATCTGATTTATTCAGGGGACTTGAACTAGGAAGGGGGCAAAATCAGGTTACTTAGCGTAAAGGTTATATCAATCAAGCAGTTATGCATGCCCTTTGAGTACCCCCACAAAGTCACACCTCTGGGTACCCAGGTGGAGAAGAGATGGGCTAGCCAGGACTGTTGCCCCGGTTTGCAGCTGGTTGGGTCCCTGTGGTGGAAAACACAACATGCACAGTACACAATATTTGTAATCTGGAGCCAAAGGGCTCAGTTCGTAAAGGAAATGAAACAAGACAATCAGATGACACACTCAGATTAAGCTGTTGTTGCAGGGAGCTACCCTGGTATTTACTCATGATACCCAATACTGGACACAGGCTGGACGAAAATCAAGACTGCAGGTAGTTGATCTGGAATGCCAGGAGAAGCAGGGCCCACACGAGCCGCAGAGGTGTTGTTCCTGTTCAAGCGTGGAGCAGGGGCTGATCCCCAGGCAGGTCTCTCGTCGATGGCTTCTCTGTGCAGTGGGTAGTCTGGCTGTCCCAGTCTGGCAAGGCCCAGACTGCATGGAGACAAATTCGGATGCAGTCCATTTTGGGCTGAATACAGCTTCCAGCAAGCAGAACACAGTATAGAGAGTGGGGAACTAACTCACAAGCCACTAGCAGCTCATATCACATTTACATGTATGGGAATTCTACTGTACCAGACAAAGCGCTCCCCAGTCACAAACGCAAAGTACCTGCACACACCGGGAGCTTAGGGGTAGCTGGAATTCCTGACAGGCCGATCACATTCAGCAAAATCTTCAGTCTTCTTCAGGTTGAGCCTGGCCCACTTCAGTAGCTTACTTTAGTCACACAAACTTAGATTTAGTCCAAAATAATTCTCTTCTTTCCCTCTCAGGAGCAGCTGGAAGACATGCAAGCCAAAAACTCAGCCCTTTCAGTTTTCCCATGCGAATCCATTCAGGATTGCTGCCCAAAATACACTTGAGCTCTTCTCCTTTCACTTCCCAGCTCAGAGCTAACTGAAAACTGCAAGCAGCCCGGGACTTCCCCAAGATCCAAAAGATTTGGTTGGCTGATTTGGCTGTCAGTCAAAGCAAGAGCTCCCCCTTCAGTTGAAAAAAGGCACAAAAAAACTCCAAACTATAGTTCCTACAGATTTTGAATTCAGACAGCTCCTGTTGTCCGGCTACATTTTAGGTCCCACCAGTACTGTTTGGTCCAACTTGCAGTCCAGGACCAAGATAGTGGAGACAAACAAAACAGTCCTTGCTACAAAGAAAGCAGGTTAGACAAACTACATTATCATTATCACTCTAAATGAGTTTCAGTAAATAGTTACATCTTTCAACAGAGCTCCCCTCTCAGATTACTTATGCTGCAATTAGGCAGCTCTTAAAGAGACAGTACACAGAGGCTATACAGGCTCTGGTAATCACATTTAAACTGCTAAAACGCAGGACACCAGTCTGGCAGTGAGCATTTAGGCGTGCTCAAGGAAGACTTTTTGGAAACCCCCATTTGTAGGGGGAGGTTACACATATATCTTTGATACCTCGAGAATGGCCCCCTTTACTTGGTCCCATCTCTCCTCAACCCCTCCGATGCTGTCTGTCCCGACTAACTTGTCCTTGAACCAACTCCCTCATGCTGTTGAAGTCTGCTCTTTTGAAATCGAGGACTTGGCTCTTGATTGGGGCTTACCAATCCCCAGGGCTAACTCAAACCAGACAGAGTTATGGTTGCTGTTCCCTAGTGTCTCCTATCCGCACTGCTCCATCCATTTCCGAGTTGGTGAGCACCACACTGAGGATGGCAGCCTGCCTAGTGGGTTCTCTAACTAGCTGTACTAGGAGACAGTCCTGGAACATATCCAGCAAGACCTGACTTCTGGTGCTCCTGGCAGCCAGAATACCCCAGTCAATATCCGGAAGCTTTGGCTCACCCACCACCATAACCTCACCCTTTGCCAGTCCCCTGACTAGTTTTTCCCCTATCCCTCTCCTCCACCTGTTCTGGTGGTCTACAGCTCACCCCATCACCTGTAGTTTCTTGCTCAAGCCCACTGTGAGCTGCACCCAACTGACTCTGTCTCCCCATTACTTCCCCTGATGTGCCCATCTTCCATAGACTCAATGCCATCACTGACTTAAAGAGCTACACCTTTCCCTTTAGCTTTTCCTTGTCCCTCCTAAACATGGTGTAGCCTGGGACTGTGAGGTCCCAGACATTATTTTCTGAGGCCCAAATCTCTGTGATGGCTATGAGGGCCATCTTAGTATCTGCCATCATATCCTGGAGCTTGCTGATTTTATTACCCAGACTCTTGGCATTGAGGCAGACCCATTCCATCTAACTCTTGATCACCTCTGGCTATTTAACTAGTCCTTTTTCTTGATTCCTCCCTGGTCTCCTTCCTTTCAAGTTGTGATTCTGCCCTCCTTGGTCCCCTCTCCTAACTCAGTTCAGACCTCAATCCTGTTTTAACCTGCTATGCCTCTACAAGCCCTTAGATTAGGGGAAGTACTAACTGGGTTCCCCTTTCTCTCTGCTACCACTGTGGTTTCTTCTTGACTCAGTCTCACTGGCAGTCAACTTAACTGTCTAATAAAAACACAAACTTCTGCCCCAGTGCACTGGCCCCTTCTTTTGTCAGGTGAAGACTGTCATGCTGGAAGAGCCTTCTGTCCCAGAAGTCCCCCATTCACCCACAAAATGGTACCCCACCTCCTAACACCATTCTTTTAGCCACCCATTAAACTCCTCTTTCTCCTTTTTCCTCTATTTCTGTCTTTCCCCTCTTCCTCTACCCCATGCAGAGAGGACCTCGGAAAAGGCCAAGGAGGCTGAGTGCTCCTGTCCTCCAGACTGCAAAAGCTCCATTTCACCATCTCCACAGTCTGGTTTAACAGATCATTGGTACCCAGGTGTACTAACACCTCTAACTCCCCCTTTCCTCTCTGTCATCCTTCCTATCCTATTTCCCAGATAGCTGATGCACCAGGAAGGCACCTGACCATCCCTCTCTCATCCAACCCTTCATCCACCACCCTTTTCTATCCTCCAAATCATTGAATCCCTGACCACCAATATTCTCTAATTGCTTTCTTCCTGTTTGTTCCCCCAGGTGCCATTAAGTTGACCTGCCACTTCCCCCAACTGACTCAGGAGTACACCCCCCCAGCAGAGTTAGGTACCTGAGGCTCCACCAAGGGTGCACAATTATTTGCTGTCTGGCTTGTGTGGAGCTGTACAACCTCCTTGTGGCTTGTCCTGGCTCCCTTCTCCCTCCCTCTCTTCACCACTCTTCACCCCCCCTGGACCAGTGGGCCTCTGGACAGTGGGGTTGTTCGCTCCATCTGAGGTGGCAATGCAACAGAGATATTTCATCTCTTGCTGCTGCCAGCTGAGCATGGAGCACTGCAAAGGTCCTACAGATGGAGCAGTACCCCCTTCTCCAGACCATACTCCTGGAGAAGAGTGCTCCGCAGTCATTGCAACTGTCTCCACACTGTACCCCATCCTTATTCTGAGCCAAGGTATAGGGTTACTAGAAGAATAGCAAGACATAGAAACATAGATTTTGATGGCAGATCAGAACCACTTGGCCGATCCAGTCTGCCCATTTCTGCCTGCCTGCACTATTACTGCAGACTGTGCCCAATCTACAGCTTTTTCTCCCTCCCCCTTCCTTTGCACTATTATTCCTTTGTGCTTATCCCATGCATTCTTGAACTCCACCACTGTTTTCATCCCACTACCTCCACTGGAAGGCTGTTCCAGGAGTCCACCATTCTGTCTGTGAAGAAGTACTTCCTCACATCTCTCCTAAATCTACCTCTCTCCAGCTTCATAGCATGTCCACTTGTTCTTGAACACCTTTTCTTCTGAAAAATACTCCTCTCCTACACCTTATTTACCCCATGAGGTATTTAAAGTCTCAGTCATATCCCCTCTTTCCCTCCTCTGTTCCACGGTGTACATATCGAGGTCCTTTAGTCTCTTCTTATAAGGTCACCTGATATGATTACCTCAGGTCTCTTTCCTGCTTCATGGTTGTCAGTACCACTCCACCCATTTTTTTACTCCACCCCTGAGTTTCTGTGCCCGAAGTGCATTATTTTACACTTTTTAACATTGAAACCCTAAGTGCATTATTTTACACTTTTTCACATTGAAACCCTAAGTGCATTATTTTACACTTTTTCACATTGAAACCCTGCTGCCATACCCTTGACCACTCCTCTAGTTTTCTCAACTCTCTGCCCATCCTTTCCTTCCCACCTGGAGTGCCCACTGTATTGCAGATTTTGGTGTCATCCACAAAGAGGCAGACCCTCCCTTCTGGCTCCTCTGCAATATCACTTATAAAGACATTAAACAGTATCGGTCCTAGCACTGATCCCTCAGGCACCCCACTGGTCACCCTCCCTTCCTTGGAGTGATCTCAGTTTACCACCACCCTCTGTCACCTATACCCTAACCAGTTTCTTAACCAGTTAAGACCTCATCTTACACCCATGTTGACTGATGCTCCATCAGCCCCAAACCCCATCTTTTATTCATACTTAGGCCACAGACTGAAAGAACATTAAGAAGAGATTTTTTAATCCCTCACTTGTGCCATCAGATACAACTTTCATTTGTAGAAAACTAGTTTTAACTTGGACATTTTTGGGATGAACGTAAGTAATGCCTATGAGCTCCTTTACAGTCACACTACTGTCAGCAGTACTGTCCATTAACAGAGAAAAATAATTTGCTCTTTTGACAGTTGCCAGCAGATTTTCTTCAATGTTCTTGCCAATACCCATTGTGAGTTCATTCCCACTAATAGCTTTTATGTATTTATTGCCCAAATGCACTCAATGGCTCTTCTGTTGTTCTACTATTGCTTCAGACTTTTTAATTGGGATGTCCTGTTTTGCCATCAATACAGGATCGCCATCAGCCTGCCTAAAATCATTCTATACTGTTCCTTTACATTACTGAAAGCTCACCCTGTAAATACATTTTATTTTTATATTTTTACTAGCTGCACTTTTTAGAGTATCTTGTCCCAACCCCTTCTTCCCCCTCAACTTGACTTACCAATTGTGGTATGTTGAAACATATAAGGTGATGATCTCTTTTTACCAAATTTCTTAATATTACTTTCTTGTACTGCTCTGTTTGTAGAGGTTTCTAGATTGTGTCTACCTTCAGCTTGGGGCCTGTTATCCCTGCTACTAGTGCCTCACTGAAGTTCCAAGCCATGCAGCTCATCTTTGTACTCACAGCACAATTTAGAACTTGCACACACTGCAAAATCTCCCTCACTGACAATTTGTAGCCAGTTTTTTTTTTTTTATCATCAAGGTTTTTATCCTCTTGGGTGGACCAGGCATCTGATCAGGCCTATCCCTGGGTGTCATTGGCTGCCCTGCTGCCGCTCTCCTTCGGGGGGGAGCAATCCTCTGTGGATTCCCCCCATGATGGGGCCTGGAAAGGGCTATCCTCCCCTACCCCTGCTGACTCACATTCAGATTCCCACTTACCCCTCCTGGTGGGATGTGACACTTTGGGGAGGGCTTCATTAAAGGAGATAGTAAATGATTGCTTGATTTTCTAACTGGGTAAATAAATCATAACTATCAAGTAATGACATCTGTGTCTCTTTTTTATTGAATAAATGGATAAAATACTCAGGTATGTGCTTGTTTTAATTTTTTGAAATTCCAATCAGCTTGACAGTCTATTTTATTTCCTATTGGGAGTCAGCACATGTCAAGCTGACATCACTGACTCGCGATTCAGCAAGCAGTAAACTGTAGCATGTGGCTGCCTGACACAAAGACTTATGCCATACTCCTAGACACCACAAGGCCGCAGCGCCATCAAATGCAGGGTAGATGTAAAGGTCCTAGTCAGTCAGGACCTAATTATTACTGGATTCATGTAGAAACCTATCACATACCCACGAGACTACTATTACAGTAAAGCCCCCCAGGGTGAAGCCCAACTCTGCAGAATTCTGCAGCAGAGTTACTGCAACAAACAATGCAGTTTCAATGGGAGTTAATCCTTTTTGTCATGCAGGAAACCCATATATTCCATATTCAGTGCTGAAAGACAAAAGCCCTGCACACTTGCAAAATGCTTACGCACTTTAAAATTGCAGCAACGATTAATGAAGAAAAATAATTTGTCTACATATTCCCTTACCCAGTTTAACAGGATATGCAACCCTTATAAAATAAACTTTTGAAAATACAACTGTTAATATGTTAGACCCCTGCTTGCAGCAATTTTAGATAAATGTTTTAATAGTCCAGATGATCAAAATGAAAATAAAGAAAGCTCATGCCACAACAGCATTATATAAGATGCACCCCAGATTATCCAAATGGTGAGGAAAGTCCAAGTAAGTCTTTAGTACAAGTAAAGGAGGCTGAAACTACCCACCAAAAAGCCCACCATTGATAATAACATTTTTAAAGCAAGCTTTTATGGAAAAAGTAAGGGACTTAATCTTATAGTAAAATAGAATGGATGGCCTTCATTTACTGTCTTGAGCATCTACTTACTCAACCTAGCAGAACTATGTATGTGCACTGCATAGATTAAAAACCATGTGAAGTTTCATAAAATACTATGAGCACCGGGGTTAGTTAACAACATCAACTGTGACTAAATAACAGCAAAAACTAAGCTGCTTATCAAACTCAGGTGTCCAAGGGATTAGCTCTCTCTTTCTGTGGGTTGTCTTCATACCTCCGATGTCTTGGGCTCTCCATCACCATTTGTTCTAGTAGTCTAGACACTTCTTTTGGACCGGTGAAGGAATATGCCTTATTCTGAATGGCTAAATGCAGACAGGCAGGTGGTAACAAGGCAAAAGGAATTTGGCAGAGTTGAAGTTCTTGTTTGATGCCATCAAAGCCTTGCACCACTGCCTTGTGGTGTACGACCAGTCCTGGAAAAACAATATCTTCTTTCCTTCTACAGTAATGGCATGTCTTTTATCAGCCAGGAAGATCTTTTTCTGATCTCTAATGTAGAGGAACCCCAGCAATAGAACCCTGGTATATTTCGTTCAAGTGGATGCCCATCATAATGTAATGTGGTATGCCTTTTCCAACCTGGGAGGCTCCAGTAGTTGTAGCTCCTTCTGCAGCCAGCTCTTGAAGAATGCTATGGTATCTGCTCCCTCCAATCCTTCAGGCTAACCCAGTACATGGATATTTCTTGATTGGGACAAGTTTTCAGAATTCTCCAGTCTGATCTGCAGATGTGAATTTTCTTTAACCAGGTCAGTAGCTACTGTTAGAGCTCAGTCCGCATGAGAGTTTGCCTCCGCAGTGTTTGTTTTGATCGCATCCATAGATGCTCTACAGTAGTCAGGCAGGTGGTAATTGCGTCCAACTTTTTATCCATAGCTGAGATAGAGGAGCAGAGTTTGTACAGTTGTCTCCAATGCTTCCAGTGGTGTGCTGGTTCAGTCATCTGCGTCCGATGAGCCTTAGGCCTTATCAGAATCCTATTGCCCACCATGGTCAAAATCTACAAACTTAGTGTTGACTTGCTTCACTTGGCATAATGTAAATAGATTCCGCAATCCTGGGATGATTTGCTGCAGTCAGAGGCAGTGATAAATCACTTTATTCTTGCAAAGGCAGGAACTCTGCGAAACAGCGGTTGCTCTGCACGATGGATGGCCATGCCCCCCTTGTTTGTAGCTTTTTAATTTTAAAAATTATGCCCTAAATGGTCCTTTTACCAGTCTCCCAAGAGTTTTGAAAACTGGTAATTGTTGATGTTGAAGTTTAATGGCTATATACCACTATACTTGCTATTGCAATCATCATTATTCAAGCTGTTCACTAATCTGGACTAAAAATAATTTAATTGTGTGCACAGCTCTATATTTGCTCCATAGTGTAATGCCGCTATGAAACGAGGTGACCTGTCTCAAGTAAATCCCTGTTGTGACTATGATTTTTAATCCAATTTAGTCATGTTAAACTGTTTTAAAAAGGGCTGATCTGGTTTGCATCTACACTGTCATCATGGAACATTTACCTGGAATTGCATAACAAAATCTATTCAGTTTTTCTAGGGAGTACACAAAATTGTTTATGCACAGCAATCATGTACTACTTGTCTTTTACACAGAAGTGATTGTGTACATTAATTGCTTCACACAAGGCTGTGTTCAAAATATTACAAATATTTGTTTTTACTGCTACATAAATTATTTTATTACAGCAAATATTAAACCAGCATTTTTAGTACCATCTTTCCTGGCTTTCATGGTTATAGAACTGTTCTTGGAGACAATCTTGAGCCCACCTCTCTGGATCGTCTACAATTAATATTGTTTTTGCATCAAACTGGTTTCGTTAAATCAGCTGCAGGAGAATAATCAGTCTGGGCAAGGTTTCTGTAGAAACATCTTAAGGCCCATTTGCAGTCTGCTTTTCTACACCCATATGGATGGTTTGGGTCTTCCCATATGTGTACATTTGTGTGAACAGTTCAGGCATAAAATCAGTTTGGCTCCTCTGCTCTCCCCTGTCACTTTAGGGCCTAGTCTAGCATGTTTAAATATAAGAAAAATAGCAGGACAAGAGGACACAGCATGATATTAGAGGGAGGCCAATTAATGGGGAATGTGAGGAAATTCTTTTTCACAGAAAGGGTGGTGGATGCATGGAACGGCCTACCTCAGGAAGTGGTGGCTATGAATACAGTGCAGGGCTTCAAACAGGCATGGGATAGGCATAAGGGAGCAATACAAATAAGTATGCATAGATAGGCCACTGACAGAGCAAAGGCTGATGGCACATTTATAAGGTAGAAAAAGAAATGGGCAGACTGGATGGGCCTTGCGGTCCTTATCTGGCGTCAACTTCTATGTTTCTATGTTTCTATGCCCTGGCCTCCCCCCTCCATGGCCCTCTTTTGAGCATTCAGTCCCTCTCCATTAAAATATATAAATAAATAATTCTTTGACTTTCACTTCACATCTGTCATGCTTGTAACCTGTATATATCTAGTACTGTATTAATGTGCCCTGTATATTTTGTCTAAACACAATTTTCATCTCCACTTAGCCTGTACATATCTGCGACTAAGTATTTTACTTTATTTTCTTGTATTTGCTCTTTATTTGCTGATTTTTGGTCTGTATGCTTATATTGTCTACCCCAGGTCCACCTCAAAAATGAGCTTGCTCAATAGTGTCTGCCTGGCCAAATAAAGATTTTGATTGCTTATTGAGTGATGCTCTCCTAGACTGTGGAGCTGAACCAGTGTGGGTCTTTTCAGTTGCAAACAGTGCTACTTTACATAATTTAGTCTTAGGGTAAGTTGTTATCTTAATGTACCCAGGGATTCCTTTCATCATGAGTCCCAGAATGGAGGTGGTTGGCTCAAACTGACCTTAGAGAACACATGTAGGAGACACTTGTTTGAAACTGGTTTAGGAGAAGGCTCCTGTTTCTCTTTGCAAGTGATATGCACCATTACTGCTATAAATGGCCAGATACAAACTGTCAGTGTGGCAGAGTGACACTGATTACACAGCATTTGGTGAGGGTAAATACAGTTTTAGAGACACTTGCTCACATGGTTTATCACAAGAATTCCTATAATGTAATAGGGTCTAAACGGAAATGTAAAACAGATCTATAGAAGAGTCTGAGCACAGTATCCAAAAACAGCTTTTAGTTATAGATTTACAAAACTAGTTCTACTAAACAAATTTCAGAA
Organism: Neoceratodus forsteri; assembly: GCA_016271365.2. Taxonomy (NCBI): domain Eukaryota; kingdom Metazoa; phylum Chordata; order Ceratodontiformes; family Ceratodontidae; genus Neoceratodus; species Neoceratodus forsteri. The sequence goes on along the minus strand of CM028135.1, from coordinate 499,207,365 downwards.
ATAGTTTCTAAGTGTTATATAGTCTGGACAGGGCCTTAGTCATGATTTTCTAGAGGGATGAGAGTAGCATATGTGGAACTTGTCTGTCTGAACACTTAAACTAGAACTAGCCACCTAGCTGACACATGCTTAAAAGTGTGAGGGACAAAGGTAGGAGATATAGTATATTCTAATAGTATGTAATTACATTAGATTAATTAAAAAGCAGCTGACACCATTATGGCTACGGGTCAGACAACTCTTGGCAAGGAGTTGCCTGCCCGGAAACCTAAATTGCCCACATTTTTTATTTTTTTCTCCTAGTCTAAGAGCCATTCCACACACACTGTAGCCCAGCCCCTAAAACAGCATTTTGATGATGTGAAGTAGGGAAGGAGCTACAGGGCTACTAATAGCTAAAGACAGCAATCAGGAGCAGCAACACCCTCTAAATACATATAGTATACAGTAGTTTACTTTGTAGGTACTTATACATGTTAAGGGGGTGTATAAATGCAATAGTACCCTCCTTAACATGTGCAAGTGCCTAAAAAGTAAATTGTATGTATTTAGAGGGCATCTCTGAATCCAATTGCTGTCTGTAGCTATGGTATCAGTAGGCCTGTAGCCCCTTCCCCATTTCATGTCATCAAAATGCTGTTTTAAGGGCAGGATTGCAGCAGGCACAGAGCAGCTTTTACACAAGATGGAAGAGCAATCACGTGTAATATTATTTAAATATCTTAGGAATGACTGCAGTAAAAATGTTAAAATATGGGCAGCTTAGGTCTTTGGGAAGGCAACTGCTTGCCATTTGTTGCCTGAACCGAGGGAGTCAGTAGCTCTTCAAATTAGTGAAATATTTTTCTATAGGAACTATGTTGGTAAAGTAAGTAACTAACACCTAGGACGTATACAGTGCATCATTAAAAATGAACATTGTAGGGGGAATATCCAATAAATATCTTATGATTTTTGCAAATATTTGTAAACTGTGGTACAATGAAACATAGAAACACAGAAACATAGACCATGATGGCAGAAAAAGACCAGAGGTCCATCCAGTTTGCCCATATTCCCTATAATCCCTGGAACCTTCCCTGAAACCTATTGTTTCTCTAGGGTACTAACCCTCCCCATCCTATTCCCATTCTCCTCCCTGGTCTTGTTGCCCTCGGAGACCACTATTCCCTTCATTCTGTTCCATGCTGCTTAAATCTCCTGAATGTGTTTGCACCCACCACCTCAGCTGGCAGACTGTTCTAAGGTTCCATCACCCTTTCCTTAAAGAAGTATTTCCTCACGGTCCTTCTGAACCTCCCTCCTGTCAATTTTCACTCATGACCACATGACCTCAAGTTGGTATTCAGGGTAAATAGTTTCCCACAGTTTACCTTGTTAATTCCTGTAAGGAACTTGAAGGTCTTTATCATGTATGCCTTCTCCCTGGTTTCTACGGAGGACATGTTTATTACCTTGAGGTGCTCCTCATAGGATCTGCCCTACTGGCCCTGAATAATTTTTATTACTTGGTGCTGCACTGTTTCCAGCCTATCCTCGTCCCTGTCCCTTCTGTGGCGAGGGCTCCAGAACTGGATGCTGTACTCCAGGTGAGGCCTCACCAGGGATCTGTAAAGGGAAAGTATTACCTCTTGTCTTCTGCTATCAATATCCCTCCCAATACATCCCAGCATCCCGTTAGCCTTTCTATAGACCTTACTGCACTGACTAATTTTTTTAAAGGAGTTACAGATGATAATGCCTAGATCCCTTTCCTCTTCTGTAGTGCTAAATCTCACCCCACCCATCCAGTTGCTCTGTCTTAGGGTTCCTTTCCCTAGGTGCCTTACCTTGCACTTTTTGACACTGAATTTTAACTGCTAGACCTTTAACCACCCCTCTAGTTTTTGTAGGTCCCTCTGCATATCCCTTCTTCCCTCATTACTGTCTACCCTCCCACAACATTTTGTGTTATCTGTGAAGAGACATAGCCTGCCCTGAATTCCCTCACCAATGTCACTAATAAACATGTTGAAGAGGACTGGTCCCAGGACAGATCTCTGTGGAACTCCACTCATGACCTCCCTTTCCTCTGATTTAACCCCGTTGACCACCACCCTCTTCTGCCTCACTTCCAGCCAGCTACCCATCCAGTTCATTATGGTTTTAGCTGCACCCAGGTCTTCCATCTTTTTGAGCAACCTTTTGAGTGGTACTGAATCAAAAGCCTTGCTGAAGTCAAAGTACAGCAGATCCACAGCATGGCCCTTGTCTACTTCTTTGGTTACCCAAAGAAAAGAATCAGGTTAGTCTAACAAGACCTTCTGAAACAATGTTGTGTACTATCCTGGGGCCCATTGCTTTGTAGGTAGTTCACAAGATCTTCTTTGATTAGTGATTCCATCAGCTCCCCTACGATGGAGGTCAAACTGACAGCCCTGTAGTTCCCTGGTTGCTACCTATCCCCCCCCTTATGAAGCAGTACAGTGTCTGCCATTCCCTAATCCCTTGGAACTTCCCCATACCTAAGTGAGCTGTTGAACAGCCAGGCCATTGGTTCCACCATTTCTGCTGCTAATTCCCTAAGTATCCTTGGATGCAACACATCTGGTCCTGGGGCCTTATGTATTGTAAGGGCTGCCAGCCCTATGAGGACCCTCTCGCTAATAAATATTGGCTACCTCATTTCTAGGACTCCCTTAGTGGCTGTTTTGATGCCACTTTCTGGCATGGACCCACAGTCCTCCTTAGTGAATACTGAGCAAAAATAGTCATTCAGGACAGCAGCCTTTTGCTCATTCTCCTCTGTCAACTTCCCTCAACAAGCCATGCAATGGCTCTCTTTTTTTTCCTTTTTCCACCGAAACTGATTTTCTCCATTCTTGACTCCCTTTGCGATACATAGCTCCATGTCTGCTTTCTCCTCCCTGACGGCCCTCTTTGCCTCCCTATTTTTCTGTAGATACTCCTCCATTTCTGTGTTCCCCTGCTTTTCCTTGTATTTATAAAAGAATGAGTTCTGAAAGAAGACATGCTGCAGCCCCTTCCTGATATTTTGCAGTTAGTAGTCTATGGATCTCTTCGGTTGACCATGCATGATATAGATGCCAGATTGTTTTTATTGGATATCTCAGATTTAGCTGAAACAGTGGGTTAGAAACCTGAACATGTACTTGGGGTTCTGCAAGTTTCCAGCATGTTCTAGTATATTAGGGGATGGCAGAAAGTATACTCAAATTTTTTGAGAAGTGTAGAAATAAAAAGCTTGGCAAAATAAGACACACAAAAGCAAAGGCCCAGATAGTCACCATCTCCATAATCTATCCACCTTTAACTGCACAGTCCGCAATCTACCAACACCAATACTGAAGCTCTACAGTCAGCCAGCATAATGCAATCTATCTGTTCAGCATCTGTAGCTTTGTAGTTAGCCATCCACAAATATTGCTGCCTTATTCTTTGTACCTGGTATTCCTACGTAGAGCTATGTGGAATGCAGAATTCCACTGGAGGAATTTGCATGGAATGGCAATTCTGCTTCCCAAATGCTTTTCGGGATTTTTTTTTTAAGTTTTACAGAATTCCAAAAAAGCATTCTCTGTAACCCACAGAATAATATTCCATGGATCACGTAAACCGTGGAATAATTTCCCACAGAGTGCAAAAAAAGGAGGCATGAACACCAGTCTATTTTTTAAACTCTGGAATTCTGCCACTGATTAAATTCCACATAATTGGAGGATTAGGAAATTATCAAACCTCTGCTTTGTTTTGTTTTTTTGATATTTCCTTTGCTCCATCTCATGCTTGTTTCCCAATTGCTCTTGGTTTTCTCTACTCTAATCTTTCATTTTTGGAAAATGTGCTCCTTGGATTTTGTCAAAAGATGCAGTTCGAGTTTTCTGTATAGCATGTAAATCAATAGTGCTCTCAGTCCCCCCAGTCCCTGTTTCCTGTTTAATCTCAACATCTAACAGAATGTATGCAACATACAGTGGTAGCCATCGCCAGCACCAATGATAGGGATCATTCTGAGCAGGCCCTCATGCCATATGGATTGCTATCACGGTAATGAAACAATGCTTTGCGAGTGAAAGTGGCTGCTTTCGGTATTGTGGTTACAAATGTCATGGCCCGCTATTGCTTTGAATGGCAACAACTACCACTGTATGCATTAATGTTTGCTTATAGCTACAGCAAGCCATTCCTCAGAAATAGATCATACTGCACAGGTCAGCATCCACTAGGTAGTCTTTGTGCTGGCAAGCACAGGCTAGTCACTGAGATCAATGACCTCCTGTAGCCTAAAGGTTAAGCTATACAGTACCCTTCCTACAAAATTGCAGTAACCTTTGCCCACTAGAAGATAATGGAAATGTGATGACTAAGGCTGTGTAAGCAATGACTATAAATTACGGATTGCCATGAATAATGGGGGATTTGTTATGCAGCACCAGATAATGAAAACTGAACCCTATTCAGATATTTGTACTTAGATTTTAAAAGAAAAGTTAAAAGACAGAAAAATGCTGTTGTTCATCCCAGGTGGCCTGGACTTCCTCTTTTGATCAGTGCCATACATATAGTCATCAGTATTCTCTTATCACCTTCCCTGGTTCTCCAGTTACAGTAAGCCACACCTTCCATCCTGTTGGCTCTCCCCCACCCATCACCATCTTTATAATGCTGATTTCTCCCCATTCAGTTTCTTGTGGAAGATGATGCTTGCTTAATCTGTCATTTATACCAGGCAGGCAGGACGGGATCTATGAGTGACCAATGCCTATGTAAAATCTTTGATTGGATAGCATCAAGCTGGCTGAGCTTAAATCTGGGCAAGACAAGGAATTACTGATAAAATTAGGTCTTCATGGGTCAGCAGTGAGGAGTCAACCATTTATATGTCTATCCGTAAATGGCATGGGACTGTTAGCCATAGATAGGGTGAAGAATCTGGGGGAACCGTAATTGTCACTTGAATATCAGGTGGTGGTGGTGGCAGTTCAAGGTATTTTTTTTCCAGCTGAGGAATATTGACAGGATTAAACCTTATCTGGTGCATGAGGATCTGAAGACCATAGTACATGCTTTTGTTAAATTGAGGCTCAGCTACAGTAATGTTATTTGCCTAGAGCTAACCAGGAGTTGATGTGTTTCCTGCAGCTGGTCTAGAATGCTACAGCTAGGCTGATTGCTGGAGTTCATGCCTCTAAACATATCATGCCTGATTTAAATGAACTGCACTGACTGCCAGTGCAGTGGCACATTACTTTAAAGTGGAGATGTTGTGAAGTTTTAATTTGCTGGCAAATTTCCAGCAAAGTCACCAATTCCACCTCTGAGGGCGATCTGCAAATTTTTGCTATTAGTCTAAATATTTGCCTATGTGACTTCACCAGAAATTTCACCACGCACGAACAGCAGAATTTCACCTCCAAATGGTGGAATTTCACCTGCAAATGGTGACATTCCACCATTCGCAGGTAAAATTCCGAACTTGACAGGGGAAAATTTGCATTTCACAGATCGATGCGCACTCCACGAATTTGCGTTAAATTCACAGATTAATTAGCAGAGCAAATTTTACCAACATCACCCATCTCTGCTGTAAAGGCTCTTTTCTTAACTTTAAGCCCCACATGGATAGGGGCCTGATTACCTAAAAGATCTTTATGGCTTATTATACTCCAGGCTGCCTCTTCTGTTCCACTGAGTGGGGTTTGTTGGCCATTCCAAGATCTCGACTGAGACAATGAAGATAGGGTTGTTCTGGTGGCTGTGCTGTTGCTTTGGAATGCTCACTAGCCTGGCATGTGACCTGATCCCTCAGTGGAAGCATTTGAAAAGGTGCTAAAAACGTATCTGTTTCATTAGACTTTCTATAATACCTTGGGATGTTAATATTAATTTTTCTTGCTGGGGTTTGTCCACCTATTTTAATAATCTAACTCCTTTATGTATTTGTTTTTTACACAGTAATATGTAAGTAATAAGCCATGACAGGGTGTGCATTAAAGAATTTTAATGCACACCCCGAAGCGTAAAAATGCATGAGGCTGAAGGCTGAGTGTCCTTGTGCTCCTGTGAAGTGCATTAAAATCCTTTATTGCATGCCCTGGAGTGGCTTATTGCACTTTTAAATAGTCTCTGTCTTGTATTTTATGTGGTGTTTCTCTATCATATTAAGGCAGCAGGTGGCCCTGTGAGCCTGATTTATGCTTATATGGCACCTCCATAGAAAAGAACCCCCTCCACATGCACAGGAGCCTTGTTAGTTATCATGCCACCCCCCCCAAGCTTCACAGAAGGAGCAGTTTGTGTTGGTGGTTTAACGGAGGGGATCTGAAGTCAGTTAGTTGATGACAGAACTGGTACTGGTTACACACTTGCCCGCTGGCTTGTGTGCTTGTGAGCAGCTTAATGGAAGGGATCTTGGGTAGGCTAGTTGCTAAGAGCACTGTCACTGGCTACCTGCCTGCCCACCAGATTGTGTACTTGTTAGCAATGATGTGATGTCAGGCCAAAAGTTGTGGCAACCATGCAGTGTTTGAATTTAGAAATGTACAGTAGTTGGGTCAGGGAGCTTGGGAGCAACACTTTTAAATGTAGCCAGATCTGTATAGTCTGATTGCCAGCACCCCTCCTGCCCAGCACTGCCCTGATCTGAGGTCAGCAACAGGGAGTGTCTTGTTCCATTTCCTTGCCTGCTCCAATGTGGTCTGGTTAGCAACCGGTGGTGAAAATAAAAATTGCTGTGTATTTCATGAGTGAACTGTGGTGCTCACCCTATATTTTGTCAGCTCAGGCACGCACGCTTGTAGAGAGGAGCCATGGCCGTTGGTTAGGTTTACAGTGAGACCGCGCTGTCTGACTGCTGTTGTTACAAGGTAAACACTGGATTTTAAAATTAAATGAGTGGTTGGTGATTACTGTGTGATTGGGGAAAAGTCATAAGTGCTGCAAGTTAAAAAAACACAAGCACTGTGTTATGCCCAGTTTTAATTGATTTCCTGAAACCCTTTGTCGTATGCTGGGTTTAACGGGTAAATGAGTGAAAACAGTGTGTTTTTTTTTTTTATCCGAGGCCACAGAGCACTGTTTAGGTCCAGAGAGTTTGGATACTTTCATTATCTAGTACGGAAATTTTATTTATTCTGTTATTATGTTGGCAGTGTTATTTTTGCTAAAAGCTTATTTTTAGTTTACCATAAATTACATTTAAATTCTGTGGTAGTAAAAGCTAGTATTTTCAATATGATGGCTACTGTACTTTTTTAACTTTATGTTTGGAGGAATGCTTAGTGATATCTTGGGTAAGTAGGTTTTTGGGGGCAGAAAAATGAGATCCAGCAGCTGATGTTTCAGACAGTTAATGCACAGTCAGCTGACATCTGTCAGCCAATTAAATTACTTGATTTTTTTCTTGCCATTTATAATATTTTTATTTCTGTAATTAGTGTATGGGATTTAATGTAATGTAATGGCTGTTAACCCTTTAGGGATATAGCACTGTTTAAACAAAATTGCCTTGTCATCCTGTGATCAACAGGTATAACTGATCCCTTCATTATCTTCATACCCCTCACCCTGATGGGAGACAGCTGTGGATGTAATATATTTATCTAGCTGTCCTGCCTCTCCTTAGTCTAAAATGGTCAGAAATCTGTCCACGTCTCCAAAACCCCACTGGCCCCAAAGGCCCACCAGACTAGTCCCTCTTGATCATTACACCATTACTGGAGGAGTAATAGGCTGAAAAACTTCCTGGCTGCTCAGCTGCTCCCCCTTCCAGTCCCCACACTGGCAACTGTCAGTTGTCTTGGGGGGGCGGGGGAGACAGGCATGGTCTGCCTTGCGTCACTGAATGAAGCTAGGCAGACTGTAATAGAGAATAATATTGGCGCTCCTTGTTATATTAATCTGTATTGGTGGAATACATATATAGTGTTGTACTTATGAGGTACAGTTTTCTCAAGTCACTGGATGATAGCACCATCTGAAGTTGGTAACAATCTTTAGAGCAAGACAGCACATATGACAGATTCATTGATCAAAGCTGCCATACTCAAAGCTAATCAGACTTCCAGTTAGGCAAAACACAGTTTTTCTAATGAGATCAAATATGCTTCTTGATATTTTAGTGTAACACAGAGCTCTCATCAGTAAACTGGTTAACATCTTCTGCTGGGATTTTTGTAACATAGGGAATAATACGTGGGCGTGTGTGTGTAACCAGAATTTTGCACACATGAAAGGTGTGGGATGCTACATAAGCCATGACAGTGAAGCTTGAGGGATTTATAAAAGTGTCCCACACTGATGGTGTGTGTAAAATTCTGGTTAAATACACCCACCCATATCTTGTTTTTTATAATTGCTGATGTAACCCCACTACAAATGGGGGTTCCGGAAAGTCTTCCATGGGTGTGCCTAAATGCCCACTGCCAGGCTGGTATCCTGCACTTTAAAAGTGTTTGTGTTAAGTGCCTTAATGCCTCTGTGTCCTGTCTCTTTAAGAGCTGCCTATATTGCAGTGTATAATTAATCTGGGTGGGGGCTAAGTATGTCTATGCTCGAGTCCTGCCTGGGTTGCTGGATAATCACTCTGTTCTGCCATCGCTAATTGCGCAGAGGGAGCTTTATTAGAATCTGTAACTGTTTACTATTTATCTGCTTTAGTAGCAATAGTACGGTAGTTTGTCTAACCTGCCTTCTTTGCAGCATAGACTTTCGGTACTGCACCACCATTTTGGTTTTGGACTGCCAGTCAGCACCAATCAGTGCCTTTGGGGACTCTAAAATGGAGTCTGTCCCCAGGGGGTCTTGTGGGAGCAAATTTCTGTAGGAATTGTAGTTTTTACATTTTAGCACCAAAACAGACCTGGAGGGGGAGCCCTTGCTTTGACAGACAGATGAATCAATGAATCAAACCTTTTGGATTGTAGGGAAATTCCCAAGATGACTGCAGCAGTGAGGCAGAAGTGAGTTGGAGCTGGAAGAGTGAGCAGCTCCAGCTTGAGGAGCTGCTGCTCCATGGGGTAGTGTGGGGACTTGGCGGGTAGGCTGAGTCTAGCCTGCCTGCCTTTGGCTCTCCCACATGAAGAGATTAAAGAGGCTTTAATTCGGACCACGTCTCTGAGCCATTTTAGTTGTGCCCGGCTTAATGGGTACAGCGAGTTAAGAGTCAGTCTGGAGTTAGAGCTTGAAGAGTAAACAGCTTGAGTGATTCAAGCAGCAGACCCTGTGTAGTTTGCATGGGAGATTGGTGGAAAGGCTGAGATTGGCCAGTCTGCCTGCAGTCCCTTGAGAGGGAATCCTTTGAAAGGCTTAGCAATCGGACTGTATCCGAATTGGAGTGTGACAAAGCCACTGAAGCGTGACCAGACTAGAACCTGAAGAAGACCGAAGATTTGCTGTACGCAATTGGCCTGTCAGGACATCCATTTATGACAGAATTCCTGGTTTTGCTCAGAGACACTGATATTGCAGCTGGACTGCCTTCTGCGTTGTGGTATGGTGATTGCTTTACCTTAAAGGTGCTGTGTGCTGTTAGTGGGTCATGATTTGGCTCCCCACTGTGTAAATGTGCCACGCTTGCTGGAAGCTGCATCCAACACTACCGGACTCAAAATCCAAACTGTTCCACCCAGCCTGGGCCTTGCCACCTGGCCCAACCAGCTACTTCAGGCACAGAAACCATCATCGACAACTCACCTGGGGATCAGCCCCCTGCTCAACCATCTCAAACAGGAACGACACCTTGGTGATTCATGTGGGCCGTGCTTCTCCTGGCAAACCAGTCATCAACCTGCAGTCTCCATTTCATCTAGTCTGTGTCTTGTATTGGGTAGCGTGAGTAACAATCAGGGTAGCTCCCTGCAACAACAGCTAAATCTCAAGTGTTGTCATCTGATTGCATTGTTGTTTTTCCTTTCATGAACTGAGCCTTCAGGCTCTGGATTACAATTTGTGTGTGGTTGTGCATGTCTTTTCCTTTCATCACAGGGCCCCAACCAGCTGTGATGCTGGCCTACTCCGGGCAACGTTCCAAGCTAGCCCACCTTACTTCCAACTGCGTACGCAGAGAGTGTGACTGTGTAGGAACTAGAAGTGCATGCATAATTGCCTGGCAGGATCAGTTTTCGAATCAGTAAATCTGATTACACCCCTCCCTTGTTCAATTCCCCTGAATAAATCAGATCTAACTCTTTTTGCATTTAATCAGACTGTGGTTCCAGTTTGAACCAAAAGCACTGTACTGTTGTTATTTGCTGTGCCTATCCTTGTTTTACAGGGGGTCTCTAGGGTCAAACTGGTGGAACCAGCCCTGGTGGTAAGTGCAAACAGTGCGGGTAATTGTATGCTGAATAGGGGCTACTGTGAAAGTGTTTGTTGCATATTGTCTAGGCCACTAGAGGGGAAAGAAGGGGGTTACAGTGTCCCAGAAGGCTGTACCCAGGTTAACCTTGTTACTAACAACCCTGTCCTCCGGGTGGAGGCACCCATTTCTGTACCCAGGCCCCTTAGCCTGCAACTAGCCACGCAGGCAGGGGTAGTAGCTCTTGGGATAGTGCCATCTAGGGGTTACACTGATGATCATTTTGAAGTAGCAGGGCAGTGTGACAAAGCAGTGGGTAGGTCCAGTGTGATGCTGGGATGCATTGGGAGAGGTATCTCCAGCAGGAAAAGGGATGTGTTGTTATCACTGTATTGTTCACTAGTGAGACCCCACGTGGAGTATTGTGTCCACTTCTGGAGGCCACACCTCAAAAAGGGCATAGGGTGGAGGCACTCTAGAGGAGGGCAACTAAAATGGTGTAGGTGTTGCACTGTAAGTCCCATGAGGAGAGACTGAAGGGTCTCAACATGTACATCCTGGAAGAGTGAAGATTGAGAGGAGACATGATAGGCACCTACAAGTACTTCATAGGGTGAACAAAGTGCAGGAGGGGAGTCTCTTTCAAAGCAGGAAGAGCACCAGGACAAGAGGGCATGCACTGAAACTGGGGGAGGGGGAGTTAAAGAGGGATGTGAGGAGTACTGCTTCACCGAAAGAGTGATAGACACCTGCAGTAGGCTGTCAGTGGAAGCGGTGGAGGTGAAAACAGTAGGTGGCTTCAAGCATGCATGGTGTAGACATAGGGGAATATTAATGAATATCCAGGAAGGAGGGAGGGAGGGTCGCCAAAGACCAGTTAGGGTCTGTAGAGGCAGGCTAGGCAGGTACCATCTGAGCAGACTAGGTGAGCCAAGTGATCCTTTTTTGCTTACAAATTCTATGCCTAATAAATGTGGGGTTTCTAACTTACTCTACCAATGAGCAGTGAAGTCAAGAACTGCGCGAGCTGGATTGACAAGGAGTGATTACAAGCATCTGGTAGTAACGCATACTTACAACTGGTGGTTGTAACACATTTTTAGAATCTCATTCTCTGAGCATTAAAAATGCTCACCAGCAATTATATTGCAATTATTTACATAAATTCATTAGAAAGACCCTGAAGCTAAAATAAGTAAATGAATAACTAAACTTGAGTGTCCTATCTTTGGCAGATCAGCACTTAGGCTATTGAAGAAAATACCCAGTGTTAGAGGTTTCCTAGGTTTCTGGCCTTTACTTGAATCCCAGGTGTCAACAGAGGTCAGGAGTGATGTTTACCTCCAGAAAAACATTGCAGTACTGTCATCCTTCTCGTCAAATGTTGCTCTAACTAATCTACTTCATGCATTTGTCATACCGTGCCTTTACTATTGTAATGTTCTCCATATGATATTACTTACTACTGTATAGTCATATATCAAACATTTATTACTCTATAGACTGCACTTACTGTGCATAACTGTGCTGAACTACAGTACATCACCATGTAGAAGATCTTATTTGAATTTGTCTGTATCTACCTTACCCGCCTGTGCAATGTTTGTCAACTTGTTTATCATTTTAAGTCTTGGAGGCCCCAAAGCTTGTGGACTATACCATCTTTGTACAAGACATATGCTGGTCCAATAAAAAGTATCAAACCTTCCAGCGACTAATGTTGCCAATAAACCTACTTTGATTTGATTTGAATCCAATATGCTCTATGAGGGTATACTGGTGATTCAAGTCACCTACCTGCAGATGGTACAAAATGTTGAACTCAGGCATTTGGTATTTGGCAGTGTGTCAGATGATATAACACCTGTGCTATCGTGAACTGCACTTTTCATATCATAAAAGTTACTAAATAAATGAACTTCATCTTTTTTTTTTTTGTCAACTTTATTTCACTCCTGTCATGGTTCCAATGTCCTCTCTCAGGCATCCCATCCTTATCCTGCCCACCTGAGGATCCCACGCTATGCCTCCTCTCCTCCCTCCTCACTGGCGCCAGCACCCCCAGCTAACCCTATCTGGGGTAGGTCACCCCCTCTCCTACTTGGGGTGCTCTTCAAGGCAGACTCTGGCATCGGACGAGGAGTGGGCCCGGGGAAATTGAAGGCAAGCTAGGGAAACCCCGGCATAGGGCATGGAGGATTGATGCCATCACCTGATCCTTGTAGCCAGGTTTTTCCTGTGTTCTTGGTTACCCTCCCACAGACATGGGACGTGCAATGCTGCCCAGCTCACAGTGTAGAGTGCTCCCACCCATGTCAGAAAGGCAGCTGCCCAGCGTCACCCTTAGTGTCACGGAGTGCACTGCATAGCAGTGCAGCGAGTCTCCACCGGGGCCGCTGCTGCACTGGACTACCCCTGGATCCCTCCCCAAGAGAGGAGAGCAGTCCCACGGATGCTCAATCCTCTCCCCCCGACCCCCAATGGCCCGAGCTCGTTCTCAAACCCAGGTCACCGGCATGGTGTGAGGTGTGGCGTCCAGTGCCTCAACCCTCAGTGCCACCGGGCTGGCCTAAACGAACTTCCTCTTATCTTAGCAATACTGATAAATTACTGATTTTGATGGAGATGGTACATACAAGTTAAAACCAGCATTGCCATAAGCCATCCTGGTGCCCTGCCACTTGGTAAATGATATTTCAATAGACAGACAATGTCATACTCATTTAGCTTATCTCAAACAAATGCCATTGTCAATAGCTGTAATCGGTCAATTTTAATAAGTACAGCTAGATATATAAAAGTAGGTCTTACCCCTGCCACCTGCAGGCAGAAACATTTCAGGCCAGTAACTGGAATTCACATTTGTTGAACTTTATACAAGATTGTGAGTACTGAGCTAAACCCTATTTTCAGGAGCCGTCTTGTAGCAATCAGTTACATGTTTACCATAATTTTACAATATTTAAAACACTTGTAAATACATCAAAGAAAACAGGAAACTTAATGACACTATTGGACGTGCCTTAAACACTTGATTTCCAAATATCACACAGCAACTTGTTTGAGGAAGTAGCAGCTGCAAAAGTAATGGTCATTTGGCCTTTTTGAGATCTTGCTTAGGCAGAACCAGTCCACATGCAGGTACTGTTCTAAGTGGATGATGAGTACACAAAGTAGCCAGCAAATCACACATATAAATACAGAAGGGAAATATTCCTTCTTTTGGATGAGATGTTAAATTCCAGTTCCATCTGCCTGTTTTGATAATTCTTCAAGTGGATGTTAAACATCCTATGGCACTCTTTGAAAAGAGTAGGGGAGGTTTTTATTGAAGAAAATCAAACATCACATAGGGACAAACACAATTTATATTGAACAAATCTAATTATATATCCTTATCAAGCCTTGGTTCTACCATGGAAAGGTTGACTCCTTCGGTCCCGTAGCAGCCATATGGTGTTGGAACCATCCATTGCTGAGCCCAACCCAAAATGTCCACTGGGACACCGGGAAAGAATGAATTAATACATAATCAACTGTATTTTCATTCACAAATAAATGCACATTTATCAAAACCATCCTGTATAATGTTTCCATGATGAATTTCTCTGTTGTAACTTTAAACTAAACAGGTTATTTAATTTGGTTTTTACCAGGTTAAATAATTAAATTTTGTTTCATGTTGTGTTGCTGTAAGACAAGTTGACTTCTAACTTGCATATGTAGTATTTTAAAATTCCACAAATTATGCTTAGAGTTTCAGGATTATATTTTTTCCACTGTCCTTTATATACTCCTAAAATTAAAACCTAATAATTCATATTTTGACATTCAGGACTATTCACTTGTGCAAGAATCTTCCAAAACGCTACAATAAAGGGACAACATATAAACAAGTATTTGTCAGTGCCGAAGGTTCACCATTGGTATTGGTATTGGTAATGTAGGGGTGGGCAGGACTACAGTTCCCAGCAGCCTGGGCTGCTAGCTTATTTACATGGGCTTTTTAGTGCTGTTGCCCACTTCAAGTAGAGGTAAGTGGTATCTGGGGAGAAAACCACTGAAGTAAAAATCTCATTTCCCCCGGATGAATGGTGCCAGCAGGCTGGGATCCCATGCCAGGCAACTCACTGCCAACAACTGGATCATGGTTATACTAGGGGTAGGACAGGCCTCCCTCAAACCTCTGCACCCAGACGGGAAGCCATGGAGGACAGCAGCAAGGTAGTAGTAGATGGTACTGGGGGAGTTGCTGGTTACAACATGAGGGAGAGACATAAGACTGATAAGAAGAAAATGTCAGTTTAAAATGGATGAAATACTGCCTTACCAACAACCTGTGTTTGTGATTGAACTTGGAAAGCTGCCAGTCAGGTGGCCAGCAAAATAATACTGCCAATGCAGTAACAGAGAAGGTGCTGGAGCAACAAGCAAAACTTCAGTGTTTCTTGTTGTTTATTCAAGCCCCAATGAGCTGCCTATTTGGGGGCGGGGTGCAGCAGGGGCACACACAGGCTCATAAAGCAGCAAGCAGGCAGGGCAAACAGGCTATATAGCAGCAGATAGCTGGATACCACCACAGAAGGCAGTAAGCAGTAGGGGAAACAGCAGCTGGCCAAATGGGGCAAGTCTTAGCCTACCAAGCAGCAATGAATTACAGCCCTCCAGTTCTTTAGTTTTTTATTTTATTTCCTGGGAGTGGGACTGACCTGGGCTGTTCTTCTGCTCTGAACACTGTCTACCACCGGTGCCACACAGGAAAAGTGAAATTTAGTTGCTGCAGCAATGTGACTCACTCTGCAGCTCCTTTTGGCTCAGGACTCATGGTGGACCGTCCTGGGCGCTGGTCACACTCCACTGCTCCTGACGCCTGTTTGGTCCAAGAACTTCTGTGTCTCTCCACACTGGGCCAGATCTTATCTGACTGACAATGCTCTGGCTCACTTTCTGATATTGATGGTCCTCTCCTCTGACTTGGATGTCGGTGAACCTGTCCCCCTATAGACCTACCATATTTAAAGGGCTTAGGTGGACCTGACTGGGGGAGCAACATTCACACAAAGACAGCTGAACTTTTTTTTTTAAGCAATGGGACCAGAGCAGAGGGCAAATAACTGAGCTAGCAGCTAGGATTGAATTTCAGGCATAGCTAGCTTCCACTCCTTGCGATGTCACCCAGACACCAAGGCACACTACAAATGGGCCTTGTACAAGGGAATGACGGTCAGTCAGCGCCAGCCCCCGCCGCCGCAGATTAGCTAGAAATAACATAACACTGATGCCATGCTGGAGGGAAGGGCTCATCAGGGTGGCTGATGTAGTCATGTAACAAAAGTAGGTGATTAAGAGAGTGAGGCCGGCAGCAGCAGGCAGGGCTTACAACAAAGACTTTCTTATGAGGAAAATCAGCCTGCTGTGCCGGGCCCTATTGCAGTTCTCAGAGTTGAACTTAACTTGTGGCCGAAGAAAAGCACTGCAGTAAAATCAAACAAACAAACAAAAAAAAACACCGGCTTCTCGGGAAAGTCGGGCAGGCCCCCCAGAGCTCCAGGCCTGGGACAAATGTTCCAGTTGTCCTCCTGTGACGGCTGCCCTGAGCACAGTAAAAGGGGGAATCAAAAGAGGAAGTGCACATATGATGAGGTATGGGGATGAGAACTGCAGACAGAGGGAATGAGATGGAAGGCAGGAACATCAGCCAGCCTAATAAGGACACTGAACAGTTGTTTGCTGGGCGCTGTCCTGCACATGATTGGTACAGCTTTTTCTTTTCAAGTAGACACCATTTCAGGAAAAACAGTGTCACAATGAGCCTGGCTGATGATTGGTGTGGCACTATAGAGCCCCTTGGAGAGCAATCTGCATTGGACAGGCAGTGTCACACCCCTCAAAAGTCACTCATAGCAAGAAGTTTGCTGCACGTGCGTACATGGCAAACTTAATAGGTGTTCCTGAGTTTCTAAGACTCCATTACAAGTATCTCTTAAACAATATTTTTCTGAGGTTGCTTTGTAGTTATGGTTTCCTCTCATCTCTAGTTTACCATGGCATGTAAGCCGTATAATGTCCCACATATTTTTTTGAAGTCTAGGCTCTGTTAATTATCTAAATGTGTCTTAAAAGGTTCTAGCTGTTACAAAAGAGAAAAGTACTAGCTCCATGAAATAAGATTTTAAAATATAATCATAAAGAGTTTTCCTAGATAGTTGTTTAATTTGGTATATTGTTATTTTCCATAGTCGTATCTTTGCTAATGTTGAGGTTATGTAATTCAGGGTATGTTCATTTTTCAATTTAGTATGAAATACCCATTTTCCTAGCTCCCACAGTGGTAAAATTAAGCAATAATGCATGGCAGGGTGTGGGTTGTGCTGGGATAACCTCACGCCTGAGGTGGTTGGGCACAAGGCTACAGGCTGAGTGCGTCCAATGCCCCAGAAGTGAGGTTAACCCAGCACATCCCACATCCTGGAGTGCAGTATTCCTATTATATAATGGCTCTGTCATAGTAATTTAAAAAAATAAAAGATTAAAAAAAGCCTTTTTTTGGACAGATTTTTACTTGCTTATCAATATTTAGGTATATTAAGAAAAAAATAGTTCAGTTTTGGCCAGTAGATGGTGCTGCTAGTAAGTGAGTGGGACATTCTGTGAAAATGGCTGCCCCCCCACCGATACACTTCTGTCATTGTGTTCTAGTTCCCTTGAAATTTTTGTTTTCTGATGCCCTTTGTGGTTTGTTTCTTCCTGGTAGACCATTGTGTACACAGAGTTTAATTCAAGCAGTTTTAATTGAAGCAGCCCCACTGCTTGCTCATATTATAAACTGCGATGGATGGGGTAACAAGTGAGGAAATGAGGAGACTTCAGGTTTTGCCAAATGGGTCGGGTAAGTGCCTGGTAAGTTGTGAGGGGGAAAATGAATGGTGAAGGTTATTGCCATTGTGTCTGCCCTGGGAGCAGGAAAACAAGAGAAATAAAAAGAGATAAACCTTGTGGATGTGGAGTTGTGGCGTGTGAGGTGAGAGAGTACATGTGCTGTTGTGTGTGAAGCCGCTCATAGCAGGATTTAAAAAAAAATAAGTTGCAATCTGGCTGTGGGGCAGTTTTCCCTTTGTTGAGGTTGAAACGGAACAGTATTGGCATGTGTTGTGACCTATTTTGTGTGTGATTTAAATAATGACAAGGTAAAAATGGGGGGGGGGACTTTCCTGTAAGTCTCAGTTCATCAGTTTGTTTCTAAACTGCGTGGTTCAGTGAAGCCGTTCATTCCGAGAAAAAAAAAAAAGTGAGTATGAAAATTAAATGTGTCTTGTGGTATTGTGTTTTTTTTTCTTCTCAGCAATTTGTTGTGAATTATGTCAGGGGTAGAGAGGCTGGTATGTGTGGCCGGAAGATTCATGAGGGGGAAAAAACATTGGGAGCTGAGAGGCATGCGAGTAGTGATTTTAACATGCCATCTTCATGTGAAAAGGTCATGTGTGTGCCTAGACTTAATACAGTGAGGCTGTGCTCAGATAACCTCACTGTCCTAGGGACAAACTGACCAATCGGAGCCCAGGATTCTTTCCTGCTGTTGCATAATTGATTTTAACCATTTTGTAACCAGTTTTTCAGCTTAAAATTACTTGGTCCGAGAATAGTATAGAAAAATTTGAGGTTAAAATATTGTATAAAAGATGATAATAGGGTTCACCATTCCTATTCCCCCTTTCTTTACCGGGAGATATGTTTTTATAGGATTATAAGATTCAGTCTGCTCCCGTCGGCTGCTTGGAAAAACACACTGTTTATTTTTGTTTCTAATTCTACTGGGGGAGGAAAGCTTGGTCATAAATTTAGAAATTGTGGAATAATTAAAGTTTTTACTAGATATATTCTCTTTAGCTTTTGCATTGTTTTCCATAGTGCTACCTTCCTTTCACTTTTTGTATATTCATATTGCAATTTCCAAATTTAATACCTTTTTTTTTAATTGTTTAACCAGGAGTAGCACACTAAGCTGAAAGCTTTTTTATAGGTGCAACCTGAGAGCACAGGGAAGTTAAGTGACTTGCTTGTGGTCAGACAGTATGTAAGTGGAAGCAGTGGGATTCAAACCCAGGTCTGGTCTGCTGGATGTCACCAGATTTGCAGCTCAGAGCCTTAAACCACTGTGCTATACTGCCTCCCTGCCTACCTAGTATAGTCAGTTCTGTCTCTATGGGAATATCACATATAGTCCGCAGCTTAATATCTTTGCTTTGGCCTAAATAGTAGGCTTTATATTTTCCAATATTTATTTTTGCTCCTGAAACTTTAGAATATTTTTGCATGAGTAGCATTGCAACTTGGCAGGACTGTATACTGTTCACATATATGCAAATATTACCTGCATATGCCCACATTTTGATATATGTAGAGTCAGGGTTAAGCAAAAGTCCTTGTATTTCTGGGGTCTGGTTTATTTTTCTGATGAGAGTATCCAGGCAAAGAATACATAACAAGGGACAAAGTGGGCATCCTTGTCTAACCCCTCTAGTGAGTTATATTTTGTTTCCCGTATGCCCATTAATTATGGGGTAGAAATGAGCTAGGATATATAGTAGCTTTAAACATTGTATAAATATAGTTGGTATTCCATGAAAGGCTAATGACTGAAATAGATATTCATGTGATATCCAGTCGAAGGCCTTCTCTTGATCTAATGTGATTACAAAACTTTCTTGTAAACTTAACCTACTTCTTACAGAAACCACTCTTTCTACCATAAGGTTCTCCCTCATCGATCTTCCTGGCATGGCACATGTTTGGTTTACTGCAGTTACTTTATTGGCTATGGTACTTAATCTGTTGCTCAGGATTTTTGTGAAAATTTTTACATCTATGTTTGAAAAGGAAATTGACCTCTAATTTCCTAAGTCCAGTCTGTCTTCTTTTTTATACACTAAAATCAAAAATGCTCTCACCATGTTTTCTGATATTTTTGCCTGTTGTAGCCTGTTGTATAATCTCGTTAAACATCTCTAATAGAAATGGAACTAAGTATTTAGATAATTTTGTTTATAAAGTTCAGTACTAAGGCCATCTGGTACTGGTGTAGTATCAATCCTCAAGCTTTTATTGCATTATGGACCTCAGTTTCTGTTATTAGTTTAATCAAATCTGCTTTTTCTGACTTTTATGTCTTCTTCCGTGTCTATTGTCTCCGCAAACCATCCTTTCAGTTTCCCATTTATGATGTTTATAAAATCTGAAAATTTTGTATGTGTTGTTCCATTTTGATCTTTTAATGCTAGGAAGGTTTTATTCATAACTTGTTCATAACAACCTTATATATATAGTGAATGTTTGTTCTCTTGTGTTCCTTGAGTTTGCTCTGCATGAACTGATTTGGCTCTATCATATAAAAACATTTTCATTTCATTTTTATATGTGCGATCTGTTCTTTATATGACATCTTTTCTGTCGATTGTAAGGATATTAGATGAAATAGGTGCACTCTGAGCTGGAGGAACTTAAAATATTAATCTCTTACTTTTTGTTTACCTATTTTATGAAACAACTGCTGTATACCTGTTTTGGTGTCTTCCCACGAATCTATCATAGAGTCATAGCATATAGCTACTGAAGCTCTAGCTTTTAGGTATTCCTCTATGTGTTCAGCTATATTCTTTTCTTCTAAACTAGAATTATTTATTCTCCAATACCCTTTCCCAAAATTGTTTACTTTAGTGTCACCGACGGTCACATGGGGCCCGATTCTAGAAGAGTGTCGTAAGTTGCTGCCGAATGCAACTTGCGCCACCCGCAACTGCTACATTGACCCTGCACCCTATTCTAGAAGGGGCAGGGTCTCTGCAGCAAAGTCCTCTGACTTCGACATCCGGCAAGGTATGCCGCACAGAGTGGCTACCTGGCTAGCATGTTGCAACCTGTTGCCCAGAGGTGGCAGGCAAGTGCACCCCCACCAAGTGTCTGACCCCAGGTTGTCCGGCCAAGAAATGCAGCACATCACCTGCCCTAGTAGTCCAGTGTCCCCCAACCATAAGATAATAAAAGATCCCAACTTCCTGGTAGTCTAGTGCCCCTAAACTGTACATTAATATAATAAAAGCGATCCTGCTTCCTGGTAGTCTAGTGCCCCCAAACTGTACAATTAATATAATTAAAAAATCCCTTTTCCCTTGTAGTCTAGTGCCCCCAAACTGTACATTAATATAATAAAAATGATCCTGTTTCCCTGGTAGTCTAGTGCCCCTCCTCCTGAACTGTACATTAATATAATAAAAGATCCATTTCCCTGGTAGTCTAGTAGCTTCCCACCCAGCCATGCCAGCCCACCCAGTACCCCCACCCATCTCCAGCTGGCAGCTGGCACAGCCACCTCTCACCTCCATGGCCAGCCACTGACTGAGTGCAGTATTGCACTACTGCATGAAAGCGCACTCAGAAATTAATTTCTGAGTGTGTCTGTGCAGTAGCACTGATACTGCACTCCGTTACAACTGGCGTGGATGTGAGAGGTGGCTGTGCCTCTAAGCTGGGCATGGGTGGGGTGTTGGGTGGGCTGGCACAGCCGGGGTGGGGGCCACTAGACTACCTTAGGAAATGAGACAGTTTTTACTATATTAATGTACAGTTTGGGGGGACACTAGACTACCAGGAAAATGGGGATCTTTCTTATTATAGTAATGTACAGTTCAGGGGGACAATAGACTAGTTCATCTGATATGACTACCCCCAGGTCCCTTTCCATTTTTGTTGTTGTCAGTATCTCACCCCCATTGTGTACTCTTGCCCTGGGTTTTTGTTTCCCAGGTGCATTACTTTGCACTTCTTTGCATTGAATCTAAGCTGCCGTACATTTGACCATTCCTCCAACCTTGCCAAGTCCCTTTTCATCCTTTCCATCCCACCTTGTGTATCAACCCTGTTACAGATCTTTGTGTCATCTGCAAAGAGACATACTTTCTCTTCCAGTCCCTCTGCCATGTCACTTATAAAGACATTAAAAAGGACCGGCTCCAGTACTGAACCCTGTGTTACCCCACTAGTAACCCTCCTTTCTTCATTGTGGACTCCATTTACTGCTACCTGCTGTGTCCTGTTGTCCAGCCAGTGTTTTAACCAGGCTACCACCCTGGGACCCACTCCAAGGCTGGCTAATTTATTTATTAATCTTTTGTGTGGGACTGTGTCAAATGCCTTGCTAAAGTCTAGGTAGACCATGTCCACAGCCCTCCTGAGTCTACTACTTTAGTCACCCAGTCAAAGAAATCAATTAGATTTGTTTGACATGACCTTCCTGCTGTGAATCCATGCTGCCTTGGGTCCTGTGCCCCACTGGCCTCTAGGTACTCAACTGTTCTTTTCTTCAGAAGTGATTCCATCGTTTTCCCTTCCACTGAGGTCAAACTGAGAAGTATGTAGTTTCCTGCCTCTGTCTTGCTCCCACTTTTGTGAAGGGGAATCACATCCACCTTTCTCCAGTCCTCAGGTACCACACCATCCTCCCATGATTTATTAAAAAGGGTAGTCCGTAGTGTTACTAGTTCTTCCCTTAGTTCTTTTAGAATTCTGGGGTGAATTCCATCAGGCCCCACCTTCAGTTTTAAGAGTTCTTTCAGACCCCTTTCTTCTGTGAAAGGATTAATATCAACCGCCCTATCCAGAGTGCTTCTATTGACTGGATTAGGTATCTCCACCTGCTTTTCCATTGTGAATACTGAGCAGAAATATTCATTCAGTATCCCTGCTTTTTCACTGTTGCTCTCTGCCCAACCACCTTCCTCTTTATTCAGCCTCAGTATCTCTGCCTTCATCTTTCTTTTCTCCCTAATGTACCTATAAAAGGTTTTATCCCCCTTTTTAACCGAGTTGGCTATCTTCTCCTTGGTTTGGGCCTTTGCTATTCTTACTGTCTTCCCCACTTCCTTATGCTTTAACTGGTACAGTTCTCTGTCCTGTTCCTTCTGTGTTTTCTTATACTTCCTGAATGCTATCTTTTTATCCCTTACCTTCCCCGCCACTTTGTTTGAGAACCATAGTGTTTTTTTCTTTCATTTTGATTTGTTTATTTGCTTCACACAAAGGCTTGTTGCCTCTGTGATGGCAGTTTTGATGTTTCCCCATTGTTGCTCCACCCCACCTTCTTGCCTGTTTGCTAGTGCTTTTCTGAGGCGCTCTCCCATTTTGACAAAATCAGCCCTCCTGAAGTCCAATACTTTCACTTTTGTGTGGCTTGACTCTACAGCTAAGTTTATTGTAAACCACACTGTTTGGTGGTCGCTTGTTCCCAGATGGCTACCCACTTCAAGATCAGAGATCCTCTCTCCATCCTCATTTGAGAGTATCAGGTCTAAGATTGCTCCCTCCTGAGTGGGTTCCAAAACTAGCTGTCTGAGGCATGCCCCCTGTAGAGCATCAAGAATGGCCATGCTCTTGGATGTGGCTGCAGCAAAGGTGCTCCAGTTAACATCTGGCATATTCAGGTCCCCCATCAGCAATATCTCCCCTTTCTCTGCCATCCCAAGGATGCCTTCTATCATTTCCTTGTCCATTTCCTTCCCCTGAGATGGGGGTCTGTATACAACCCCTGTGCAGATTGTGGAGCCATTTCCAGTCTCCAGGGTGACCCACAGTGCCTCTTCTCCTCCCTGTTTACCCTTTAGTTCTGTTGCTTTGATCCCTTCCCCTACATAGAGAGCTACTCCTCCTCTTCTTCTTCTTCTCTCCCTGTCCCTCCTGTAGATTGTGTACTCTGATATGTTGACATCCCAGTCATGGTTCTCTGTGTAACATGTTTCTGTGACTGCCACAATATCCAGGCATCCCTCTTCCATCAAGGCCACCAGTTCTCTCCAGATGGACAAGAAAACTCAATGTAGGTCCACCAGACAAGAGCAGTGATGTAGATCACTGAAGGGATCAGAGTTACACAAAAGTTTCACAATCTTATAATAGGTTATATCTCATCTCAAAAGAGCTACAGTGTTAGCTGTGCAATAAATGAAACTTCTCTAATCAATTAATAAAAGTCACATTTGCTTTACAGTTTTCTGTCATGTGCCATAGCAAAGTCTGTGATGATGTCACCTCATGGCTCCCAGTCTTTGTGAAGCTTTACTGCATTCTTGGTTTATGTGAAGATAAAATTTTAAAAGTAGGTACACTCGTACCATAAGTATTCAAATGTTTCCACTCAGTCCTGTTTTTGTACCCTCGGTAGTTTCTGTCTGAAAGGCATCCATATTACAAATTTTGAACTTACAGTATGTGGTGACAAGAATCCTTTGAATTTGTATTTTACTGTTAATGATTAAGTTGTTGTCTGTCAACCAGTTTTGGAGATAAAAAATCAATTTGAAGCAGCTTCATAGTTTCTTGGGGAAGGGGGCTTTAGCCAAAAAGACAGTATCATCATACCGTTCCATAATTGAGACTTTAGCTGTTGTTAAAAGCTGGTTTACAGAAACTGCAAAAGGCAAGGGACCCAAAATGGACCCCTACGGAACACCACAAATTACTACTAGGATATCTGAATTGACCTTGTTTATACAGACCAGTTGCTTCTCCTGCTTTGATAGGATGCAAACCACCTTCAGAGCTCAGGTGCAATCAGCAGTCCCTGCAACTTCAGCAGCCACAAAGAATGATCTGTTGTGCCAAATGCCTTTGTTAGGTCCATGTACATTGCTTCCATGCACTGTTTCTTTCCACTGGGAGAGTGACAGTGTCTGTGAAATCCAGCAAGGCTCTGGTAATAGAATGTTTAGGTCTCAATCCAGACTAATGAAGGACCAGCAAATGAAAAACTGAAAGACAGGAATTAAGTTGCTTATGTGCTTCTTTGTCAAATATTTTAGAAATGAGTGAAAGCATCATAACACAATGGGCCAGTAATTGCTACAGTAGCTTCATTTAAATCACCCCCTTTGAAGACAGGATCAACTTCAGCTAATTTACAAATTCTGGAAAGTGTTCTGTTCTCAGATTCCAATTCACAATTGTAGTAAAGGGTAAACAATTATGTTAGCAGCATCCCTCAGCTGTCTGGCCTTGAAGACATCTGATCCATCAGATTCCCTATTGGGATAAAGTTTAGGCCTTTCTTTAGAATCTGAAAGCCAAGTAAAGGAATTCTAAAGTCCTGATCACCTAGAGAATGGGATAGTGGTTTTACCTTAGGCCACTGATCTGGACTACTATTTGTAGTTGGTAAAGTCAAATTAGTAAAATATGTTTTTAAGCCACTGGCCATTACCGCAGAGTCAGTAACAATGTAATAGCATATTTTAGGTCAACAATACAGATTTTACTGGAGTTTCCAAAGTTTTCAGGTCTTTCCAGAAATCTGCAAAAGCTTTAAATCACTGGAATGATTTTCTGTCAACCAACAGAATGGCATGGGCACTCACCCAGATTATAATCAAAAAAGCACAGAGTTCCATAGGCTTCAAATGCTTAAAGGCATATTTATTTCACTTCTTACTGTGATAGGATTGAGGGTAAGGATAACACTGGACACAGTATATCAGGTACAACCTGTACCAAAGCCATCTGACATACCAAAAGCTCCTACTATAATGATGCACTCTCGAACACCTGGGGAAATGGTCGTGCTTTCTGGGATAACATCAAGGAAATCACAGAAAAACAACCAAAAAACCCCCCAGCCATGCTGATAGTTGATGGGGTCACTACTCTTGACCCTACAACAACTGCTAACATCTTTAACACAGCATTTACTGACCTTAATGCCGTCCTCCCCAATGACTTCTTTAATGAAGACACCTTCTTCTCAAATGCCCATGTTGCTCAGACTAATGACCCCAACTTCTACTTTCAGGAGATAAACTTGAATAAAGCTCCATGATACATCACAGCTGCCATCTCTAAATCCAAAGTTAGTGGTGACACCCTTGACCTTAAGTTACTGTCACTTACTCTCGAGGAAGTTCTACGTTCCTTAACCAAAATCCTGAATCTCGCTCTCTGCTCCAGTCAATTCCTGGATAGATGGAAAACTGCTACCATCACTCCAGTTCACAAAAGTGGTGATAAGACTAGCCACACTAACTATCACCCGATTTCTATTCTGCCCCTTCTCTCCAAGCACTTGAACGTATCGTGGCAGACCAACTAACTGACCACCTCGCCAAATACAATCTATTGTGTGAGCAACAGCATGGATTCAGAAAGGGACACAGCACCTCCACTGCCCTTCTTGAATTCACTGGAGTTGTACATAGTTCCCTTGACAAGGGCCTTCTTACTGGCGCAGTTTACATCGACCTCTCCAAGGCTTTTGATACTGTCCACCATTGGCTACTGGTCAACCAACTCCTGAACATTGGACTCTCTCCGGACTCAGCACAGTGGTTCAAAGGCTACTTAGAAAACCACACACAAAGGGTGAAAATTGCCGATACTCTCTTTGATTCCTTGCCAGTTTGCTCTGGTGTCCCTCAAGGTTCGATACTTGGCCCCGCTACTTTTCAGACTATTTCTAAATTCCTTACCACAATCTTCCACGGAGAAAATCATCCTCTATGCAGATGATGCAGTCATCTTTTCATCCCACAGAGACCCTATATCATTACAACAAAATCTCCAGCTTGGTTTTAGTGCCGTTGAGAAGTGGTTCTCTAATCACAAACTCATCCTTAACCACAAGAAAACAAAGTCTATGCTCTTCTGCAGCTCTCACAATAGACACAAGCTACACCCCCCTGACTATCTCCACATCGTAAGGGCATATTCTTGAACAGGTTCATTTCTTCAAATACCTTGGGATACTGCTAGACACCAACCTCTGATACAAGGCACACATTGAAAGTGTGGCTAAAGCTGCTAATACCTGCCTTGGCCTCCTCTACAGGCACAGACAACATCTCACACTCCAAGCACTGAAGCTTGCCATTCAGAGTTCCATGGTCTTGATTATTGACTATGGTCTTCTCATCTATGGCTCTACCACTATGACTACCCTCAGACATATCTCAACAGTCCTCAACAAGTCATGTCGGCTTATCATTGGGGCCCACCGACTTACCCATACCTGTGATCTATACGCACAAACCTGCTGGCTGCAACTCTCAAATCTTATAAAGTTCCTTACCTGAATAATGGCAAAGAAAATTAGCCTCAGACTTGCACCACCGGGGGTCACTGCCCTGCTCCACAACAGCAGAAACAACAAGCAGATCACCAGGGGTTCTAAAACTCAACTCCTTCAAATCCCCCGCTGCCGCACTGCTCAGGGTCAACGTTCCTTCGCCTGTACTGCTCCTCTCTGGCTGAATAACCTCAGCCCAGCCATCACCTCAGCTCCAACTTTTGGTACCTTCAAAACTAGACTACGGCTTCATCTTATGGCCTCGAGCTCCTGTGACTGCTACACTTATTCCTGAGCTGTCATGTCCTGCCACTGATACCACCACTTATCCCCCCCTCCCTTGCTGCTCCATACCCCACTTGCACTTATTATCAGTATACCGCCCCCACCTATCCACCCCTTCCCACTCTCCACAATCCCCTCACCCTTCTTTCCCTTCACCCATGTTTGCCTGCACCCCTCACCTCGTCTGACAACTGCTACCGGCTGCATCTTTGTGTCCCCTCCCCTTCATTTTCCCCTCTTGTTCTCTGGTACCAACTGCCTCTATACCTAGGCTCCACTGTCATTCCACAGGTTTCCTACTTGGCTCCTTACCTGAGTGTTGTATGATCCTGTCTCTAATTACCAAATGTTGTTGTACCATGACTATTGTTCTCTTATTTTGTGTCATTTCATCCCTGTTCATATTGCCTCTGACATGGAACCTTTGTAAAAGAGCCTTGGCTCAAAGGTCTTTGTAATCCTAGAACTGAATAAATAAAACACACCTCGGTGTGGCTTTATTTTATACAAAAGTATAAAAATAAATAAATGTAATACTATTTACAAAACAAATAAAGAAAAATAATAGCACAATGCTATTTCCTTGAAGTGGATTCACCTTCCTTCAGGTTTCAAAAACAGTTCAAACAGTCAATTCAGCTTTTCCTGCTGTGTTGCTACCAGTACCTATCCAAGTACAGGTCCTTCCTCTTGTTTTACTTCAGACAAGTGAGACCAGCTTCTCAGCTCATCTGCCTATGCATGAGTTTAGGTGATTTATATAGCCCTCCCACTTAATTTTAGGTCTGCCTACAAAAGGCAATTAAACAGTTTGTCTCTCTAGAGACTCACAACTAGACCTATACAAAAATAAATTGTTGTTTCTAAGCCTGGATTATAGAGAGCTTTCCAACAATATAAACTAATACAAATAACCATTTCTCTGGCCAGTGTTATTACAATGTTAAACATAAGGGTCCATTATGTAAGTAAACTCCTCCCTCTGGTCAGCATGGTTATGCAACAATTCATTATAGATATAGGCCACTAGGGGTCGCTATCTTCCTATCTACATGTCTGGACATGCTTTTTCTTGTCTAAACATGTTGTTTCAGGGGACTTCCTGGTTCAGTCATTATTTTATCAGTTTTAGCCTTTTTCTTTTATACTGGGGGCTAACCCAAGAACATTTTAAATGCACATATGCTTTTTACAGTGTTCCACATGCACTTTTATTCATTCTTAGGCATTTTATGCCCTACAAGCACCGTAATAATTTTTTGCCATTTGGCATGCTGGACTTGGTGCTACATGGGAATGGTGTTGAGGGATGGATAAATTGAATAGAAAAAATAAGGTCATAGGAAAAAGGTGTAGAGCGAAAGAAAAAGACTGACGTAGATGGCCAACCCACATTGGGGCTAGAAAAAGGAAAAGGACAGGGTAAAGAAGTACAGTTGTGCAACAGATTTATACTAGAAAGAAAAAGATGACAGAACAGACATGCCTTCACCAGGGAACAAGGCCTGGCAGAATGCAGTTCTGCCACACTTACCAGACTTTCCAATATGTTAGCAGCCACATGTCAGTAAGAACTGAGTTCCTCAGAGGCAGTAATGTCCATTTTACAGCCAGCAACTCAGTGGAAGACCAGCATGTACAGCAAGTACCTAAGGGAGTCCACGCCAGAAGCACACTTAAAAACTTGAACACAAAGTGAAAAGCAAAGTGGCTAACAGGCTTTATTGTGCACCATAAAAATGAACCCCAAATTTGGTTCTCATTAAAAATTGCTTTAAATCATACAGCTCACCCCACCAGTAAATCAACCACCAATGTTTCATCCACCTGACTGTAGGCTTTGTCAAGGAAGACCAGCATCTCAACAAAGACAGAGAAACAAGAAAGAAAACATGTAATTTAAAATAGAAAGCAATTCAAACAGATTTTTAGTCTCCTTATTCATTTTTGTTTACTCCAGATTGGGTGTTTTAAATCTCTTCTGCTCGCCTGCCAATCCGATGGTGCCTTACATTTATTTATATTTCTATGCTACTTAAAGGAAGTCCAAAGTTATTCTAAACTGGTTTTCTGAGCCTTTAGCCGGACACTGTCACATACCCTCAACATCTTTATTAACTTATCTTTCACCCAAGGCAATATTTTTTTCTTCTCTCTCAAATTTTAGGAAGAGCATGTGAATTATACAAAATACTAGTTCCTCAAGAAATAGTTGACTGCAGCATCTAAACTGGGTATTGTATCCTGACAATTCCATCTAACTTTGTTTAACTCATCTGAAAGGTTATTTTTTTATAATTTAAGTATGACTTTCTACTGTTAAACATTGGTATGGGAGGGGGCAGCTCTGTGGTTTTAATTTTGCATGAAATTGTACAGTTTTCGCCAAGGTGTGTTGGTCCCACCTCCCATTTGATCATGGGCAGGGAAGGGGATACAAATATGAAGTCAGTTATTGTTTTGGAAATTATTTGCTCACATATCCAAGTTGGGGACTCTATTACCTGTGACAGGTTTACAATTTCAAAATCTTCCTCTTACTTCCTCCCACTCTCCCCTTTCTAGTTAGCATTAAAATCTTCTATACGTAGGGAATCACAATTGTCCACTGA
The DNA here is from genome assembly GCA_016271365.2 of Neoceratodus forsteri. Taxonomy (NCBI): domain Eukaryota; kingdom Metazoa; phylum Chordata; order Ceratodontiformes; family Ceratodontidae; genus Neoceratodus; species Neoceratodus forsteri. Next base: position 499,178,072 of record CM028135.1, on the reverse strand, counting down.
ACTGATTTGGCTTAATCTGTGGGGAAGTATATATGCATCCAATCTTCTTCTTGTGCTAAGTTATTTTAACCAAAACACCATCAATCTCATCCACTTGAACCACCTTTAGTAAGTAGAGTGGACCTATTTTCTTACTGAAGTATGAAATCTTCTGTTTTTATCCATGTGAAAATGCTGATAGGTATCTGTAGCTATAAGTCAAGGATATTACTATCTAGCCAGGATTCGGAAACTCCAGTTATATCTGGCTCTGTTGACATTATCCACATTGTCAGTTCATCACTCTTATATACTAAACTGCAAGTATTTGTATGGAACACTGTTGACATTATTCACATTCCCAATTCATCACACTTATAAACTAAACTACAAGCATTTGTGTGGAACACATAGAGATTATATTATATTTGTTTTGTTTTGTTTTTTGCTTTTTTTGTGACCCTAGTTTTGTTTTCATCCTACCTCCCAGGAGCAGTATTAACAGTGTATAATTACTTTCTAATTGGGAGTGGAAGGGGCAAGTATAAATGCATAATAAAATATCAGTTCTATCATTATTCAACCAAAGAAGTACAATGTTTAAATCTGAATTTAATAAAACATTGGTGAGCACTTAAAGCCTGATGTACATTGTGTATTTATTAAAGTTGGGAAAGCTCCTTTCCTATAATACAGCTGCCATTTACCATCCTTAACCCTGCAAAGGCTATGATAAGCCAACAAGGCAAGGCACGGTATCCTTAAAAAGAATGTTGCTCATAGAAAAATACCCCATTTATCAAGGATCAGGTTGTCACAAGGGCAATGGTATACCACAAACAGTAGAAGATTTGCTTTGTAATTGTAAATAACTGTTGTATATTTATTAAAATGCAGAAATATTTGTTGGTGACCAATTGATTTACACAAGTAAAGAAGTCACTGCTTTCTGAAATTTTAATTAAAAAGTTGCAATGATCCTACCTGGACTCACATAATGTTTTAGTTCATAATAAAAAGGTTTCCAAACTTTAAATGCTACCATGACCTGGTATCATCTGCTCAAAAATGTTAATAATAAAAATGCAATTAGAAATCAACACTATTTTCTGTCTTAAGGAATTGTGATTTGCTCCCTCTTGCCTATGCTACCCACTAGACCTCCACCCAGTGGGAATGGAACTACAGGGGGTGACAACTACCCCAGGAGAGGAAAGCTGCCTTCAGCTGCTCAGTAGCTGCTCCCTCCCTCCCCCCTGTACTGGCTCTCCAATGACCTGAGGTCATTCACAAACCCAAGTTGCTGTCATGGCCCAAGGTAAGGCGTCCAACACCTCAATCCTCAGTGTCACCGTGCTGGTTCTAGCTATTCATTTTTCAAGTACAAATTGTAAACAGCCAGACTCACTCATTGCTGTTATTTATTCTCTTTCAATGCTTTTTTAGGCAAAGCATGTGGAAGTTATAAAGAGTAGGGATTGCTAGAGGGGAGAACAAAATGTTCGCAATGAGATTAAGGGCATAAGCTGAATGAAAATTAAGTTGTAAACTACACCAGTTCTAATTATTGTGCAGTGTTACCAAAATTCAGAAAAAGTGAAAAAAAAGTCATCAATGCAAAACAAAATAGTATCAACACTCTGGGTTTACCATTTTTTTGTCTGTGTCTCAACTAAAAAGCATGTATTTTATAATATACTCAAAAAGCAGTTTTAAATAATTTTGATACATATAGAATAGTATTTATACAAAACAGTGTCAATTGAGGCAATTCCTGATGGCTGGACTTCAAGCTTTCATTAAAAAAACAAGTTTCTAACCCCAACTGTTCCATAGTTAGATGATTTAAAAGTTATTTAATTTAAATGAGATAACTTTAGAACTGTTTGGGCCAGAAACATATATTTTTTTTTTACAGTTAATCTTTTTATTGAGTGATTTCAGAATTATTACAGATATTGGATCTTAAGCAAAAGAAAACAATTAGGTTGAAGAGAGTGGTTTACAACATCACCACAACTTTTACAAAGTGTTACAGCAGTATGTCTGTAATCACAGATAAGTGCAAATAGACCTGTAGAGCATAACTATCAGCAATACATAAAATACAAAATGAAGGATACTTCAGGTAACAGATACATGAGAATGACTTCATGGGCTTATACGTTTCAGAGCTTTGAGTTGCTTGACCAAAGAAGGTTAGAAGAAATGAAGAGGAGGTTAAACTTCCTCACCTAAAGTGTAGAAGATGAGGGGGGAGTGTACCAAGTGGCTGTCCACAGTTTAGCACTCAAGATACCTAACAGGAGAGATCAGAAACAATCATAAACATCTTATTCCACTGTATATTCTTGAAAGTTCAGGGGGGTCTCGGCTTATCCTTCATGTACCTGGAACATCTACCAGCAGACAGTGAATTAATGAAAGAAAGGTATGGAGCCCAGACTACATCATATTTAGACATGTTCCCAGATTTATAGCAGGACATTCTGGTAAGATTTGCCAGCCCCTCCATAGCTTTATGCCACTCTTTTTCTAGTGGGACATCAGGCATTCTCCACCATTTTAGGATTAGCCTTTTCACCTCAACTGAGGCCTGTATGAGCCAAAGCATCATGGGTTTATACAGGGCCTGTTCTGTTGGTGACAGGCCCAAGATCCAAAGTTTGGGATTAAAAAGTAGGGCTACCCCTAATACTGTAGAGCACTGACTAATCACTGAGGACCACAATGGGATCAGATGAGGATACTCCCATAGGATATGAAGTAGATCTGCACCTGAGGTGCCACTCCCCCAGCATATATCAGCGGGGAGCAATCCCATAGCTTTCAGTTGTGCTGGGGTTCAGTACCACAGGTGCATTACTTTATTTTGAATGAGTAGACTTCTTTGATCGCAGCAGGCTTGGTGTACCCTTAGCCAACCTTGTTGCCACTGTTGTTCTGTGATTGAAGTCTCCAACCTTCTTTCCTATTTGGCCTTGACCAAGAGGGAGGGGTTCTAGGCACTGTCCCTCATAAACCTTTGCATGTTACCTGCATGGCCCACTGGTTGCTTAACCCAAGCCTCAATTGGAAACAAGGTCCTTATACCTATCTTATATCTGATACATACAGTGCAAGAACACTTTTGTTTAGCCCTATAGGTGAGGAGATTTCTGATCTGGAGGTACCTTCATAAGTCTTTTTGTGCCAAGCTGTATCTTGTTTTTAGCCCTTGGAATGAGTTCATGGATTTATCTCCAGGGGTTTCAAGGTCCCCCAGACATTGTATCTTTTTGGACTGCCAGTCTGGCCACATAATGAGCTTATTATCAATACGAAGGTCTGGATTGAGGCACAGAAGGGAATATTTACCCAGAGTGAGGCAGTTTCTTGTTCGGAGTCCTAATTTATGCCATGCTAGATGTGAGTTAAATATGGTTAGCCAATGTTCCATCTGTTTAGGTGTTTAGGTAAGTGATGTATCAGTAAAGCAGAGGGAGGGGGGCGTTCAGCAAATCCTTTTCATTTGTTATCCAGGCTGGAAGGAGGAGGGAAGATGAGTGACCTATCCCTTTTAAGGATTTTGCCACTATAAAAGCTATGGAATATTGGGTAAAGTCAGACAAGTTCCAGCCCCCTCTCAGTTTCTGAGCTCGCAGCTTGGCATTGCTATACCTCAACCAGGTGGCTCCCCACAGAAATCTACTGATTAGGCCGTTCAAATTTATAGCCCATTTGTCCGGCAATAACACAGGGATGTGAGATAATAAGTGATAAACCTTGGGGGGCCAACATCATCTTAATTGCAGTTATTTTCTCCGCCAAGGATAGATGAAGATGTTCTCACCTAGCTATGTCCTTCTGGAGGGTTTCAAGCAGTGGTTTGAAGCTGATATCTACCAAGGAGTCTATGTTCTTGGAAATTCTGATCCCCAGGTATTTAATACTGGTATGTGCCAATGCCATTCCAATGGCCCCCAGGTGGGCTGGGGAGGCAATGGCATTTAGGGGAAGGATCTCTGATTCTGACACATTGATCTTTAGACCCAATATCTTCCCATATGATTTTAGTGTGGACAGGATGTGTGGGAGACTGAGGGGTAGGTCCCGGGTCAAGATCAGGCAATCATCTGCATACAGCTTGGTGGTGTATTGATTATTCTCAATTTGAAGTCCACGTATACCAGGATGGGCTCTCAGGGCAGCCGCCAGGGGTTCCATGGCCAAGATGAACAACAGAGGAGACAAGGGGCACCCTTTTCTTGTCCCTCTATGCAGAAGAAAAATGATAGGTTTCCATTCGTAAGCACCCTCGCCATTGGGCCTGCATATAATGTCTTAACCCACATTGCGAAATGTGGGCCTATGTTAAATCCATCTAACACCTCGTGCAGGTAGGCCCATTCCACTGAATCAAAGGCTTTCTTGAAGTCTGTTGTGATTGCAGCAGCTGGGGTAGGGAGGGTTACTGCCATGTGCATTAAGGGAATTAGGGCCCAAAAGTGGTCAGAGCAAAGTCTACCTTTAACAAAACCAACCTGGGAGGGGTGTACTATGTTAGGCAAGCATTTCTCTAATTGGGAGGAGAGGACCTTGGCCAGGATTTTAGCATCCACGTTGATTAGAGAAATGGACCTATAACTGGCAAGGAGGGCATGATCTTTGCCCTCCTTGGGCAGCATCATTACAATGGCATCTGACAGAGAGGGTGGGAGTCATTTTAGTGCATGAGCCTCCTGCAGCATCTCGGCCAATGAGGATGTGATCAAAGACTGAATCAGTTTGTAAAAATCCACTGGAAAGCCTTCTCCACCTGGGGCCTTGTGTGGGGCCATACTAGCTGTGGCTGAGGTAATCTCTTCCTGGGTGATCTTCTGATCAAGGGCTGTTCTCTGATGGTCTGTCAGTCTGGGGAGGGAAAAAGTTTCAGTGAATTTACTATAGTTACCTTTGTTCCATTTCACTTGTGTAGAGTACAGGGTTTAGTAAAGTTTAGACATGATGTCATTAATGGCTTTGAGGTTTGTGGTTAGGTTTCTGGATCCATCCTTCAATTTGTGTATAGCTCTCTCTGCTTGCCTTTGTTTTAATCTATAGACCAATAATTTACTAGCTCTTTCCCCATCAGCCCAGTACTGATGTTGCACCTGTGTATATCAAGTTCAGCTTTCCTCATCACCAGGTTACTAAGTTTTAATCTAAGGGCGGTTAGCTCCGCTGTCACCATGGGTGACTGCAGAGAGGAGGGTCGCTTCTTGTATTTAGGTTCTAATGTGCTGAGTTCAGCTTCTAGTGTTTTATGTTCCTGTTCTCTTTGTGTTTGTGGGAAGCAAAGTTAATAATTTTGCCTCTTATAGTGGCCTTATAGGCTTCCCATATGCTGGCAGCAGAGGACGAGCCAATAGGGTTATCTTTGAAGAAACTTTCCATTTCTTTCTGCAGCATGTGGCAAATTCTGTGTCATGCAGGAACAGTGGGTCCAGTCTCCACATAAGAGACTTTGGGGTCTGTAATGTAAGGAGGAATGTAAAGGACACTGGCACATGATCCGATATATATATATATTAGGGAGATGTTAACCCCCCCATTGTGATTGCGGTCAGTTTAGGTGAGGTGAACCAAAAATCTAACCTACTGGCCATTGCTCTAGGGGTAGAGAAAAAGGTGTAGTCCTTATCTGAAGGGTGTAAGACCCACCAGGTTTCTGACAGTTGATGTAAAGAGATAAGGTCTTTAAGGGGCTGTAGAGATCTCTGGTGAAGATCAGGCCTGGCATTGGATCTATCTAATAGGTGATCCATTACCAGGTTGAAGTTCCCGTCCATCAAGATGTCTGCATTATCAAAGGAGAGGTTCGTGATTTTTTGGGAAATGGCACGAAAAAAGTCAGGAGAGTCTTCGCGCGGACCATAGATATTAACCAGAACTAAGGGTCCAGTAGGAGTGGAGACCTTCATTATAATCCTCCTGCCTTCACCTCCTGTGTGGGTTTCCACCTGTTGCCACTGTATCTTTTTGTGCAGTAGAATGGAGACACCCCTTTTGACTGAGCCCACTACATTATGTGCCTCTATACCCACCCAGTCTCTTACCAACTTAACAGCTTCTTTAGAGCTCAGTTTAGTCTCTTAGATAAAAACAACCTGGATGCCCAGCTTGTTGAGCCGGAAAACAACCATTTTTCTTTTCACCGGAGAGTTGAGGCCCCTCACATTCCAAGAGGTGGTAGTTATGTCCTTAGTATTAGCCATAATCCAAGTGTCTCCATTTTACATGCCAACAATTGAGTACTATGAAATCTATCATCTTGAGTGCTATTTTAGATTTGCTACCATTAATAGAGTAAAAATTCTCCCTAACCTCCAAACCGTTACACCAGTGAGGGTGTCAGATGGTTACAGTGCTGGGCCACAGGTGACCCATGAAATCACTCTCATATTTCTTTTTATACAGTAAGTGTTAGCCTTGTGGGAAACCCCATGTGCTGGGTATCAGATAATTAAAGAGATGCTTTCCTGGGGATGGTTTGTAAGTTGTCTCTGTATCCAGAATGAGGGTAGTACATTGACTGAAGAAGAGACCAAGTGCAAGTTTCCTTGCATAAATATCCATCGGTAGAGAGAATAGTATTGTCACTGACCCAGGAGGGAGGGGTCAGCCTGCCTCCCAATGGTCAAGCACTACACCTCGAAGGGGGGTAGGAAGGGTGCCTCCTTTGGCAACCAAACTAGAGCTACTTCAAAGGAGCAGATCTAAGCAACAGGAAGACCAGCCACCCATAATACTTTGAGTCTCCTTGTCCCAATATCCTTTCTAAGGTGTTATCACCATGCTGCCTTCAGCCTATGGTCTAGGGTTGGTATGAGCTGTGTCAAAAGCAGCCTGTCTACCACTGAGCCTCCCATCTGAACGAATAACCATAGTCTTAATTCCTTGTTGTGACCCCATAGGGCACGCTATGGAACATTGCAGCATTCTATATAGATAAGCCCTTTCCCAGGAGTTCTGAATGCTGAGGTCCACAAAGGTCCTGTCCGAATTAAGGACTCCGGTCCCATGCAACTCTGAAGTCATTTAGTAGCCTAGGATCTGTTGGCTGAGTGGATGGACCACCTTCTAGGGCCAAGGACGCAGGCATCTGCTTCTCCTGGGTAAAGAACATTTAATTTCAGATCCGGACAAATGTCCCAGGCATAGATTAAATGAAATTAGTGGTGTTCCCCGTCCTTTTTCCTTTCCTCCAACAGGATTTCACATGGTGGAATTAACTCCCACAATCCTATTGTGGAAACGCCCCTTGTCTGTACATATTCGTCAACATGCACATACAGACGGGAGCTATCTTAGCGCTAATGAACCCCTTGGCTGTACAAGGCAGTAGGATGTTTGGAGTTGGGAGGGGGGTTGTGAGTCACCATCTCCAGGCATGTTCTTTTTCTCCCTAGAGTACGGCAAGGAGCTTTCTGAATAGTTGGGTAGAAGTGAGGGGCTATTCCACCCTTACCAAGGTGGGCTAGGGGTCCTTAATCTTCACAGGTGCATGGATGTAAACCATCGCGGAAACAACTGACAACATAACCGCTGGGGCACTGTAACCTTGAGGTTGACATTCAAACTATCAAAATACATTAACACTTTGTAAATGACACTCTGGAAGAAACAACAGGTTGCGACCTATAAATTCAGAGAAAATAAAATTCATTAATGTTCAACAGCTGCACCACTGAGGCCTCGGTGAGTCAAAGTCCTGGAGCGGGCATTGCAGCTATCTGCAAATGAGGGGGGGAAGGGTTAGACTATACAGCTTGCTAACAGTCCTATGCCCCTCTAATCTAGATTACCATGCCCCCCAGTAAAAAATGCCTTTTGAGAACTAAAGCACAAAATCCTTGCTAACTTGAGGGGACCTATTCGGGGGAGGGGGATAGCTGCAACCCCTTACCCTGAGTCTCTGAGAGTGTTGCAAAAGCCCTCATCCAGTGATGAAATTCTTCGCAGAGGTGCCGGCTTCATGGTCCGATTGTGGGCTTCCCAGATCCATTGCCCACTCCTGGTAGATCGGGGGCCAGTTTCCAACCAATTCTTCAGGTGAGGGGAGGGCGATCTCATTGGTGATCTGGCTCTTTTGTGGAAGGTCGAGGGCCACCAGGAGAAGCTCACTGAGTGGCTCAAAGCAGTTGGAAGTTTTGACTGGTGTCGAGTAATTCAAGGAGCCACTACCTCTGGACATGTGTGCTTTCCTCTGCTTGCTGCGGGACCTTGTTCTCTGTGCATTAGCCACCAATGTCAGAGGTGTTTTGTTGTTTTTGGAAGTGGCCTTCTTCTTTTGACATCCGCGCTGGGGGGGAGTTTGCCGTTCCGGTGTGACCTTGGGTATCAAAGTTGTACTCCGATTGACAATGTCTGGATTTACGGGCCCTTCTGATGTGTTCATACATTGCTGGGCCTCGCCATTAGCGGCTGTGATCGGGGATGGATTCTGTCACCCGTGATGTCTGCTATAAACATCTGCACTTCAGCCGGTGTGTTTAAGGTGATCTGCTTGCACCTGAACGTTACTCTCAGCTGTGCTGGGTACCTTAGGGAAGCTGGTATATTATGCTTATAGAGGGCTTGCTTCACGGGGCTGTATGCATGCCTCCTGTGAGATAGATCATAGGAGAAATCTTGATACAGTTGGACCTGTGTGCCTTCCAATTGTAATCTTTTCAGGTCCCTGGTCACTCTCAGGAAAGTCTCTTTAACAGGGGAATGGGAAAATTTACAGTATACAGGATTGGGTGTGGCCAATCCCTGGGTAGCGGTCTGGGCGCTAGTGATCTATGGGCTCCCTCCAGCTCTGGAGGAGTGTGGTTGTTCAGTTTCAGCATTACCAGGAGGGCACACTATAAGAAAGACTATTATGTCACTGCCTTCAGCCCCCTCCAGTAACCCTACAATCCTTATGTTCTTTCTCCCCCCCCATTCTCAAGGTCATCTACTTTTGCCAGCAATTATTGGATTTGAGTATGACTGTGTCTTAGCTGGCAGTGGTGGTCATGCAGTATCTCTCCCTGTCTTTTGACATGTACTTCGGTGTCAGTTACATGTCTAGTGAATTTCACAATGTCAGTTTTGGTACTTGTGGTTTCAATAAGACCAGCCCTGTCCCAGGAGGACTTTGTTCAGCAGTGAAGTTATGTTTCTCAGTTGCTGTTCCTTAGGCTTGGGGGGGTTGTATGTTGTAAGTCCCTTGAGTCCTCCATTGCCAGTCCTTGTGGGGTGGGTGCCAATCTAGACCCCAGTGGTTTAGGGCTGTCATGCAGGCCAGCCAGATGCAATGAGGCCAAGTATGATTGTTAGGATTAAATGACAGTCCAAGATCCGATCAGCACAATATAAATATCAAAACGATCAGCTTAGCCCCTTGTGTTTAAATCCTTCAAGTAAATCCTGGATAGTGGGTGCTGGGTCATTGGATGTGTCGAGATGGGTGAAGCTGGTACTGCAGCAGATCAGTTACACAGCTTCCATCTTGGATGGCTAGCTCCACCCCCCACTAGAAACATAATTTAAAAGAATCAAATCTCAGTGTCAGCTACCTTAATATATCAATGTTAGATATTGCTACAGTTACCATGTATTTGCAAGCCACCATGTATAAAAGTATAAAATGGTTCACAAAAATGTTAGTCCTGTAATTTTTAACAACATATTATATCAGCATGTATAGACATATTGACACATGAGAACAGTATCATTAGGATATATTGATGTTCACCAGACCCCAACCGTTTTATTTAAATAAAACATCAGTTTCTATGCCTAACAGTTCAAATATTACAGCTTTTGAAATATAGTTTCAAGCATTATAAAATATTATAAAAGATTATTTTTGAAAATGGTTGAAATATACTGTTGGCCGTTCTGTTTAAGAATAAATGAATTCTTTTCTAGTTTATGGTAGTAGACCATCACTAGTGCCCAATTTTTACAATGTATATTAGCAGACAGATACAGCATTCACTCTTATACAATAGGGGTGAGCTGATACATGTTGTAATAAATTCATGTATTTCCACCCCTGTGTGATAAACGGAAGATGACGTGTACACCATGAAGATATCAGGCAGTTATACACACAGTGTACCCGTCATCACTGTTTATCACAGAGTGTACACATCATTTCCTCCCAACACGGTCCTCACGCCGAGCTACACTAAACAAAAAGAAAACAAACTGGCGGGGGGGGGGTGGATCAAGCCCTACTGAATAAAAGGGACACGCGATGCCCCAGTGTGTGATACACTATGTATCACAACTCGTGGACAGTGACCTCAGAAATCCTCACTCGTGCTTCCACTATGCTCCGCAACTTGTGAGCTGAGGTCACTGTCCACTCATTGTGATACATGGTGTATCACATGCCAAGACATCGTACATCCCCTTACCCTCTCTCATTACCTGGTTGCAAAAATTGAAGAATCTATGCCTATTACAAAGGGACTAAAATCTTCCTTAGTGAATTATGTAAGTTCATCTGTTTATAACAAACCAAGCAAGGAAACACTATAATCATAGTTAAAATTGTTGCAGAATAAGGAAAGAATCAAAAACAGAATATTTTTGTTAGGTAAAGATAATACCTTTATTAGGCTAAATTTTAACATAGAAACATAGAAACATAGAATCTGATGACAGATAAGGACTGCTTGGCCCACCTAATCTGCCCGTTTTCCTACCTAACAGATAAGCTGCAGATCCTAGTTAACCAACAGCTTACTTCCTCCTACCCCCCACTAGGAATGCCTTATGTCTATCCCATGCATTCTTGAATTCTCCCACTGTTCTTGACTCCACGACCTCCTCAGGGAGGCTGTTCCATGCATCCACAACCCTCTCTGTGAAAAAATACTTTTGTATGTAACCCCTCCTGTGGGAGGTTACTTAGCTTTTTGCCCCCATTTTCCTTTTGTGGTCTAATTCAGCCCAGTCAGGGAACAGTTAAATTCCTTTTTTACCTGTTTGGGATTTCCTGTGGGTCAAAAGGTTGCTGTGGGTGCACAGGGAAGGATTTAAGGACAGATTTGACAGCAGTAGAGGGTTCCATCCTACCTGGGAGTGTGGTGGGAGGAAGAGTGTTAGGGGCCGTGTAGGGGTGATTTCACGATCTGGCCCCCGGCCATTCTCAGCCATCCTTTGTGGTTGTCAGTGGGGTAGAGCGAGTTGTCACCCTGTCAGGTACTCCAGTTCATGAGAGGATTGGCCCTAGTGTTGCGTCCGGCCTTGGGAGAGACATCAGTTGTGGTAGGAAGTCTTTGTAGTACTGGGCCATGAGACATGGGCTGGCTGGTGCAAGTCAGCATGGGAGTCAGAGGAGAGGATTCAGAGAGAGCAGTGAGGAGTTCCCCATAGCATGGGACCTAATGGGACATGTCCCTCTCCAACCATGGGGGGACAATCACCAGTTGAATGTTTTGAGTTTGGGGGTTCATCACTGGGAAACATAGTTAGTCCCAGGCATTTCAGGCTGCATGTGCCCATGGGACCCTGGGTTCTCAGAGACCAAAAAGAGACGTGAGCTTCCTGGAAAAGGTTTAGAGCTTAGGGAAGTTTATGGGCTGCCATGCCTGTGTCAGTTGGGACTTGTGTTGTCTGCCAGGACTGAGACCATATTGATCCTTGATGCTGCCAAGATCGTGAGACCTCCATGGTCCAGGATTAATTTATGCTGCTAAGGCCATTTCAGCCACAAAGAAATAGTTGCTGCCTCCACTGATTGAACTGTGCTCCCTGGAGCAATGATTTTTCCTGTTCAATACATTTTGGGGATCCCACCAGTTTCAAGAATGTTTATATGGACATTCATTTGTTTACTTATGTGACTGTATTTAAAAAATAATGTGTATACTTTTTTGCCAACATTAGGACAGTTGGGGCAACCCTCTGTACATCAGGGCCAGGGCAAACGAAGCCAGTTTCTGGTAGTATTTCTGCTGTTATATGAGCCCCCCTTCCCTCGGGCATATCAACATCATACCCCTTGGCACGGGGTGGGGTGGGGGCTACATGTATCTTTAACAAAAAGATTCTCTTTTTTTGTTTCTCTCCTGGTTTTGTATTGGCTAACATGGCACAACTCTACCTTTTGCAGAGTATTAACTTATTGCAGTTATGGAACCACTGGGACATTAGTAAACAGTGAGGATGGGTAAATCTGGCAGTTTATAATTTGTATTTGAAAAATAAAGCACAAATCACAATTCCAAAACAGAGAAAAAAAGAACCGTTAATTTCCAATCACATTTTTATTGTTATCATTCTCGAACAAAAGAAATCAGGTCTTGGTAGCATATAAAGTCTGGAAATCATTTTATAGTATATGGTTAGTGCTTGTTATGTATGAAAAATTTGCCTCTTCAAAACTACTGTTATTCTAAAAAGTTGTGCACGTTTCAAATCAGTTTCAGCTGTATCCTTGCTTGTACTGTCTCCCGCTGCACTGTAGCCCTTCATTTACAAACAAAATTGAAAGTAAAAGTCATGGAACCCATGGTAATTTTAAAAAACATACAAATATTTTTAGCAATCACTAATTCAAAACCACTTACTTTAAAACATAAACTACTGGCGACTATACACAACTTCCCTTGTGTTTCTATCTCGGGGTTGATATAACAGCATGAATCTCTTTACCTTCATGCTCAAAATCCACATGCTATTATCTTATACCCTCAGTAGAAATACATGCTTGTTGTCTATTGTCACCCATACATTATTTTTGAACTGAAGCACTATGTCAGTCCAATTAAGATCATTGTAACTTTTTAGCTAATATATAAGGAAGCAGTGATTTGGAACTCAGCATCACAGTTAGTCATACCTAGAAAACAGAGGTATAAATAAGTTAGATAGTAACAGATCGATTACTATCATGTTATTTTAAAATAGTACCACCTGCCCTGAGGAAGCCTAAAGTGGAGAAACATTGGCAGTCTGGGTGGCCACTTGTGAGCCTGAAAAAGAGAAATAATAATCAAGTTTTGGTATCACAGTAGTGGTGGGTTGAGCAACTTTTTTATTTTTGTGCATGAATTTTGGTCCTCATATGTCAGCTCCCACCCAAAAAGATAGAACAGATGCTAGTTTTTGGTTTTCTGCCTTTTACACAGCAACTCTGTGTCTCCCTTGAATAAATGGATGCATAATTGATTAAAATATTTCATACAACATTAACATATCTAATGAACTTAATTTCTGAACATGGACTAGTACTGCTTGAAATGAAATTAACAAAGTTATCCCTATTCACAAACCATAGATAGAATAGATCTTGAAATTACTGTCCCAGCTTCACCCTTAGTAGTTTGTCAAAGGTAACAGAGAGATTTGACAGTTCACCAGCCTCAGTAACTATTTAACTGTAATTACTTTTCTGCTTATCAGTCTGACATAAGAACACCATTTTCATAATCTGCTGTTCTTTTGAAAGCCTGTGGTAACATACGGTTGAATTTTGAACAATTGGCTGTAATGGGTGCAATCTTTATAGACCTTGCAAAAGCATTCCGTATGATTGATCACATAACCATACTTTAGAAATAATGCAACACAAACCTGTCTAATCCACCTCTACAATGGGTCTCCTCTTACCTATCAAGTCAAATGAACTTTTTACCAATAAATGCTTATGACTTTCTTCATAAACTTGTCACTTACAAAGCTCCTCAAGGATTGGATTTGAGGCCCCTGTTGTTCTCTGTGTACATCAACAACTTATCAGATGTAAGTCTAACATTCAGAACACACATGTAGACAGACCACACACTCATTTCCACTGCTGGAAAATCAGAATCTTAAACTGAGATATCTTTCCTATTCCTAGATTTTACATGGATTCCATGGAACTTACTATGGAAACTAAGCTTGAAAAGCATGGAGTATTTGGATATATCTTCATGGGTTTCCATGAAAATTGGAATTAAATGTATCTGGTTTCCATGGATTCCTTTATTAAAATCTATACACTTAGGCCCCCATATTCAAAAAGTTAGCATGGCACTGACTAGGTTAGCACTACACTTACCATGAATTGTGCCAGCGGTCAGGGCTGGCCATATTCAGAGGCCCAAGGTGTGGAACACTATTCCCACAGTGCTGCTACACGAATAGACTACTATGCCTATGCAGATGAGGAAGCCCTAATACATAATGGGAACAGCAGTATATTTAAGCAATAAACCACAACAGAGTGTAGGTTGTTCTGGGATTTACTCCTGCTTAGGGTGATTTGGTCTCGAGGCCACAGGCCGAGTGACCAAATCCACGCCAGAAGTGGGTAAATCCCAGCATAACCCACACCCTGGAGTGGTTTATTGCGATTATACAATGTCCTCGTTTTTTGGTGACAAAGAAAAATATATATTTTTTTGTAATTAGCATCATTTTTATGGAGCTTTATTACTCCGCCAGAAAAAAATAGTTCTGTGTTGCTATGGAAACAGTGGTCGTCCTAAGGGGCTGCTTTACATGAACGTGGGACAAAGTCTTCTGTGAGTTAGACAAGTTACAAGTACTGCATTGTTGCACCACACTGTGTCTCAAAGAAGAAAAAACAAAAAATAGAACCTTAAACAACTCTCTTCATCTGTGTGGGAAGGCAGCCCCCTTGTAACTTGTCTCAGTCACAGCAGACTTTGTCCCACATTCATGTAAAGCAGCCCCTTAGGATAGGCACGGTCTCGATAGCAACACCGTATTGTGAGGAGATTCCATATTGCAGGAGTACCAGCTGCCTGAGAGTATCCTGTGACATGGGTGACTGCGATTCGGCGCATACAAAAACGGTGACTCAATCATGTCGCATGTCATCGGGGCCACCTACCAGGGAAGACGACCTGATGGGGGGGTGTGCACATGCAGCAACAGGAATTCGCTACATGTACACGCTCGCCAGGGGGGGAGGAGTGAGCATGCTCAGCGAGGGCGGGAGGGGAGGGAGGGTTTCCGAGGGTGGTTGCATGGTGAGCTGCCAAGCTGGCCCCATGGTGTGGTGGGTGGGTTCACAGGTCTGGGGTTCTGAGGGTGCTGGGTTCAGGTCTGGGCACAGGTACATTTTGTTGCATCTGGCCCGAATTTCTTTTTTTCATGGTTTTGCACCCCCCCCGACATGCACCCCCCCGGAGTTGAGAATCCTATAGTAGGGGGGTGCGGGGGTCAAAGCCCCCTGCAGGGGGTATGGGGGGCACAGCCCCCTGCATAAAATTGAGAATTGTAAGCCTCCAGTGCCCTTTTGTTGTGCGCGGGGGTGGGGTACATCACCAAAATTGATTTCAGCGATGTACAGTTGCCCTAATGGCGATCGCCTGTCATCAGTCGCCGTTATGACATAGAACCCTGTCTGAGAGAGTTTCCACTTTTTTTTATTTGTGTTTTTTTTTATTTATTTAAACTGGTGGGAGACACAGAGTGTGGGACTTTACCTGAGAGACTCCGGGGAAGGAGCAGAGAGAGAGTGGGAGTAAAGAGTGAGTGAAATGTGAGGTGGGTACAGTCTGGGAGTGCGTATATTACCTGATGAGTTTGTAAGAAAGGAAAAAAAAAACATTTTTTAAGAGGTGGGAGAAAGACAGAGTGGGAGTGCACAAGAGAGCTAGACTGCAAAAAAGACCAGAGTGAGAGCAGGAGTGGAGCGGAGGGGAGAGCGAGAAAGAGGTGGTGCAATCTGGGAGTGCTGTTTATGTCAGTGTAGTGAGTTTGTGAGCTGTCACTGCTCCCGGGAGAGAGCCCGAGGTCAGATGTGTGGAGCAGCAACGGTCACAGATTTCTGTTGTGGAGCCTGAGGAGGGTGTGAGCCAGTGTTCAGCAAGTGATTTTTCTCTTCTTTAAATGTAGGTCACTGTGAGAGTTCTGCTAGGCAGAGTTTTCAGCTTTGTGTAGTGGTGTTTGTGTTTTGCTGTAGAGTGAGCCAGTTTACTGGCCTCCAACATGGCAATATTTGAGTTTGATTTTGGGGGTCAGAGTGATTTTAAAAGGGGGAGGTTCAGATGCAGCTGACTGGCACCTTTTCCATGGGTCATGCCAGGATTTACCATGGCTGAAAGGTGCCAGTCAGTCAATCAGAATCCTCCATTCTCGGACCCCATTGTATAATTGACAGTTCTGGCAGCTTTAGACAGCTGCCATCACAGTGCTGTTTTACACTGCCAAAACCCTGCTTTTAACCTGGCACAGTGGATGTGCCCTTCCTGATCGCTCTGGCTGGTTCCCTAAAATGTATTCTCTGGTGTTTAGCAGTACCCACCCCAGTCATCCATCCTGCATCTTTAACACATATTCCCTGGTGTCTAGTGGTCTCCCACCTCCTATAGCCCATGCTGTGTCTTTAACATATTTACCTAGTTGTCTAGCAGACTCCCCAGCCCCGGTAACTCATGCTTTGTCTTTAACATATATTCCCTGGTGTCTAGTGGTTCCCCCATCCCCCAAAAGTTGTAAAACCCCTTCCCAACCAGCCTGCTGCAAACCCACCACACTGCAACTCCCTCGCCCTGGACACCAGTCTGTACTACCGACAAAGACCGACACTGGGACAACCTGCCACTCACCTCCTCAGCCATCTACCTTCTCACTGACGGTAAGCAATTGTGAGAATGTACTCATGATCACTCACTGAGAGTCAGACAGTGGACAACCAATGAGGTGAGTGGTGGGCCATACCAGTTGCTGTCACGACTCATAATACAGACCAATGTCTGGGGTGAGGAGAGTGTCATGCAGGTGGTCCAGAGAAGAGGGTTGGGTGGGGGTTTGACAACTGTTTGTGGGTGGGGATACCACTAAATGTAATGGAATATGTGTCAAAGACAGCATGGGTGATGGGGGTGGGGGACCACTATACACCAGGAAAATGTGTTAAAGGCACCGCATTGGCAATCGGAGTTGGAGGGCTAGACACCAGGAAATACGTTTATGGAACCAGCATGGGTAATTGGGGGGGGGGGCACTAGGCAGCTGGGAATATGTGGACAGGTACAGGATGGATTCTGTGCAGCTTGCTGCAGGGCCCATAATGTGCATGCTATTAGAAAATGGGTATGGGGATTGTAGTACTCTGATTGGCTAACACACCAAACTGAGCAGGCGGATATTTTTCAATAGAGCCCACTAAGAATAAGTGCCAATTCAGGGTGCCCCATTATCTACAGAATCCATGGGCACCCTGAAGTTTGAAGATGAGCAGCTGCCATTTTTGCCACTCACTAAGCAAGTTTTGAAATACCACCCGATTATGATATCTACCTCCTGGCAAGTTCAACAGTCAGAACAAAAAAAAAGAAAACAACAACACACTTGTCAAGAAAATGAACATCGCAGGAGCCCAAATTTACTTCTCGAACACATGACAAGTTATAGAGTGCTACCACGTCTATCACACACACTGGCGGTACTGAAGGCAGCACACTCTGAGACTCTCACTCTCTCCCCCTCAGCTTAACATTTTATTTATGTGAGTCCCCGATGCAGAAATAAATCAGAAAAAAAATCATAGTACTGTACCTCATAGAAAATCAACATTGCCGAACACGAAATTCACTTCATGTTGACACGGCAGCTGAGCTCACAGCGCTACTGCCACTATCACACACACTAACGGTACCACAGGCTGCACACTCTGTCTGTATATGTGTCTCTCACTCTGCCTCACCTAACTTTTCATTTATATCAGCCTCTGCTTATCCCTGCTGCAGAAATAAATTAAGGAAAAAAAAATCACAGTATCTCATTTTGGCCGCTTCCTGATATGTTTAGCCCTGCCACCATCCTGACCCTACCAGTGAGCTCCGCAGTCACACTAGAAAAAAAAACTGTAGTTGAACAAAAAAAATTAAAAAGGTAGAATCCACAGACAAGTTAAACTGAAAAAAAAAGCAGCAAAACAAATGTGTTACAATGGTGTGTCTGTGTAGTGGAGTACACGGGTAACCATAACAACCAGTTCTACACAGAAAACTGCAGGGACTCAACTAGCACAAAAGTCCTTAAGCCCCCTTCCCCCAACAAAAAAAAACAGTACTGTAATGCAGGTGGATGAACTATTTTGCCACAAAATAAATGAAAGACATAACAGATTTGGCATGTTAACATACACAATTATTTTTTTCCAAATGTATATATAACAGTGACCCATTTTCTAAGCGCAATAATACCCGACAGGGTGGGCAATATTGGGAAATACCAGACCTTCCAGGGGCTATAATGCCCTCTGCCGGTGATGTCGGGCCTCATTATGCCCCTGGGCAGTCCGGTATTTCCCAATACCTCCCACCCTGTCAGGTATTATTGCTTATATGGCCCCTTAGTGCCATGCATGCCCAGTGGGTTCTTCAGCATTATAGCACTGAATATGGTCCACAGGAGCCCTGGTGATATCCCATTTCAGCAGCACTGTCTCCACTGGACTCCCCTGTTGGACATATTCAGTTGTGGGTTTTGTTGGCACAGTGCATAGCTGCTGTGCATTGAGCCAGCCAGCACCATAATAGACAAGTTGCACACTTTGGTAGGAGTGCACTAATTGTCTGAATATGGCCCTGTGTAGGCTGTGTGCTAACTGCCACACAGCATTCCTGACCGCACATCACAAATGCCTGACTCTGAAAATGGGGGCTCTTGTAGTTTATTTACATGATAGCATGGAAAGGTATACTTTTCCATTGAATTCCATGCTATTTTCTGTTTTTCTGTGCTTTCCTTCCTTTTGCCATAGAAAATACCAATGGAACCCATGGATAAACCTCTTCAGTTCCGACTTCATTTTCATGTAAACCATGGACATATGTCCAAATACTCTGTTGTTTCCAAGTTTTTCTCCACAGATATATTCCATGGAAACCATGGGAGACTTGGAGAAACCAAGCAAAATAGAGGAAGATACTGCAAACAGATTTTGTTCAGGTTGATGCTTGGTGCAGAGATATTTCTGTTCCAAAATAGGACAATATTAATGCTTTTTAGCCTGATATCTAAGTCCGGTGGAGACATGTTAAATATGGATACTACCTCAGGTGACTCCATTCTTTGTAGTCAGTTACTAAATCCAAATACCTGGGGCTCTAGGTTGGCCCACATTTAAATGTCTGTCTGCACACTGACAATCTGTTTGAAAAGTTTATGCTAAACTTGGAATCATATTCAAAAACAGATACGGTCTGCCATTTCAAGTTAGGAAAATAATTATTTATTTAGTTATTTAAAAACATTTTACCAGGGAAGGTATAATGAGCTGATAACATCTCCTTTCAGACATGTCCTGGGGAAGGGGAAAATGGGAACTAATACAATATAAACAGTGGTTCACAATGGATAAATCCAAATACAATGCCATACAATACAAAAGAAGATATTATTAAAATATATTTGTAAAATTTTTGCAGTGCAGGACTAGGTTAGATATAACTTGAGGGGTGAGGCCAGGGATGTGGGGAGGAAGGGAATGCTCAACGGATGTTACTTCCTCAGCTGAATTACAGTATGGCGATGTTGCTTATTGCATAGCATCTGCAGGCTAGCCAAAGAAGCTGCACTGCCTACATTATATTATTATCCGAAAGTTCATATTTATATGTGACAGCAGACACCACTTGCTGTGTAATCTTTCAGTTGTTACGGCTCTCTTGAAAACAGACATGAATGCCAATTTGGTTAGCCTTTTACAATAATGAGTCATTGATAAGCTGCCACTGGATACCATGGGATATGAGCTACAGACAAAACTGCGGCTGCAGCATGGGCAAGTGCAAATAGCCGAAATGCAACAACAGTGATACGCAGTATAGTGGAACCAAAACGAGAGAGGTTCCAAAAAATTCTCTACGGGGCTGATCTGGACACATATTTTTATTTGTGGGGGGCTATGCCCCCCACACCCACCATTATTTTTATACTCAACTTCAGGGCGGCTGATTCTGTGATAAAGGGCAAAAATCCAGCGGGGCGATTCGGAGGGGGGGGGGGGCAAGTAATTGGTGTTTGAGGACCCTACAGAACATACATTGGGCAGGGGAACACAACAAAAAAATCAAAAACAAAACATGAGTACTACAACCCTAGAAAATAACAACTGCACATTTATTTCCACCCACCCAGTTCCGGAACCCAGGTTGCCCACACCAGACACATAGCTCTAACCGCAGCACCAAATGGCCAGTTGCAAACTGCCTGGTCAAACATGCTCCTACATCCTCACTCCCCATAGCTCCCTATCCTGGTTGCTCCATCCAATCCGTCACTGTTTTGTGCCTCCCTACTCACTATAACCACTCCTCACTCTTCTTTCATGGTCGCTGTCATTACAGGTGATCAAACCAAGTTGCTCAGATTGAGTCACTCAGTTTGACTCACCCATAACAGGTCACCCTGTTGCTGCACTCAAGCTGTCTGTCACAGCCATGCAGCTATGCAGCCTAGCAGTTACAATCAAGCCAACAAAATCTACTCAGCATGAAAACTTTTAAATATGTAACAGGTGTGCCTTTGATTTCTAGGCCCCTTCTTCTGGAGTCGTCTCCCAGAATACATCCTGGAAAGCTGTTCATTGCGTTTGTATAAAGAAACTACTCTGTAATCATTTTACAGAAGGTGTGCTTTTACTTAGTGTGTATGCATTTGTATTTTGTATACTATTATATTAATTTATTTTCTGCAGATGTCCTAACGTTTTTCTTTTTTTCTTTTATAATTGCTGTTTATGCACCCTCTACACTGGCACTGTCAATCGACTCTCTTGCTTGCCACTGCAACCCACCGAGAACCCCTCACAGAGCCTTGGTTTTACCCCCCAGGTAGGGACATGATGATTGGCCCCCCTCCTTAGCCTCCTGAACTGTACCTTCACATTTCGTTGGGGTCCCCTTGGGTAGATCACAGTGCTGGCAGGTGAGGGCTGCCAATCACACCCTCTCATCGGCATTGCATCGGGTAAGTATTTTCTTGTGTATGCCCCCCTGGAGGCATGACATGCACTGATGCCAAGGCCTATGTTGGCACCTGTCATGCCTGCCCCCCTTAGTTTGGACTTGGGCCTGCTGTACCGAAGTCCACCACAAGAGCCCAGGCAAGCACTGAGTTGGTGCATCCCCCTTCCCCTGGAGGAGATGAGTGGTCCCTTGGATGCTCAAGCCTCCTCCCCCCCCCAGCTGGCCCTCTGATGACCCTAGCTCGTTCCTGAGCCCAGGTCACAGGCATCATGATCGGTAGCGATACCGGCATGTTTCTGTTTTTATATCATGTCTTGCCACCAGGTTGTTAATGGAAACACCAAACACCTCTCATTTAACATTCCTGGTGCAATGGTTTGGAAGTAAGAAATATCAGTATTGGATTAAACATTTTCCAGTTGTGTTTCCCCCACAGCCATGAGCAGCTGCATTTGTGTGCATTTTGGTCAATGACCCGGTTGTTGTGTATAACTTAGTAACATACATTTGCCATGTTTTGGGCTTTTTGAGACTACATTATTCCAGGAACTAAGGAAAAGATAAATGTAATCTTTGGAATGGGTCAATGGTCATAACTACTTTTTTTAAATTACTGCATATTTAGGTACTTATTGATTGAATTTTGGTAACCTGGTAGGCCCACTAAGGTCAAAGGTCCCTTTTTCAGGGGTGACCTGGAATTAGTTACAGGCAAAAATTACAAAGTACATAAACAACATGAATTTGCTAGGAGGTACAGATGTGGGTAACGAAGCAAGAAATGAGGTATATCGCACTATAAATTATAAACAACAATTATAAATAAAATGTATGTTAGAAACAACAATCAGCAGAAATACAAAGATACAAGACATGGGCAGGAATATGCCTGGTGCAGTAACAATACACTAAGGACGTTTAGGAAATCACTGAGTAAATTAGTCTGAAATGAGTATGGTTTGGCGGTGGCAAGAGCATTGGCAGCGCTCTAATAGGTGGGTTTTAGCACTTTCTTGAAACCACTAAGAGATGAGGAGTTAGTTGAAGAGGTAGGTAGTGAGTTCCAATAATATGGTGCAGAGTGAGTAAAGGACCTTTTCTCCGAGTTAGTCTTAACTCTGAGGATGTCAAGTACATTGCAATTTGAGGTGCACAATGAACACCTCAAGGGCTCAGTGGTAAGTAGTCCATTAAGACTAGGGGGGTGTATAGACTCAGTCTATAGGCTAGACAAAGGAGTGGATAGGTCATCCTGTCACTTAGAGTGGGCCAGTTCAGTGAGGCGAGGGCCTCACAATGGTGTCTCCATGGGGGATACCTCGACACAAAATGGCTGGTCTTATTGTACAAAACAGTTTATTGGTCTCTGAGTTCCTCAGAAACTGGAGCACCTAGGCACCATATAGCAAAGTAGGTAGTAGGATGCCTTTACTACAGCTAGCCTGGTCTCAGGGGCCAGAGAGTTAGCTTATCGATATAAAAGGCTGAGTTTCTGATGTATGACTTTCGTGAGATGATCCATATATGGTTTAAATGTAAGGTCTTTGTCAGTGTAGATCCCAAGATGTTTTATCGTGTCCACTACCTCTAGCGCTGAGCCAGAGGAGGTGGATAGGGTTAGTAGGTATTGCCTGGATGTACCAAGATTCTTGGGTCCAAATAACACTGCTTTTGTCTTTTTTTTCATTCATTACTAACACGTTAGCAGCAAACCACATTTCAAGTGCATTCAGACTTGCAGAGAGCATAGAGCCAACAGCGTTAACATTAGCAGCACTCTAATAGGAAACGTCGTCGTCGGCATATAGTAAGAGGTTCACATCACCACAACTGTTGCCAATGTCATTAATAAAGATGGAGAAGAGTAATGGGCCTAGTATGGAGCTCTGGGAGACATCATCATTGATGTGAAGGTGATTTTGAGTGAATCCCTTTCCATTTAACTACCTGTGACCTACCAGCAAGGTAGTTAGTAAACCAGGAGAGGGAATGTCTGTCTAGTCCCAAGTGTGTCAGTTTACTGAGGAGCATGTTGTGATTGACCAAGTCAAATGCATTGGTTAGGTCAACAAAGATGGCTCCTGTAAGTGATCCTTTATCCAAAGCACTCAGAGTATTAGTTGTAAATTTTATGAATGCTGTGTTGGTCTCATAGGATTTCTTAAAGCCATGCTGCTTGTCAGAAATCAGATGGATTTTTCCAGATAATCCTGCAGCTGGTTATACACCAACCTCTCCTGTACCTTTCCCAGTGGGCTGAGGACAGAAATGGGCTGCTAGTTTTCCACGAGCTCACGTGTTCCTCCTTTATGGATAGACACCATCACTGTAGCTTTCCATTTGTTAGGGATAATGCCTTCTCAGAAGGACCTATTAAGTAGGAGGTGACTGGGAGAGCAATTGTGGGGGCAACTGTTTTTAGAAACTTTGGTTCTAGTTTATCAGAACTATGAGAGCCATCAGCTTTTATTCACTTCAGAAGGGCTAGTACCTCACCCTTCCTGACCAGTCTAAGGTAAAACTTGGGGCAACAGTTTCCAGTTGCCTCTGATTGATGGGAGGTGGGGGGAGGACAGGGATAATTGGTTTTGTACCTTTCTATGCCAGTAAAGACACAGTTAAAAGAATTGGCAATCATGAGGGGGTCATTAATAACCTGGTAGTTGGCATTAATAGTATCACCTGGATGGATAGGGCTATGATTAAGCAGGGAATCTATATGGAGCCAGAACTTTTTAGGGTCAAATAGAGATTTTCCCTGAAGGCTTCTTAGGTAGTGATTTTTGGCAGTCTTTGCACCTTTTTTGCATTTATTCCTCAGGTTTCTGTACTTCTCCCAGTCGACTTTCAGAGCAGACTACTTATAGAATCCCTGAGTCTTATCTCTTTGGGCCATTCATTTTTTGAGCTCAGGGTCAAGCCATTTATTGCAATTGCCCTTTACTTACATCTTCCAGACTGAGGAATGTAAGTTGGCTATGGACAGAAAATTATTGATGAAGTAAACAAGGGCATCATCAATGCTTGGCAGGTCAAGGATAGGGTGCCAATTGATGCCATAGATTGTGGAAATAAAGGACTTTGGTATGAAGTTAGAGTAATCCCTTGTAGTAAAAGTTCGGGGGGAGGAGTCTGGAGTGATTATTCCTCCAGATGCAAAAGACAGGCGAGTGGTCACTTTGCATATAATTACAAAAGCAAAAAAAAGAGCTGCTCCTTGTGCCCACAGTGCCAGAATCCCTGAACCAACTGTAGAAATCAAAAGGGATAAGCACTAGTCTGTAAGATCAAATGAACATATTCATCAGTGTGTTCCGGACTTTCTTTATTTACAGACACAGTGAGATACAAAAGTACAAATTTACAGTATACAAAAGATAAAAAAATGCATACAGTGTGTAAACCTCCAGGAGCCCATGCAATGCCAAACTAGCATCCTTGCCCTAACATTCTGTAGCAAGCTTTAACAACGGTGTTGTAGATAATTCCATTCTACCTTTATGTGTGATTCTATAAAGAACTTGTGGGAAACAGAGTATGAAAAGTTGCAACAAAATTGAACAAAATGATTAATATTCATAGTATAAATTAAATCTAAGGAAGCATATTGTTGTGGATACAGTGTCTCTGCTGTGGATAAACTGAAGACACTAGTCAAAGAGGACCTAGTGGACTATCTGGAGAGAAATGGGCTGCAGGATAGTAAATGGCATGGGTTCATGACACAGAGGTCTTGTCAGATCCAACTGATATGGCTGTGTAATTAAGATAGTAGATAAGAGACAAGTAGTAGATTTACTCTATGTTGACTTCAGCAAGGCATGAGACTTCGTGCCACACAGAAGGCTGGTAAAGAACCTAGAGAATCTAGCTGTGGCAAAGGACATAGTTAGATGGGTGGGTATTTGGTTAGAGGGGACACAGCAGAGGGTAGTGGCAAACTGAGTCAAAATCAGGGGGAGGTCACTAGTGGGGTGTCACAGGCTTGACCCCGGGGAGCAGACCTTTCAATATGTACATCAGCAACATTGGAGAAGAAATTTAGAGCAAGATGTGTCTCTTTGCAGATGAAAGGAATTCAGGGCAAGAAGTGACTCTTCACAGATGAAAAGAAGTCAGGTCAAAAAGTGTCTCTTAGCAAATTACACTAACTGTCATAAGCTTCTGAGGAAGGACTTGGTTGGTCTGAAAGCTTAGGCACTTTGTTCTTTTTGTAACATCTAAGTTGGTCCAATAAAAGGTATCAAACCATTTGCTTCTGGATCTGTTCGCAAATGAAAGGAATTCAGGGCAAGAAATGTTTCTTCATAGATGAAAGGAAGTCAGGGCAAAAAGTGTCTCTTTGCAAATGAAAGGAATTCATGGCAAGAAGTGTCTTTTGCAGATGTCACTAGGCTCTGTGGTAAGATAGACAGTGAGGAGGGGGTGAGGAAGTTGCAGAGGGACCTGCAAAGGTTGGAGAGGTGGTCCAAGGTTTGGCATTTGATATGCCAAAAAGTGCAAAGTGAAGCACATAAGGAACAAGAACCCCAGCATGGAATATTGGATGGGAATTAAATAAGTAATCTAGCCAATATAACAAAGGCCTACAGTGAAGCAGCCCAGATATTGGGGTGTATTGGGGGGTTGATAGAAGTAGAAAATAGGTATTATTACCTTTCTCATACAGATCACTGGTGAGGCCACACCTGGAGCACTGTACCCACTTCTGGAGTACTATTACAGCATGGAAAAATAAAAATGATTTCTGGCCTGTAGGACAGATCCTATGAGGACTGGTTTAGGGCACTGAACATATAGTTACAGTTTCCAGATATAGTTCTTTTATTGATTAATAAGTGTATAACCAATGGCTAAACACTTATTAAAAGCAAGCATTACATGATCACATATAAAAAGACAATTTTGTGAAAAAGACAAAGTGATCATATATATTCATACAGTATGCCCACAAGTGTATAATTTCTTATTTCTGTATTAACTACATTAGTCCAATATACTTTTCACCCTCACAATTACAGTACTGATAGTGAACATTTTCCAAGGTATTTTCTTTACCATAATTTAAACTTATTCAGAACAGCCAGATAATAATCACAGATATTAATCACAGAATACTCGCAGCTGTGCTTGAAGTCACCAATGATCTTCACAGGGCCTTGGACAATGGGGACATGGTTGGTGTGCTCTTCTTGAATCTTCCTAAAGCATTCAGTTTGGTGCACCACAGTCACCTGCTCACCAATCTATTGGGCTTTGGTCTATCTCTGTCTGCCATGTCCTGGTCCCAGAAGTACCTGATTGAGAGATCTCAGCTAATCTCATTGAATTCAGTTTCCTTTCCACTCATCAAAATGACTACTTGAGTATCCCAGGGATCAGTCCTGGGGCCTATACTGTTTATTGTATTTTTGAATGATCATGCTGATTTATTGCATAGCTCTGAATCCCATATTCTCATGTACAGTATGTGGACGATATTGCTTTGTGCAGATGTCAGTGGTGTGACTAGGTACTTGCAGCCTAACTTTGATCTGTTATTAAAATGATTGTTAAAAAATGGCTTTCTGTTGAACACTGGTGAAACCAAGTACTGTACATGCACTTTGGAAATAAAAAAAACCTAAAGGCTTCACACCCCTCTAACTTAACTAAGGATTTGTGTGGCACCTAAATGGAAAGAGAGGACATTTTAAGTACCTTGGTTTTGTTATAGACTACTCTCTCCTTCCAAGAACATATCTCCACGCTGGTTAAATCAGTTCATACTCATCTTGGACTGCTTTATAGGACAACAGTTTGTTTGTTCACCTACTCTAAAATAGTCCTAGCTCAGTCCCTTCTCCTGTCCTTAGCGAACTATGGATTTCCAGTGTATTCCACTGCTGATCTCGTGGACTTGCAAAGAGTTCATATCCAGATTCGCTGCCTCCTGTCCCAGATTTTCACATCACTGCACTTTATGGTACACCTTGGCTGGCCTTCTTTGGATTTAGGCATTACTTATGTCAGCCTCAATAGTTTTAGATAATTCCTAAAAGGTGCTATTAGATTTTTATTCTTGTCTGATGCTAGCCATAACATGGGTTCCAGTGTACTAGATCTGCTCACACACTCGATTCATAACATCCCCACTCCTCCATTCCTCCCTGGGGCCAACGCTGTTTTATGCAGACAGCCATTACATACTGTAATAATTTACCTGCTTCACTACACTGTCAAATTGCAGCATACATTTAAAATGGTGTTAAATATACAGTACCATATGGATTTGTCCTTGTGCAAGTGTAATGCTGACTGAATACTACGTATAGTGGTATTTTGTCATGCCAATGTGCAAGTGCATTGCTTCCTGATTACTATGCACTGTGTACTCTGATGTATTGCATATTTATCCTGTCCTTTTGCTTTTGCTTATTCTCTAGGTCATCTTTCAAAATGGGCCTCTGATGCTCTTAGGTACTACATGGTCAAAAAATTTAAAATAAGAAATTAAATAAATAAAATAAATAATATCTAACAACTGAGTATAATATCACTACATTTTGATTTCCCAGTAGGTATTGCAGTTTAATATTCAGGATCTTATATTTAACACACCTTAAGTTTGGTGCGAGTCACTAATTTCTCAGATCATTCAGGATATGGCATTCTAACAAGAGATGTACTATAGATAATTCAGTTTTACATCCTCCTGGCCAGTGCTTTACCTTATTTTATAAAATAGGTAAAGGAAATCATGCGTCCTGATTGGTCAGGATCCATGTCCTTATAGGACAATAACCCTATGACTGGCACTTTTTTAAGCACCAGTAGACAGTGCACCCAGAGATTCATGCCTCCCTTCTCTCTCAGCTTCTGTAACTGATTATTTTTTCACTTTACTTTTCAGACTCTTGAAGCTCCTCTGTATGTGTAGAGTGCCACCTCTACCATCACTTCAACTGCTGACTTCATAGTATTGATCTGTGTTTTAAATCCCATTATTGAAATGATTTTACCATCAACTATAGAAAACTTACAAAAAGTTCAGGACTGACAACCACAACTGCCAATATGGACCGCGACCCAGAAGTCTCACACTTGCTCACTGTCTCACTTGGCTACAGTTACAGCAGGTGGCACTGTATATAGCCTGCTTCTCACACTCCTGTCAACTCTGCAAAGAGCATGCTTCTTCACTGTTTATGAGCTCTGCAGAAAACATTCAAAATAAGAAAATGAAATATGTGTGTGTCCGGGGGGGGGGGGGGTGATGGACCGTAACCTGGAAGACTCTCACTTGCTCACTCTGTCACTTGGCTACAGTTACAGTCAGTGATGCTATATGCTATAAACAGCATGCTTCTCACACCACTTTCAGCTCTGTCAATAGTACGTTTCTCTGGTTCCTATCAACTCTACAAGAAAATCCATCAAAAATAGGAAAATTAAATATGTGTGTGTGAGTGGTGTGCAGTCACGAAGAAATATATGGGAAAACCCTCTAATGGCACTCACTACACTTTTCTGTTTTTATTTTCCAATAGAGCTAACTATACACAGGGACTACTTAATCTCAAACGTCATTAAAATGTTTTAAAAAAACTATTTTAGAATTTTTTTAAACTGTATTCCTTTTTCTAATTTTTTACTGCTTGAACCCATTGTATAAGATCAATAAGTCACTTTGGGAATGTGGGTTGTTGCCTGATAAGAGCACTTTCAAGGTGCTTGAAACACTTGGCGCAAGTGTCTCGTGCATCACTACACACCTGGGGCATGCTCTTATCAGGTAGCAGCCCATACCCCATCGTGTCTTATTGCTTTTGTAGTCATCCCAAGTAAGACAATAGGTTTTGTAACTATAATGCATATCAAATCTAAGCCTTACAATCATTTTTCTATGCAGGTTGTTCTCACATAGTGCGAGATATGGTTCCTTCCCTATTTGTACTTTGAAGAGCAGTTCTGCACTTCCGCATGTGCTTTTATAAATACGATGCTTCAGCTGTTACAATTTACTAGAGAATACTAGAGAATACATTTCTTCATTTTCAGTGTTCTTTTCCAAGATTTACAGCACATCTTGGAAGTCCATCGAAAAAGTCTGTTTAGACAACATTTGAAAACATTTGCCTCTCCTCTGTCACCCTCACAGTACCTTAGTTTATGATATCATTGTTCTCATCATGACAACAGACTGTGATGTCACATATGGCAATTGTGTGGTTAGAAGGGGAGAGTCAGGATACATCAATCAATCTTTGTACAATAATATTCTTAAATGTTGTCATATTAAATTTTACATTATGAATAAAAATGAATGGTGATCCAGATTTTTTCAGTTTTGTATCTAAATCTAAAAAACACAAATTTTTCCAATCAGACACTTCAGCTTTTTCTAAAATTTTACATACAGTATACTGTATAGTTAACTATTGAATTAGGGATTTTATTTCCATTGAAAACTGCTCAGTTTCCAGTCTAAGATGTTCGCCTGAGGTAAACTACAGAAGCCCCAGTCTCAGTCTCAGAAACAGAGTTTGGATTGGATCCAGGGGCTTTTCGAATTGTTCTGTTCCCCAGGCTTCCACCCGATACATTACAACAGAGTTAACTTTTCCCACATGTAAATTTTTATAAAGGAAATTAAGTATAAAGATATTGGGCTTGATTCTGAAAGCAGCTACTAGATCAATGCAAGCTGCAGTATACAGCAACTTGCATCAATCTCCGATGCACCTGGGACCCTGCACCCAATTCTGTAATGGAAGGGGTTCCAGCATCAAACTCCCACAGCTTATGGTAAGTGCAGGTGTGGGTCAAAGCCAAGGCGCTTGGGCAGGGAATGCCACAAGCTACAGGTCAGCCCTGTGGCATGTCAACAGGTGCCAGGGACCTGCTGACTGTGTGTCCCGGCAGTCAACGGAAAAGGTATGGCAAGGGGGGCTGGTCAGGAGGTAGGGGGTGCTGCAGAGCTGGCCAGGGCCAGTGGTGTGCCTGTGCAGTAGCACAGACATTCCAGGGGGATGGGCAGCAATGTGAGTGGTGTCGGGGGGCCATGGAGCAGGAGTGTGATGGGAGTGCTGACATCTGGCTGGACCAGGTGCCTGTCCTGGCTGGCAGGTGGGCTGCTGTGGGATGCATCGGATGACACTGTAACTGTGGCAGCTGTGGTACAATCATTGTTTGACTGGTAATGTTCAGAGTGTTGGCCCATAGAGGTCCACTGTATACAGCAAGGCACTGTTTCCCTCCCTGCACTATTGTGATGCCATATGCCCTGCCCTTGCATTAGTCCTGTGTGGCCCATGCCAGCTTGTGGCTCTCAGCTGCACCACCCAGGGTTCCCAGTGGTAGGTACAGGGGCTGTTAGACCAGCTCTAGCTGGTCTAACTCAGGTGAACCCTTCACCCTTGAGGGTGTGTGCAGAATGCTCTTTAAAGGGATGCTGCAGTGCTGCCCTGGCAGAAGCCCCCTCCCGAACATGTTGCACTGGTGTATTTGTCACAAGGACGGTGCAAGCCCGGATGGCACAGGCAGCTTCCCAAGTGATGCAGGTGGCAATGTAGCATCAGAAATGTCACAAGGTGTAGTGCAGTGGCCCCTCTGCATAATTCTTTCTTTGATGCAAGCACCTTGCATCATTCCCAATGCTTTAAGAATCAGGCCCATTGTCTACAGTGACTCTTCCTTCTCTAAAACTAAAATGTTTTTCAGACAATATGCTGTTTTCCATTCCCAGTTATCTAGTAATTGTATCAGACACCTGCTACACATTTTTGCAGGTACACACAATGGAGAGATTGATCTATAGTTGGTTACAGTGTTCCAGTACTCTGTTAATATCCACCACTCTTTAGTGGCATAAATCTTGAGTATAGCACCGTTTACTCTGCCTATGTATCTCCATTCCATCCAACTCTCAGTAGAATTTTCAGCATTACCGTTCTCCTCTGTGCAGCTTATTCAACCTCCTTTCTCCTGTTTCCTAACTTCCAGGCTCCATTCTTCATTTTCCACTTCTTTCGACCAGGACCACTCTCAGGGTTCTCTGTACACAGCTACCTTCCTTCCTCCAACTCCCTGGAGCCCATATTCACTGCTTACCCTCCTGTGTCTTCAGTATGCTATGGTACTGCTACACCTTTAAAAACAAGCTGGACAAGACTTCTGCTGACCCACATACAACTTGGACATATAATATACTGAATTGACTCTCAAGAAAAATAAGACATCAATGCCACACCAATTAGTAATACAGTCAAGCCATAAAACTGATTTGCTGAGCAGCTACTGCACAGCCTCAGATTCACTGAACATATACTTGCTGGGAGCCAGAATGGAGAGGTGTGATATGATGGAAGCCATCAAATTCCTGCAGGAATAATCAAGATAACCTGCAAGGAACTATTCAACAGGAATGGCTAGCAGGTGAGAGGGGAGAGTCAGGAGGGATGTGAGGAGGTTCCATTGTACAGAGAGAGAGAGAGAGAGTGATGGGCCCAAAAACCATCAAAAGCTTCAAACATGATTGGGACAGAGCTAAGGGCTTAATAGTGACCCAGAGGCATATCAGTAAGGCAGGAATCATGGAAGTGGGGTAGCATGAGCAAAAACCCTACATAGACAGCAGGTCACATTGTAGGTTAGGGTTTACAGGTAGATTAGCTGGACCAAGGGTCTTTTCCTATCATTCATTTCTATGTTTCCATGCCTGGCATAGTGTGATAGCTGGTAGTGCACTTCACTACCATGTAAGAGAGCCGGCACTGATTCTTGAGTCCAACTCCCTTGCTCTGGGCTGCTGGGACCAGGACATGTGAAGGCATCATGCACTGGTCCCGGGTAGAGGGAGTAGGTTGGCCCATTGCAGCCATGACTCCTTTGGTGGCATGGGTGATGGCACTGACATCATGGTTGACCATGAGACATCAATAATTCTCAACAATAGGGGATTTCTGTGGATACCTCTGCTGTTGCAGTTATGTGGTGGGAGAGACTTACTTGAGAGATGAATAGTACCCGCCTCCATGTTCAGGATTCTAGCCTCCACCCCTGCCTACACTGAAGCTGCCAAATGTCCTGGGTTCCTTTTCCCTGTCTTGTGTATGATGTGCTTCCCCCCTACTATGCCAGGAATCACATGCCTGGCAAACTGGTGCCCTACTGTGGCAGAAAAGCAGTGAAAAGCTGTGGGGTTAGGAGAATGAGAGGCATTATGATTCAGGAGTTTACAGGATCATGAAGCATGCTGGAAGGGAAGTTGGAGCAGGGGACCAGGTGGAAGTGTAAGGAGTGAAGGCAGCAAGGCAGCAGGGCCAGAGAAAAATATAATGACAGAACAAGTCTATTGACAATTAGCACTGGTGTACAGTACCTTGTGTAAACAAAGTACATTTGCACTGTACCAAGTTACAAGCTACAATAAACAGACCAACGACTTTCAAGAAAGGTAGCACTTTGATCTGTATTTGCTGGACAAGAGGTCCCACTCTATGTTACTTTATGTTATGTACACTCGGAGAGCATGCCTAGCTACCAACTTCATTAACAGAGCATGGGTAAACAATATGCAAAGCACCATGAGATGCTTTGTTATTGAAGACATTTACTGTGGTATAGCAAACAGCATGTGAAATGTTTCAACAAATAGTGGATTCTGACACATATTTTGGAGTCAGTTACTGCTGGCAGTACACTGTGTTGTTTCTTTTACAGCAACAAAAGGAGTTTGTTGAAACATTAAAAACAAATAATTCCCTTATAAATTCTGAGATGCTCAATAGAATAAGAAAAAGAACAGTTGCACAGTTACCATAACAGTAGATCTTAAAGAGAATCTCTTTCATCAGGCCACATTTTTGGAACTTACAGCCACCAGGCAGTAGGACCACATGGAAGCTTTTGCAAGCAGTCTGCCAGGGGCTGCCCATGATGACGTCAGTGTATACATACATGTGGGCAGCCCCTCCTCTCCTCAGTTCCTCTCTGGAGGTCTGCCCAGAGGACCTCCCTCTATAGGGGGGTTCCACCCCTTGATACTGACAACAATGTAGTTGACATCCCCCACAGTGACGGGAACAATGCTGACTGTCGGCATTGTTCCCATCAGTAATGGAGTGTTTTCTGTGGGGGAGGACTGTTCCCCCTGCACTCCCCATCTTTAAATAACCAACTCTGAGTTGGAGTTGGTTCGGGATGGGGGCAAAACACCAGGAGGCAGCGTGCTGGTGTTCAGCGGGACCATCACAGCGACCTGGCAATACATTTGTGATGCAAGATGTGGAAGGCACCTTTCAGACAGAGTCACCCATATGCCAACATTTCTGTGGATTATTTCTGATGTTAGGTAAATTTGTTTTGAAGGAGGAGGATTTAGATTGTCTTATACTGTAATAGAAATACAGTGATTACTAAATTTGCTCAAAATATGCCATGCTTCTGAAGTATCTAATTTCTTGGCCTTTTGATAAAGCTTATCCTGGGACTTCAATTGGGTAAGAATGAAAGGAGTCATCCAGGAAACATGTTTGGATTTGACTCTTTCAAGAAAATGGTCATACTGGTCCCAAAACAATTGAACTGTTGAAAGAAACAATCTTAGGCAGCATCTACATTAAAGAAGGAAAACAACTCCCCCCAGTTATTCCTGAGCAAACCAGAAAAAGCCTCCAAACTGAAGTTCTTGAAACAATGAAACTTGATGGTATTGGGAGTAAATTTAGGAGGAGAAATATTAACTATACAAAAGATACTGGCATGATTGCCGAATAAGTTTCCCTGACAACCAGAAGAGCTAACTGTTTCAAGGGGGAACATTATCAATTCAGAGTGTTGCCCTTTGGCTTGTCTTCTGCCCCATGGTTCTTTTCCAAATGTTTGGCAGTAATGGCAGCAGCCCTTTGCAGGGAAGGCCTGCATGTTTTCCCCTTACCTGGACAATTGGCTGTTGAAAGCCCACTCTTGGGACCAGCTCTTGAAGACTTCAACTCAAACAAGACAGTTGTTTGATGCTCTCGGGGTGACAGGCAACATAACAAAATCACTGTTAACACCTTGCCAGCAGCTGCAGTACATAAGGGCCGTTCTGGACACAGCCCATGGCTTGGCTTTTCTGCCTTTGGACAGGGCTGACCACCTAATTGCCCAAGCACAATTAGTGCATGACAGCCATTATGTCTCAGCAGACATTCCTATGCCTTCTGAACTCATGGCAGTGGCCATTTTCACAGTACCATTGGCCAGGTTGCACATGCATATTCCCCAGTGAACTCTAGGAGTCCAGTGGGATCAGCTCACAGAAAATCTAGAACAGTTGATTATTGTCACATCCCCTGTGTGCAGAGTTCTCAAGTGGTGGATGGAATGCAGCAATCTGCTCAAAGGACTTCCATTCCTGATCTCCTCCCTTTTTCAGATCCTCACCATGGAATTAGATTCAGTATAGGCTTGAGGTCTCCTGTCTACTTTGGGACCAGGAAGTATTGCAGTAAAAACCTGTTCCTCTGTTCTAGAGGCAGAGGTTCTATGGCTCATTTTTGGAGCAGAGTCTGTATTTCCTCCAGCAACAGGGGTAGATGCCATGGAGGATATGCTGTCCCAAGTGAGGGATGATCTGGAGGGTTGTCCAGAAGTTCCAGAGCATGCCCCTTTTCAATGATCCCCAGAGCCCATGCATCTATAGTCATCTCCCTTCATTGGTCTAAGTGGAGGGAGAGGTGAACCCCCCACAACCACCCCTGGAGGTAAACGTGGTTGGGGGTGTACAAGGAGTCAGGCTGTGCCAGTGGGGTGACTTCACTGGCTCTATGACTCATAGGTGCTTTTGAATAGGAACTTGGGGTAGTGGTGGAACTGACAAGGGCCTTGCTCCTTTGCCCCTGCCCTGCTGTTTGGGTACCAGATGCTGTCCCCTATCACCAGTTGGTTGTAAGACTCTCCTGCTCCTACTCCTGGGGTGGGTATGGCAGAAGAAATGCAGACTTCAAAGTCCTACCCAAGGCTTGGAGATCTTTGAGTGCTTCTTGTACCTCATGGCCAAACAACTTTTGTCCTTTTAATGGGGCATTAAAGATTGTTTGTTGCACATCTGTGGCAAAGCCCGCCACTCTGAGCCAAGACTATCTCCTGAGACAGACACCAGAGAGTGCAGCCCTGGCAGAAGCATCAGAAGCATCATAGTCTGTCCAGAAAAAGATCTTTCCCACATCAGCCTTAGCTGTCAAAGCTTTCAGTAGCTATTGCTTTGGGGTGCCCTCAGGCAAGGCCTGTGCAGTAGCTTTAGCCTTCTTGAATGTGTTCTGATACTTCATTATGTGGTCCTGGTAAATGACAATACATAGGAATAATGATGCAGTGGCATATGTCCTCTTACCTATGATGTCCAGCCTTCTAGATTCCTTATCAGGATGAGGGAGCTGAGGTGTTTAGGTGCCCTAGATTTGTCATGGGCAGCATTAATCACCACGGAGATTCAGGTTGTGTGGCATAAAAAGGTTTCCCAGAAGGGGCAGAATACATTTTATCTGCCTTCCTGGGGACAACTGGTGTATTGTTTGGGCTGTACGGTGTAACAAGCTGCATGGGTGGCATCCTGTAAGACTGGGAGCACAGGAGGTACCACAACGGCAGGAGACTCTGGGAGCTCCAGGAACTCCAGCAGATTCTTTTAGCAGTATCCTGCTCTTCTAATGCAAATTACATGGCAGTTTGCATTGCTGCATCATGGTGATAAATGTTGGGTCCTCTGGAGGGGGACCTTGATGTATTCACCACAGAGTCCTTGCTGCGTGTGGAGACTGTAGAGCTGGTGCCATGTTCATATTGTCTCTCAGCACAGTCTCCAGCTTCACCCTCCTCTTCCTGCATCATTAGATCGGGATTGTGTTTATATTTGTTGTCAACTAGGTCAACAGGAATTATAAAATGTGCCAATGTTGTCAACAGTGGCATAGGAGGTGGCTGTTGCAAGGGAGTTCTTTGCAGTGTCATTGGGGTATTGGTAGAAGTACCCGACGATGGGCTCCCTGGAACCAGGAGGCCAGGCAGTAGATGTCTTATCATATCTGGAAAAGACATGAGGACTGCCTAAGCATTGGCACCTCTTTAGTCAATGGGCATGACTGGAGGAGCTGATGGGGAGACTGAGCTCCCAACATTGATGGGAACACACTAACTGTAGTGGGCTCAGCAATACCTATGCCAGATCCTCACCTTGGTGTCATGTTAATGATCTGGGGGGGGGTTGATGCTGCTAACAGAGTGGATGGCGCTGAAGTAGAGGTTGCACCTTGGGAGTGTAGGGGTGATCTGGAACATGATGGGGAAGCCTTCTCCTTGTCTCAGTGCTTCTGACTCCCAGACATTTTCTCCCAGGATCAAAGGACTGTGATTCATTTGATGGGGCCAGCAACACGGATTTCTGCTGGAGCTTCTTCTCCATTCCCTTTACAGTCTTTTGGAGTAAAAATTTCTTCAAACCCCTTTTCAGCATTGTCTGGTTGCAGAAATAAATCCCTGGCAAATTTCACAGGCTTTCACTTTGTGGCTTATGCCTAGACAGCAGACACAGATGTCATGGGAGTTTCTGGTGTAGATTTTTTTCTCCACTCTCACAGTACCAGAAAAGTTTATACTCTTCTTTTGATGACATACAGGACACTGAAAATCATTAAAAGTGAAGTGATTACTTAGTAGAAATAAAGGAAATAAAATGGTGGCTATACGAGTGATGTTTCTTCAGTGATCCAACGAATCTGATCGATGGCAGAAAAGAACTGAGGAGAGGAGGGACTGCACACATTTATGTATACGCTGATATCTGATGTCATCGTAGGTGGCCCCCTCACAGACTGCTTGCAAAAGTTTCCAGTTTCCCTGTGGTCCTAGAGCCTGGCTGTTATCAGTTCCAAAGTTTCCGGTCCTCCTGAAGGATGCGGTGGTGACACCTCTTCTGAAGAAATCTTCCCTCGACCCCGACTGTCCCGCAAACTACAGACCTGTCTCTAACCTGCCTTTTGTGGGCAAGGTTATTGAGAAGGTAGTCACGTTGCAGCTGAAGGATCATCTTACCATCCACTATGTCTTTGATTCTCTCCAGTTGGAATTTAGGAAGAGGCACAGCACCGAGACAACATTTGTCTGTGTACTTAATGATCTCCCGATAGTGAGAGATTGTAAGAGCCATTCATTCCTGGTCCTGGTCCTCCTTGATCTCTCTGCAGCATTTGACACCACAGACCATGGTGTGTTAATGGAGTACCTGCTGCTGATCTGTGGATTGTTGGGTACAGTCCTCAGGTGGTTCCATTCTTTCATCATGGGTAGGAGTCAGAGACTGGAGTTGGGAATTTTTTCCTTGGCCCCTGTCTCCCTGTGCTGTGGGGTGCCGGAGGGCTCCATTTTATCACCCATGTTGTTTACGGTGTATATACTGCCACTGGGGGACATTATAATGTGGTATGGGCTGAGTTTTCACTGCTATGCAGATGATACTCTGCTATACATGTCTTTTGTGCCCAAACAGGGTCATGCTATCTCTGTCTTTAACAACTGCTTTTCTGAGATTCAAGACTGGATGAGTGCTAAATGGTTGAGGTTGAACCCAGACAAGACTGAAGTGTTGGTTGTGGACCCGGGTCATTGGGTAGATGGGTTGTCTCCTGCCCAGCCATCTGGACTTGTGCTGGGTGGCAGCCAGCTGATGACTCCAAACAGGTGTGAAATCTGGGTGTTATGCTCGATAGTGGGCTGACACTTAAATCTCAGGTGTCAGCCATTGTCAAAACCTCTTTTTACCATCTGAGAAACATCACCAGGATAAAACACCTTGTTCCGCCTGATGATCTTCCTACATTGGTCCACGCCTTTGTGACTTCCCATCTGGATTACTGCAACACTCTGTATCTAGGGCTGCTGGGGGTGGACATCCACTGCCTGAAGCTTGTGCAGAATGCAGCAGCCAGGTTGTTGACTGGCATACCTAGATCTTGTCATGTCACTCCTGTGCTCCGTGAACTGCATTGGCTGATGGTGCGGTGGAGGATCACCTTCAAGGTCAGTTTGCTCACCTATAAGACCCTACACAGACAGGGACTGTGTTATTTGCAAGATCTCTTTTGCCACTACTGCCTCCTCTGTCCACTCCATTCCACCGATGAGAGATTGCTACAGGTCCTCAGGGTCCATTTGAAGACCTCGGGGTCCAGATAATTTGCTTTTGTGGCCCTGACCCTGTGGAACTCTTTACTTCATTGGGTGAGAGAGTGTCTGACAGCTCTTTTAAATCTGTGCTCAAGACATACCTGTTTAGCATTTTCTGAAGAGTATTTGAGTTTCCTGCCCTTGTTATTAAGTATTGCCCTTTTTATTATGTATTTTTAATTCTGCTGTTTAATTAATCATTTGGGTTTTATAATTCTGTACAAGCGCTTTGATTCCTGTAGAAAGGTGCTTTTTATAAATAAAATTGGCTTTGACTTTAATGAAAGAGATACCCTTGAAGAAGATCAATCGTTAAAATGAAAAATAACATAGTGACCATTGGCTGTCACTACAGCCCCATGCAAGGGCCAGCTGCAGGGTAACACCCTGGAAGACTAAACTGTGACCTTTAATGGTTTGACTGTTGCATACTTAGACTGGTTCCTTTCAGCTATTATAGATTTGTACTAGGGTGTGTGCATATAGGTGATATGACATGCCTCCAATAAAAACATCTAATTTATTTTTCAAGTGAGTATAGACCCTATGACCTCACCATGAATGGCAGAGACATGAGTGAAATCATAGGGCTCAAACGTACATAAAGAAAAGATCTTTATATCAGGGGCATGCCATATTTATTTATACTGTACAGTTCATTCCCAAGATCATTGCTGCCTTTGTTGCAGATAGTGTACTTCACTTAATATGTTACTATTTTTTATTTCTTAATCATTTTGGGGGGGCATTAGTTTGTGAAGCAGCATATTACAATGCACCCTTGCTATATAATGTACCCCACTATAGCAGAAATTTGGCTATAGCGAGTGCTGTCTGTGGAACAGTTGCTGACAGCCACTGCAATAGCGAGAAGTTGCAATCAGGGAAAGAACACTGTAATGTACTTTGTAATGGAATCTTACCAGTGACCAGGTGACTAAATAAGAAGAGAGGGGCATGTCCCATAAATACTGTAGCTCCAGGCTAGAAAAGGGGCAGCTGTAGGAGAAAAGACAATGTGATTAGAGAGAGTGGGGAATGGAGTACCTCACATGCCACTGAGCCACAAGCTGGGGGTGGGGACGGACAAGGGAGATAATAAAGTAATTCTGGCAGCAGCAAGAACAAGCCACACCAAAAGGCAAACTCATCTCACCAAATCAGTGACTTATTTGATGTAGGATCATATGCAGAAAAGAAGATTTGCTGAGATACACCTGTACTTTATTTGTAGGGCTGAAGGAGCAGACACTTGGTGCATGGTCCCAAACCTGCAGATATAAAGTGATGCAGCAGACTTTTGAAGTATAATCTTGAACCTGTAGTTGGCTTCATTCAGGACCTTGCAGGGCCTATGTGAAGCAGCAGAGCCATGGACCATGGCCCCAGACCTGCGCCTTCTTGCAGAGCCCTGCATGTCCAACATGACACAGCAGACCTATGGGGCATAGCCCTGGGCCTGTTTCATGCTTTACACAGGCTTTATGCATCCTACACAAGGCATCAGACTCATGAGGAATGGCTCTAAACCTGTACTTTGAAGCAGCGGACATGTGGGGCATGGCCCCAGCTCTGCAGCATATGCTCTAGGTGCACGGCTCTTGATTCATGGAGCACAGCCCCAGGCTTGCAGCTTGAAAGAAGAGACCCAGGGTGTATGGCCCTGGACCTGTAGCTTGGCCTTGTCTCACAAGCATAGGGGTAAGGGTAGTAATTAGGTTTCAAAACCCTAACATCACATTTTCTGGCTTTTGTGGCTTTGTAACCC
Organism: Neoceratodus forsteri; assembly: GCA_016271365.2. NCBI lineage: Eukaryota > Metazoa > Chordata > Ceratodontiformes > Ceratodontidae > Neoceratodus > Neoceratodus forsteri. The sequence continues at coordinate 499,138,196 of CM028135.1, read as the reverse complement.
TTCTGTAAGCATTAACATAATTTTTTAACAATGACTAATGAATTTTTTTACTTTTTGAGAAGCATACTGCAAGATATATAACTTACTTTGTACAGGGACCTGTGCAAAGCAGCCAGTGAGGCATAACTTGCTTCACACAAGGCCCTGCTGACCAAGCATGAAGCAGGAGATAAGTCATATCCATTAGGCACAGCACAAAATCTGTAGCCTGTTTGGCACGGAATGATGTGGGACCTATGCAAAGCAGCAGACCCATCAGGTACAGCACCAGACCTGTAACTTGCTGGGTTTGGGGCCCTGGGGTTCCTATGTTAAGCAGCAGACTTGCCCAGGACATGAAGCAGCTAACCCACTGAGTAAAGCAACAGACCTGTAGCTTGGTTCATGCAGGGTCCTGCAGCCCTATGTAAAGCGGAACACCCGTCAGGCACAGTGCCAGATTTACAGGATGTCTCACGCAGGGCCCTCTGGATCCTACACTAAGTGAAGACCCATCAAGCAGATATAAAACTTACAACTTGGGTGTTCCTGTTCGGAGGGGGTGGTAAGTACCAATTCTCAAAATATTGGCTTAAAAATTGAAAAAAAAACTTGATAGAAAAAAACAATGAAAACAATTTGAAGACACTGAGTATGTTCAATTTGTTTTTTTGGACTTGGAATTTTTTGAAGTGTTTTTTAAATCACCGATAACCTTTTTATTTATGAATTTTACTAAATTTGAGGGCTGGGATGTGTAAGTATGGTGCTCAAATTTAGCGCTGGAACCCATTTTTGGGGATTCTAACTTCAAAGTGTTTTGATGTGAAAAAATTAAGACAAGCGTATGTACAATATTGTTTTTCCGGACATAGCTTTGCTTTATGTTGTTGTTTGCAGCAGTTTGTTTTCTTTCAGGCTGGTGATCGGCAATGTGGGACCCAGCAGAAGATGGAAAATGGTCAAGGTGGAGGGAGTGTTGTATTAGTCCCCCTCCAACAGGACCCTACAAATAGTAGGTGTCAGGTGGCTGAGGGATGATACATAGATACATAGACAGTGTCGGCAGATAAGGGCCTATGGCCCACCTAGTCTGCCCATTTGAGCCTGTAAGTTCAGTTTGTTTTCCTAGAAGTCTGTTTCCCCTTACCCCTGACCTCTAGAATTCCTTTATGTCTATCCCATGCATTCTTAAATCCGTGATTGTTTCAGCCCCACCACTTCCTCTGGCAGGGTGTTCCACTTGTCCACCACCCGTTCTGTGAAGAAATTCTTTCTCACGCTTCTCTGAATCGTCCTCCTCCAACTTCATCCCATGCCCTCTAGTCCTGAAACATCTTTTTCGCTTAAAAATAGTGTTTTCCTGCACCCTGTTCCTCCCTGTAAGATACTTGTATGTCTCTATCATATCCCCTCTCTCCCTCCTCTCCTCCAGGGAGCACATGTTCAGTTCCTTCAACCTGTCTTCATAGGACTTGTGATGCAACCCATGCACCATCTTTGTTGCCCTCCTCTGAACCTTCTCTACCCTGTCTATGTCCTTACGTAGGTATGGTCTCCAGAACAGTACACTGTACTCCAGGTGGGGCCTCACTAGTGTCTTGTATAGTGGAATTATGACCTCCCTTTTCCCGCTGGTGATGCCCCTGCCTATACATCCCAGCATCCTATTTGCTTTACCTGATGCCTTGTCACACTGTTTCCCTACCTTGAGGTCATCAGAGATGACAACCCCAAGATCCCTTTCCTGCTTGGTGCATGCTATATCCTCACCCCCCAACTGATATATTGTGCCAGGGTTTTTGTGCCCCATGATGAGGGTAGCATTGGTGCTAGAGGGTAGGTGAAGGTGGGTGATTATTTAAGCATGGTACTCGGGGAAGGTTTGTGGAATGGTTCCTAGAGGGAGTGGAGTGAGGGTGGGGTTTTATTTTTTTTTGTTGTTGTTTACAGGTTTACACTAAGGGGGGACGACGGACAGGAAAGTAACCATCCGAGGAGGAAGGAGGTCTGTGCCAGCAGCACACTGTAGGGCATACCATATAAGTATGTATACTGGGGTGGCGATGTGGGGTGGAGGATGGTGGCATGGGTTTTAAAGGTGGGTGAGAGTAGGGTTTTCTATTTTTTTTTTTTTTTTAGTGATTTTGGATCTGCAGGGGCTGGCAGAGAAGGTGGCGATCGATCAAGGTAGAGGGAGGGCATGCTGGTCACCTACAGTGAGACATTTATGAGTGAATATAGGTGTGATTGTGGTGGGAGAAGAGTGGCATGGGTGTCAGAAGGTAGGTGAGGGTGTGGCTGTTTTTCGTTTTTTTGCAGGTTTGGGATCTGCGGGGGGAGGGAGATGAACGATACGGTAACCAGCCAATGTATACAGAGGGCTGTGTTTGTCACCCACCATGGGGCATACATGTATGTATGTATGTATGTATACAGTACTAGCATGGTGATATGTAGGGGTTAGGATGGTGTCATGTGTGTCAAAGAGTGGAGAAGGGTGGGATGTGTTTTTTTTTTACCTGGAGGGTTATAAGCAAGTCACTGGGGTTGTGCACCCAATGGCTGCATAATATTAATGGGCCTGACTTTGGAATTGCACAACAGGTGTCAGAGAGGTGTTTGGAGGTTATCCAGAACCATGATTAGGCACTTGGGGCCACATATTCAAAAGACTGCCCTGGTGCAAAACCTATTTTGCCTTTGCAAACTGGGTTTTGCACCGAAGTCCGATATTTAAAGGCCCTTTTTGCACTGGTGTAATGGGATTGTGCTGGGGAAAAAAGTGGAGGGGTGTGCAAGACAAAAGTATGCCAATCAGGGGGCAGGTACCTGAATATTGGGGCAGTCTAATATTCGGAATATTTGTTCCGTGCAAGGGCACTTTGTGCGGTTCCCTTGCAAAGAGAAAATATCATCATCCCAACCCTGGTCTTAACCTAGTGCAACCCTAGAGGTTGCCAGAGGCAGCGTGTTGGTGCATCCCACCCCAACAGAGTACTCCCTGGTGTCTAGTGGTCCCCACTTGCTGAACAGCTTCCCGTGTAGCAAAATCAATATCCCTGGTGGCTGGTGGTCCCTTCCCCCCACCAATTGCTGTCCTATGTAGTGAAATCAATCTCCCTTGTGGCTAGTGGTCCCTCACCCCTCCCAACCCCCTTTCCCATATTGTACTAATAAGTCCCTGGTGTCCTGTGGTCCCTTCCTCCACCCTCCACCCATTCCCTTAATGTTTCCATAATTCGCTGATGTCTAGTGGTCCCCCCTCCTGCCAATCGCCACCTGATAATAAATATATCAGATTTTCCTGGTGTCCAGTGGTTTGTCCCCCCACCTGACCCAAGCCCAATCTTGTAATGATTATCTATGGTGTCCAGTGTGACACCCCCCCAATCCCTATCCCCTGTATTTTACATTCAAACAGTTCCCTGGTGGTTTTTAGCGGACCCCCCCCTCTCTCTTCCCAGTCCCCTGTAAAATGAATTAAAACCTTATCCTGGCATCTAGTAGTCCCCCGCCTCTCCATTACCCCATTACTCTCCTCCCATCCCCAGGCCAGTGTCTGACACAGCCTCCGCTCATCATCACAGCTGCCTGCCAACTGATCTCTCAATGAGCACTTACTGAAGCTATGTATTCATTGAGAGCTCAGTTGGTGGCTGGCGAGGTGGTGAGTGGAGGAATGTGCCAGTTACTGGCCCAGGGGATGGGATGGGAGGCTGAGGTGGTGGGTGGCCTGCCGGAGATTGAGGGACCACCAGATGCCAGGGTAGGGTTCTAGTTCATTTTACAGGGGATCAGGAAGAGGGGGGTCTGCAAGACCACCAGCGAACTGTCTGAATGTACAATACAGGGGATTGGGATGGGGAAGGTTACACTGGACACCAAGGATAATTATTAAGAGATTGAGCATGGGTGCAGGTAGGAGGAAGGACCACTTGACACCATGGAAATCTGATACATTTATTATAGGGTGGCAATCAACCGGGGGGAGAGGGGGCCGATCACTAGACACCAGGGAATTATGGAAACATTATGGAACAGGTGTCAGATGGAGGGAGGGACGACTGCACACCCGGGAAGTTTTGCATTGTTATGGGGAACTGGGATAGGAGGGAGGGGGAAAGCTGCTAGCACCAGGGACAGCTCACAGGATGTGCACTTTCTGGCACTAAAGGGATTCCAACTCCATGTAAATGAGCCCATAATGGGCATACAAATTGCCCCTTAGTACATTGCATGCCCAATGGGCTCATTTGCATGGGGATTTTTGAATATTACAAATATTGCCCTGGCGCTAGCCATTGCAGGGGCCCTATTTCAGGGGTGCTGTTGGGTGGGGCTAAGTGGCTTAACGCTGGGCAAAACAGGACCTATATTCAGACGAATAGCACCCTAAGCTACTCCTCTGAATATGGCATTTTTGCCCACCGGCGATATTGCAAGATGGAGTGCAAATGTTTGCACTCTGTTTTGCACTTTTTTGAAAATCCTGCCACTGATGTCTGGGGAGGGGCAACAAAATGCCAGCTGGTTTCATTGTAACTTTGTAAGTTAATCACAAATAAAAAAGCATAGTGTTCAGGGTAGTTTTCTTACAGTGGACTAATATGGTTGGTATTTGTTTTTTCTTATTTTTTCACTACTAACTTTAAAAAGGCAATCACAAATGAAAAGAAGTTGCATTTTTTTAGCTTTTTTGTTCTTTCCATGCATGTGTATAATTTAAATCTTAATAATTAAAAATAATTAATAAAATTTCATTTTTGAACATGCAAAAGGCAATTCCTTGGAACATGACCTAAGGAACATGTAGCTTTATAATTTAACTCTGCCTATTGTTTCCATTATAGGTGGCCCCCTCAAAAAAAAAAGCTGAAAAATTGGTATTTTTCCATAAATTGACAAATTACTTTTAAACTGCCAAAATGATGTTTCTAACATTTCAACTAAATTAACCCCTGGACAGTGACTGTGTATGCCAAGTTTCAGTCCTAGTGGTTAAGATGGCTGAAAAATAAGGTGTCAAACCCCCCAATTTTGGCACAAACAGGAATGCAACCCTAACATACAGGTACTATCATACCTGTATAATGTCTATATACTATATATGTAGCTGTCTGTACACACACACACATATATACATATAGACACACACAGTATAGATATTATTTATAGCAACTAAGGTGGTGGTGGGGTGTTCCATTTGGGTCTGAATGATCACATGGTACAGGGTGGCATTACCCTAATGCCATTGTCTATGCAAGCATTGCTGTGTCATTTACTTTGTGTGACAAACCCTGATGAACATCACACTGCCAATTTTTCAAGGCTGTAGAGACTTTAAACCCTAATTTTTTTTCATTTACCATTTTTTGACACAGTGACCCTAATAGATGCTTTAATGTAGTTTTTGCGATTCCATATTTAAAAAAAATAGAGAGAGAAACTGACACCTTTAACTTTTGCTTGTCTCACATGCCATGATGAATGCTGGATAGTGATACTCATTGTGTGATACCTGTAGCTTGCTTCATTAGTGGCCCAGTGGGTCATGTGTACGAAGTAGTTGCATAGTGACGCATAATGTGCGAGACTGCAAGTGGTCCAAAGCAGACCACCCCCCTCTCATTTTGGTTTTCTTAAACTGGGTTCCAGGTAATCATACATAACTCATCCTCAGCCACCCACTAGCACCCAAATCATCCTCATGCCCCCATGCAAGTAAAAATACCTTTATCCCCTAACCCACTTAGCATACATACCCACCCTCCTCTCCCTGGCACCCATCTTTTAAGTAGCATCCAGTGTTGGACAACCAATGCAACCCTTTCTCCTCCTCTGCTGGCTGCCATCTACTAAAATAACACAAATGCACAACACCTAAGACACGAAATACGGTAACTGTGCATGTGCCTAGACTTAACTTGTATTCATTTTTGTTCTTTTGCTTATATATTTGGCCACACTTGGTCATTTTGATCCCAAATTGTCAGGGTGCCCAAGCTGCCATCCCACCTCAGAACTACATAAGTTGCTCCTTGGAAATCTGACCTGAAATATGCTTGTGGGGGTCAACCCCAAAAACATTTTGGATCAGATTTACAAGGTGCCACTTAGGTTGGCATGTGGGGGGGGGGGTGTGACTTGGGAGCCTTGAAAATATGGGCCCAAAATGGGACAAAAAAGGCCAAGTTATGAGCAAAAGAAAAAAGAAAACTGCAACAAAAGTAATTTCATAAATGTGCAAATGTGCAAGCATGTGGACAGGTTCTTTTCCTTTCTTTTCTCCTTTTGGTCACAAGTTGAACATTTGCGGACATTTTGTGCTCAAATCTTCTGGGTGCTCAAGCCACCAGTCCATCTCACAATGACACAAGTGGCACTTTGGAAGTCTGACCCAAAATGTATTAGTGGGGTTGACCTCCAAAACACATTTTGGGTTTGATTTACAAAGTGCCAGTTATGTAGGCATAGGAGTGGGGGAGTGGGGAGGGGGGTGACGTGGTCATCCAGAAAATGTGTGCCCCAAATTTCCACAGTTGTCCAATCTATGACCAAAAGACATGCATGTGCAATTCATGAATTTTAGGACTTAACTGTTCTACAGTTTTTCTTCTTTAGTAGATGGCATCAAGGTGAGGTGGAAGGATGGCTATGCCACACATCCAGTGGTGCTTTTGCATTAAAGGATGGGTGCCAGTAATCAGTTAGAACTGGGCTAATTACATTTACTCATCTTGATTCACTGTTATGTAAACAATTATTTGAAGGAATTTAATATTTGGGAACTGATTACTCCAAAGGAGTTTAAAACTCAGTTGGCTAAGAATTTGTGGATAACTGCACCAGTATAACATAATTACTACACTATATCCTGTATCAATTTTAACTCTACTGTGGCTCTGTTAAAGTAATGTGTATGTGTGTGTGTGTGTGTCTAATGTTTGTATTTGAAACTGTTGCTTTGCTGCATGTTAACCAGGTCTTTCCTGTCAAAGAGACACTGGCTGCCTACTTCTCCCGACACATGTCTCCCCCTTGATACGCCTGGGTCTTTTCAAACTGACTATGTATGTCTCTTCGCTTGTAGCATCCACTTCAACTAATCTCTTCTCTGGACTATAATGCCTTTACCTTACAGGAATACTAAACCATGTATGTTGTTGTATCTGGTATAAATTTTTACTGACTTGCTATCCTGTTATGTATACCCTTACCGACTGTCTTTTACCTGAACCCAAATGTATTTTTACTTATCCTGTCTATTGCAGGCCTACCTGTACTGTTGTACTCTTGCATCTACTGTCTATTTGTCTGTATATAAATGCATTGTTACTTGACTTGTGTAATGCAGGTCCACCTTGCTCAATGGTGTTCACCTGGATAAATAAAGAATTTGATTGATTGAAGAGACTAAATAAAGGTTAGAGAATATATATATTGATAGGCAAGTGGTAATGTAAGAGTAAAATAATTCAACCTCATGGGTCAGACAAGCTAATAGGCTTTGACCCATGAGATGGAATTATTTTACAAGTGTATAACACTTTTCATCTTTTGTTTTACATAATACATTTGATTTCTTGAAAATGGGTTAAGTCTTTTACAGGTTTAAAACCTTTCCAACATTATAGGAGTTAAGCTCCTGGATGACTTTTGTTGGCATGTTGATTGCTGCTTGGCAAGTGTTTGTGAAGCAAACAGTCTGTTGCTTGTTGCCATAGTTATTACTTGTTAAGTTTGAAGCATGGTAAAAACTTGATATGTAAATGATGGGCTTGACTTGGGAGGGGTCTGTGAAACCAAGATGGAGACCCTGTGTGTGCCTGAAGCTACTGTTTCAAATTGCTTTGTAAGCTTTCAGTTTGGAAGCATTTTTTCTGCAGGTCAGTGGGTTTATTTCCTCTCAGAATGTACAGTATTTTGTGGTGAATCACATTTGTTCCATTGAGTTGAAATGTTAATAGTAATTTGTACTTGTGTAATCAATTTAGTGCCCAGACAGGTGAGATGCAACATTTTGGTTGGGGTCTTGTTTTTCCCCTATTTCCTCAGTTGGTATAATTCCTACATTGCTATGTATTTTACACCAGATGCAGTGGAGGCATAATTGATAGCTTCATTATGACATGTGCCTGGGGTGGTGGTGGGAGAACTGCAGTTTGAACTGCTTATAATATGGGTTGTCATGCATTTTACAGTGTTGTGTTTTTGCAATCTGTGATATCCCCTATGAGATGCAACATCTTATTTTCATCAGAGTCCTGTTTTTACCTGTCTCCTCAAATAGGTTGACTGTAGCACTTTGAGACAAATGAGTTGTGAACATTGATGCAGTGAGTATTTGGCTGTAACAGAGTTCTGGCTGTAACACAGTTTGCATAGTACTCTGTGTATGTTTGCCTTTTCTGGGGTGTGAAACAAAATGTTGAGAAAAACTGTTCATGACAGTAAGGTTTTGAAAATGAAGGAATGTTTAAAAATTTTGCATTGATGTAACAATTTTCATTTGGGCTTGTAAAATTAGTGATGTAAATGATTACCATTAGAATGCTGTAAATGTGTAATTAGGTGACTTAAAAATCATAAACTTTTAAGTTAATCTGATTTGTAGGGTGCTTTAATTGATTATGTCACAATCTTTTTGATGGTTGCCAGTTATGCTGTAATAAGTCTGCAGTTTCCATGTTGAGAAAGGTCTAACTATGTATAACAGCCTATCAGAAGCCGGCCTCAAGACAGTGGGTGAAGCCATTTCCTCCCTTAAGGCCACTCACTGTAGTGGGCCTCCCCTGTTGCCGCTGGCATCACACTGTGGGCATCAGCTGTGGAGTCAGCTGTCAGCTGGCCACTCTATTTAGTGTGTGCCTTCTTCATCCTCAAGTAGGTATTCCATTGTTCATTCTCTGTTCTTTAGTGCCTCAGTAGCATATGACTAGTGTTGCCAACTACTGCTTATTTGGTTGTTTTATTATTCTGCTGTAGTGTGCTTCCTGCTCCAGCTTGCTTTTTAGTTTATTTAGCTGATTCATTATTGGTCCCTGCATGTACTGCATCACTGCCTATCTTACTGATGTGTTGTGTTTTGAGTCACTACTACCTAACTTCCCTATCTGGGTCAGGTATTTTGTGGTCTCCCCATCTGGGTGAAGTCCTCACTTCCCTATTATATCTTCTGGCTTCCTCCCTATCTGGGTGGGGCACACACACCCATCTGAAATTTGGCTTCCACCCTTTCTAAGTGTAGCCCACACCCCATTTTATTTTTGGCTTCTGCCATATCTGGGTGAAGCCCACCCCATCCTCCACCCTTTGAATTCAGTCTTCCTCTGTTTCTGGATGAAGCCCACCCCCAATTTATTTTTCACATCTTCCCTATCTGGGTGAAGCCCACATCCTCCCTCTGAATTCAGGCTTCCTCCCTATTTGGGTAAAGCCCACCCCCCATTTTGTTTATGGTTTCCTCCCTATCTAGGTGAAGCCCTCATCCCCCTTCAAATCAGCTTCCTAGCCATTTAGGTGAAGCGTGTATCCCACTCATTTAAGTGGATAAATGTAGGATGACTACTGCTTTGGTGCTCTCTCAGTATGCTGCTCCTAACTCTGTCCCACCTCCCCTCCTGGTTACCCTCTCATCCCTCTACCACTTATTCCATCCTTGCCCCTTCCATCCCCCTCTCTCTCGCCCACCCTCCCCTCCTGTGGCTTCCATGTCCTCGCCCACTCTTCCTGGCATCCTGGTTGTACTCTCCTTCCTTCTCCATGGCTTTAACTTAAAGACCTTAGATGCTTTGTCCCTCCTACCTTCTCCTTCCTCCTTCTCTCCCCAAGAATGTCTAATAGACTGTCTCAAGCTCCTCATCTCATTGCTGCTTATAGTTGGCAATTGGCTTTCTCCTTCCTACATAAATTGTGCCAAAATGTAAAATCCCTCCAACTCTCACAACTGATCTGTGTCCACACTAGGCACAATCACAAGTCCCCCAACCCTGCTCTGACATCCACATCTTACCTCTCCAAAGATCTGAGAGTGGCTCATATCAACATCCACAGCATCCTCCCCAAACTTGACCAGTTGCGACCACTCATGCTTAATCTCAAGCCTGACGTGTTGGTGATCTAAATGTCTTGGCTCTCCCCCCAAGATTCCCAAGACCTCTGTTGCAACCCCACGGCTTTGCTATTATCCAACAGGCCAAGTGAAGAGGGTTGATCGAGTAACCATCTACCTCTCTTCAAGCATCCAGTTTGAACTTGAGTCCTCTCCCTCTGCCTAAGAGATGCTCCTTCTCAAACTCTTCCTCTCTTCTCTATCCCCATATTCATTGCCGGAGTTTACTGCTATCATGATATGTCACCACCATCAGTCACTAAGCTCCTCACCACCATCTCCTCTCAAGCCTCCACTGGTGAGTTACTCATCCTAGATGATTTCAACCTCAATTGGCTCCCCTACTCCCTACATAAATTATGCCAAAACATAAATTCCCTGCAACTTTTACAACTGATCTCTAACCCCACTAGGCACAATCACAATTCCTCAACCACTCCCTCCTGGATTGGGTCATCTGCTCCCATTCCCATCATAATGTGTATGCTGGTACCCTCCCTAACACTCTCAGTGACTACCATATGTCTGATGTATGAACAAGAGTCATTGTCTCAAAACTCCTCCCAAATACATCCAGACCAGGTTCTTCCATTGCTGGACTTGTCCTCTCCCCATGCTGACCTGGTGGCTACTGCCTGATCTGCCACTGCTACAGCCAGCAATGCCAGTACTGCCCTCCATTTCTTTACTACCAAATTCATCTCTGTCTGGGATCACCATGCTCCCTTAGAAGAACCAGGGTCTGAAGCTTTCACCTCCCATGGATGTCAGCTGAGTTGCTGACCTGTCACCACTTGCATGAGCTTGCCTGGTGGACCATAAGTTCACTGGATCCCCTTCTCATCTTACTAAATATCGGGCCCTTCATAATGCCCATACCAAAGCTACTAGGCTTGTGAAGTCTGAATACTTTAAATCCAAACTCCAGAAAAAACATAACCACCAATCTAAGTTCTGGAAGGTATTCCATGCTCTCTTCCTTCTTCTGACCCAGTCCCCTTCCCTTGTCCTCAAGGTGGGCAACTCCTATCTCTGACCCCACTGCAGTCGTCTCCTCTTTCAGCTTCTTTTTCACCTCCAGTGCCCTCTTCTTTCTTTCTTCCTCATTGATACATACATAGATACATAGAATGTGATGGCAGATAAGGGCCACTGTGCCCACCCAGTCTGCCCAATTGTGTGCCTTTTTTAAAATGTATTATTATTTCACTCCTGCTGAAACCACGTCACAATCTCTGCTCCCCTCTACCCTGTGATTCTCCTGTGCCTAGCTCAGGAATATTTGAACCCAGTTACTGTTTTTGACCCCACTACCTCCTCTGGAAGGCTATTCCAGGTATCCACTACCCTTTCCATGAAAAAGTACTTCCTCACATCCCTCCTGAATTTACCCCCTCCAGCTTCATATCATGCCCTCTTGTTATAGAACACCTTTTTCTCTGAAAGATACTCTCCTCCTGTACCTTATTAACCCCCATAAGGTATTTAAAGGTTTCTATCACATCATCCCTCTGCCTCCTCTCCTTCATATTTAGCACCTTTAGTCTTTCCTTGTAGGGCTGACCCTGTACCATTCTGGTAGCCCTCCTCTGGACCACCTCCACTTCCTCCTCCCCTCCTCCTTTCCCTCAACCCCTCCACTACCCCCTCCTCTCTTCCTCTTTCTCCTACTCCCTCTGCATCATGTAAGGCCCTCTTTGCTCTAAACCCCCACAGGGTCTGAGCCCTGATAGTCTTGATGCCAAACTCCTACATCGCTCCACTCATACCACTGCTTTCCATAACCTACATTCTTAACCTCTCCTTCTGCTTAGCCTCCATTCCTGACTCATGGAAACCAGCTACAGTCATCCACCTTTCCAAAGGGGGGGACCCCATATTCCCTTGAAATGTCAACCCTATCTCCCTCCTCCCACTCTGGCTAAACTCCAGGAGCATCTTGTTCTTTCCCAACTCTCCTCTTTGCTAGAGTAATCCTCCTTCACTCCTTTTCAGTCTGGCTTTAGGAACTCCCATTCCATGTCCATCTCACTCTTCCAGCTCACTGACTCCATTCTATCTGGCATGGATCAGGGCCTGGTCACCTCTGCCATCTTTGTTGACTTGATCAAAGCCTTCAGCACTGTTGCTCACCCAATTCTCCTAGACAAGCTTAAGGTAGTCAGGCTCCCTGCCTTCTCAGATGATTGGTTCTCTCCTACCTTAAGGGCAAGTCTCAAACTGTCTGGATTGGAAATTTCCTATCCTCCCCACTCCCAGTTTGCTCCAGCATCCCCAAATGCTTGTCTTTGGCTCAATTCTGTTCTCCATTTTTTCTGAAAGACCTCTCCATTGCCTGCATCTCTGTGTCCTTTCATGTGTGTGCAGATGAGACAGTACTCTATGCCTCTGGTTCCTCTTCCCCTGACCTCACAGTCCACTCCAAACTGGATTTAACAGCATTCATTGCTGCTTCCTGGACAATCAGATGGCCCTTATTGCCAATAAAATGTTCTGTATGACTTCTGGCAGTAGGCAGAGCCTTTCTAGGCTCACCCCTCTACCCCCTTTCCATATCGTTGATGGTGGAGCAGCAATAGAGGATGTCTCCCCCATCAAGTACTTCAGGGCCTGGCTGAACTGCACCTCCATTTCTTCCCATGTGACACAGTCCACCTGAAGCTCCACCCCAAACTTGGTGCACTTTACAATAACAGAGTTTCTCACTTCCTGCCTGCAGAGAGATCATCTCAAAGATTATAGTCCCCATCTTTGACTACAGAGACATTGTTTCCAGTGCTGCTCCCAAGTCCCCCTAGACAGACTGGATGCTCTCTTTTACTCTTTCTGCCAATTTGCACTGGATAGCGCCCCCCCTCATCCACCAGTGTTCATTGTATTCCTCCTTCTCCTTCCCCTTCCTTGATGCTAGATGCCTTGCCTACTGTGCTTCCTGGATCTCAACATACTGGCTTGGCTCCCTACTCTACCCTCTTACCTTGCCTTCCTCCTCACTTCCCCCTACCACCTCTTACTTCCTTCACAACTCTGACTCTTGCTCCTTCTCACTCTCCTCCCCAGCCCAGTGAAATCCTGTGCTGGTCAAACTGCCTTCTTCCGCTTTATAAAACTCTGTGGCTATTTCCCCCCTTCCATCTGCTCTGCTCCTTCCTGTAACTCACTGAAATCTCTCCTCCATGACTTCTGTTGCCCCTAAATCTGAACCCAGGGCTGTTCCCCTTCACCATGCACTTTTATAAAGTGCAGCCCTCTCTCACCTCATCTCCAATTTCAACCATTCCCCCACCCTATACTCAGTACTGCATTGATGCACACTGCATATTATTTATAGTGTTCTACTTCCGCACTTTATTGTATTGTATACTGCATTTACTACATGGAAGCACTGCCTGCACAGTTATTCCCTTTTGTTGGTGCTTCTTACATTTTATTGTATTTTTGTCTTAATTTTTTTGTAGTTTAAGTTTGTTGTACTCTCCTCTTCCCCTTCCCCCAGGATGCATCTGGAAACAAGCTTTTAGCAGCTCCATATGTCTCTCCTGGTAGAATGTTTGAAATAAGTAAATAAATATTATCTTAAGAAACAATTGAATCAACCTGAACTTAAATCAGATTGATAGGAAGACAGACAGTGGAGATACAACATGCAGACCATTTAATTTTTTAATAAAGACATTGCATTTTGTAGAACAGCACAAGCAAGTCATGTGGCATCTAGAATAGCTGGGCACAATGAAACTGAATATAAACTGGAAAACTAAGGAATATTGTTTGTAGTGTATGGATTAAAGTTACACTTGGTCAGCCTAATAATTTTGTCCATGCCATTATATTTGTGGATATACTACTAGTAATATATCAACATTTTTTTTTACATTATCCATATAGTCTAAAATATTAATATACAACATGCAATTAAACTGAACTTGAAATCCCAGCATTTTTTTTATCAATGTATTTGAAGTGATACCTACATTTTGTATTTGATATTGATATTTAATCTATTGTTTCTTATCTTTGCTCTGCATGAATGTAATATTTAAGATCTTCTGCACACAGTATGAGTCAATCTGTGAGGGTGTATGATTGACAGTGAATGCATAACTGTACTGCGAATGACAGAGAAAAGTGTGAGAATACTCATGGTGATGTTCTTTTTCTGGTGACGTTTCTGCAGGATTTCTGAAGTGTGCTCTGCATGTTTCAATCTGTGAAGAACCTGTATAAAATCACTGTTCAGTATGTAGCCATTTTGTATAATATATAGACATCAGTTATGGAATTGTCCCACTTTGTAGATTGAGTGTTAACCACCCATGCTTTAGCAAAACAACTCTCAGCTGTCAGTGATTATTAGGGAACCAATGTTGTATCAGTTAATTCTGCACATCCAAAACTGAGCTTATAGCATTTAATTATTTATGTAGTTGTATATGTGTGTGTATATATATATATTAATTACTTCAAAACTTTTACCAGAAAAGACACACTGAGTTGGTAACAACTAATTTCCAGTTGCCTCCTTGGGGGTTGGGGAGACAGTGAGACAACATATAGTGCAATCAGAACAATAAATTAACAGTTGTGCAAAACAGATATCTGGTGCAGAGTAGTACACCACCACAAGGTGACTACAGAAGAATCCTCTGCAATCACTAATGTCTATCTATGTTCTTTTAATAAGTTGTGTAATTGTTGCTTGTGCATCTGCTTTTCTACAATTGTTGTTGTAATTGTTATTATTTCCTGCAATACGTTGTTCCTCCCAAGTTGCCTTGTATGTATTCTGTATGTTTGTGCTGTCCCGGGTCGTTCCTGAAAATAGGCATATTACTTGTCTAGTGTACTTACCCGGTAAACAAAAGCTAAATAAATAAATTAAAGGGACACTGTCAACCCCCTTAGGTCTCAAAGTGTCCCTAGTTTAACAAACACATTTTATGATTGCCAATATTCTATAAAGATTGCTGATGTAGTTGGTAGTTTGATTCTCACGCTTTTTTTCTTAGAAAAGGTGAAAAACAGACTGCCTACCATACTGGTGTCACCACACAAACACAGGTTTGTTTACATTCCTTGATCAGCTCCAATCTTTCCTGGACTTGGGAACACCCACAGCACAGTCTAGTCACTTGTGATGCAGTGGGAGTTTAGGAGGCTACTGCCTCATGAGTGACTGCACTATTTGGGTGTGTTTCTAATTCTCAGGAAGTATACAGTAAGAACAGATCCAGAACTGTAAACAAAAACAAAGTTGTTTATAAATATACATTACCGTGCATTTCAATTCTACTAAACAAGGAGATAGACAAAACAAACAGCAACGTCAATGAATTTTAGAGAAGGTAAGCAATCATAAAATGTGAGTTTTTAACTAGAAATGATATGATGAAAAACAGGTTGGCAGTGTCCCTTTAACAGTGCTGTAAACTGGGGAGAGAAGTTATAGGGGTTTACAGTGCAAATGTGGAGTTAGGGAGATCCATGGTCAGAAGATGTGGACTGCAGCATATGACCTGCTGCAAAGTTATGAAGGGGAGACTTAAGTGAGTAAATATGCTGCTCGCACCAAAATTCCTCTCTGAGCAGTGATTACTGCAACTCCCTTTATCTAGGGCTACCTGGGGTTTATACCTGCCACTTGCAGCTGGTGCAGAATGCTGCAGCCCGGTTGCTGACAGGAACTCCCCGGACTTGTTACATCTCTCTAGTGCTGTGTGACCTGCACTGGCTCCCGGTACAGTAGTGGATCACCTTAAAGTCAGACTTCTGACTCATGAAGCCCTATGTGGACAGGGCCCAGACTGCCTGAAAGAGCTTCTGGTTCCTTACTGCCCTTGCTGATTGCTCCGCTTGGCTGATGAGGGGTTGCTAGAGATTCCAAGGAGATCATTAAAATCTTCAGGGGCCCATGCATTTGCGTACATGGACCCAGCCCTTTGGAATTCTCTACTCCGTCAGCTTCGGGAGTGCAAGACCGTGGAGGGATTTAAACAGGCACTAAAACCCCACTTGTGGTGACTAGCCTACCCTGTTTGATTTTATTGTAATTTAAATCTTATGAGATATTGTATTTAATTGGGTTTTATACTAATTCTGACTTATTTTATTGTTAAGGCGCCTTGGTTTTTGAAAGGCACGATATAAATAAAGAATTATTATAAAATGGCAGGGTAAAATCATGTAATCTGATTGGCTCTTATTTATGTGCAAAATATGGTTTACACATAGAGTCTGCAACACAGATCAATGGGCATTTGGAACACAGGCATTTCAGTTATCCCTGTACTGCCAGAACTGATCTTCCATCACAAACATGGCTGCTACCTTTACACTGTAAAAAAACTTCAACTGGTCCCTTAAAATAAAACTACTTTAAATAAAAAATAAAACAAATGAATTAAATGCTGTTTCCCTGATTACCACACTCTCCTTACGTACATAAACACATTAGAAACAATAAGTATTGCTTATAGTTTTCACTACTCCTGTTTCCTTGCTGACAGTGAAAAATCCCCCATCTATCTTTACCTGCTCATCAGGAAACTCTCTACTTCTTGCCCTGACAGCGAGATAATTGAGTCTCTGGCTGTAACAAAGGCCTTTTTGTCTGTGTGTACAGTGTATTGGGAGAGAAACATTCTACCAGTGGAACTGAGCAGAATTTTGAATCCACGTATTCCGTGGTAAATATTCAATGATACTCATTCCATATGTTGAATGTGAACAACAGAGAAAAAAAAAAACAGGAAGAAGAAAGGCAAAAATACAATGGCATCATCAATGACATCACTTGCAGTGGGTGGGAGGACTATTTTATCACAGATGCACTCACGTAAATCTATTTTTTCTACATATGAACATGCTTTTCCCAATATTCAAAAGTAAAAAAAAAAGAAGCCAATTTTATAAGTGCAATAAGGCACTCAGCGGTGTGTGTAAACCATATTTTACAGTACGGCCAGCAGCTGAAGTCACTCGGCCATTGGCCTCGTGCCTTATTACGCCCCTGGCCATGCTATAAAATATGATTTACACACACCCCTTTGTGCCTTATTGCTTACTTATTATTAATAATAATAATAGGAGGTAAAACATAACAGAGAAAATAAAGTTAGGCATTCTAGTTCTTAAAAAAATGCTATTTATTATAAGCCTCTCTTACTAACAGCTTCTTCAGTGTGTAGAACCACTTTCAGAAATGATGTCCTTGAGTTTAATTGCTTGGTCCTGATGTCTTAAGCCTTGGCCTTATTATTTGTGACAGAACTGAGAGGTGTACAAGAAAATGAAACATTACAGAGTATCAAAAGGGAACTCAGTTAACTAGATGTTTCTGGCATGGATTTTACACGTTGTCATTGACCATTTTAAAATAAAACAATATATGATGACCACAGTAATTTAAAATATATGTATAACCATAGAAAGATATTAAGAAACTGCACTGATGAATAACCAGGAATTGCTTAAATAGCTTGTTGGGTAATTGAATGCTACAATGAGCTTGCAGTGACTATTGAAATCTGATAATTAGGCTCAGTGTTATTGTAGTGTTGCATTACATGGATGCATATGATTTTAGGAAAGAAAAGAGACCAATGGCCCAACAGGTTCTCTCCTCCACTAACACTGTGGGAATAACCTATCACCCCATTTTCAAGTCTGAGTTTAAAAGTAGAGCCAGTATCAGCTGATATCACCTGGTCTGGGAGTCTGGTCCACATGTTCACCTCTCATTCTGAGAAATAGTTCTTTCTGGCATTTCTCTTGAATTTTCCTTCTTCTAGTGACATTGTGAGCCTTTGTACTGTGTCATCCTTGGATATTCTGAAGATCTGGGTTTGATCTGATAGGGTTGACATGATCACAGTAGTCAAATACCTGGGATAACACTGAGTCTTTTCTTTATCCAGTGAGAAGAGTCACGGTTCTGCCAGTTGGTCCTCATAGCTCGTGTTGTCTAAATCCTTGACCACCTTGGTTGGTCTCCTTTGGACTTTTTCTGTCATGTCAGTATCATTCATCAGAGATGGAGACCAGAATTGCACATTGTACTGCAGACAGGGTTTCACTAAGGATCAGAACAAGGGAATTATAATATCTTTTGATTTGCTTATGAGGTTCCTCTTGATTCTTGCCATGATTCTGTTTGCCTTGCTGGTTACCACCTCATACTATTGGTCATATTAGCATGTACTAACAATCGGTATCCCGTGAATAGAGCATTTAGTTTTGAGCGAGTCAATATGGGCGAAGTCAAAATAGCAATAGAGAATTGAGCGATGTGCTCTTAATAGCGAGATCCATTAAGAGCACACTGTAATTTGAGTACATATATTCCTTATTCATGTGCAAGTGTATATGTAGGTTTGGTGATCAGGCCAGTTTTGAGCCGGCCATCTGGTGTGGTGGGTAAAGTCACTGCCTTCCAGGCGGGTGACCCGGGTTTGGGACTGACTGTGGAAAAGGTATTTTGGGTTTGTTTATTTTTAGAAATACTGTAGTTGTTTTTCTTGTTTTGTTTTAATTTCATTTTCAGTCCTATACCCCGCTATCTTGACTTTGTCCCCGCCTGTAGGTTGCCCCAATGTTCTTTCCCTTACACTGTCTGTCCCCCAAAGTAGCCCTCTCCTGACTTTTCCACTCTCTCCCGTTATCAAGTCCCCCTGGAGTTGATTAATAAATGTTTTGCGAGTGTGGGGAGCGTAGCTCCTTGCATAAACAGTAGTGATGTAGCGTATGTTTTGACGACTTCCAGCAAGTGTAGCTGTTTGTGTTGGGCGATATTCTGCACATCATCATTTTTGTTTTTCAGAGATGTGCAGTAGCTGTTTTAGTAGGTGCTGATATGCTGGCACTGTTATCACATTAAACCCTAACAATCACTACGCCAGGTCTTTTTTTTATTGACATTTGGTAATCTGTAAACAATTTAAGTAGTATTTTGTTTTTAAATTATTCTTTCAAAGTACGTTACTTTGCATTTATCCACGTTGAATTTCATCTTCTGTCTCTATTCACTTCCCCAACTTGCCCAAGTCTTCATCTCATTTTTTGCTGCTTGTTTTATAACCGCTCTTCTCTACTTGTCATCAGTAAACTTGGTAACGCAGCTAGTGGTGCCTACTTCCAAGACACTTATAAACATATTGACCAGTGCTGGTCTGAGAACAGACTCATGTGGGACACAACTTGTCACTTGTTTCCATGTTTATGTATTTTTATTAATTATTACTCAATCAGCCATAACTAGATTTTTCATTTTGCAAACAAGTCTTCTGTGTGGAACAGTGTCAAATGCTTTGCTGAAGTGCAGATACACAACATCCTCAAATCTTCCTATGTCAAGTTTCAAAAGGACATGGAAAAGGGCATGGGACAGGGCAAGGGAAGGGCTGGGTAAAGGACACTGAACAGTTCCAGGAAGTGAATGGGGGGCAACTGCAATATAGGAGTGTTAGCTGCACATACAAGTAGACTTGATAGACCATGAGGCACGTTTCTGCTGGCAAGTTTGGTATGTTTGTATGTTCATAAGTTCTTTGGTAATATACTCAAAGAATGTAACAAGATATATCTGGCATGTGATATATCACAAAGTTAATGTATTGGGAAAATCACAAAAACAAGCATTGGTCATAGAAACATAAAATTTGATGTCAGATAAGGACTGCTTGGCCCACCCAGTCTGCTTGTTTTTCCTCTATCTACAGTATTATCACAGACCCTAATTGGTCTCTGGCTCTTTTTCCCCTCTCCCCTTCCTTTCCACTAAGATTCCTTTATGCTTGTCCCATGCATTCTTGAATCTTACCACTGTTTTCACCACCACCACCTCTGCTGGAAGGCTGTTCCAGGAATCCACCACTCTTTCTGTGAAGAAATACTTCCTTACATCTCTCCTTCTTCTCCCCCACGCATCATAGCATGTCCTTTTGTTCTTGCGATCCTTTTTTTCTGAGAAGCACATCCCTTCTGTACCTTATTTACCCCCATGAGGCATTTAAATGTCTCTATCATATCCCCCTCTCTCCTCTCTTCCAGGGTGTACATGTTGAGATCCTTTAGTCCCTCAGCTTAGGGCTTTTGGTGCAGACCCTGCACCATTTTAGTTGCCCTCCTCTGGACTGCTTCCACTCTGTCTATTTCCTTCCTAAGATGTCTCCAGAATTGGACACAGTGCTAAAGGTGCATCCTTACCAATGATCTATATGGGGCAACACCTCCTCCCTCTTTCTGCTGGTGATACCCCTCCTTGTGCACCCCAGCATCCTGCTAGCCCTTCCAAATGCCTTATCTCACTGCCTGGCCACCTTTAGGTCATCCAAAATGATTACCTGCAGGTCTCTTTCCTGCTTGGTGGTCGTCAGTACCACTCCACTCATTTTGTAATCTGCCCCCAGGCATCTGTGCCCTAAATGCCTTATTTTGTAAGTTTAAGGATTGAAACTCAGCTACCACACCTTTGACCATTCCTCATTTTTTCAGGAATCTGTTCACCCTTTACACACATGCACACACAGACACACACACACACACACACACACACACACACACACACACACACACACACACACATAGTGTCCTCCCTGTTGCAGATTTTGGTATCATCCACAAAGAGGCAGACCTTCCCTTCCAGCTCCTTTGCAATGTCACTTATAAAATACGTTAAAGAGGATCAACACTGATAACTGAGGCACTCTCCTTTCCTCAGAGTGAACTCTGTTTATCACCACCCTCTGTCACCTATCCTTTAACCAATTTCTCACCAGTTAGCCACCTTTGGATCCACTCCTAGGCTACCCAGCTTGCTTACCATCCTCCTATGAGGAGTGGTGTTGAAAGCCTTACTGAAGTCTAAGTAGACCATGTCCACTACTCCACCCATATCTAATTCCTTGGTCACCCAGTCAAAAAAATCTATCAGATTTGTTTGACATATGACACCTCCCCCATGAAACCATGCTGCCTCGGGTCATGTAACCCACTGGTTTCAAGATATTCCACAATCTTTTCTTTCAACAATGTTTCCATTAAATTTCCCACAGCCAATATCAAACAGACTGGCCTATAATTGCCAGCTTCCTCCCTGCTGCCACTTTCATGAAGTGGGACTAAATCTGCTCCTCTCCAGTCCTCCAGAACCAATCGTTTTCCCAGTAAATTGTCAAACAGAACTGCCAGAGGTGACACCACTACCTCCAATGAGCTCCCTCAATACCCTTGGATGCACCCCATCTAGGCCTCATTGCTTTGTCCACTTTCAGATTTGCAAGTCCCTCAGGACTCTCCTCTGAAAAAGAACTAGTGTCCACTCCCCAAAGCTCTTGTTACTTTTTGTGGCCCCTCCCTTTCATCTTCCTTTGTGAACACTGAGCAGAACTATTTGTTCTGGATATCTGCCTTTTCCTGGTCCCCCTCTGCACAGTCCCTCCCTTTCCTTTTTAACCTTACAGCCCCTCCCCTGGTCTTCCTCTTTTCACTTACATATCTAACAATTGTCTTGTCCCCTTTGTTACCGCCTGGGCTATTCTATCTTCATTTTGCATCTTTGCCCTCCTTACTGCTTTCTCTGTTTCCCTGACACACCTCCCTATCTTCTTCCCTCTGCTTCACCTTACATCTTCTGAATGCTATGTTTCCAGCCTATATCTTTTCTGCCACCTCTTTAGAGAACCATGGTGGCCTCTTTTTCTTCTTGCTTTTGCTCACCTGCTTGATGTAGAGGTTTGTTGCCTTAACTATTCTCCATTTTAGATTTTCCAATTATTCCCCTCTCCCTCACCAGGACATCCCCGAGGCATTCACTCATCTTTATAAAATATGTCCTCCTGAAGTCCAGGACCCTTGCCCTTGTGTGGTTCGATTCTGCAACCAATCTTACATTGAACCACACACTGCACAGTGATCACTGGTCCCCAGGTGGCCTCCCACTTTCATGTCTGCAACACTGTTCCTGTTAGTAAGTACCAAGTTCAGTATTTCCCCATCATGAGTGAGTTCACTGACCAGTTGCCGGAGGAACTCCCCCTGCAATGAGTCTAGGCTGTCCCTGCTTCTAACTGAAGCTGCAGACAGGTGACTCCAATCTACATCTGGCAGACTGAAGTCCCCCAGCGGCAGCACCTCCCTCTTTTCTGCCATTTTGCCAGTGGCTTCCACTAGTTCCTTATCTAATTCCACCCCCTGTACTGGGGGTCTGTAGATCACGGCAGTGTGAATAGTGGCTCTGTTCCCCATCTCCAGGGTGACCCACAGTACCTCTGCCTCCCCGTATTCCATGTATGTCCATTGCCTTTTTGCTTTTCCTCACATAACACACCACATCCCCTCCTTTGCTTCCCACCCTGTCTTTCCTGAACAGAATACAGCTTGGTATGGCCATGTCCCAGTCATGGCATTCAGTGCACCATGACTCAGTAATGGCCACAATATCCAGATCGGCCTCTGCCAAGATGGCATCTAGGTCTGGAATCTTATTTTGAAGCCTTCTAGCATTTGTACACATGGCCTTCCAGATTTTGTTAGCACCCTACTTGTTACACCCTTTTTTCCTTTTTGCCCTCCTCCCTTTCCCCTCTCTTTTTAATGCTCCTGTTCCCACCCCCTTCATTTCTGTCACCCTACTTCTTTATTTATTTGCATCCGGGGGGGGGGGTCTCTCCTCTGGGTTCCCCCTACTATCTACTGCAGTTTCATGAGATAGCAAAAAGTAGACTACACTTTGGTGTTTGACAAAAATAAATTCAAAATTTATTGAGCTCACAGCTCTAAGAATATCAATCTGCTGCATGTCACTCAAGCTACTACCCCAGTGCTTCACCTTCAAAAGGCTTCGGAGGGGGCCCTCATGAAGCCTTTTTGGCTTTCTGTGGATATTAGCTTTCTGAATGTTGTTCTAACTATATTCTTAGAGCTGTGAGCACAATAAATTTTAAATATATTTTTGCCAAAACACCAAAGTGTAGTGTGCTTTTTTACTCTCTGGAGTGCAGCTATCTTGTGAAACTGTTTAATTGTTTGGGCTAGCCACCCAGAATCTGCACCCACCTGAATCAACTGCGCGCAGGAACTCCTTTTGGAAATTGTAATCTCTACTGCAGCCTGTGGGGGTGGGGGGACAGTTTCTGTCTCCCCAATTTCTTCTGCCACATCCCTTGGCTAGTTTAAATGTTCAAAGTAACATTTAAATTCTCCACCGAGGACTGCAGTTCCTGTCCTGGACAGATGCAGGTCATCACCCCCTGTATAGACCATTATCCATCCAGGTGGAGTCTCAGTCCCCAATGTAGCTAAACCCCTTCTCTCTGCACCATTCCTTCAACCATGAGTTGAAGCTCCTGGTACAGAGATTCCTCTCCTCCCCCAATCATAGACAGATAACACCTCAGAGAAAGCCACTGAGTGTGCTTCCTGTCTAATACCACTCCCCCTAGTTCCCTAAATTCCCCCTGCACTGTCTCAGCCCTTTCCCTAGCCAGGTTACTGATCGCCAGGTGGACAATAACATCTAGCTCCCCCTTCCATCCTGCTGCCCTAGCAAGTCCCAGGATCCATTTCCCATCTCTCTGAGCTGTGGTGCAACGTAGACACCTGACCTCCCTTTCCACCCACCTCAATGCCTTAATGTTTGCTTGCATGTATTACTGGAATA
Organism: Neoceratodus forsteri; assembly: GCA_016271365.2. Taxonomy (NCBI): domain Eukaryota; kingdom Metazoa; phylum Chordata; order Ceratodontiformes; family Ceratodontidae; genus Neoceratodus; species Neoceratodus forsteri. Next base: position 499,114,446 of record CM028135.1, on the reverse strand, counting down.
GGAGGATTATTGAGGTAAAGACAGAGATGTTAACAAGTCATAGTATAGTGCATGGAGTGGGAAGAGGTGCTAAGGTTGTGAGCAAGTGACTGGATCCTGTTGAGGACTGTAAGCATAGCAGGCAGTGTCAGCTAAGAGATTTCTTCCAGGACTGGCAGTATAGGTAGGCAGCTAAGCAAATTGTCAGGTCAGCGGGGGCTGACAGGATTCAGAAAAGCTTGGTGGGGATTGTGTGCTGTAAATCCCTATAAATGGAATGTTCAGACCACTTTAAGGACTACTGCAGATCACATTGCCTGTAGAGGAAGGAGAGAACCAGGAAAAACCAGTGATTGCTAGCAATATTTCAGTTGTAGGGCATTGCTTTTTTTATAATGTATTTACGCCGAATAGCGAAGGTGAGATGCAACAATTCTTTATCAGTGGGGTCCTGTTTTTATCCATTTTTATAGTGTATTTACCCAGGATAGCCCAACAGAGATGTAATTTCTTATTTCCAGTTGGGCAGTGGGGTCCTGCTCCTACCCATTTCCGTAGCTGTGTGGAATGAAGCACTGGGAGGCTAAGTGGTTTGCTCAGGTCACACAATAAGTATTTAGCTGTAGTGGGGTTTAAACCTATGATCTCCCAGTTCCAGTTCCCAACAGTGCTCTTATCTACACTAATGGGGAGGACAAGGAAACATTGGCTGCTGCCATAAATGTTTTTTGTTTGTTTGTTGTTTTTACAACATATTTACTCATGATATTCCAGTGGAAATACAAAATCACATTTACAGTGGGGTCCTGCTTTTATCAGTTTCCATAGTTGGGTGGACTGGAACACTGGGAGGCTAAGTGGCTTGCTCAGGGTCATGTGGTGGAGAATTTGTTTGTCAAATCTCCCAGTTCCCAACAGTGCTCTAACTACTAGACTACACTGCCTACAGAGTGGTGGTGGTGGTGGTGGGGGGGGGGGGGCAGCAGCTGCTGGAAATGTTTTTTGTTTGTTTTTTAACAATTTATTAATCCAGCACAGCCCAGTTGACATACACCATCTTTTCTCCAGTTGGTTCCTTTCATTCTTAATTTATCTCAACCACCAAGCTTAGTTAGTAAGTAGGGGATGTCTTACCTGGGTTCTGGGGAGCATGAGATGAGGGACTCAGAGTGATGCCTGCTTGTACCTTTAAAATAAGAATAGATAGCAGGCCCAGTGGCACAGTGGATTGAGGTGCTGCAAAGTGCCTTGCCTCCTGCCACACTGGTGACCCAAGTTCAGGAATGGACTCAAGTGATTGGGAGTCAGCTGGGGAGGGAGAGGATTGAGCCTCTGAGAGACTGCTCTCCTCTCTCAGGGAGGGGTGGCTTGTCCTCCTAGCCTTGGCTGCCACCAGGTGGAGGACAGCGGGTAGAGCTGGTCAGGGAGGCAAAGTAAGGCAGGGCACGGTGGGGGAATGTAGGATGGGTGTGCCTCCATGCACAAGTCTTATGCTCCGAAAAAGGAGTGGGACAGAAAAGCAGAAAAATAGATGTCGGGGGGTACATGAAGACCAGCCACTTCCATGCCTGTGCTGCCACTCGATGTGCGACCTGGTCTTCCTCAGACCTTCCTCTTCGGCCCTGCCATGAGAGGGGAACTTGTGGGGAGACTTCTGACCAGGTGCTTACTGGGAGAGGCAGAAAACTGGCCTGGGGAGGCTGGGGATAGGGTTGAATCATCCATCCCCCGGATGTAGGAGGAGAACAATCTATATGAAAAAAGTAAATGAAAATAAGAATAGAGGTAGAGTCACAAAGAATCTGTAGTTCATCAGGGAGAAAATAGGATAGATAGGGAAAGAGTAAACATAAAACAATAAATATCTGATAGGCAGGGGATTGACAACAGTGGGTCAGCATCATGTCAGACCTATAGAAATAAAGCAGAACATGGGTTAGTATGCAGAACTAATAGCAGAGAGAAAGAGAGTAAAGAGAGTAGTGAGAAGGAAAAGGCACTGATTGTATGCAGAAATTAAGCAAAAGGTGTTTTTTTATTAGTAGTTAATCTTCTTTTTCACTCAACCTGCCCCCATCTAGACAGGTCCTCCAGCCCCATCACCCAGCTTTTCTGAGTCTTCCCTTCATACTCTGGTCTGCCCTCTGCCACAGGACTTTCAGACGTGCCAGTCTCTGGTATAGGGCCTGAAGGGAACTGAGCCATTATCCACCTGCAGTCTGGGTTTTTTTTCACCATTTTTCTCCCTAACGCCCACACCATGTGCAGTGATGCATTGTGCATGCTCCACCTCCATGGAGATGCCCCCAGCATCCTGTGTGGGATCCTTTCCCTTGCATTCCTCTGTGCTGTCACTAAGATTCCTCTAGGGGGCAGCTGTTGAGTGGGACACATGCACCCCTCATTCCGAGGGAAGAGAGCTGTCATAGGGATGCTTAATCCTCCCTCCCTCTGGCCAGCCCTGAACGTCTTGTGTCCCTTCTGAAATCTGGGTTACTGGTGTGGTAGCTGATGTGGCATTTCATGCCTCAGCCCACCATGCCACTGGGATGGCCAAACAAAAAGGAATTTTAAAGAAAGGTGAGAAAATGACAATGGAGAAATAGATGATGAAACAGTCTCTGTGCCTCTTCAAGTTATAGTACACCATCACAAGCTAGCAGCCAGAGTGAGTGGGCAGTAGTGCAGGGATGCTGCATGGTGGTAGGCAGCAGGCTGACTTAGTTCTCAGTTCCATCGAAGAATTAAACTTCCTAGTCAGTGGAAAATGTCACAGTTTTGGCACAAACACAAGCAACTGAACAGCCTTGATGGCTTGTGTGCAAGACAGTGGCATGGGGCAAGAACCACAAGCCAGCTGCAGGTCATCATTGTGGGACAGCTCACCACAGCAATGGGCAGTTGTTTGGGCCCATGCCATTCCAGTGGGGACTGGAACAGCTTGCCATGGCATGGGCAGTAGTTTTGTTTTTTTCAACTGCTATGGGGGGTGGATCTGGATAGACTACCATGGTGGTGGTGGGCAGTTGTCTGGGTCCCTGAAGCTCCAGCAGGGAGACCAGTATAGCCTGCCATGGCATGGAGCAGTTGTTTGGGTCCCTGCAGCTCCTTCAGGGGGAACAGGATAGCCTACCATGGTGGAATAAAGTTGTTTGGGTCCCTGATGTTCCTGCAAAGTTCACATTGGGCCCAGTCCAATACTTGAGTGTGGGGCTCTTGGTACTGACTGCTCCCCTTTAAGCGTAGTGGGAGAATCCTAGTCATACTATGGGCTGGACTCTGGGTGAAACTAAGGCAGGAAGGGAGGCCTGGATCCATCCCTGGACATGCAAGAAGGGGGTCCTGAGGCTTTCAGATTTGATGTCTGCCTGGTGCTCACTGCATTGCACTGGGTCAAAGAGCAGAGCAGAGCAAAGAATGAACAACTCTAAGGGAAGTCAGACTGAAGATGGAGATGTGATGTGAGGAGGCCTAACTGTCACTTTTGGTAGGTTGGCTGAGTCACACTACTGCACCACATACCACACTCTCAGTCCCAAGTGCTCCTAACATCAGTGCATATGCCACTGAATTCTGTTTTCTCACATACTGAAAAGGGTGCCAGTAGGTAGCAGCATTCAGTGTCATAGCATGCAGAACACAACACATTCAGATGCAGTGACCAGGGCCAGGTTAAGCCTGCAAGTCCCTCACACGAGACCCTGGTAACAGGAGACTTCAACATTGACTGGAATACAAAGTCCAATCTTGTGCAAAAGGACCAAATTGGAAATTTATACCTGACATAGGTTGTAAAAGAATGCACCAGGACAAACTATCGATCTGGCACAAGTACCCTAATTGATTGGGTTCTAACCACTCTCCCAGAGAGAGTCAATAAGGTTAAAGTTCTCTGGGACACCTTGAGTGACCACAAACTGGTCCTCTGTGAATGGTCGACAAAGTTTGCCAAAACCCCTCCCAAACTAATAAACAGTAGGGTCCTCTGCAAAAGCTTGACTAGAAGCCTTCAAGCTTCATCTAGCCTTTGTAGAGTGGAGCTTCCTAGACTTAATTCCCGACATAGACCTAGCCTTGGACTGTTTTGTTAATTAATTCAACACTGCTGCAGACAAATTTGCACCATAGGAAAAAGCATATGATCTGCAGCAACAGATTGGGGTGGCTAACACCCCAAGTGTGGGAACTAATGAGACAAAGGGACCAACTATGGAGTAGGGCCAGAGCCACTGGGACCCCACTGGATCATCAGAAATACAGGATGGCCAGGAACAACTGCACAAAGGAAATAAGGCTAGCCTGGGCCATCTATTATAAAGCACAACAGTCATAGTGCTGGGGAATAGTAGAAAGTTTTGGGACTCCCTAAAGGATATCCTAGGGAAGGAAGAAAATACCTCACCAACAGTAATCTCACAAAATATTATTGAGAGAACCGATCCCACCAAAATAGCACATCTCTTCTACAAAACATTCACTGATCTCAGTCACATCCTGGCTGATCTGGACTGTACTGTCAGACCTCCCTATCCTCTCACGGATGTGTCCAGTCCGGCTCTCACCATGATAACCTGTTCTAACTTCTATTTTAAAACTGTGTCTGTATCCGATACACTCCGATACATCAAACGAATTCTAGGCAAAACAAGAATTGATAATGATTCAATTGACATGAAGCTACTAGCCTCTGCTATTGAGGTACTAGCCATCCCACTCACCAAGCTTTTTAACCACTCACTTTGACATGCACAGTTCCCGAGCATATGAAAAACAGCACTCATAACCCCTGCTCACAAAGGAGGTACAAAAAATGCCATCTCAAATTACCGCCCCATTTCAATTCTTTCCTCACTTTCAAAAGCTCTAGAAAAGATAGTCGCTGAACAGCTAGTAACCATCTTAGCCAATATAACATACAGTGCCAGCAACAGCATAGATTCAGGAAACAGCATAGTACTATCTCTGCATTACTAGAACACACCAACTTCTCACATCAGGCTATCGATAATAGCCAATTCATGGGCTTCATCTTTATAGCATTAACTAAGGCTTTTGACCTCGTTAACCATTCACTTCTCCTTAACAAACCCTCCAGACTAGGACTTTCCCCTGATGCCGTTAAGTGGTTCAAGGACTACCTGACCGGATGCTCTCAGAGGGCAAAAATAAATGGGACTATGTCCGACTCATGTCCTGTTATGGTAGGGGTACCCCAAAGCTCAATCCTAGGGCCCCTACTTTTCAGTCTGTTTATCAATGACCTTCCCTTGGCGTGCCCAGACTCACAAGTCCTCCTCTATGCAGATGACGCAGTGATTTTTACCAGCAGCAGCAGCCAACAAGTGCTAACGAATAACCTCCAGGGCAGTTTCTTGGCCTTGGAGCAATGGTTCTCCCTCAATAAGCTACTCTTAAACTACAAAAAAACGAAGATCATGCTGATCACATGTCACCAGAAAAAGAAGCTTCAACCCTTTATTATCCTTAATTGGAAAGGTATAGCCCTGGAACAGGTCAGCACCTTTAAATATCTAGATGTCTACCTAGATGACAGCCTCTCTTTTGCTCCTCATGTCAACCAAACAGTAATAACAGTAAACAAAAACTGGGCACCCTTTATAGGCATAAAGCTTACATGACTGAGAAGGCCAGATGGCTATCAGACACCTCCTCAGTCCTCCCTGTGATTGACTACGGGCTAGTAGTTTATAGTGCAGCAGCAGACTCAGTACTACACAGAGTGAAAGTTGCACTTAACGAAGCATGTTGCCTAACTGTAGGTGCTGATAGACTGACACACACTTGCAACCTCTACACTAACTCAGGATGGCTACCTCTAGACCTCTGAATCAAATACCAAGCATGCCTACTTGGTAAAAAGGCACTCCTTGATCTCTTCTCCCCCTCTCTTAACTTGCTTATCTGCTCAACTCATAACAAGCATGCCGCCCAGAGCACCCTCAGAAAATCCCTACCAGTCCCGTTCTGTAGAACCAGCCAAGGCAAGCACTCCTTTTTTGTTAGATCACTGAAATGACCAAACAAGCTCCCAACCAATATACAGGACCTGTCCACCCCCAAACATTTTAAATCTGCCTTGAAAAAGTACTTTTTATCGAATGTAGCCTCCAACTGTATTTAACTATCTAGCATAACCCCCTTACATGACTTAACCACCAACACCCCCCCACACCTTCCCCATCCCCCTTTCCTAGCCCCCTCTCCTCTACCCTCCACATTCTTCCCTCTGATCCTGCCTATTCTGATAATGCTTCTCTAAAATGACTAAATACTGTTTGTAATGTTTTATAGTAATGTTTTTTCATTATTACTATGTAACTTCGGTGTCTCAATTTATAATTTGCTCTGTACAGTATGACTTGGAACCTTTGTAAAAGAGCCTCGCTCAAAGGTGTAGCTCCGAAACATACATACATACATAAGACTGAAATTGAGTGCTGGGAGCCTTGGGAGAAGAGTTCTGTTGAAATACAGGGAAAGGGGGAGGTAGCAAGAGGAGAGGCATTTTATTGAAATAGAACAAACAGAGAGGGCCATGGGAGCTTCATTTTGATGAAATCGGGATGGAGAGGGATAAAGTCAGGGGAGCGAACGGGGGAGCTGTGAGATCAGCCTTTCCTGATCAGTGCATATTGTTGACAAGCCCACTTCACGAGTGATCTGCGTGCCAGCAGCATAACAGCAAGCCTGTTCCTCTGTGAATTAAGGAGCAGGCACTATCAGTATTGGGGGAGGGGCAGAGCTGCATGCCTCAAATGCAGATTGACACCTCAGTCAGCTAAACACAACCTCAAGGACAGATTGGAATCTCCACTGATAAATCACATCCAAAAAGGACAACATGTTAGTTTTCAACTCATGATAGGCACACACGACACCACTGGCTGAAAAATTGGAGCAGCTGTTTTCTCCATCACTCATTGGCTGAAAGACTGACACAGTTACAGACTCCACCATGATACCAATATACTTTCTTGCTAAACAAGCACACACACAAAAAGACACAGACTACCTGGAGTCAATCCGAAAGAGAGAGACTACAGTGATTCATGGGCATCTGGAAGGACTTCAGAAGAAAGACTGGCTGACCTTAATAAGTACTCATTAAATGCCTGGAGAGAGAGGGAGGACATCTGTTAATGTTATTTTGCTGTCATGCATTGAGAGTATGGACACTGACATCATTACATTGTAATGTGCAAGAAAATTATGTGGACTTTATTAGCATTTTTTTGTGTGTGTTAATTGCTATCCACAAAAAATCCTATATGGACTATATATATTGGGGAAAGGGAACATTGTTTAACCAGGACTAACACACTAAGCTGAAGCTTGTTTCCAGACGTGACCTGGGAGCACAAGGAAGTTAAGTGACTTGCTCAGGATCACACAATATGCACCAAGGCAGCTGTGGGATTCAAACCCAAGTCTCCAGATCTGGAGCACAGAGCCTTAACCCACTGTGTTATACTGCCTACAGATATTGGTGAAAAGATTTATTGTCACAGTGGATTAATTAATGTTTTAAAAAGTAGAATTGAAGTAGTTTGTGCACTTTTTGTGGTAACATTTTTTTTTAACATGTAAAATAGTAGTATGTACTGGAGGTTTTTCTAGCTAGCTGTCAATGAGTGGCACTCATTGAGAGCTTATTTGGTGGCTGGCTATAGGGGGTGAGTGGTGGGCTGTGCCAACCAGCTGCTTGGTTTGGGGATTGGGGGTGAGCGGAGTTCTGGGGCACTGCCAGCTGGGGGGGTAGGGGTCAATTAGATCACCAATTATGTTTTACTTCATAACGGGTGATCTGGGCTTTGGAGGAAGGTAGGTGCCACATTACCAGGGGGTTAGAATGGGATAATTTATCTTAGAGACATGGGGGATCAGGGAGGGGGTCCACTAGACCACCAGGGGAATTTTTAAATACCATGTTTTGGGGACGTTAGGGATCAGGGAGGGAGGTCCTTAAATCACCAGGGAAGTTTTGTTACTAAAATATATTTTGGGACATGGGGGATTGGGGCGGCGGGGAGGCTGCTAGATCACCAGGGGAGTTTTTTTAATAACATATATTGGGGACATCAGGGATTGGGGAGGGGGGACACTAGATCACCAATGCTATGTAATTTATGATAATGGGGTATCAAGGCTTGGGAGAGGGGATCGGCACATTGTTGCATAGTGCTACAGTCTCCCAAAGTGATATGTCTAAGCACCCTTAGACCAGCCTTGGCTGGTCTAATGGTACTTGGAAATTCTCCATGTGGGAGAGTTTTGTGAATCCTATTATTGGGGATATGGCAGCCCACGTCTGCCGCAAACCCCCTAGCACCATGCCACAGCCCATTTTGTTGTACAGGGCTGGCACAAGTCCCTTTTGGTGCACACAAATGCAGGCTGCTTTTATGAGTAGCTCAGGGGGCATTTTTTAATGCAAGGCACCTCTTGCATCATTTATGTTTGATGCAAGCACCTTGAGTTAATCTCAGGGCTTTTAGAATCGAGCCCAGGGTATTTGGAGTTTGCTCCAAGTTTCCTGACTAAGCTAAGAGTGGGAAGCTCAGACAGGAACATTCTTGGCCATGCCCTTTCTTTTTGCACTGTATAAAAGGGGAAAGCAAGCTGGGAACTCAGTCCATCAAACTACCAGGTTGAGAGAGAGAGAGAGATAGACTTCAGTCTCTTTGGCTGTGACCAAGCCAAGAGGCCTGCAGCTTTAGGGATGGTGGCAGGGTCCCTGTATCTGGATGTCACATGTTTCCTCTAGTGAGGTCTTTGGAGGCTCAGGACCCAGCTGGGCTCCTGGAGCAAAGGATTCCCCCAGAAACACTAGCCAGTAGGAAAAGAACCTAAACGAGAGTCCGACCTGAAAAGGATGGGAAAATCAAAATCTGATCGGCATCTGAGAGTAGTGGTGGGCCATCTCTCAAGGGAGGCTACTGGAATCCTTGCAGATCCACTCCCATCACCATTACCCAAGGGAGAGAGCAAATGTGTAAGTTTACTTTCATTAAGTTGCTCTATGGGAGGAACGATCTAGGCAGTTAAATAATGTATAACCCCCATGATATATGAATATGAATATGCTTACTGGTAATGGTCTTCAGGATGGGGGCCTGGCAAGGGCTAGGCTTGTTATGTCACTGGGATGGGACTGAGCATGGGAGTCTGTTTCTCTGTACCACTAGCCCTCTCAGTGTCAAGCCGGAGGAAGGCACACATGGCTGGAAAAAACAATTCATTTCTTAGGAGTAGATCTCATGCTGATTTGCTGTATTCTGTTTAATGCCACCAGCTGGCACACAAGTCACCGGCCAGCACAGATGCCCCCAAGGTAGAGCTCACCCTGCCTGGGAGGGTACAACTGCCTACTGGTCATTGGGTGCAATTTCCCAGAAAATGGAACCCCAAAAGACTCCAAAAAGTGAGATACAGTACTACGTTTCAGAGGACATATGCCCAATCACAGCAAGGGGTAAATGTAACAGTATAGTAGTATAATGAAGAATGTGCTTACAGGTAAAGATAACTGAACATGCCAATGACGACAAAGTAAGGTAGATTGGCTAATTGAATGAGGCAAGGTTAAGTAAGTGATAACATTCATTTCGTTGGAGTACACAAAGGAGTAACTAGTGTAACCCCCACCCAGGTATGCTGTTTCTATCTGACAGCTCTACCTGGTGGGCTGGGTTCGGGGAAGAATATGTCACTCAGCACACTGGCTAAGTTTAGTACTCTGCACAGGGGCACCCAAGTAACTCCGGACAAAGGAAGCAATAACTGTAATGTACAATACCAGAAGTGGGATTCTAAAGTGTGGCTTTTATTCACATCCAACAGAATAAACAAAGCATAGATTGACCCCACGGGGCTACACTCCTGGTAATGCAGATTTAAGGAGACCAGAACACATCCTCATCACTTTAGCCCTCAGGCTGTGAAACACACTGGGCACACAGCCCGAACTTGTATGCTGCTGTGGGTTTTCCCTGGCTCGGCTCCCTTGCCAGCCACTTGGACACTTTCCATATAGCATGGAAACATTTACTGGTGGCTCCCTAAACCACCTATGAGCACTTCTGCTCCAAAAGGGAATCTTCCTCATCAATCCCACGTCTGGGTACTTTCCTCAGTCACTGGCCAAGTACCTGAGAGAAAGCAACAGTTGTCCCAAAGCAAATCCGTAGAGGTGAATTTGGTTACTACTGATGGGGGTCTCCCAATTTTCGCTCCCATAATTCATAATAATTATGGGAGCAAAAGTTGGGAGACCCCCCCCATCAGTAGTAACCAAATTCACCTCTATGGATTTGCTCTGGGACAACTGTTGCTTTCTCTCAGGTACTAGGCATTTTCTTCTCAACAAACTCTCATCCAGAGCTTCTGGTGCCTCAGCATGAACTTAAATTGGGCAGCATCTTTTCCCTAGCCAGACCAGGGGGGGTTGCTCCTGGAAGCAGGCTGATTCCTTCCCCCCATCCCCACAGGGATGGGGCCCTGAACCACTGAAAGCGGTCTCCACCACTTCAATGTGCTCTTCTTGTGTTCCTCTTCAGGTGCGAACACACACCTATACAACAAAAAAATAGCTGTTTAACAGAGCTTAGAGCTCTGAGGGCCTGCTTACAGCAGAGCACCTCTACTACAGACTGCAACAGAACTGACTTCAAATTCCCCAGCGTTCTACTCTAACCTCCAACTGCTACATTCCAGTGTGGCTTATGCAGCTGCGACAGTTCTAAATGATGTCATCCGTCAGTCTCAGCTGAGACTGAGAACAGAGTGAGACAGGGTGAAAGCCATTTAACTGGAGTTTCACAAGCTGCCTTCCCTGCCTACCACTAGGTCTTACTGGGATTCTAGTAACCCCGGGTGACAGGGGGGTTACACTAGCTTCTAAGGATGATTAAATGCTGAGGTGAAGCCGAGGTGTTTAATCCCCACAGAATCAGGTTATTGTGAGTATACTGCAATCAAATGAATGTTATTCTTATTGCGTCTATTACTATTGTTGTGGCCTCTGACCAAGGCCATCTAACTGCTGCTATTTGTGTTGATTTGGCTAAGGCCTTCAACTTTTTCTTCCATCCCCTGCTTCTTGACAAACTCATGGGAGCCGGACTCACTCCTCTGCAGTACAGTGGTTTGAATCCTATCTCAAAAATAGGCAACAGACGGTCAGGATTGTGAACTCCACGTCCTCCCCCATCCCATCCTCACTGGTGTTCCCCAAGGCTCGATCCTTGGCCCAATTTTATTCTTCCTTTTCATCAACAATCTCCCCCGCAGTCTGCACAAGATCCCATATACATATGTATGCAGATGACACTAAACTTTTCGCATCCAGCCCTGTTCTAAGTGATGTTCACTCTCTACTACAATACGACTACAACACCATGCAGTCTTGATTTTATGCAAACAATCTCAAAATAAATACCTCCAAAACTGTTTTCATGACCTTTGGGTCAGCTCCTAAACTGGCAAGAACACCCAGACCTCCTGTAATCATTGCCCTGGATGGAAACACACTAAACACCATCTCTTCCTATAAATACTTAGGAGAATGGCTAGAACCCCTGCTAAACTGCTCAACCCACATAGATGCCATCACTTTGAAGCTCTTCCCGGAGCTTGGTCTTCTTTTGCTCATTTGTCACACATCGTGTCACACATTTTGGTGAAGAAAGGTAGAGAAGTATGACTGTACTGCTTTTTATTGTATTCATGCAACTGATTTTAAATAACTATATATACGCAACTGATTGTAAATAACTCCTTTGTACAAAATGATGTGATTGTATGTAATATTCTCATGTATCAATTCTATGTATGTATTAATTAACAACAACTTTGTTTAAAATACAATTAGGGTTCTAGACATAGGTCTTCAACCAAAGCGATACAGGTCAGGAAACTGGATGTTAGGGTTTACAACTGTTATACCCTTCCCCCACCAAACCTACCATTGAAACTGCACCCCCAACCTCCACATACCAACAAGTGTAGGGGTGTGATTTAGGGTCGTAGGCACCCCCCACCCCCCAACTCAACCCTACCATCGCCTTCACCCCATCCTTCACACACCAACAAGCATTGGGGTGTGCCTTACGGTCATGGGCCACACCTGACCCCCACCCAACCCTACCATTACAACACCACCTCACCACCCTCCACACATCAAGCGTCAAGGTGTGCCTTAGGGTTGTATGCCTAAACACTCCTTTGCATTAGGCCTCAGGGGAAGAAACACAAGGGCCAAAGTGCCCAGCTGGTTTAGTTCTGGGGTTGCCCAGGCAGTAAGGGAAAAGAGGTTGGCCTATAGAAAATTCAGGAAGATCAAGAGAGAGATGGATAGGGAAAATGACCTAAGGTTGGCTAGTGAGGCAAGTAAGGCAGTCCGGCGAGCAAAGGCACAGAAGGAGCTGCTGATAGCTGAAGGAATTAAGAGGGGGATAAGGCTTTATTTCACTATATAAGTGAGAAAAGGGACAAGAAAGAAAGGATTGTTAGGCTTAAGAAAGGGGTTGAGGATAAGGGAAAAGCAGAGATACTAAATGAATACTTCTGTTCTGCCTTCACCAGGGAGAAGGACAGACCAGTGCCTTCAGGAGGGAAAAGAGGAGTGGGGGGGAGAGGAACACAGATGTAGTGATGGAGGACGATAGCATGAGGGAGGGGCTGCTGGCATTGAAGGTGGATAAATCACCAGGCCCAGACAGAGTACATCTAAGGGTACTAAAGGAACTGGTTGAGGAGCTGAAAGAGCCACTGGCAGACCTATTTAATAGTTCACTAGAGTCAGGCATGGTACTGCAGGACTGGAGAACAGCACATGTAGTGCCCCTCCACAAAAGCAGTCCCAAGGATGACCCAGGAATTTACAGATCAGTCAGTCTGACCTCCATTGTGGGCAAGCTCATGGAGATCATACTAAAGGAAAGGTTGGTGGACTATCCAGAGGAACATGGTCTCTAGGATAAGAGGCAGCATAGGTTCATGGGGGGGATTGTGTCACATGAATCTGATTGACTTCTTTAACTGTGTCACTAAGACAGTAGACAGGGGCCAAGTGGTAGACATCCTCTATCTTGATTTAAGCAAGGCCTTCGACTCTGTGCCCCACAAAAGGTTGATAATGAAGTTGGTGGTTCTTGGGGTTGGGAAAAAGATTGCCAGATGGGTGGAAAACTGGCTGAGGGACATAACCCAGAGGGTGGTTGTGGGGGGAGTGTTATCTGGCACCAGAGAAGTTACTAGTGGGGTCCCATAAGGCTGAGTGCTGGGGCTGGTGTTGTTCAATGTCTTCATCAATGACATTGGGGATGGCATTAAGGGTAAAATGTGCCTATTCGTGGATGACACCAAGCTCTGCTGGAGAGTGGACACAGCTGAAGGGATACAGGATCCACTGGAAGATCTGGAAAAGTTGGGGAGATGGTCCAGGATCTGGCAGCTTGGCTTCCTTGCCAAGAAATGCAAAGTTGTGTATACTGGAGCCAAGAATCCCAGGACAGAGTACTACCTGGGTGGAGTCTGAGTATCTGCATCAGAGGAGGAGAATGACCTGGGAGTGATGATCACTAGTGACCTGAAGCACTTTGTGCAGTGCAAGAAAGCAGCAGCAAAGGCAAACAAGATGCTGGGATGCATATCTAGGGCGATCGGTAGCAGAAGAGAGGAGGTTATACTGCCCTTGTACAGATCACTGGTAAGGCCGCATGTAGAGTATGGAGTGCAGTACTGGTGCCCATACCTCAAAAAGGAAATCAACCTGCTGGAGAAGGTCCAAAGGATGGCTACAGAGATGATAGTGGGTCAGCAGGGTAAGGAATATGAGGAGTGGTTGAGGGCACTGAACATGTACTCCCTGGAAGACAGCAGAGAGAGAGAGAGAGAGAGAGAGAGAGAGAGAGGCGAGACATGATTAGGACTTTCAAGTACTTGAAAGGGATAAATAATGTTGATAAGGAGACTCTCTTTAAGCTTAGTGGCAACCATAACATGAGGGGGCACAGTCTTAAGCTGGAGGGTGGGAGGTTTAGGAGGGAGGTCAGGAAGCACTTCTTCACAGAGAGGGTGGTGGACACTTGGAATACGCTGCCGGAAGAGGTCTTCTCATTGAAGACAGTGGGCAGCATTAAGAGAGGCTGGGATAGGCATGGGGAAGGTAAGGATCATGGGTAGGGAGGATGGGAGGAGTGGGGAGGGAGGGCAGGGGCATCAGCTCAAGTTGTGGACCCTGCAATACAAGCAGACTTGATAGACCAAATGGCCTTCTTGGTGTGTTCATATGATTGTTCCTTGGAGTGTCACTGGAAAGAAACATGAAGGCAGTGTTATGACAGCCAGGGGATAGGTGCTGTGACTATATGTTTTTTACAATTTGTTTACCCAGAATAGCCCAGCTGAGAAGCAGTATTTAATTATGCTTAATTTAGAGAAATAGGAAAGAAACTTAGGTGAAAATTGGGTTTGGGACACAGTTTGTATTACAAAACACCAAAAAATAATCTGATTAATTCTGTAGCTATTTCCTCAACACTGTACAGCATAAGTTGGGTAATTAGTTAAGCTATTGGCTGGAAAATGTTCTCATTAGCTTAATTAATGTTGCATTAATGTTATTATCTCAGTTGTTACATAACACTATTTGAGTTAACTCCTAACTACCTGGATCACTTTTTGAAGTCTGACGTTCCATTGCTTAACCTAGACACAAAATAGCCACCAGGGCAAAACTGAGTTAAGACCTAATGTTAATAATTAACTAATCTTTTATCTTTTATCTAAATTAAAATTTACTACTGCTCATACTTGGCTGAAGCTAAAGGCAACATTATTTTTCTTGATTGCCGTGGCAGTCTAGACTCAGTTTTCTATGGACAAAAGATTGACGTGATTTGGCTAGGTTGTTAGTTTTGCTTCACAGAAGCTTATAATTCATCAAGCATAGAAAATTAATTAATATCTAACTTGGAGGCATGGTTCAAGCTCCCAGTTTTAATTCAACTCAACCAAATTCAATGCATAATTTATTCAGGTGAAAAGAAGAGGCGTTGAGGCCGAAATTCAATTTAGGATGGTTACCTGACCAAGAGGCTCACAAAGCTGTAGCTGAGGAAGAACGTATACCGTACATGTTCAAAGACTTAAACACACAAAGACTAAAACAGTATAGAAGTGGCGGTGCTTGTGAGAAACCCGCGAGCAAATTGCCATTTACAATACTTTTCACATTTAATATTTTTTTTTCATGTCAGTTATGGTGATTGTTAAAGAGGACATTGTTGTCTCCAGGAAGGTGTAACATTTGTTTGATAGATGTTGGCTGGCATGAGGATAGTCATCACATTTCTTTTGTTTATTTATTTTATTTCTTTCTTTCTCGGATTACAATACCTTTGAGCCAGAGGCTCTTTTACAAAGGTTAAATGTCAGAAAAGAAGCAACAATATAGACAACAATCAGACAAAAACATTGCAATCACAGTAGTAGTACATTGGAGCATAAAAAAAGATGAGGTAAATAGTAGTAAGCGAAATAATAGACAGAAGCTGCCATAGTTGGCCTTGTTGGGGGGGGGGATATGTGGGGGGTAACAAAGGACATGAGTGAGGGGGTGGGCTAGGACTTGGGGATAGAGGGGTACTGGGTTACTAGAGATGGCATTAATAACTGCTAGGAAGGCAGGAGGGGTGTTGTGGCAGGAGGGTGTGTGTGACAACTTAGGGTAGGCAGCCATAGCTACTAAGTGCGGTGAGGTGTTGATGGAGTTTACACTTGAAGGGCCAATTTTTGGCTTCAGTGGTTCGGGTGGTGAGGCAACTTAGGGATGGAAATTGTAGCTGCTAAGTGTGGTGAGGTGTTGGCAGAGTTTACTCTTAAAGGGGCCAATATTAGGCTCAAGACTGCATCGGGGAGGTCATTTATGGTTGATTAAATCTGATATATTTCCTTTTGTTACTATATTTTTAGCAATTTCTGTGAGTGCCTTTTGTGGTGTTTCATCTTGAGGACCTAGGTGTGCATTTTGGCTGCTTTGAATTTGGCTGTTTTTTTGTTAAACGTTACGTTTTTCTGGTGATGGATGCCTAATACACAATAGTACATCAAATTTTATTGAGTCTTCTCAGATTTTTTGTGTCATATCTTTTGGATTTATTGATCTGTTGTGGCAGCCTGTGAAATGTGTGCTGCAGTGATCTTGTCCGTTGTTTAAGGAGCTTTCTGGGCTGCTAATTTCTATTCTTTTTAAACATTTCTTCCATTTGTTGTTTTTCTGTGTTTGTTTTTGTAAAGGTAACATCATCAGTGCATTTTTTGGCAGCCGCTGATGGAATCAGAAGTAGCAGCATGCTGAGTTGTTTGATTTCACACAGTCCACTGAGTTCTGGAATATGAGAAATAAAGTTCTAGAATACCAAGCATTTTGTAAGTCTTATATATATTAACATGTCCCCCGGAGCCACTTGTGGCTGTATAAGTGGATTCCTGAGCGTTTAGCTGGAGTGAGAATTCTTGCTTAGGTAAGCGGAAAACAAACGAAACCACTCTTATACAGGAGTGAGTGGCGATGGGAGACATATCAATATATTATTGATTGAGCATGATCAATAATATATATATTTTTTAAATTGTTCCAGGAACATGCCCATTTCCAGAGCATCTTCGCATAAGATACTCTTCACAGAGTAAGAGTGTCTCATACGCAGAGGAAAGGAGCGCTCAAATTGGTCGGGAGGGCCCCCTCGATCTATAATAAAGTTGTGCTTGTTATTTGTTTTAGCATTTTAAATAGAGATGTGTGAAGCTGGGAAAACTTCACTTTGCCAGAACTTCGCGATGGTGGGCAACTTCACAAAATTTGAAGCACTGACTTTGCAACATTTTTTGGCAGGTGAAGTGGCACTTTTTTTCTGTGAAGTGACTAAATTTCACTTAGCAAGTTGCCACTTCACGGAAAAAGTGCCTTTTCACCTGAAAAAAATGTTGTAAAGTCACTGAAATGGAAGTTGATGATACCAACAGGAATTTAATGAAGCTTCACAAAGTCAAACTTTCACAACTTCACAGCTACTTCACTGGCGAAGTTTAATTTCACTGCAGCACTACATTTAAATTAACCAAGGTTAAGGGAGTAAGTAAGGGAGTTGTAAGAATGTGTGTGAGTAAGTGGAGTAAGTGTGTTATAGTTAGGTCTCACTGCTCCATCCTATTTGAATGAGCACTGTTAGTACTCATGTATAGTTAAGTCTTAGCGCTACACCCTAAACCTTGTTTGTTCAGAAGGAAGGAGGAGGCTAAAACTAGAAAGCATAGCCTAAGATTGGAAGGTGGAAGATATACAGGCACTGTGAGGGGACGATTCTTCATAGAGAGAGAGTGGTGGAGGTCTGGAATAAACTACCAGAAGAGGTGGTTGAGGCCAAAATAGTGGAGAGATTTAAGAGGGCATGGGACAAAAATATCGGATTGGGTGGCTGGCTGTCGGTGCAGTGGTTGGATTTCCACTTGCAATGCTGATGACCCGGATTCAGGAATGGACCCAGGACATCAGAAGGCTGGCTGGGGGGAGAAGAAGAAGAAGAAGAATCAGCATTTATATATCACTTTCATACATCCGAAGCGCTTTACAGGCAATGCTAAACTGGTAGTGAAGTGACTGAATGTGTGGTGGCAGCCATATTGCACACATCATCACCCACACACAGCCTGGATAATTGCATGAACTGGTTTTTAGGGGAAGGGGAATGTTGGCCAGGACACTGGGAATGTTTCCTGTTCTTTGTGAAGAGTGCCCTGAGTTCTTTTACTTCCACCTGGACACCCACCAGGACAACACCAGGATGGGCAGAAGGGACCTTGGTTTAACGTCTCATCCGAAGGATGGCACACCCCAGCAGTACAGCACCCCCCAATACAGTACTCAGATGCCAGCAATTTTTAGGTGCAAGTCCAATCCCGGTGTGGGATGAGAACCCATGACCTTCTGGTCCAGAGGCAGAAATGCTACCAACTGAGCCACGCTGACACCTCTGTGGACTGCTCTCCTTCTCCGGGGGGAGGGAGGGGAGTGTGACCAGTGCTTGATGGACCCCTGGCAGAGGCTGGGGGTACCACAGCAACCAGCACCAGAACGTAGTACGAGGGGCGGGGCGGATGCCGGTCATCATTGCACGTCCGCTCCCTTGCATACAGGGGAAAAAAAAAAGACTGCTGCTTGCTTCTTAGATGAAGCCTGCCCCTCCACTCTGATGAACTCCCAGGCTGGCTCCCAGACCTATCTCCTGTTGACGCTGTGGCACTAAGGAGGCGGGTACCTTAATACCGCCCCCAGGGACAAGACAGAGGGTATCAGGTCACGTTAATGTGGGAGTGGGAGTGGGAGCAGAGGGGACTGTGACTGAGGCTGAGGTAATGGTGGCAGGTAGCAAGAAAAAGCATAATAAATAAAAAAAAAAAAATATATATATATATATCATTTTGGGAAGTGAGGGGAAAGGGAGGGACCATAAGAGTGGAGAGGAGTAGCTAGCCTGGTGGTGCAGAGGGTTGAAGTGTGGAACACCTTACTTCATGCTATGCCAGTGACTTGAGTTCAAGAATGACCTCGGGTCATTGGGGTGCCCATGTGGGGGGGTGGAGCAGGACTGAGTATGCTGGCAGGCAGCTTTCCACTCCCAAGGGTGGTGAAGGTAGGTTGGCACCCCCCTGCAGTTCCGGTTTCACTGGGTGGAGATCCAATGAGTAGTATAGGTGGAGAGGTGGTGGCAAAGCATCGTCTGGTGGAAGGGGCTGAGCTGGCTCCACGGGGTGCACAGCATGCCTCCACATTCTCTCACCATCGTGTGCCGGAGTCTTGGGGGGTTGGGGGAGAAAATCGGTAAAAAGCATATGTGTCCCCATTGCCATTTGGTGGAAGGAGGCAGCAGGGACCAAAAAGCTCAATAAATAAAAAATAAAAAAGAGTGGAGAAGAGTAGGGGAGGGAGGAAAGGGCAGACTCGATGGGCCGTTGAGGTCCTTTTCTGCTGTCAGATTTCTGTGATTCTGTGATTCTATCTGGGTGTAGCTGTTGTACATATTGGATAAAGTATGGGTTGGTGTGTGTAAACTTCAAGTTTACACGCAACAACCTATATGTTATTTTATTTTATATAATTGCTGAGTTTCCCTTTTTTTCACCTCAGCAAATATATAAAATAAAGACATGTTGCTGGCCGACGCGGTCCAGTTTCAGTGCTGTCCGCAGGCATCCTTAATTATTTAAGTATTTTTGTAGATCTTTGTGTGGCATCGGCAGCCTACTGTTAACAATTTTTTCTCTGTGGTATTTGTTTGTTTATTTTGGAAATGACTTACCGTCAAGTCCGAGATTGGCGGTTCAGTCTCCTGTGGAAAAGACAATGGTGGCCAGTGGTCCAAAGGAAGAGCTGAGGTGGGCACACAGCACAGTAAGGGAAACTGTGCACGTGTTTGTCATAATGACCACTCCTTCATTATGGCAAAGTACACCACAGTTTCAATTGAAAAAAAGGGAAAACAGTTATTATAACTTAATTTAGTACATGTGAAAAGGGAAAACAGTTATTAGTACATGTGTTATAGTTGGGTCTTAAAGTTACACCCTACGTTGGTGAGCACTATGGATTAATTTAGTACAGGTGTTATAGCTAAGTCTTACAGATACACCCTGTCTGGGTGTAGGTGTACGATTTATGTATATATAGTGTATGGGAGTGCATTGTTATATATAAAAATCAATAGAAACACAAGCTTGTTGTACCATCATTGTGACATCATGCTGCTGTTGTACTATCGTTAGTACGTCACTGCGATGGTACAACAGCTTGATTGTCTTTGCACATGCTCAAGTTGCGGTGCTCCCCTGATCCAAAAACAGCCACGGCGGTGAGCATAAGCACAGAAGGAAGAAAGATGTGCCTCTTTCTTTTTTGATATTTACTCGGACACAGTAGGAGACTATTTTTTTTACTTTTATTTTACAAAACAGAGGCTATGTGAGAGCAGGGAACTGGGATGGAGTTGGCTGTGTTAACAGAGTTTGGGTGGGGGATGGGGCGATGACAAACTTTGACATTGTGGCATGACTGCCAAACAAGTGAAAAGCAGTTGTTTACCGTTGTCCATACACTATACAAGACAATGGATGGGCAACAGCATACGACAACACTGCTGTTCATTTCTCAGGGTTGCATGACAACTGAAAAGCTCTTGAGCTTCACTGTCGAGGTTTACTTGGTTATTATGACAACCTCTTGAAGTGAACAACAGTGTTGTTCGCTGTTGCCCATCCATTATCCACTATATAGTATATGGTGGAACCTTGTTATGCATGGAAGTCCATGCCTGGAACATGCTTGTTGCGCTGCAGTAGTGATGTCATTACTGCAGCACAACAACTTAGAATGCTGACACATAGCTGTTTTCCTATATCGAATCAAGCTGGAAGCTGTTTTTTTTTTAAACTTGATCTGACAGAAAAAACTGCAGCACATTGAATCAGTAATTTGAGCCAGCCTCCAAGCCTCACATGCTCCACCCCAACTCCCAATTCACTAAAAGGAAATGGGGTGTCAGAAAAAGGCATAAATGCCCATAAGTGTCGTTAACTACGCTGTAATTGCTGTAGTACTACACTGTAACTGCACTGTAACTATTGTGCAGTTACATGTAACTACTATGTAGTTGTTAACTAGTTTCACATTTGCAAGTTGTGTAGTTGCACAGTTTGCATGAAGAAATAGTTGCACATGCAACTACTACTTTCTCTCTTTCAGCACAAATCAATTCATTCTGACAAGTGTAATTACACATTTAATACCTGTTGCAAAGTATAACAGAAAATCTATTGTGCCACTACCGCAATATCGCTTCTGGCATTTTGTAATGTGTTCTTACAAGGGCAAGTACACATGTAATAGCTATTGCAAATTGTAACAGCAAATCTATTGAGTAACTATGTTACTAATGTTGGCATTATTAAATTTGTTCTTACCAGTGTAACTACATACGAATGCAGGTCTTGTGCATTGTTTCAACAGTCTATGTCTGTCTGACATTTATTTAAAGAGGGAGTCCAATTAAAAGTACTACATTGCAGAATTAGAATCGGCCTACCCTCAATCAGTCTCATTCCTCAAATTAGGTTTCTAAATTACTTTGTTTTAAAGTTATAAGCCATTTTTTAACTCCAGTTTCACTCCCTGTTCAAAAAAGCCATTTCCAGTGAAGAGCCAGAGATGCTGTCACAACCAGAACTCACGAAATAGTACTCCCCGTCAGCAACTTTATAGGACCTATTTCTCTGAAGTTATAGAAACTCAAGCTGTAGTAGTCATTTAAAAAAATGACACCGGGTTACCTGTAGCGCTTGCATTTCCAGAATGTTCAGATGCATGGTACTGTACTCTAAAATGCATCAGGAGGTGGTTTTGGAATGCAGTGCTGAACCATGGTATAGCGTGTCAAAGTGGTGCACAATTTTAGAATGTGGGGGGTGGACATGCAATCTCGGAGTGTGGCAAGGATGCACCACCTTGCAGTGTGGTGGGACAGTCACATCAAGGAATTTAGTGGGGAATGGCAATTCTGGAATATAGTACGGATGTACACCGTTGGAATGTGACAGGACACATCATTTTATTTTGAAAGTGCTTTTCCTTGCCATATTATAGAACTGTATGCACCCAACACATTTCAGAACTGTGCATCACATCCCCACCACAATCTGACATTGTGCATCCCAACCATATTCCAAAACTGCACATCCCCACCACATTCCAAAATTGCACATCCACAGCACATTCCAAAGTTGTGTTTCAATGAAACATTCTGAAATTGTCACCATCATATTCCAAAATTGGCTGTCATCACTACATTCTGAAACTGCACATCACCGTCACATTCCAAAACTGTGCATCACTGCCATTTTTCAGAGCATCAGTACCACATTATGAAACTGAGCGTCATAGCCGCATTCTGAAACTGAACATCACTACCACATTCTAAATTTGTGTATCACCACCATATTCCAAAATTGTGCAATACCACCACATTTTGAAACTGAGCATCACCGCCATATTCCGAAATTGAATGTAACTGCCACATTCAGAAATTGTGCATCACTGCCACATTTGGAAATTGTGTGTCAGCACCACATTCCAAAACTGTGCATCAGTACCACATTCTGAAATTGTGCTTCATTGCCACATTCCAAAATTTAGCATCACCACCACATTCGAAAGTGGGTATCACCTTCTACATTCTGAAATTGTACATCACCACCACATTCAGAAATTGTGAGTCAGTGCCACATTCTGAAATTGCATGTCAGTGCCACATTTTGAAATTGTGTGTCACTGAAATTGTGCATCACCACCACATTCCAAAAGTGAGTATCATCACTACATTCCAAATTTGTGCGTCACCACTACATTCCGAAATTGTGCGTCATTGCCACATTCTGAAACTAAGTGTCACTGCCACATTCTGAAATTATGCATCACCACCACATTCCAAAATTGTGCATCACTGTCACATTTTGAAATTATACATCACTGCCACATTCCAAAATTGTGTGTCATTGCCACATTCTGAAACTAAGTGTCACCACCACATTCCAAAATTGTGCGTCACTGCCACATTCCAAAACTGTGCATCAGCACCACTTTCTGAAATTATACATCCAAACCACGTTCTAGAGTTGTTTCAGTGCTACATTCTGAAGCTGTCACCACCACATTCTAAATATGTGCATCACTGCCACATTCTGAAACTGTGTTACTGCCACATTCCTAAATTGTGTCTCATCACCACATTCCACAATTGTGCATCACTAGGAGGCAATATAGCTCAGTGGTTAAGAGCACTAAGCTACAAACCTGGAGACCTGGGTTTGAATCCCACCAGCCCCCACTTGCATGCTCTGTGACCCTGAGCAAGTCACTTAACTTCCTTGTGCTCCCAGATCGCACCTGGAAACAAGCTCTGGCTTTGTGTGCCTTTCCTGGTTAAACAATGCTCCCTTCCCCCCACCATATTCTGAAATTGTGCAGCACCACCACATGCCAAATGAATGCATCCAAGATGCATTACAAAATTACTTATCCCTGCCACCTTCCACAACTATGTGTCTCCTGCATTTCAAAACTGTGCATCTCTGCCACATTCTGAAAGTATATGACACCACCACATTATGAATGCTAGTGTCCCTGCCACTTTACAAAATTGTGTGTCCCAGCTACTTTCTGAGATTGTGTCATTGCTGCATTCTACAGTTGCAATCTGATGGCACTTAGAAATATCATCCCTGCAGTATTCAAAAAATTGCACACATTTTTGTCATTCTGAAGCCATGTTTGCTGCTGTATTCCACCCCCCCACACACACACAATCACATTTTTAAGTACTGTACCTTGCATCTACACATTATGGAAATGAATGCCCTGACCCACCCAGTGTCAACTTTTCTTTTTCAAAAATTTGCTACAGCTGCAGTTTTATGTAATGTGGGAGAAATAAGTCATATAAGGTAGCCTGCAAGAAGGACTAGGCTGTGAGTTCTGGTTCTGACATCATCAATAACTCTTTACTGAAACTGGCTTTATTGAACAAATAGTGAATTTGTGGTTACAAAATGACTTGTAATATTTAAACAAAGTAACTTAGAGATCTCATTTTTGGCATGATGCTGATTAGGGATTTGCTGATCCAAATTCTGAATTTATTGAAGCTAGCAATTTTGGCTGGACTCCCTCTTTAAAAGGTAATCACACAGACAAACTTAAACATGTAATCAGAATGGTAACTAAAATATGATTACAATATAACTTCAGTCTGCTACACTTAAATGCACAGACTGGCAACTCTTTAGATGATGTTCCATGTATGCATTCCAGTTTTTCATGAACTTACAGGTTGATAAACATACAGTCTAAAATTGTGAATTGATATATTTATTTATTTATTGAATTTTGTTGACCCAGTAAGCCCACTGGGCCTAGAAGTCCCTTTTTCAGGGGTGACTGGGGGAAGGGGGGAAACAGATGGTAACCAACTGAAATTGAACCAGATTAAGCTGTATATAACTGTACACAAAAAATATTTCATTTGCATAATTACGTCTTGGCGTTATAATAATAATTGTGACCAAGAAACAATGGTATTGGTTTTACAGTTAATGCCTAGATAACATGTATTTGCAAGTGTGCACAATTATATTTACCAAATATCAGTACTGTAGCTGTGATATCAGTTCTCATTCAGAAATCAGTCCCACATGAACTTACTGCTTACTAAACATGCACTTACTGCTTACTAAACATGCAATCTAATAATGGACCCTGTTTACACAGGTGGCAGGGAATGTGTCAAATGTCCATACCCAAGCCTGTCGATCAACAGCAGCCATCCAGTCAGATAGACTGCCCACCAGCAGACTGGATCCTGCACCCTGTGTAGAGTGGAGAATTGTGGGATATGGCTGGTCCTCCCAGTACTGCTGTTTTCCAGTAAGGGAACCTACTGTCTACCCATGCTCACTGCCATGCCCCCAACCCTCATGGTATAGTCAGAGGGCTGGGGTAGCTTGCTGTGAAGGATGGTGCCATGGCTGCCACCCCATTCAGCTGGTGGAAAGGGAATGTAATGGCTAAGGAAGGGTCCCTGCATGTGTATTCTGCACCACCCACCACCACTCCACACAGCAGATTGGGGATAAAGCATGGCATGTAGCCATGCCCCACCTCCAGCTGCCAACCTGGGCAGTAGCTGGACAGGAGTGGGGTGCAGAAGAGATGTGGGTCAATGGAACAGAAGCAGCCATTTCTTAATAACTACAGCATTGCTACAAGCCAATAAGTAATTATGTAAATTATTGATTTTTATTGTACGAGTAATCAGTGTAGTTGTAGAGCAATTAACAATATTAGATTGCATGTTAATTAAGCAGCAAGTCATGAGGGAATGATTTCTGAAGGAGAGCGTACATCAGAACTATTGCATTGACATTTGATCAATTTAAGTCTATAGTAGTTACACCTGTCTTCTTACACATTATTTTAAGTGTCTGTTACAATGACAATGAGTAATTATGCAAATGAAATATTTTTGTGTACAGCTGTATATCAATTCACAATATTAGACAGCATGTTTATTAATCTGTAAATTCATGAAAAACTGGATTACAGACATAGAACAGCATCTAAAGAGTTGCCAGTCAGTGCATTTAACTGTAGCAGACTGAAGTTACATTTTAATCATATTTTAGTTACCATTATGATTACACTTTTAAGTTTTTCTGTATGATTACACATAGACTGTTGAAAGAGTGCACAAGACCTGTACTCATATGTAGTTACACTTGTAAGAACAAACTTAATAATGCCGAAAGTAGTGACATAGTTAATAGACTTGCAGTTTCAATTTGCAATAGCTATTACATGTGTAGGTGCACTTGCAAGAACACATTACATAATGCCAGAAGAGATACAGTGGTAGTGGCACACCAGACTTTCAGTTGCACTTTGCAACAGCTATTTAATGTGTACTGACACTTGTCAGAATGAATTGATTTGTGCCAAAAGAGAGACAGTAGTAGTTGCATGTGCAACTATTACTTCATGCAAAGTGTGTAAGTACACAATATGCAAATGTGAAACTTGTTAACAACTACATAGTAGTTACAGTACAGTTACAGTGTAGTTACTTCATGCAAACTGTGTGTAACTACACAACATGCAAATGTGAAACTAGTTAACAACTTTATATTAATTACATGTAACTGCACTGTAGTTATAGTGAAGTTATACAGTAGTTACAATGTAGTTAATGACACTTAAAAAAATGTTACCAAGAGAATGTATGGGCATCCATACATAGACAAGTCTGTGTCTTCATCTCGAGTTTTCTGTGGCAACTAGGGAACCTCTCGAGCTGCACTCTCGAGGTTCTTGGTTGCCATAGAAAACTTTCAATGCAGACACAGGCTTGTTGTGTATGGCTGCTCATACATTATAGGGAGGTGGATGCTTGGAACAGCCTCCCAGGGAAAGTAGTGGAAGCTAAAGTGGTCACAGGATTTAAGAATGCATGGGATAGACACAAGGGACTCTTAGAAGCAAGAGAGGAGTGTAAGCCAGAGTCCACATAGTGACTCAGGTGGCACTATAGGTAGGGAAATTTGGGTACACTAGGTGGGCCAAGTGGTCTTTATCTGCAGACAACTTCTATGTTTATGTTTCTATGTGTTATAGTTGAGCCTCACAGCTGCACCCTATATGGGTGAGCACTTCATAGTAGTTTTTATCCCCATTTTCTGTGCTATTACTGAGCTTAATAGCTGCACCCTATCCGGGTGAACACCACAAGTTGTCTTAATATTTTGCTAACTGAACCTGTTGCTGGAAATCCACATCAGCTAGGTTTAGCCTTATTCTGTGGCCTGTATAGAGATAGGGTTCAGAGGAGAGTCAGTCAGTTGTAGTGGCTGTGGGGGGCTCTTCTCTAGGGATATACTCTGGATGAGGGGGCACTGCCCCATGTGCAGGACCATAGCACAGCTCCAGGTTTAGCTAGTGGCAGCAAGGGTAGAAATATCTCAGCTGCATCACCAGTTCAACCAGCCCACACCCCACATCCACACTCCTCCAGAGACCCACTGGTCCACAGAGATGGAGAGTGGTGGGAGCAGGAGAGTGAGGGGCAGGGGTAGCCATAAAGGGGCTGGCCAGCTCAACACCATCCAGATGGTGAAGTGCTTTGCACCTCTAGAAGAGGTGGCTCAGGTACCTGACTCAGCTGAATGGGGGGGGAATCCAAGTCAGTCAATGGGAAAGGGCAGGACAATGTGATGGCACCCAGGGGGAGCAAGTCTACCAGGAGTGTCATGGTGGTGGGGACTTGATAAATAGAGGGGTAGAGAGGGTGGTGGTGGGGTTGGACAGGAGGGCAAAATGGTCTGGTGCCTTCCTGGTACATTGGCCATAAGAGATTTAAACAGGATAAGGAGGATGACATCAGAGTTTAGGAGGGACCGTGCTGTGGAGAGATGGGGATTAGGCCTCACTGAGTTGGCTATGGTGGATGCATGGAGGGAGGCCAATCCTGGGGCTAAGGAATTCACCTTTTTTTTCCAATCCCCATTGGACTTGGTCCTGTATTGATTATATAATGGTCTCGAGGGGTTGGTATCAGAGGCTGTGTGCTTCTTCCTTCAGTCCAGTCTCAGTTTCTGATTATGCCCGGGTGTTGATGATGTTTGACCTAGGAAAGGGGATGGCTGCTTCTCGGGTATGGAGGTTTCCCACATAAATGTTAAGCAATCAAAAATCTAAGGACTATTTGGTTGATAGTTGGAAATACTACTTAGACACTAATGCCCTACTGCACCATCAAAATGGTCTTGTGGGAGGCAGGGAAAGCATATATGAGGGATGCAGTGGTGGCATACATGGCGCCCTTCGCAAACAAAAACTGGAGCAGCTGAAACAACTTGAGGATGCTGCTAAGAGACTTGAACTAGTGGCTTTTCTGGATCCCCAGGACACCACGTGGATGGAGCTTAAACTTGCCAGATGGTCATTAATACAGAACTAACTGGTAGTGCAACCTGGGCCCTTATTTATGCCGACTGAAAAGTTCTTGAGTAGGGTAACAAGCCCAACTCACTGTTGGCATGGTTGGTGAAAGGGAGAAGCAAACCTAACTGGATCTCAGCGGTCAGAGATAGGGTGGGTAAATTGATCTCAGATGTTTAACAGATACGGGAGCAATTTATGGATTTTTATACTAAGTTATATATGAACGAGGCAAGTACAAACCAGGAGGCTATGACTGATGTTTTTTTGACCCGAATGCAATTTCCTAAGCTCTCTAAGACCCGGCTTGAGACTTTAAATGGCCCCTTGATGATGGGGAGATTAGAAAGGCTGCTCATGGTCTTGCTGGAGGTAAAGCAGCAGGTTCAGATGTGCTCTCCATCAGGTTATAGATCATTAGAGGACACAGTTTAGACCCATGCTTAATATGTTTCAGGACTTTTGGAAGGTGGGAGAGTTACAACCCACTTGTAACTTGGCCACTATTATTCTTATACATAAAGAAGGCAAGGATCCTTCTCTGTGTTTGGCCTATAGGCCAATTTCCCAATTGAACAATGATATTAAAGTATTGGCCAAAGCATTAGTGGAGCGGCCTGAGATGGTTTTGCCATCTCTGGTGAAGGAGGACCAAACAGGGTTTATCAAAAATCAGCATTCGTATCACAGTGTGAGGCGGCTACTGGGGTTGGTAGAGCTGGAGTCTTGGCATCTGGGGGGGGGGCACTGAGTGCTCTCCCTGGATGCTGAGAAAGCTTTTGAAAGGGTAGAATGGAATAGGCTACTTGTTAAAGGTTTTGGGGAGCTTTGGCATCAAGGATCAGTTTCTGGAATATGTCAAACTGCTATATAGCAATCAGACGGTGAATTCCTTGGTGAACGGGGAGGTTACTGGGACATTCAAACACATGAGGGGCACTTGGCAGGGATGCCCTCTCTCCTCACTCCTGTTTACATTGGTGACTGAGCCTCTGGTGTTAGTGATTAGGGTGGCTGAGGATATTAAGGGGGTTCTTGGGGGCCAGGGGTGTTAAACATAAAATCTCTTTATACGCAATGTCCTGCTTTATTTGTCCAAACTGGAGAAGTCTGTTCCTCATTGACAGCTCTGATTGAGGAGTCCTCCTCCTCTTCCTCATGGTACAGAATACATTTTGACAAATAAGAGCTGTTGTGTCTGGGCAATGTGGACACTTGAGGCCTTAGTCGTTTCCAGTACAGGATAGTGTCTTCCCATATTAGATACCTAGGTATTCCGGGGGGCAAAACATTGTACTCTCTTTATCGCCTTAATTATACGCCTCTCCTTTAGAAAATTCTGTGGGAATCTCTGGACATGCAGAGCCTACAAATCTCCTGGCTAGGCAGAATAAATTTAGTCAAAATGAACATTTTGCCGAGGCTATTATACCCTATCCAGATGCTACTGATGGGACTTCATAAAAGAAACTTCCAACTTTTAGAAAGAATACCAGTCAGTTTCATTTGGCAACAGAAGAGACCCAGAATTAGCCTCCAGAGACTTAAAAATACTTTCTCTAAAGGTGGTCTAAATTATTCAGACTTTAATCTTTATCACGTGGTGGTGCAAGCCCAAATTTGGAATGGGTGTCCTTAGATCAGGATTGGGTGGCGGCACCACATTACTACTTATCTGGGGTGGGGGAAGGGTCCACATCATGCAGGAAATGCCTGGAATACTCTAATTGAAAACTTGTTGGAGGCCTAGGAGAAGAATAGATACTTTTTGAGAGATATGTCTGGGGATACTTTGTTGGACCCAGTCTTCACTAACCTGGAATTCCTCCTGGGACTTCAGGACCACAGCTTTCAGGAATGGGAGGCTGGAGGGGTTCATTGCCTGGGGGATCTTTATGGTAGTCAGAGATTAAAGATTTATCGAGAGCTCATGGAGGAGTTAGATATCAGGTCCTCTCAGAATGTTTTCTGTCTGCAAGTGAGAGATTCGGTTAGATGGTTAGACCATCTTCAGCCACAAGATTCTCCTCTCTATGTCCTGGAGAGGGGTATCTTGCAAGCAAGAGTTGACCCCAAGGGGGCAATGAGCATTAAACATTATCATAATATTAAAGAAGGGATGCCTGATACCTCTCCGAAGATCAGGGCCCTTTGGGAACATGACTTGGAGGATCCAATACCAGAGGGTGTGTGGAAAGAGTTACGTAAATCCCATATAATAATAATAATAATAAATTTTATTTCTAAAGCGCCTTTCAATTTTCAAGGCACTGTACAAAACAAGTAATACAAGTCAAGCATTATAATTCAATATAAAACACAGATAAAACTACAGTCTCATGGGACTTAGTATTTGTAATCACTATAAAGAAGCACAATTTAGATTTCTGCATTGGTTATACCTCCCCCAAGTGATGGTAAGCAAATTCCTTCTAAATGTATTGCCACTTTGTGGGAGATGTGGCGAAGGAAAAGGTACATACTTACACTGTTTTTGGCATTGTCCTGTCCTCCATCAGTATCAGGTTGAGGTAGCCCCATGTATTTCCCAGATAATGCATCTCAGCATTCCAGTAAACCTTAGGGCCATACTACTTGGCTGGAAGTGAAAGGCACAGAAGATTGGTAATTCTATCTCAGACCTGTTAGGATCATGTTTGTTATGGCTAGGTGCTGTATCCAAAATATGTGGGTTTCCCATGTACACCCTACAGTGTAGATCTGGAAGGACTTGCTTTTCAATATGCTCCAATTAGAGCATTTGATGTATGACCTGAAGGGCTGGTCAGTTTGAACAAAAGTGGGCCTGGTACTTGGATTTGCTTACCCCTATTGAGCAAGCGACAGTAAAGTTGAGTTAAGGTTGGCTTCTGGTTGGGCCTGGGAGAGGTTTTCTTTGCTTTACATAATGTACTTAAGTTTTTCACTGGGGCATGGCTGCTCTCACTCTCACTTCCATTCACATTTTCCCTCTTCCAGAAGAGTGCCAGTTTCTGACCCGGTGGATAGTGAGAAGCAATGCTAGGCTCGGGACCTGTGGTCACTTGCTTAGTATATGACATTAGTCTAAGGAAGTTATGCTTCTGTATGTGTCTGTCTATGTGTCAGGTGTTGGTTGCTTGTTTATACTGTATATTTGTGGTTGTCTCAGGTATCAGCGATATAGTGCACCACTGTATTTATTTGCTTATCTACTCAGTGTAGATTTTTAAATTGGTGCTGGAAGTGATATTTTTATGTGATTGACTTACTGTGCTGATACAGTGTTGTACTGTAAATGTTTTATGGAAAATGTCTGAATAAAAATATTTTTCAAGAAAAAAAAGAATTAAGAAAGAAATTCCACAGCGCATTTAAGAAGCAGAATTGCCATTCTGCACAAATTCCTCTGGTTGAACTCTGCATTTTGAACAGCTCTAATTATGAAGTATATACTAGGCAGATACTGAATACAGACACAAGAACAAATGAAGATTGTGTTAAGGACCTTTACAGTACTGGACTGGAGCAGATCCAGTCAATGGTTAAGAGAAGGGGGTCATGAAGAAGGGCATATTCAGGTCTCTTGGAAGGGCATTTCTAGGGCTAAAAGCTGTAAATTACATAAGCCAACTCCTGTCTTCTTCTGTTCATTATAACACTTTCAATCTCCCCTACCAAACTGCTTTGCTACTTTCCCCTCTCCTCTACTGTCTCACTCTGCCTTCATCCTCCATTCCATTCCTCATCCATTTCCCACCTCTCCCCACCTAATCTGTTTTCCCCCGGCCCTCACCATATCCTCCCATCTCAAAACCCCATGGAATTTTCCCTTCCAGCAAACCAATGACAAGGCCCTATAGCTGCTCCTGTTTTCTCCACCTATTCTCTCTTATACCTTCCTCATCTACTCAGCACCTAGCCTCTGTTGCTACCAGTTTCTCTTTCCATAGTAAGCTACCTTTCCACTTTGTTCACCCTTCGTAATATACTTATTGCTTAATGTGATTGAATTTTGTAATTTTAGTTACAAAAGAGCTGAACAACATTTCTGTATCCAATGTAATTTTGTAACCACTGTCTGTATTGTTTTGCTGTATTTGTGTTGTATGTTGTTGACGTGGAACCTCTGTAAACAAGCTTATAGCTCACAGGTATTAATCCGAGAACTGAATAAATAAATAAATAGTTAAATTCAAATGAATATTTCTAGAAGCTAAAAATAAAAATTAGGCATTGCAAGCTTGATAAACATGTTGATTGTAGGATAGTAGCTGTCAGAGAAAAGGGTAATGAATTGTTGTTGATAATAAGGAACATTACCAGTTAGAGCCTTATAAATAATCACAAACCAGTACTTGAGACAACTAATCTTTATGGAATGCAGTTTAACCAGTCTAAAAAAAGCAGTGATGAGTTAGTATGGTGCACCAGTAACAAATCTAACTTTTTAAATTGAAATGTGTTTAGCTTGGATAGTCTAGCTGAGATACATTTTGTTTACAGTGGAGTCCCTTTCCACAACTGGGTGCGCTAGAGCACTAGGAGGTTAAGGGACTTCCACAAGGTCGTGCAGTGAGAATTTGGCTATAGCAGGGCTTGAACTTGCAGTCTCCCAGGTACAATAATCTGTAATTAATTAATCCATTAATGACTAGGACACGCTTCTTCAGTTAAGTGACATAATGGGCCCAATTCCCAAACGGGTTATGCATGTCGCAAGGTGACTTGTGCCAAACCCAATGGTGCAAGTAGCACTTTGTACCATGCATTACACACTGGTATTCCAGAAGTCAGCCTGCGACATGGCACAGGCTGCCTGTGCCAAAGGTGGGCTATGCCACTGGCTACGCCAAAAATAAACTGCAACATGATGCAAGGAGGTGTAAGGTAGCTGTTATGCCTGATTCCAGGAAGGAGGTTGACAGAATAGCAAATGTGCTATCCCAAGTAGGACCCTGGAATACAGTGGTCTAAGTACAGTTAGACCAGCTATTAGCTGGTCTGACCATACCCTGCATCCACCATGGGTGTATCTCTGCACCTGGTGCCCCAACAGCCACCACCACAGTTACACATAGGACCCCATCCATCACCCATTGGCAGGACAGTCCTCTGTGGGCTGCTGGCACCCCCACACCCTCATCCCTGGGTATTGCCCCACAGGGCAGTTCACATCCCCAGTGCAATGACATGCCACTATTGGCATGCATGCCAAGCACTCCATGGTAGTCCTGTGACCCCTCCACCCCCCTCCAGCCCTGTGAGGCATTGTCATGGTGTTGGAGCAGGGCATTGGGGGGGGCCATGCCATATGAAACCTGCGCCCTGTTGGAGGGCGGTAATGCGGCTTGCAACACCCTGTGTAGGTGCTTCCTTCCTGTAGCACAATGCTGGAGGTGCCACAAGTCACAGGACATAGTCGGTGGGGACCCTGCCTGTTCTGAAATTGGGTGAAGGGTCCTCAGCATAGAGGCATATGTCACAACTCACAAGCGCTGGCGAGTTGCGACATACATCTTGGAATCAGGTCCCAAGTGTTCACTGCCCCATTATAGTCAATGACTAGTAAAGTACAAAACTAAGACTTGCTTCAGAGCTGTTCTTTGCAATTAACAATTAAGCAATAAGGCACAACAAGGTGTGCACTGAGCTGTGCTAATGGTTCATCGCAGCTGGATTGA
This sequence comes from Neoceratodus forsteri, assembly GCA_016271365.2. Classification (NCBI taxonomy): domain Eukaryota; kingdom Metazoa; phylum Chordata; order Ceratodontiformes; family Ceratodontidae; genus Neoceratodus; species Neoceratodus forsteri. The sequence goes on along the minus strand of CM028135.1, from coordinate 499,081,185 downwards.
AGTGCAAACTGAGGGCTTTCACCACCCTTAAGGGCCATTATACTACAATAATGCACACCTTGGAGTGCATTATTGAGGTTCTGAAATGAATCCATTTTCTTTAGTAGAGACGTCAATCAACAAATATTTTTTTTATTTAAATAAGTAATTTTGTTTACAGTAATAAAAAAGTATTAAAATGATATAAAAGAAAAATGTTTCTACTTTGTAATTGCAATGTTGATGTATGACCAGTAGTTTGGCGCCAACACTGCATGTTGGCTTCAGTTCCCAATAAGAGCAATATAATGGCCGTTAGGAGTGGCAGTTAAAGAGAGCTGCACAGAGGTTCAGAGAAACAGTACAAAAACACAGTTGCAGAAGGGTAAGGCCATTTGTTTTATATGGTTTGTTTCAAATTGTTGCTAATTAGTTAAGCATATTGATGTCAGTGCTACCATGTTTTGTGTGGGCATTTCTGACATAGGTTGTGCCAGTGTAGTGATTCTATGGGTAAACTGGTCAGGATAGGTAATGGGTCTTCCTCCAGTGCTGTTGTTCTGAGATATAATCACTGGGTTCTGTTCTCCTCATCCAATTGGATTTCTGGATTTCTTCATACCCATTTCAGAAAGGGGCCTATGTGGTATAATTAGATTAAGTAATTTACTCATGCTAGGCTGGTTCATATCACTAGGTGAGGGTTGAAATAACAGTAATATAGTAATTCAAAGTCAGAAGGGACTCCAGGGCCATCATGTTCACCCCCTGCTGTACAATCAAGGATGAAATAAGTGTGCAGTATAGACATATACCAGTTTATAGGGATTCCTAACCCACTGTACTACCAGGATACCCGGTGATTACCTTGACAAGTAGAAATCTGTCCAGGCTTACCCTAAAGGCCTGAACTATATTCATGAACTCTGCCTTTGCTGATAACCTGTTCCATAGGTTCATTATCCATTGGAATAGTAAGCACCTTTAAATGTTACCCCGACTTGTTGGTACCCTTGAGTATGCAAGAGACTGAGATCATGTCCCATTTCAGCCTCCCTTTTTCCAAGGTGAACATTTGAAAAAGCTAGTGTAGTGCCTAACATTAACATTAACTTTCATTATAAAAAGTGCAAACAGAATTTAGCAATCTGATTGGGTCACAAACATTCTTAGTCCTAAGATTAAGAAAGCAATAAGACACAACAGAGTGTGAGTAATAGTGTGATCACCACATGCTAAATGGTTTAATGAGACATGAGGCCACAGGCCAAGTGCCTTATTTGCCCTGGAACTGCGATGATCACATTACTACCCACACCTTGGAGTTTCTTACTGCACTGATCATATAGCAGTGTTTACCAAACCAAAGTAACTGACCCACAGAAAAAAAAAAAAAAAGAGTTCAAACATCAAACTAGTTCATTTTTGTGGGTCAAATATCATTATGCGGAAGAAAATATTACCAAAAATTTCAACATATGCACATGACTTTGTTATTTTTTAATATTTTTACACCAAATTTTCAACTTTGCTTTCTTATGACTCGCCTAATGAACCCAGTTAGTGACATTTTTCAAATCTCATTTAAAACACCATTTCATGCCACAACTGTGAATACATATCTTGGCCAAGATTTGAAAAACAACAGCTGTCACTTTCATGAAGGTTGTGTGACAAATTGCTGTCTTGAAAGTTTTAGGTCAAAATGTTGAAAATTACATAAGTTACAGTATGAGTGAGCATTGAAACATATTAAAATATGCTCAAAATTGTTTTAGTTTTGTAACATTTTTACCCAGATTTTCAACATAGCTTTCTTATGACCCAGCCTAATGAACCCAATGAGTGAAGGTTTTTAAATTCTGGCCAAAACACCATATTGTGCCACAAGTGTGAAGACATGTTTTAGCTAGGATCTGAGGCATGACAGCTGTCACATTGATGAGGTGGTGTGAAAAATAGATATATTGAAAATTCAGGTCAAAATATTGAAAATTACCAAAGTTGTAAGTGAAAGTTGAAAAATTTAAATGTATGCTCATAACAGCATTCTCTTTTAATATTTTTACCCCAAATTTAGAACATAGCCTTCTTTTGACCCTACCTCATAAACAAGGATAGTGAAAATGTTTAACTCCCACCGAAGAGGTGATTTCATGCTGTGACCACAAAATCACCTTTTGGGAGGGATTTAAATAATTTCATCACCATTGGTCATGAGGCGGTGTCCCAAACTGGTCATGTTGAAAATCTGGTGTAAAAATATTCAAAAATGACAAAGTTATGAATATAAGTTCAAACCCATTGAAATGCATTAAACTGGACTTATTTTCTCATATCGCAGTCACTGGGTGAAGGAGCAAGATGTGTCTTCCATCAGAAAGTGGATATACTTCACTGGACATGTTCAGGTGAGTGAAGGTGTGTGTGTGAGGTGGCGAGGGGTAGTTGGTGCTGAGTGTGGGGTTGGGGTGGGTGGAGGGTCAGGAGTCATCAGCAAAATACATCAATGGTTGGTTTTCTGCTTTTCTGATTCTATTTACTCAAAAACAAAAAAAGAGACTATGAGGAACCATTTTTTTTTTAAAATTTACGTGTACAGGGTGACACGGCGGATTGAGCATTCCACTGCTAGAGATGTTTGGCAGCACTGGGGGGGTGGGCACTTCCATGTCTGCATATATGAAGGGGGGTTGGGTCTGCACAACATTGGGAGGAGGAAGGGACTTGTGTCAGTCACCAGGATTCACAAACTGGCAGTGTCCACTTCACAGTGAGAATTATTGTTTTTCTTTCCTTACACAATTTCAAGTAAAGCATTCAGCATGTCCTCACTGTGGTGTTAATTTAGAAAATCTACTGTGATTGTGCAATCAGCAATAATAGAAATAGTGTTTTCATTTTCAAAGTGCTCAGCTGTACGCACTGAAGCCATGGCTGGCAGCTCAGTAGAATTTTGTATCGAGACAGAAAGTCATCTTTTTTTCCCAGGTATGTAATTTGAGTGATCACTGTCAAACAAGAAGGTGTGAAGGGTCTCTTCGCACTGCAGATGAAAACTGACTTTTTGGACATCGGTCATTCCTGCTCACTTTACCGGACAGCTTACGGGACACAAAAAATGGTGGCTATTTCAAACTGTAGTGGAACATGGGTGAGAGGGGGCACAATGATTTCTATGTTTGTGGTTGGGCACAGTAGTTGGAACTCATTTATGCCCATTGGTAGTAGTGTCATCAACCAAGGACCTGCAGCCTATAAACTCACAGCTTTATTCATAGCCATATAATAACTACTTGCAAATTAGAGGTTGGAGCATCATCAGAATTATAAGTGTCAGTGGCTCAGCAGGCAGCACACTCACCTCTGAAGCAGGGAGATCAGAAGGCTGTGGGTTCTATCCCCAGACAAGGCACTTGGGTTAATATCCCAATACTGACACTGCAGTGCAACAGAAGGGGGGTGCTGCACTCCTGAGGTGCCATCTTTCAGATGAGATGTTAAACCAATGTCCCATCTGCCTGTCCTGGTGGTAGTTCAGGTGGATGTTAAAGATCCCATGTCACTTCTCAAAAAGAGTTGGGGAATTTTGCCCGGTGCCCAGGCCAAATATCCCCCCAGTCACTAAAAATACCACCAACAGCTTAATCTGGTTCAAAGTCAGTTGGCATTCATTTGTATCCCCCTTCCCCATGTCGTGCCTGAAAATAGGCAGAATTTATCTAGTGCACTTACCTCGACAATAAAAACTAAATAAATAAAACAATAAATAAAAGAAGGCACAGCAGATCCATGCTCTATAATGAGAAAATAAGATCTGTTTAAAATTCCAAGAATTCTAAAGAAAACTGTCATACAGACATTTAAATTACAGACAAGTTAACTGTTGTAGGCAGTGTGTACATACTGTTCTATCTAGAATCAAGCTTTTTTGTTTCAAAAATTATTTTAAACTGTTTTTTTTTTCATTTAAAGGACAACTGCACTGAATCTGTCAGTTTTCCCACTAGAAGCTGTTTTTTAAATACGGGTCCGAATTCTGTTATTGCTCTAGCTATCCATGCTTTTTAGTTTTCCTGGTGGGTGGTTCTGGTTTAAATGATGCTGGTAAGAACCATTTTAGAACTGTAGGACTTAGTTTATGCCCCTGTTCTTGTCTTCTCTTGTTGGCACAATACATCATGTTCTGTTATGGAACTCTGAAGTTTTGAGGGCTATAGTGCTGAAGTAGCTTGGCTCAGGTAGCTTTTCCTTTCTGTTGCTAGTAACCTTCTGGACATTTCTGAGCTACCCTCAGCTAGGATCACATTACAGCAGTGCTAAAGTAGCTTGGCTCATGTACTGTAGTTTTGCCTTTCTGTTGCTAGTAACCTTCTGGAAGTTTCTGAGCTAACATCAGCTAGGATCACATTCCAGGTACTTATGTTTGTATTGTTATGTGTTCTTTCACCTAGCAGCAGTTCCTAAATTTGTTTAATTTGTTTAATACATTTTATTTTGTGATTCATATCGTAACTTTAGGATTTATATTTCAACATACACCCAGGCCCCATCCTCTATTAAATGCTCGAGAAAGGCAGAGCAGGACACAGTGGACAAAACGCCAGAAAAAGCAAGCAGCAGATGAAGAAAAAAGTAACCCCGAACTTCACCATCCACAGGAGGATATTGAACTGAGGTGGAACAGAAACTTTCTTCAATGGGTAATGCAAACAGACGGTAGGAAGGGGGCAGAGGTACAAAGTCACAAATACCAGGTGGGACCCAAACTACAGGTTAAAAATTATATGGAACTTGGACAGGGGACAGGGAAGGGTTACAGCTGCAGAAATGGTCTAATTCTATTGCCAATTTATTTATTTATTTATTTTTTTATTTATTAAATTCTCGGATTACAAATACCTTTTATGGGACTAGGGTGCTTGTTAATAACTGTTTAAAGTGCCCTGTTAGTTTGCTTTCATTGCTAAAGTGCTTACTGCTTAAAGAGCTCCACTAGGCTGGGGGAGACATCCCTAAACTATTTTTATTTCTTTTCCTTCCTTTACAGATCTGTTACTATTGCTAATTGATTACTTGAGAAGGGATAAGAGGGGTCAAGACTGTCTTTATTATTAGCCCTTGACTGTCTTTGTTTACTAAATTGGTTGCATTTCTTGTGTGTAGGGGGGGGGACGAGGAAGGTTCAAGCTTACTCTTTAGCTAATGAGAAGCTTTCTGGCTGCTGCTGCTTAAGGGGCTTGATTAGTCAGAGAGGTTGATAAGGCAGCCCCAGACTGATTTTCATGCTGAACTGTTACCACTGTTAATTGATTACTACTGAGAGGGAAAGGGGCACAAATGTGGAGAACAAGGGAGGAACCAGCTTGTCCTGGGGGGGGGGGCCCATGGTAGGTGGGGCTGGCAGCAGAACAGGGGCTGGCAGATAGAGCCTCATTGGTAGGGGAGGAGGGAAATCACTGGAGAATGAAGGGCAGCAGGGGACCAGGAGGATGGAGGATAGTAGGATGTAATAGTTGTGGAGCTGCGATATTAATGAGCAATCTGTGGAAGTTAGGTGAGTGCCCTATTTGTCAAAAACTAAGGTGGATGGAGGCCAAATTAACATGGTTAAAGATAGAGTTTGAGAGGAGAGAAAGGGAGGAGCACAAATAGAAGGCTGGCAGAGAGATGGGTATAAAAAATGGGAGGATGGATGAGGGGCAAGATGGTGGGAAGGAGAGAGGGGGATCAGAATGGACAAAGGATGAAGAGCTCATGAACAAGAAAGCAGTGAGGAAAGTGTACTCAACAGGAGTTATACAGTGGAGTCAAACAGGTACTGGCCCCTGGCTGGGCTTATGGAAAAGGAGGGGGTGAGTGGGAGAGATGCACATGTTAACAGAGGACTAAGCCTTAGGAAAGGAAAGGAGGACAGCACAGGGGAAGGGCATATAGGGAGAGCACAAGGGAGGAGAAGCGAGGGTAGAGCACAAATAGGGGGAATGGACAAGGCGGGTCAAGAAGGGTATGCAACAAGCAGGGAGAATTGAGGGGAGGGCTTGGAGAAGATAAGGTGGAGGACATGGGGAGGCAGGATCCAGGATCCAGCACTGGGGCCCAGAAGAGGGAGGATGGTCAGAAGGGAATAGGGTGGATAGCTAGCAGCAAGGAGGATGGGAGAAAGAGGGAACAGGAGGGCAACTTGGAGAGGAAAGGGAGCAGATGGGGACAACACTACCAGGTGGAAGGAGCGCGAGAGACCCAGACAGTAGAGGTGAGGCACTCTCGGGGATAGAACATGCAAAAGCAGTTATAGTGTATGAGGATTCAATCATAAAGTGGATTCATTGGCTAAGGAAGAAAGTAGCTTTTAAGGGAAGGTCAGTTTTTTGTGACCAGGAATGGAGGCCAGAAGGGCGCTCCCTCGGATAAAGGACTGCATTAAGTTAGTGGGAGGTAAGCCACACCTAGTATTGCAAGTAGGAAGAAATGACTTGGCTGGGAAAGAAGTGGAGGGGCTTCAAAGGAGTTTCAGAGAGCTAGCAGAGGGATGCAAAGGGCTTGTCAGTTCCCTAGCCTTCTTGGAGGTTCTGCCGGTGCATTGTTCTAGCACAGCCAGGCAACTCAGAATAAAGGAATTTAACCTCTGGCTGAGACAGTGGTGCTGTGAAGAGGGCTTCATATGTTTGGGAGACTGGGGGGGATACGTGGATAGATGAGCACCTGTATGCAAGGGACAGGCTGTACATAAGCAATGCAGGGGCTAGATTATTAAGAGTGATACTGCAGGGGTACATAGATGAGAGACTGGGGATCAACTTAAATGTAAACTAGATAGGGGAAAGTGTGACATTAGGGAAGGAGGGGAATCTCGGCCTAATGGAACTAATGTAGCTCGAACTCTCCCAATGTGGGTGAAAAGAGACAGCAGGAGGAAAGGAGATCAAAGGGGTGGGATGAGACGAAAGGGAATACTGGCCAACTCCAGGAGTCTAAGAAATAAAATGGGTGACTTACTGTAGAGGCAGTGGTGGGAATAGATGATCTGGACCTAATAGCAATAACTGCAACATGGTGGATGGATTGCCACAGTTGGGAGGTGCAGTTACAGGGGTTCAGTCTTTTCCGGAGGGATAGACTGGGGAAAAAGGTGGGAGGGGTAGCCCTGCATGTAATAGATGGGATTAGAGCAGTAGAAGGTAAAGAGAAGAAGGATCTGCTGAGATCCTTTGAGTCACCTTAAGTAGGAAGGAGGGGGAACAATAAGGATAGGGGTGTTCTATAGACCATTACATCAGGGAGAGAAGGTGGATAGGGAAATGGCTAGGGATATACAGGGGAAGGCCAGCAAAGGGGAGATCCTGGTGGTAGGAGACATGAACCTACCTGATGTGGACTGGCAAATCCCATCAGCCACATCCAAAAAAAAGCAGGGGCTTGTTAAAATCCATGCAGGATGCATTCTTGCACCAGCTAGTAAGGGAACCAACTTGGGGGGAGACGACACTGGACATAATTTTGACTAATGGGGACAGCATGGAAGATGTAGAGGTGGGGGAAAATTTAGGAGACAGTGACCATTGGATGGTCAGGTTCTCCCTCCAGGCAGGGTCAGAGATGGGTGGGTCAGCCACCAAGGTACTGGACTTCAGGTGGGCAAATTTTAGGAGGATGAAGGAAATTTTGAAGAATGAACTTAAAGGGAAGCAAAATCTAAACGAGGTAGAGCTTCAGGGGGCAGGAAAGGAAGGTATCTTTAAGTCCATGGAGCAATTCATCTAGAGGATAAGCAAACAGAAAAGAGGGAGGAAACCCCTGTAGTTCACGCAGAGGTTAGGGAGTCAGGTAGAAAAAGAAGGCATTCAAAGTCTACAAAACTTAACAGGGGTTAGGGGAAAGAGAGGTCTATAAGGTAAAGATTAAGGAAGTGGGAAAAACAATTAGACGGGCAAAAGCATTAATGGAAGAGAAAATAGCTAGGGAGGCAAAAAGGGGGTACAATAAATTATTTCGGTATGTGAGTGACATGAGTAGAACCAGGCAAGGGATTCTATGACTTAAGGGAAGGGGGGTGCACTAGTTGAAGGGGATGAGGAAAAGGTGAATCTACTCAATGAATACTTTGTGTCAGTATTCATGGTCAAGAAAGAAGGAAGAGGGCCTGTATTAAGCCGAAGTGAGAGGGTGGGTAAGGAGGTGGACACAAGCCCCTTCATGGTGGCTAGGGTGTTGGAGGAGCATACTGGGTCATAATGTCATACACTTAATAGTGTACGGCATTATGTGTAAACACCTGGACCTGTGCGCTCTCTGTGTTGGACTCCCCCAGAGTTAGAATCCTAAGTGGAGGGGGTCCGGCGGGCAGAGCCCCCCACAGAACAAAAGGTTTTACGAAATTGCGAAATGCGATTAAGTTGCACGGAAGAATACTGGGCAACATTTTGACTCCATGCCTTGGAGGAGCTGGGGAAAATAAAAACTGACAAAGCTATGGGCCCAGATCAAGTCTGTCCCAGGGTACTAGGTAATTATGGGAGGAACTGGCAGCAACTCTTACTATGTTGTTTAATCTATCTCTTGAAGCGGGGAGGGTCCTGGGGGATGGAAACAGGTGGAGGTGGTGCCACTGTACAGGGAGGGGTGTAAAGATGAGCCAGGCAGCTACTGCCCAGTTAGTCTCACCTCTGTGGTAGGCAAATTGATGGAAGCTCTCATAAAAGAAAGACTGGTACAACACCTAGAGGAGGAAGGACTAATTGATGACACCCAGCATGGGTTCACAGGTGCTAGGTCATGTCAGACCAACCTGACAATTCTTCAAGGGTGTAATGGAGATGTATGATCAAGCAGGGGGGGGAGCAGTAGATGTGGCCTACCTGGATTACAGGAAGGCGTTTGATTCCGTTCCCCATAAGAGGCTGGTAAGCAAGTTAAACAGTTTAGGAATGGGATCCAAGCTTACAAATTGGGTGGAAGATTGGCTGGGGGGGACTCAGAGAGTAGTGGTCAATGGGAAGCACTCCAGGGAATGAGAGGTGATGAGCTGGGTTCCAGAGGGATTGGTGCTGGGACCTGTATTGTTTAATGTATATATCGGGGACTTAGCAAAGGATCTAAATAGGGAGGTGTATCTGTTTGTGGATGATATGAAGGTCTATAACAGAGTGGACACTCGGGGGGGGGGGAATGGGACAGGATCTAGTCAAGCTGGAGGAGTGAGTGGAAAGGTGGCGACTTTAATTCAATGCAAAAAAGTGTAAAATAATGCACATAGGCCATAATAACCCCAGGTTAACATACTGGCTTGGGGAGGGCACTGCAGGTCATGGAGCAGGAAAAAGACCTGGGGGAATTTGGATTTCTGATATCTTAAAGGTTAGGAATCAGTGTGATCGAGTGACAGGCAAAGCAACAAGAATGTTGACATGCATAGGAATGGGCTTCACAAGTAGGAAGAGGGAGGTGATCATGCCACTGCAAAACGCTGGTAAGACCACACCTGGAGTATGGAGGGCAATTCTGGAGGCCACACTTGCAGGGTGACAAGGATAGGCTGGAGAGGGTCCAGAGAAGGGCAACCAAGATGATCCAGAGGATGCAAGGGAGGCCATACAGGGAGAGGCTGGAGGAGCTTGGTCTGTATACATTGGAGGTGATAAGGGAAAGGGGAGATGTGGTGGAAACCTTCAAATACCTGGAGGAAATAAATAAAGTAAGGGGAGGCAGCCTCTTAAGGCTGAGTGAAAACAAAACCACCAGAGGCCATGCATTCAAGCTGGAAAGGAGTAGATTTTGTGTGGATGTAAGGGGGCATTACTTCTCAGAGAGGGTTGAAAGCCCATGGATCAGGTTGCCGAGATGGGTTGTGGGGGTGGATACAGTGGATAAATTCAAAAAAAGCATGGGACGACTACATGGGCTAAACAGAGGGGGAGAAGGAGGGCAGAGAGGTGGGAGGTGAGGGGGTGGGGCTATTTCTTGGGCAGACTAGATGGGCCCAGTGGTCTTTTTCTGCCTACAGGATTCTATGATTCTATTATAAATACATACTGTTCTAACATAGTACTTACCGCCAGACTGTAAAACGGAATCACACACTGAGGTTACTAATTGGCCAGTATAAACAGAACAATAATAGAACTGGAACCAGTACTTAAAACACAGCTTCTGGGATCACGTGATGTTTCTGTGAGACGAGCAACTCCTAGACCAAGCTCCCGCTCTAGCTCTCATTCATAACCTAACAACAGCTACTAATTTCAGTTATCTACTTACCTATCAGCGGATTGTGTACTTAAAAACTCCCGGCGCGATCGGTAAACAGTTCGGGCAGCTGGCACTGAGAAAATTAAACTTAAATGCCTGCTGTTGGATTCAGGGCCTACCATTACAATGGAGGTAGAAATGCGCCAGGCCCTACCAAGACACATGCCCCCACAGACCCCTGAGAAAGGGCTGAAACTATCTAAGGGCCATTCGGGGAGTCCCTTGAAACCTACTGCCTCCACAGCAACTCAGCAAATGCTGACTCCGCTATCTGAACAAAAATTTATGGAGGAACTACAACCACTCAAAGGAGGCTCTACAAGAGATTACTGGGGAAATCAGAATGCTTAGAGGGGAGCTTTTGGACACAAACCAGGCCATTTCTGACATTGCAGCCCAAACTACCTCTTTGGAAAGCTGAAAGGACAGAATGGAACCCGAAGCAGTAAATATGAGGCAGTGGCTACATAAAATAAAATCCAAACTAGAAGACCTGGAAGGCCGAAGCAAAAATATCTTAATCTTCGGCCTTCCAGAAGATGCTGAGGGACCCATGCCTATCTTATTCCTGCAAAGGATGCTCACAAAAATCACTGGGCCTTTCCCCAACAACACTACTTACATAATAGAGAGGGCTCATCGCTCGTTGTACCCCAAACCAACAGCTGGGAAGTCCCCAAAGCCAATTATTATAACATTTCTTAATTTCTTGGATAAAACATATATTCTTGAGCAAGTCAGGAGCCTTCAGCAACTACTATGGGAGGATCACCAATTGAGATTTGCACAAGACTTACCAGCCACAGTGAGACAGAGGAGATCGGAGTACCATCCCTTAGTTTCAAAGCTAATTGCAGCAGGGATCAAGTATAGGGTATAATATCCGTCCTTGTTACATGCTGGGAAATGGCATTGCTACGATACTGCACAACAAGCAAATCCAGTTCTACACTCTCTGCTCCCCGATTTATTCACTACCCACTGATGCTACTGGAAGAGGATTTCCCTGGAATTTATTTTCATTCCATTCACCTGAAAAGGAGGATGGTTCGCCTGGGTGACTTCGAGCAATTTTGTTAAATATCCATGAGAGGGTGACAGAGACCGCGACTTCACAGATGAGAAGCTGTGTGTATCCTCTGGGTTACTTGCAAAGCTCAATCTGTAGCGAGTTTGGCTATTGATACTTCAAACTGCACCAATCCTTACTAGGAGGGACTTTCATTAAAATGATAAGTAAGCTAGTAAGCATGTTGTTGAAGAAAACCAGTCCATTTTGATTTGTGACTTTCCCCCTGTGGTCTTTGTCCTTTCTTTTCGTGCAGGAGTGATGTGCGATGGTTTTAGTTTTTATTAAGTAAGACTACAAGAGGGCAGCAGATATTAGGCACTGCAATCTTCATATTTTTTTATAAGTCCCACGGGCCTGTTTAAAAGTGAACCTTTCTTTTCCTTCTTCATTTTTGGACTTACTAAAGAACCTAAAGATACAAGTCTATGCTGACTGTTCAGACCATTTGGCTGAAATATAGGTCTGATGGGAGCTTGTTTTCTGATGTTTTCACTTTCTTTTTTCTTTTCTTTTCTCCCTTCCTATGCCAAACTTGCGATTTTCTGGGCTTATTATGTCGCCCATATTACTGCTCAGTTATGATAATATTTAAATCATGCTAGTTGCATTATCTTTGTTGGGGGATGTGGCGAGTGACAAGGTCTCTGGACCATTCTGCAGTCTAATCAGTGCACCATGTTCCGGCATAGGGTGGGGGTGAGTTCCATAACATGTGAAAATGCTTGGACTCAATGGGTTATAATAAATATGTTTTTGGGGCTGTTAAGCATTAGGGTCTATGCACCCACACAATCCATTAAGGATACTGACTATCTTGTTATGGGAAGGAGGAAGTGGGAGAATGGGTTAGTTGGGTCCTTTTTGTAATTTGCTTTCTTTTTATGTTCAATTTTTTTGCGCCTTTAACAATTACGTATATAATACATGGTGGGGAGGGGGTTGGGTAGGGGGATCATAATTACCTGGGTATTGGAACTAATATTATGGAAGGGGAATGGGGGAGGGGATATACACTGCTCACCACTGGATGTTGATGTTACAAATTACTGGGGATTTGGAATTTACCTTTATGGGCTTGATTCTCTTTTGCAGAGTACTATGGGACATTTCACTTGGTCATGGCAGCACCCTTAAAGTTCTGCTCATAGTATGTCAAAGGTGCCAAATCCCCCACTAAAAGAGCCAAGATCCTTTCACATTTCCACAGACTCAATGTTGATGTGGCCTTTCTCCAAGAGACACATCTACCCACAACACGGATTCTTAGTTTAAGATGAACATGGGCGGGTGTAGCACTGGGGCGGGTCTGGACACACGCAAATGTGGTGTTGCTACTATACTGGTAGCACGACAAGTACCCTTTAAATTGTTACAATCGGTAATCGAGCCCCAGGGAAGATATATATTACTGAGAGCTATTTTGGTCCATACAGAGCTTATATTGGGCTCTGTCTATGGCCCTGTAGGGGATGACCCACAATTCTTTACTAATCTCATGATCAGTCTGGCACCCTGGTCTATCCTTCCAATACTAATTTGTGGGGACTGGAATTTAGTCTTTTGTAATAAACTGGACAGTTCTAACCCAAGACACTCCTCCCTTACTCCTGTACAATTGGCGCTGAGGGAAATGATGGACTCCTTGGGTCTAGTAGACCCCTGTAGAACCCTTTTTCCTTCAGTGAAAGACTACTCATTTCACTCCCTGCCTCATAATACACTTTCAAGGATTGATTACTTTTTGCTGGGGATTGAGCACCTATCAAGGGTCCAATCCTGTGTTTATCTAGCTAAAGTGATATCTGACCACCACCCAACTCTTTTACAATGGTCAGTACCTACCTCGATGGATTATGATAAAGTCTAGAGGTTTAACTCCCAATTATTGAAATCTGAATACCTAATAGAGCAACTTAACAGTTTTGTAGAGAATTTCTATGAACACAATACCCCCACCATGCCAAAACTGGACGTACTATGGGGGGCACTGAAGTGCTCACTGAGAGGAGAGGTTATTCGCTTAGCTTCAATCAGGAAAAAGAAAATTTCCCAAGAATCCTCCCAACTGTTACAACAAATCAGAGCTTTAGAACAATCCCTCTCCGCCTATTCTAACCCAATAGAATTTGAAAAACTAGAGAGTCTCCATTTCCGATATAATACCCTTCTCAGCCATAAAGCCGAACACCTCCTTTTCCATTCAAAAACCACCTATTTTGACCAAGGAGACAAGGCTGGGAAACTGCTTGCTATGAGGCTCAGGGCACAGGTGGCAGATAGAATTATTTCAACCATACGGGCTTCCTTGGGTACCCTCCATACGTCTCCCAGGAACATTGCCTCCTGTTTCAAATCTTGCTACCAATCTCTTTATTCATGTTCCCCCATACCTTTTAAAAACACAGTGTTAGACCATTTTCTTCAAGGTATAGATCTCCCAAGTCTGTATCAATGCCAAATAGCTATTTTGCAAGCCTCTTTGACATTATCAGAAGTTCATAAAGCCATTGATACACTCCCATTAGATAAAGCACCAGGCAATGATGGCTATACGTCCAATTTTTACAAATCCTTCAAAGCCCAATTAAGTACTAAACTCCTCAACTTCTACAATTACATCTATAAGCATGGCCTCTCAGACCATAGTTTTACCTCTGCTAATATTGTGGTGATTCCAAAGCCAGACAAGGACCCTACAATGCTGCCAAATTACCGTCCAATATCTCTTATAAATGTTGATTTGAAGATCTTAACAAAAATCCTAGCCAATCGACTGGCTCAAGTATGGAAGACTCTGCTAAGTCCTGAACAAGTGGGCTTTCTGGCTGGGCGCTTATTGGTGGACCACCAGCGTAAAATTTCCTATCTTATTTCTGCATCCAGGGACTCTAATATTCCATTGGCTTTGGTGTCCCTGGATGCAGAAAAAAGCTTTTGATCGAGTGTCATGGGATTATCTATTTAATTTACTTCCAAAATATCATATCCCTGTACAATTTATACAGTGGATAAAACTTCTGTACTCTCAACTGTCAGCTCGTATTCTTTGTAATGGAGTTTTCTCCCCTTCCTTCACCTTACAACAGGGCACCCGACAAGGATATCCCCTTTCCCCTTACTTGTTTAACCTATTCTTAGAACCTCTTATCAGGAAAATAAATACATCAACATTAGTCAGTGGTATCCCAATCAAGCACCTTCAGTACAAATTATCAGTGTACGCAGATGATATTTTACTTCATATTACCCACCCGTCTAAATCTATACCGGCTACATTGGATATTATCCAGGAATTTGTGCGACTATCCAACTACAAATTGAATTTGTCCTAGACAGAGGTTATGCCTTTAAATAACCTGACTTTAAAAGTGGACATTCAACATCTTGGACTTTCCTGGTTAAAAGATAAGATGAGATATCTGGGCATATGTTTATCCCAATCTTACTCCAAAATGAAGCAATACAATTTAGATCAGCTAATAGCACAAATTAAAATAGACTTGAATAGATGGGCATTACTTCCCATTTCCCCTGTGGGGATGAATTAATATTATTAAAATGAATGTCTTGCCCCGTTTCCTGTATCCCCTTCAGTTGTGTAATCAGTACCTCCCTAAGGCCTGGTTCAATCATGCCCATGGCATTATATCTAAATTCATTTGGAAGTATAAATCCCCTCGTAGGGCAATGTTTAAACTACAGAGATCAAAAGAGCTAGGAGGCCTACAAGTCCACGACATTTATCTTTACTATCTTTCCATTAACTGTTCAGTTGTCTCGCAATGGTTGAACTCTGCCCCCCGATTTCTGTTCGGACCATTATTTTCCATTGTGGTTACAAATAGAAAAGTCGCTCTGTGCCTTATCCGGTATAGATATCAGGATATTACTATATCTCCCCCCCTTAACAAGGTTCCTGGACAGCTTAAAACCACTCCCATTATAAGAACCCTTTGCACTCACAAGCAACTTAATAATACTTTAAGATGCTCCCTGGAAAATGATTCCTCTCAATTCATTTTGGGTAACCCCAACTTTAAAATTGGAGGAAGAGTCATTAATCACTCTTTTTGGTCGGGTGAAGTGGGGAAAAAGTTATAGATACAACAGAGAATTGCAGGTTGTTAACATTCCCAGACGTAAAGGCAAAATACAATTTGCCTACTTCTTTCTGTTTTAAATATCTTCAAATTTCCCAGGCCCTAATATGGCACTTTGGTAATGACCCATGGGACCATCACATGGCTGGTACACTCCCAACGAGGCCTACCTCTCACCTAATTTCCTTTTACTATAAAGAGCTGCACAAAACAGTTATGGAACTAGATGTTACCCCTCACTACATATGGGATAGGATTCTCCCTCCAACACCCATGGTCCCCAGACAATGGTCACAAATCTGGAACAGGCTATATAAGGATGTCGGGTGGGATCACTACAGACTGCTCCAATTTCAGATACTACAGGATCTATATTATACTCCTGTAAAACTTTGTAAAATGGGAAAGCTTCAATCAGATTTGTGCACCAGATGTGAGCTTCAGCGAGGTACACTGTTTCACATTCTGTGGGAATGTGCTAAAGCGTCCCCTCTCTGGGAAAGTATCCACTCTAGACTTGACCCTCTGTTAGGACTGCAAAATGCTTTTCAACCAGAAATTTGCATCCTAGGGGACTCGGGGGACACTCTAATTGGAAATCAAAGGAAACATATGACCTTAATTTCCCTATGTGCTAAGAAAGTTATACTACATCACTGGTTGGACCAACAAACCCATACGTATACAGAATGGCACCAACAAATCCTCTTTGCTTTACAAGCAGAACACCTCTTGGCGAGCATTTCTAAATGAAGTAAGAAATATCAGACGATATGGGCTCCTCTGCACACCCTATTGTCATCTTAACATTCTTCACGCCCATATTAATGTCGACTTGGTTATACTAAGCTAAGCTCTGTAGACCTTAACAGTTCCAACAACAATAATCTGCTTTGTAGATTCATTGAACTTATCCCCAGATTCATGCAACATAATTTGGATCTTTTTGATGCTTCCTTTTTTCTCTCTCATCTGTTTTTCTCCAGTGGTGAATGAAGGGGGCGGGAGTGTGAGGGTACTGGTGGGGGGGATTATATTTGGGGCTTTTTTTTTCTCTTTTTTTCTTTTCTTTTTTTTTTTCACCATTAATATTCTAATTGCATTATAACTTAATCCCTTTCAACATGTTATATCTATGATCCCTATTAGTAATACTGGTATATTGGATCTAATTTGTCGGATTATTGTCTCTAAGCATTCCTATGTAATGGTGTTTTGTGTATAATTTTGTTAAATGGAAAACACAATAAAGCTTACTAAATTTGAAAAAAAACACAGCTTCTGTTGGGAAAAATAACTTACAGGTTCAGCGCAGTCCTCCTTTAAACACAGAACTGCCACATAAGCATTGATCTATTTGGATATCTATAGGGCTTTAAACTGATTGGAACAATTAAACACATACATGGTAAATGGTTGGTACATTCAAGGGGAACAAGAATTATCTACTGTCAAAGGCGACTATAAATTTTGGAAGACAGTTACAAGAGTAAACTTTTGCTGGGGTTACCATATAAGAGTGTTTTAAGCTGTGAGCCTACTGCTCTAGCTATAGAGACTCGTGAGAACTGTATAGATAACATAGTATTCCAGTCTCTCTCTTCAAGTGTAGCAGAGAGTAAGAAAGGGTAGCATAACTTAGTCAATAGCTTTTTTTCTTTTTGTCATCTGTTATTTACAACCCTTTTTTTACTTTTCCTGTAACAGTGTTCTTCTCTTGTGTTAGATATATATATCCAAT
This sequence comes from Neoceratodus forsteri, assembly GCA_016271365.2. NCBI lineage: Eukaryota > Metazoa > Chordata > Ceratodontiformes > Ceratodontidae > Neoceratodus > Neoceratodus forsteri. Next base: position 499,064,045 of record CM028135.1, on the reverse strand, counting down.
AAAGCAACTTTTGACCTTCTTTTAAGTGAAAAGCTATTTATCTACACAACAGTCATGTTTGTGATTTAATTACTAAGGTATTGTATGGTCTCCACTGTCTGAGGCAAAAACTCTGTTAGCATCCATCCCTGTGCAACAGTGACAGAAAGTCTGGTATGACCGCGGGACCTGAGTCAGAGAATGTGATGTGGGACAGTGAGTGATGGTACTTATCCCTGTCCGACAGAATAAACTGCAGGCAGCATGGGAGGGGCCATTCTACATAGTCCAAAAGGTGAGTGATGTCAATCACATGATAGAACTACCTGGCAGGAGATGCAGGTGAAAGGTTTATCATGTTAACATGATGAAACCCTACTATGATAGGGAGGAATTGGTCCTCGCTGTGTGCAGCACCCCAGAAGAGGAAGCTGAGGCTGATCCACAGGTGGACCTGCTCTGGGAGGCCTGGGCCGAATCCACCGTGGACAACCCCCCCCCAGCCAGCTGACACCAATCCAGGTGCAGGAGATTCGGGGTGTGTAGAAAGAATTTGGAGACATATTCACAGGGAAACTGGGGTACATCATGTTGCCTGAGCACCATGTTGATACTGGGACTCAGGTGCACCTGAAATAGTCTCCCTACAGGGTACCAGAGCAGGTTGAGCAGACAGTGAAAGAGGAGCTCAAGGAGAAGCTGGAACTAGGAGTAATCCAGGAATGCAGTAGCCCCGGGCCTCGCCCATGGTATTGATCCTCAAGAAGGATGGTACCACATGGTTCTGTGTTGACTACCAGAAGCTCAAAAGCTGCACAGAGTCAGATGCCTACCCCTATCCCAGAACAGATGGGACCCTGAAGCAAATGGGAGAAGCTAAGTATCTGACGACAATAGACTTAACAAAGTGCTACTGGCAGGTACCTCTGACCCTTGCAGCCAGGAAGAGAGCAGCTTTTGTCACCTCATTTGGCTTATACAAATTCAAGGTAATGCCCTTTAGGATGAAGAATGCACCCACAACCTTTCAAAGGCTGATGGATTGCATTCTGTCTGGGGTAGGTGATTTTGCACTGGCCTATATGGATGACATAGCCATATACAGTCAGACCTGGGAGGAGCACATAAAGCATGTGCGGGGGGTGTTCCACAGGATGAAGGATGGAGGGCTAACAGTCAAGGCAGAAAACTGCCAGATAGGCATGGCAGAAGTGTCTTACCATGGGCAGTGAACGCATCCATCTGGAGCCTGCCAAGGTCCATTGCATCCTGGCCCTGCCCACTCCTATGACCAAGAAACAGGTAAGGGCATTTCTGGGAACAGCGGGGTACTACCAGACATTTGTCGCTCACTATAGTGATCTGGCCAAGCCCCTGACAGATCTAACAAAGAAGGGAAAGCCAGAAAAGGTGCAGTGCACAGAGGGCTGTGAGGCTGCTTTTCAGGAGCTAAAGAAGGCCTTAAGTGGGCTAGCTTTATTAGCCAGCCCCAATTACAGTCTAAAGTTCATTCTCCATGTGGACACCTCAGATCATAGTCTGAGTGCTGTGCTGAGCTAGGTTGCACAGCAGGGGGAGGAGCACCCTGTAGTGTACCTCAGCCAGAGGCTGCTACCTAGGGGGGAGGCTTATGCCACAATCAAGAAGGAGTGCTTTAGAATCGTGTGGGCCCTTTGGAAGCTGCAGCCTTAGCTATATGGAAGAGAATTTACTGTGGTCACAGATCATTATCACCTGATCTGGTTTCATAGGTCAAGCGGGCAAAATGGAAAACTACTACGCTGGAGTTTGGTACTGTAGGCATACAACGTGACCATCCAGCACCACAGTGGTAAACAAAATGCCAATGTGGATGGGCTATCTAGACAGGTTTAACAGCATGGGTGGATACTTTGGGCACTTCCCAGCAATTGCATGATTGGCCGTCTGTCTTGGGGTTGCCAGAGTGCCAGAGTGACATGCCTTCAGCACGGGGGGGGGGCGGTGACAGAAAGGGAAACTATGTAGTTAACTGTGGGGATTTACTACACCTATTTTTTGTTCTTCTGAGTCTCACTGGGTTTTCTCCTCTGCTAACAGCAAGAAGAAGAAAAACAAATTGAAATTCTATGTCACTAGCAGGCTGCTGAAGCAACGTAGTTTATTAATAAATCTCAGAGAGGGACCAAGGGAGGTGAATGAACACACACACACACTTTAAAAAGGACTGATACATTCAAAGACAAGCTGGTTACAGCATTGATCTAATTGGATATCTATAGGGCTTTAAACTGATTGGAACAACCAAACACATACATGGTAATTGGTTGGTGCATTCAAAGGAAACAAGAATTGCCTACTGTCAAAGGGGACTATACATTTTGGAAGGCAGTTACAAGAGTGAGCTTTTTGCTGGGGTTACCATCTGATAATGTTTTAAGCTGTGAGCCTACTGCTCTAGCTACAAAGACTCATGGGTATAATATAGATAAAATAGGTTTCCAGTTTCTCTCTCTCTCCAAGCAGAACAGAGGGTAAGAAAGGGTAGCATAACTTAGTCAATAGTATTTTGCTTTTTGTCATCTGTTGTTCACAACCATTTGTTTACTTTTCCTGTAACAGTGTTCTTCTCTTGTGTAAGACATATATATCCTGTAATGGAACTTTTTACCTTCTTTTAAGTAAAAAGCTATTTATCTATACAACTGTCATAGCTGTGATTTGATTACTAAGATATTGCATGGTTTCCACTGGCTGAGGCAAAAATGCTGTTAGCATCCACCAATGGAGAAGCACATTACCAGACTTTGATCTATGCAATTGAATGTTTGACCTCCCAGCTCTGTGCAAGGGGAAGGTGATTTTGCTGGTTGAGCCAGCTGGTGGCAGCAACAATAAAGCAAGCTGATAGCATTCGTAAGACTGACCCAGTCTGTGAAGGGAGGGTTGCCGTCACATGCCATATATACAGTGTATGGAGCTTGTGGCATTCACCCAGCTGGCAATCAGGATTTTCTATCCCATGCGCCGATTGCCACAAGTTAGACCAGCTTTTTGCTGGTCTAGCTTGCTTCAGTCTTGGGTATCCTTTTCATTGGGCTTGCACCAAATATTTGGAGCAAGCTGCCATAAAGTGGGAAAAGTATCATAACTGTGCTCAATGTACTAAAATCGGGCGCAGTTAAAGCAAAGGGGTTTGGTGCACCACCAGATTCAGTGTGTTGTGGTGTGGGGCTTGGTGCAAGCCCTGCACCACCATTTAAAAATATGGCCAATGGACACTAGAGCCTCCAAGTCAGAGAGGCATCAGATGGAGGTGTAACAGGTGCATTTGGGGAATCTATGACAGTTGGTCAACAATTTCATTGTTGACCAACGTTAGAGTGATTCCTTTTATGCGACTGCATTTGCGGTCGGCGCAAAGAAATCACTCAGACTGTGTTTTCTTCGGGGGCTCTACCCCCTGCACCCCCCATTATGGAATTAATCAACTCCAAGTCAGAGTTGCTTCAGGGAAGGGGTGCAATACCCCCAGAAAGCAGTGCTGTGATCCCACACCAACTCTACAGCGACCTGGCACTGTTGTCACTGTAGTGTCGGTCATGGTAAAGTTGCGGCCACAGCACCAGAATACCAATTTGGGGTGGGAAGGAGTTTCAACTGGTGTCTAAGAGAGGCAGAGGAGGTGGAGGGAGGAGGGGAGCTGGTTCCTTAGTGTGGAAAGACAGTAGGAGAAGGCTGATTGCCCAGCAGAGGAGCGGGGATGTGGGGTGGTGAAAGTTTGATGATCTCTGTAGTGGAAGAAGCATGAGACAGTGGAATTGGAGAGAGAAGTGAGAAGAGGTTTGAGGGAAGGGATCCAAACCAATATTTGGAAATGAAGGAGGCACAATGGGACTGGTGACATGAGGGTTATTGGAGTGGTGAATATGCTTCATACCAGTAAAGTCTGCATCTATATATTACCTCTTCTTTTCAGTGCTATGAAGGTAGCAGGGAGTATCTAGCCACTTTAGGATCACAGGAGGAGAAGAAGAATCAGCATTTATAAGCGCTTTTCATACACAGTGTATGCCAAAGCACTTTACAAGCAATGCTAGACTGGTAGTGAAGTGACTGAATGTGTAGTGGTGGCCAAATTGCAAACCAGCACCCATATACAGCCTGGACAATTGCGTGATCTGGTTTATGGGAAGGGGAATGTTGGCCGGGACACTGGGAATATCCTCTACTCTTTGAGAAGAGTGCCCTGGGTTCTTTTAATTCCACTTGAACAGTTCCTTGGTCATTGCTGACCACATTCCTTTATACAGATCTCATGTTCTGTGCAGACGATACTGCCCTTTTCAACATGGACAGAAATCCTGCCACCCTCCTAGAGAAGCTCCAAGCTGATTTTAGCAGGCTGCATTCATGGTTCACATCCCATGGCCTTGGCCTCAATCCTAAAAAAGCTAAAGCAATGATTTTTTCTGGCCCCCAAAAAGCTACAGACTTTGCTTCCCGCCTCAAGGATAACCTTGGCAACCTTATTGAGCTGGTCTCTGGGTTTAAATACCTTGCAATTAACCTTGACAGCCACCTGACATTCAAACTTCATACAAACCTCTTAATTAAGAAAGTTCATCAGAGGCTTGGCACCCAATAAAGGATAAAACAATACCTTATCCCAGCAACCAAGACTCTTCTTGCCAACATCTTCCTGCTCCCTGTTCTCAGTTTTGGATCCCTGATATGCACACCCTTCCTCTCCCAAAAAGCCCTTGATAAGCTGAGAGCCACCTACCACAAGATAATCCAGTTTGTCTCTGGCCTCCCTGGGAGAATACACACCACTGTGGTCTCTACCAGGCAGCAAGCTGGCTCTCACTAGAAGATCAGTTCAATTTCAAAATTCTCTTTTTTCTACAAACCCCTCTGGGGCCTCCTTCCCAGCAGTGTTGCCAACATTTTCCAGAAACCAGCCATCTCGTGACCCGCCCAACGTCCACTTGCTATTACTTTACCACTTCTTTCGGTCATACTCTCCCCGGTCAGCACTCCATTGCCTTCAAGGGTACAAAACGTTTGAACAGCCATCCCCCTGCCTGGCCCTTTGCCCGTCTCTTTCCTCCTTTAAATCCAACCTTTAGCAATTCATCTTGGATAACTTCTTCTGTAACTGTACCTAGTTTAGCTTCTCCTTTTCCTTTATCTGTCTCTTCTCTGACTCCTTTCCTACTTCCCTCCAGGTCTCCTTCACATATTGCTTTTGTCCCACCTGCTCTTTCTGTAACTGCTTCCTATCCTCATAATTACCATGAATCTATCCTTTTGAACGCACATTGTCCATTGATATATATATTTTTTTAGTTGTTTAACCAGGAGTAACACACTAAGCTGAAAGCTTTTTTACAGATGTGACCTGGGAGCACAGGGAAGTTAAGTGACTTGCTCAGGGTCACACCGTATGCAAGTGGAAGCTGTGTGATTCAAATTGAGGTCTGGTCTGCTGGATGTCACCAGGTTTGCAGCTCAGAGCCTTAAACCACTGCGCTATACTGCCTCACATATTCTTAGGCTACCTTGATTGTATTATAAAATGTAGCCTGTTTTGTCATCACATCTTTTAACTATGTTGCATAATTTTCTTTTGGTATAATATATATATTTCTTTGCTGAAATGTAACTGTCATTGGACACTTGTGAAAATGGGTAGGTTTTCTCCACATGCCTTTTCCAGTATAAAAAATAAAAATGAAAATGAAAAAGAATGAATACTTGTTGGGAAACCTGGGGGAAGATTAGGCACTTTTTGCGAGATATGATCAGAAGTACTCTGCTGATCCTCTGGACTTGAGGACCACAGCTTTCAGTAATGGGAGACTGGAGGGGTTTCTTGTCTTAAGATCTTTATGGTAGGGGGGGTTCAAGACTTATCGAGCACTCATGGAGGAGTTAGGGATCTCATACTATCAGAATTTTCACTATCTGCAAGTGAGAGACTGGGTTAGATGTCTGGACCATATTCAGCCATAAGATTCTCCTCTCTATGCCCTTGAGAGGGGTATCTTGCAAGCAAGAGTTGACCCCAAGTGGGCACTGTCTAAACACTATCATAATATTAAAGAAGGGATGCTCGCTACCTCTCTGAAAGCCAGGGCCCTATGGGAGCGTGACTTAAGGGATCCAATACCAGAGGGGGCGTAGAAGGAGGTATGTGAATTCCATATGGGACTCAGTATTTATAATCACTATAAAGAAGCACAATTTAAATTTCTGCATCACTTATACTTCCCCCGCAGTGGTGGTAAGCAAGTTCATTCCAAATGTATCGCCACTTTGTGGGAGATGTGACAATGGAAGAGGTACATACTTGCATTGTTTTTGGCACTGTCCTTTCCTCCAGCAGTACTAGGCTGAGGTGGCCTAATGCATTTCCTAGATAATGCATGTCAGAATTCCAATAGACCCTTGGACCATAATACTTGGTGTGGAAGTGATAGGTGCGGAAGATTGGGACTTCTCTATCCCAGGCCTATTAGGATCATATTGATTACAGCTAGGCACTGTATCCAAAATATGTGGGTTCCCCATGTACGCCTTACGGTGCAGAAGTGGATGGACTTACTTTTCAATATGCTCCAGCTGGAGCATTTGACGTTTGACCTGGAGGGCTGGTCGGACAATTTTAAACAACAGTGGGGTGGGTACCTGGATTCGCTTACCCCCACTGAGCAAGCAGCAATTATATTGGTCTAATGCTGGCTTCTGGTTGGGCCTGGGAGAGGTTCACTTTGCTTTCCATAATGTACTTAAGTTACTGCTTTTTTTTTACTTTGAATATGGGCATGGCTGCTGTCACTCTCACTTCCATTCACATTTTCCCTCTTACTGAAGAGGACCAGTTTCTGACCTAGTGGATAGTGAGAAGCAATGTTAGGTTCAGGAGCTGTGGTTACTTGCTTAGTGTTTGAAATTGGTATAAAGAAGTTATTCTTCTGTCTGTGTCTGTCTGTGTATCGGGTGTTGGTTGCTTATTTGTTTATATTATATGTTTGTGGTTGTCTCAAGTATCAGTGATATAGTGCACCATTGTATTTATCTGCTTATCAACTTGGTGTTGATTTTTAAATTGATGCTGGAATTATATTTTTATATGATTGACTTGCTGTGCTGATACAGTCTTAAACTGTTAATGTTTTTATGGAAAACGGTTGAATAAAAAGATAAAAAAAACAAAAAAAAACACAAGAATGAAAAAAGAAGTTCCATAACTCATTTTGGAAGCAGAATTGCCATTCTGCACAATTTCCTCTGGCAGAACTCTGAATTTTGAATAGATATAATTATGAAGTATATACTAGCCAGATGCTAGACACAAGAGCAAATGAAGATTATGTCAAGTGTCTTTACAGTACTGGACTGGAGCAGATCCAGTCAGTGGCTGAGAGAAGGGGGGAATGTTGAAGGGTGCATTCGGGTCTCTTGGAAGGGCATTTCTAGGGTTAACAGCAGTAAATTCAAATGCACATTTCCAGAAGCTAAAATAAACTGTAGGCATTGCAAGCTTGATGAACATGTTGTCTCTAGGATAGTAGCTGTCGGAGAAAAGGGTAATGAATTGTTGCTGATAATAAGGAACATTACCAGATAGAGCCTTATAAATAATCACAAGCCAGTACTCAAGCCAACTAATCTTTACAGAATGTAATTTAAGCAGTCTTAAAAAAGCAGTGATGAATTAGTATGGTGCACCAGTAACAAATCTAACTTTTTAAATTGCAAGGTATTTAGCTGGGATAGTCCAGCTGAGATACATCTTGTTTACAGTGGGGTACCTTACCACATCTGGGTGGGCTAGAGCAATATTTTTGTCTTCGGCCTTTTTTGCTCCTACAAACTAAATTAAACTAAGTGAAACTAGGAGGTTAAGAGATTTCCACAAGGTCATGCAGAGAGCATTTGACTCTAGCAGGGTTTGAACTTGCAATGTCCAGGTTTCCAAACTGATGCATTAACCACACTAATCACTAGGCAACACAGCCTCAATTGAGTGATAAAATGTGTTCAGTGCCCCATTACAGAAAGTTATTATAAAGACCATGTAACAGATTATGTCCACATACAGTGGTCTAACAAAGAACAATCATTTGCGCCATCAGTTACCTGGTTGGGAAAATGAAGTACGATTTAATATAACAGGAAAACACAGTTTAGATTTAATTTCAGAAGTCCAATTCTGCACAGTTCTATTGAATCTTGTATTTGTGTGTTATCATCTTTAAACTGGAACAAATTTGAAAGTCTATTTTCAGGCAGCATTTGTTCTGGTAAGATGTTGTTGGCCTTCCCCACACCACTATTCGGATACCAGTGATACTTTTCTTTGGGTTACAGGCTTTTAAGTGTATATACAGGATTTGGAGAGAGGAACAGAAATTAAATGTCAGAGTGGATGAGTTCATAGACCTGTCACCTTGGAGGCTCACACTTTTGTTAGAACTTGACAACATGTGAAATGAGCTTGTTGTCTAAGCTTGGATGTTGATGAATAGTAAACTAGAAAACTAACACTTGCTTTAGAGCTGTTCTGTGCAATTAACAGTTAAGCAATAAGGCACAGCAAGGTGTGTATTGTGCTATGCTAACAGCTCACCTCAGGTAGAATAATGCGCAAGGCTGTTTGCTTTCAATACCTCTGAAGGGCCATTATACCACACAACGCACACATTGGAGTGTTTTATTGTGATTATGAAATGGGTCCATTTGCTTTAGTAGAGAAATTGGTTGTTAAACAACTGTTATTTTATTTAAAAGAATAATTATAGCTGACCCATTGGCACAGTGGTTGGATTTACGCCTGTGACGCCGGTGATCCGGGTTCGGGAACGGACTCGGGTGCCGGAGGATCGGCTGGGGGGAAAAGGCTTGAGCATCTGATGACTGCTTACCTTCTCCCAGGGGAAGGGGGTCTGTAGCCCAGCATTTGCTGGCTCCTGGTGGAGGCACTGTGTCGGGCCCATCTGAATAGGAGCGTGACGGATGTCAGCGTGCGTCTTGACGTCAGTGGCATGTCACACTCCTGAGATGGAAAATGGAAAATATGGCACCCCAACCGACCGGATGATGACTGCAGGACCCTTGCCACCATGAAGCTCCAGACAACACCGATCAACCCCAGCAGCACCCGCACCAACTGGTTATGCCCTCCGGCACTTTCTCCTCTGAGGGAGGAGAACCTTCCTGGTGACAGGATATGTCAGGTTACCTGGGGGGGGCTGCAGATGTGGGCCAGCAGATGGTAGCAAGGGTGGTGGGCAGTGTGAAGGTCCCAGGCTGCCCACAAGAATGGACGGCTGGGGTGCAGGGAGGGTGCCAAAAAAGAGAAAATTTTGTTTACAGTAATAAAAAAGTATTAAAATGATACAAAAGAAAAATATTCCTACTTTGTAATGTAGTGTTGATGTATAGCCAGTAGGTTGCATCAACACTGCATGGTAGCCGCAGGTCTAATTAAGAGCAATATATTGGCCACTATGAGTGGCAGTTGAAGACAGCTGCACTGAGGTTCAGAGAAACAGTACAAAAAACAGTTGTAGCAAAGTAAAGCTATTTATTTTGTACTGTTTGTTTTAAATTGTTGCTAATTAGTTAAGCATATTGATGTCAGTGCCACAATGTTTAGTGTTCGCATTTCTGACATAGATACATAGATACATAGACAGTGTCGGCAGATAAGGGCCTATGGCCCACCCAGTCTGCCCATTTGAGCTTGTAAGTTCAGTTTATGTTTTCCTAGAAGTCTGTTGCCCCTTACCACTGACCTCCAGAATTCTTTTATGTCTTTCCCATGCATTCTTAAATCCCGTGATTGTTTCAGCCCCCACCACTTCTTCTGGCAGGGTGTTCCACTTGTCCACCACCCATTCTGTGAAGAAATTCTTCCTCATGTTTCCTCTGAATCATCCTCCCTCCAACTTCATCCCATGCCCTCTAGTCCTGGAACATCTTTTTCTCTTGAAAATAGTGTATTCCTGCACCCTGTTCCTCCCTGTAAGATACTTGTATGTCTCTATCATATCCCCTCTCTCCCTCCTCCCCTCCAGGGAGTACATATTCAGTTCCTTCAACCTGTCCTCATAGGACTTGTGATGCAATCCATGCACCATCTTTGTTGCCCTCCTCTGAACCTTCTCACCCTGTCTATGTCCTTACGTAGGTATGGTCTCCAGAACTGTACACTGTACTCAGGTGGGGCCTCACTAGTGTCTTGTATAGCGAATTATGACCTCCCTTTTCCTGCTGGTGATGCCCCTGCCTATACATCCCAGCATCCTATTTGCTTTACCTGCTGCCTTGTCACAGTTTCCCACCTTGAGGTCATCGAGATGATAACCCCAAGATCCCTTTCCTGCTTGGTGCATGCTATATCCTCACCCCCAACTGATATATTGTGCCAGGGTTTTGTGCCCCATATGCATTATCTTGCACTTCCTTGCATTGAATTTCAACTGCCAAACCCTGACCATTCTTCAAGTTTCTGCAGGTCCCTTCTCATTCTGTCTATACCCTCTGGTGTGTCTACTCTGTTACAGAGCTTTGTGTCATCAGCGAACAGTGAAATTCTGCCTTCTAGGTCCTGCGCAATGTCACTGATGAAGATGTTGAATAGGACCGGTCCCAGCACTGATCCCTGTGGTACCCCACTGGTCACTCTTCCCTCTGTGAAATGACAGCCATTTACCACCACCCTCTGTGCCCTGCCACCCAGCCAGTTACCTACCCACCACACTGCTGTCCTGCCCACACCCATATTCCCCAGTTTGTGTAATAGTCTTCTATGTGGCACAGTGTCAAAGGCCTTGCTGAAGTCCAGATAGGCCATGTACACTGCCCTCCCCTGATCCACCTCCCTAGTCACCCAGTCAAAAAATTCAACGAGGTTGGTCTGACATGACCTCCCCCTGGTGAAACCATGCTGCCTTGGGTCCTGTAGTCCATTGACAACCAGATGTTCCACCAATCTCTCCTTCAGTAGTGCTTCCATGATCTTTCTCACTACCGAGGTGAGGCTGACTGGTCTGTAGTTCCCTGCTTCCTCTTTGTTCCCACTTTTGTATAAGGGGACTACATCTGCTGTCCTCCAGTCTTTGGGTACCTCCCCTGTTTCCAGTGACTGGCGAAACAGAATAGCCAGAGGTTCAGCCACCACCTCTCTTAGTTCTTTAAGGACCCTGGTGTGCATCCCATCTGGCCGCATTGCTTTATCAACTCTTATTACTTCCAGTTTCTTCAGGACCCTTTCTCATGTAAAGGGACTTGTGTCCATTTCTGCACCATTCTCACCCCTTGTGCTCCCTTCAGACCCATTACCCTCCTCTTCCTCAGTAAAGACTGAGCAGAAATACCTGTTCAATATGTCAGCTTTACTGTTATCATCCTCCACGTGGCCCCCATCCTCCCCCTTCAGTCTCACTATCCCTCCCTTTGTCTTTCTTTTTTCACTTATGTACCTGTAAAAGGTTTTGTCCCCTCTACCCACTGATTTTGCAATGTGTTCTTCTGTCTGAGCTTTGGCTTCCCTTACTGACCTCCCTGCCTCCCTTTGCTTCTCCTGGTACTTCTCCCTATCCCCTTCTGCCTGTGTCTTTTTGTATTGCCTGAATGCAATCTTTTTGGCTTTCCTTTCTTTGTACCTCTTTGGAAAACCATAATGGTCTCCTCTTCCTTTTTCCTCTTGCTAACCTGCTTAATGCATAATTCTGTTGTTCTTGTAATCCCCATTTAAATACTGCCCACTGTTCCTCAACCCCTGATACCTGTCCCATTCCTTAATGCCTCTTTCAAGTATCTCCCCATTTTCCCAAAGTCTGCCCCTCAAAATCCAGGATCGTGTTTTTGTGTGGTTTGGTTCTGCTCTTTCTGTGATTTCAAACCACAATGACTGGTGGTCACTGTTCCCAGGTGCTCCCCACTGTTACCCCATCACACTGTCCCTGTTTGTGAGCACAAGGTCCAGTATTGCCTTCTGCTGAGTTGGTTCCATGACCAGTTGCTTGAGGAAGGCACCCTGAAGGGAGTCCAGGACAAATCTACTCCTAGTTGATGCTGCTGCTGGGATGCTCCAGTCCACATCTGGAATATTGAAGTCTCCAACCAGTACTATCTCACCCTAGTCTGCCATCTTTTGGATGGCTAGCATCGGCTCCCTATCTTTTTCTTCCTCCTGGGCTGGTGGTCTATAGACCACACCTGTGTGGATGGCTGTCCCCATTTTCCTTTCCAGCTTAACCCACAGTATCTCTCCCCATTTGTTCCTCCTGGATCTCTATGGCCCTTATGTCATTTTTCACATACAGTGCCCTCCTCCTCCTTCCTGCCTGCTCTGTCTCTTCTGAATATGTTGTAGCCAGGTATGGCCATCTCCCAGTCATGGTTATCATTACACCAGGTTTCAGTGATGGCCACAATGTCCAGGTCTGACTGCACCATGACAGCCTCCAGATCTTCCATCTTGTTGCTAAGGCTCCTGGCATTTGCACACATGGCTTTCCATGATTTGACCTCCTAGACTGTTTCAGTGTTCTACCCAGCCCTTCCTTGGTTATCCTTTATCCCTGGTTCTCCTTGCTGTCTGCCCTTCTGCTGAATTTTGCCCTTTCTGCCTATCCACCTCTTGAGCACTAATCTCCATCTTTTGCACACTGCTTTGCAAAGATAGCCACCTCTGGTTCACTGGTTCCCTGCTAGCTGTGGGGGTGAGCAAGTAGGTACCCTCCTTGCTGGCCTGCACCCTTTGCTAGTTTAAATGCTTGTCAATGTAGCATTTAAACTTATCATTGAGTGCTTGGATTCCTCCAGGATGGATGCAGGCCGTCAGGCTTGAACAAACCTCCATCCCTCCAGGTGGGTCCCCAGTCACCAATGAATCCAAACCCTTCCTCACAGCACCAGTTCTTCAACCATGAGTTAAAGTTCCTGGTGCAAGCACTCCTATGCTCTTCCTTGCCTCTCACAGGAAGTACTTCTGAGAAAGTGACAGAAGTAGCTACTTGCTTGAGACCACTCCCCAATTTCCTAAACTCTTCCTGAACTTCCTTTGGCTCCCCATTTGCCAGGTCATTAGTACCTAGGTGGATAATGACATCCAGCTCCCCCTCCCGTCTTGCCTTCCCAGTGATCCCCAGGATCTTCCTTCTATCCCTCCATGCTGTGGCACCTGGTAAGCACCTCACCTCCCTGTCCTCCCCCTCCTGTGTTCCTAGCTGGATCCCTCTTATGATGGAGTCCCCCACCAGGATTCGCTTCCTCCTCCTCTGGGGTCCACTGCTTTCCCGCAGGTCACCTCCTTGGCTAACCTCCACATCCTTTCCTTCACTTCTCTGGGTACCTCTATTTGGTTGTCCTTGTTTGCCAGTGTGGCATATGAGTTCTTGAGTGGAATAGGATCTGGATGTGCCTCTGCCTGACCACTCTAACCCTCCCTGAGTCCACTGTCATCCAAGTGCTCCTAGTTCTCGGCATCCTTTGAAGCAGTTGCATTGGACTGGGTGGTCTCTGGATAGGGGTGATGGTACTCCTGACCCAGTTTACTTCCACTCTGAGTCTGGCTACCTCATCCCACAGTCCAGAGAGATGCATGCAGATAGGGCAGCACCTTAGTGTCCAGAAGATCTGCCTGAATATGGCTGCCCCACAGCCACTGCATTGCACCACTCCACACATTATACTGCAATTATACTGCTATTCCACTACTTGTCTGCTACCTAGTTCCCTCTTTATTTATTTACTGTCCTAAAAATCCTGCCACTGATCCTCAGATAATTTTCTTTAAATAAATAAATAAATAAATAAGTCAAAACACTTGTCGTGCTGAGGGTGGGCTTCTTCCCCCTTATGCCCCTCCTGCTTCACACCCCTTACTGTGCCCTGTGTTTAGCTCCTGTCAATCAGATTTAACTGGGCATATAATTAAGAGTTGTGGGGGGGGGGGCGTAAATTTGCAGCAATTAAAGACAGCACAGAATTGCAGCACCACTACATTTTAAATTTTCAACAGCCCAAAAACAATTCTAAGTAAAGACAACAAAGAAAGTACAGTGTCACTAAAAGCCCACAATCTAAGTTTAAAAGAAAAATAGCAATTACCAGTTACTCTAAAGCACTGAATTGAATATGTTTCCTTCCTTCCCCTTCTGGCTTCTTCTGAGAAAATAAAACTCACTTGCTACCTCAACTCAGACTAAGCCCCACCTCCAGTTATCACGTAGCTGAAGTCAGAGACCAGACAATTAACACCCCTCACCCAACTACAGGGCAGTCAGACAAGCCAAGATAAAATTTGCAGCAATTAAAGACAGCACAGAATTACACCACCACTACATTTTAAATTTTCAACAGCCCAAAAACAATTCTAAGTAAAGACAACAAAGGTTGACATTGGTTGTGCCAGTGTAGTGATTCTGTGGGCAAACTGGTCTGGACAGGTGATGGGGCTTCCACCAGTGCTGCTGTGCTGAGATATTAGTACTGGGTTCTGAGCTCCTCAGCCAATCAGATTTCTCGATTTTTTTGCACCTATTTCAGAAAGCGGCCTACGTGACATAATTAGATTAAGTAACTTACTCATACTAGGCTGGTTCATATCACTAGGTGAGGATTGAAATAACATAGTAATATAGTAATTCAAAGTCAGAAGAGACTCTAGGGCCATCATCTTCACCTTCTGCTGTACAATCAAGGATGAAATAAGTATGCTGTACAGACATACACCAGTTTATAACGATTCCTAACCCACTGCACTACCAGGATACCCGGTGATTACACTGACAAGCAGAAATCTGCCCAGGCTTACCCTAAAGGCCAGGACTGTATTGATGAACTCTGCCTCTGATGATAAGTTGTTCCATAGGTTCACAACCCGCTGGGATAAAAATTGCCTTGTAATGTTACCCCAACTTATTGGTACGCTTGAGTATGCAAAAGACTGCGATCATGTCCCATTTCAGCCTCCTTTTTTCCAAGGTGAACATTTGAAAGATCTAGAGTACTGCCTAACATTAACGTTAACTTTCATTATAAAAAGTGCAAATAGAACTTAGCAATCTGATTGGTTCACAAACATTCTAAGTCCCAAGCTTAAATAAGCAATATGACACAACAGGGTGTGAGTAGTAGTGTGATCACCACATGCAAAATGGCGTGATGAGACATGAGGCCCAAGCCAAGTGCCTTATTGCCCCTGGAAATATGATGATCACACTACTACCTACACCCTGGAGTTTCTTACTGCACTGATCATATAGCAATTTTTAACAAACTAAAGTAACTGACACACACTCAATAAAATTAGTATTAAATATCAAACTAATTAATTTATTGGTCAAATTTCATTATGCTGAAGAAAATGGCACCAACAATGTTTCAATGTATGCACATAACTTTGTTATTTTTTAATATTTTTACACTAAATTTTCAACATTGCCTTCTTATGACCTGCCTAATGAACCCAGTTAGTGAAAATTTTCAAATACCATTTGAAACACCATTTCACGCCACAACTGCAAAAGCATATTTTGCCCACAGTTTGAAAAATGACAGCTGCCACATTCATGAGGTGGTGTGAAAAATGGCTATGTTGGAAATTTTGGGTCAAAATGTTGAAAATTATCTAAGTTACAGTATGAGTGAGCATTGAACAATTTCAACGTATGCTTATAACTTTGTTATTTTTTATTATTTTTAGCACAAATGTTCAACATAGCCTTTTTATGACCCCTCCTAATGAACCCAGAAGGTGAAGGTTTTAAATCCCAACCAAAATGCCATATCGTGCCACAAGTGTAAAAACATGCTTTGGCCAAGATTTGAGAAATGACAACTGTCACATTCATAAGCTGGTGTAGAAAAAATGGCTACATTGAAAATTTGGGTCAAAATATTGAAAAAATTACCAAAGTTATGAGTGAATGTTGAAAATGTTGTATGCATACCCATAACAGTGTTGTCTTTTAATATTTTTGGCCCAGATTTTAACATAACCTTCTGATGACTCTACCTCATAAATAAGAATAGTGAAAATTTTAAAATCCTACCCATAAGGTGATTTCACGCAGCAACCACAAAATCACTTTTTGAGATGAATTTGAGTAATTTCATTACCCTTGTTCATGAGGTCATGTCCCAAACAGGTCATGTTGAAAATCTGGTGTAAAAATATTCAAAAATGACAAAGGTATCAATATAAATTCAAACCCATTGAAATTCATTAAACTGGACATATCTTATTTTTTCATATCATAGTCACCGGTTGCAGGAGCAAGATGTGTCTTCCATTGGAAAATGGATCTGTGTCAAGGGACGTGTTCAGGTGAGTGAGGGTGTGTGTGAGGTGGCGTGGGATGGTGGGTGTTGAGTGCGGGGTTGAGGGGGGTGAAGGGTCATGGTCACCAGTAAAAGACATCAGTGGATTTTTTTTGCTTTTCAGGTTATATTTACTTAAAAAAAAACAGAATAGGAGGGATCATTTTTTAAATTTACATTTACAGGACGACAGTGGGGATTGGGCATTCCAGTTACACAGATGTTTGGCAGCACTGGTGGTGGGCATCTCCATGTCTGCATACATGAAGGGGGTTGGGGGCTACACAACATTGAGAGGAGGGAGGACTCGCAATAATAAATCTATCATACAAATGGCAGTTTAAGTGATGCCAATGAGGGGGAGGGTTGAAATATTTGGAGATCACAATATTAAAAAGAAAATATTATATTTTCTACACTGCAGATGAATCTACTGCTGCACTAAATGGATGCTCTGCACCTTGTGCCATCAGCAGTGAAACTGACACTTTCTCTAATGCTGGGTTTGTCAATGTCAGTCACCAGTATTGAATTAATTTTTTTTTTTTGTCCTTACACAGTTTCAAATACAGCATTCATCATTTCCTCACTGTGGGGCTCATTTAAACAATCTACTGTGATGGCGCAATCAACATTAGTAGAGACAGTGCTTTCACTTTCACTTTCAAAGTACTCAGCTGTACTCACTGACGCCGCAGCTGGCAGCTCAGTAGAATTTTGAATCAAGACAAAACCTCGTCTTTTTTCCCAGGTATGTAATTTGAGGGATTACTGTCAAGGAAGAAGGTAAGAAGGGTCTCGTCATGCTGCAGATGAAAACTGACTTTTTGGATATTGATCATTCCTACTCACTTTACCGGACAGCTTACAGGACACAAAAAATGGTGGCTATTTCAAACTGCAGTGGAACATGGGGGGGGGGGGAGGCACAATGATTTCTGTGTCTGTGGTTGGGCACAGTAGTTGACACTCGGTTATGCCCATTGGTAGTGGTGTGAACGCCAAGGGCCAACAACAATCAAATCACAGTTTTATTTCACTGTCATATGATAACTGCTAGTAAACCAGAGGTTAGAGCATTACCAAAAGAAGGCACAGCAGAGCTGTGCTCTAGAATGAGAAAACAAGGCCTGTTTAAAATTCCAAGTATTCTAAAGAAAGCTGCCAGACAGACATTTATATTACTGACAAGTTATCTGCTGTAGGCAGTGGGTACATACTGTTCTGCCTAGAATCAAGCTTTTTTTTGTTTTAAAGATTATTTTAAACTTTGTTTTTTTTTTCATTTAAAGGAGAACTGTGTTGAATCTATGAGTTAGTTTTCCCAGTAAATGCTATTTTTATGTTCGCCGTGCATGCTAGCGCCAGTCGAATATTTTGCTGTACAGGGTTTTTAGAGGTGTGTCATGATGGTCCAATACCAGAGACTATACAAGGAGCTTGATCAATACTCATCAAGTCTGATCATGACACTGTTCAAGCATAGAAGTGCATGGACTTCAAAACAATGTGCTGACAGACATATTAATAAATCAGCTCTTTCAGCAAGCACAGCTGATCTCATCATGTGCTGTTAGCCTGCCTGCTCCCTTCCTCGGCAACATTACAGCAATGAAATTGAAACAACATATTAAATATGGGGTCACCTTTTAAACTGGAGATTACAAGTTTACCCCCTTAAAATGCAACAACTTGCACATTTAAATACTTAGCATTTAAACATTTTCTTGCTACTAGCTTCTGTTGGGCAGGTATTCTCATTCAAGAAAGAGTCATACCTCATAAATCACTCTTTCCCAGCAAGGAATCTCCTGAAAAGATTTACACTGTTTTTTAACCTCTTAAGACACTATCTGATAAGTACTGTCTCAGACATGGTTTACCATAGCAGAAGACATCTGTAAAGAACTTTTCTTTTGTTACTAATTTTACTAGGCTTTTTGGGAAAAAAATACTTATACTGAGCTACAGCAAACATACACACATATACTGTACACATCATCCTCCTGGCCACAAAATTCAAAATAAATACTGCAATCTAATGCATTATAAAACAATAAAGAAACTGTTTATGTCAGTCTTGGTTATGTGGACCACAGTGAAGTTCAGTTTACAGTAGATTTCCTTTAAATATTTCTTCTTCTATAATTTGTATCTCAGCTAGCACAGGGGAGATGCTACATCTTATTCTCATAGGATCCTCATTTTACACATTTTTGCACTGTATTTACTCAGGATGTCACAGATTAGATGCAATATCTTGTTTTCAGTGGGGTCATGATTTTACCCTTTTCATAATGTATTTACTCAGGGTAGCCTAGTCCAGATGTAAAATATTGTTTTCAGCATGTTCTGATTTTATGCAATGCAGCATAATATTGTGTAGATGAAGAGCCCCACTGAAAATAAGATGCCATGTCTTCTGTGAACTATCCAGGATAAATATATAGCAATTAGCGGGTGTTTTTACTAGGCTTTTTGGGAAAAAAAATATTTGTATTGAGCTACAGCAAACACACACACACACACACACACACACACACACACACACACACACAGTATGCACACCATCCTCATGGCCACAACAGTTGAAATAAATACTGCAATCTAATATGTTATAAAACAAGAAAGGAACTGTTTGTTTATGTCAGTCTTGGTTATGTGGAACACAATGAAATTCAGTTTACAGTAGATTTCTTTTAAATATTTCTTCTCCTATATTTTGTGTCCTGGATAGCACAGGGGAGATGCTACATCTCATCCTCAAAGGGATCTTCATTTTACATAGTTTTGCACTGTATTTACTCAGGATGTTCCAGATTAGCTGCAATATCTTGTTTACAGTGGGGTCATGATTTTATCATTTTTATAATGTATTTATTCAGGGTATAATAAACTTTTTAGCAAACTGGAGCACTCTCACCCATATCATTGAACAACCACTGAGGCTCTTAAAATGTTCAAGTAGAAAGGTTTTATTTATTCCATATGACCATCAATAATGCCTGACTCATTTTGGAAATCAATCCTTTATCAAAGGCATAACATTCTAAACACCACACAGCAGTTAAATAGCATTAAAACTATGACACCACAGATATGTCATTAAAGCAAACAAAAAAACAGGACTGAATGCTGGAATGGAACTGAAATCATATTTAGAGGAACGCTGATGCTCTGTACTGTTTAAGTAATAAGGCATGACAGGGTGTGCATCGTCGCTGAATAACATCATACCTAGAGTGGGTTGAAAAGTATTAATTTAGATATAAAATAAAGATAAAATAGTCCCTTCAAGAGCTTTACTGCATCCCTCCATATTGCTTACGCTGACTTTTTTTTATAGCAGATTATATTACTTTGAGCTTAGCAATATTTTTATACTCCTGCTTTTATCTAATTTTTCATTTTGCAGAATTGAACACATTAATACTGACAGTCCCATTTAGTGTCCCTATAGAGATCAATCGTGCTGCATTAGAGGCATCCATATGGTTATTTTCTGGGTTTCCTTGTTTGTTTTTTTTAACAGGAGTGAAGACTGTCTTAACAAACAGAAAAAAAATAATTAAGCAATAAGACATGACAGGATATGTGCTGTGGTTGGATAACGGCACACCTTGGGCATGAGGCATCACCGAGAGCCTTCACTTCAACCACCCAAGAAGTGCCATTACCCTCACCACAATGTACATCTTAGAGTGTCTTACTGTGATTATAACATGAGTCCATTTTTTTTTTTCTTGGGGGGGTGAAGAAATGCACCAAATCAAAAAAAGAAACATTTTTATGACTTTTTTAAAACAGTCACAGCAAATCCCAGCACTGACATGTCATCTCAGGTTTAAATATTATGTACAGCAAAATTCATGTATTTTTAATTGGCTCTTAAACCCTCTAGTTTCCCCCAACCCACCCCATTTACCCATTCCCTCACCTTTTTTTCTTCTTCTTTACAATATTCCCTCCCCTTCCTCTGTATTGTTTATTTTCTGTCTTGCCAACATTCAAGAGATGGAATGTTTGCTACAGATAGAATGCAAGAATTCAAACCTCTGCTCAGTTCTGCTGGCAGAATGTTTACTCCCACTAGTACAAAACAGAAGGCCTCGGATGGAACCAGGGCTTTTGTTTTATCTGTAACAGCTTAGAGTGGCAACACAGAATGCCTTAGTAACCAGGTAAGGATTGGAGGTGGATTTTTCATGATCAGCAAAGAAACGCCATAAATTACAATTCTAAGTACTGTAGTACTTCATTGTTTAAGTTATGTATGTGTGTGTAACAAGAGTATTATAAGGGTAAATAACATTTAATTCTCATGTTTATACATTTAAGACAGTTTTATTTTTAGGGCCTTGTTGAAGGTTTTTAGTGAGTAAAGGTGACAGCCACATTTGTGATGGCAGTCAGGAATGGCTGGTACTATTGATTTTATTGTGAAGAGGCTACTGGACCTTCTTCCAGTGCTGTCATCATGGGATATCAGCACTAGGTTCTGAGCTCCTCAGCCAGTCAGATTGCTGGATATTTTATAGCCATATTATAAATGTGTTTATTGACTTAATGCTCCTTTGCAGTCTGATGTGCTTAACAGTTACATGCAGAGTGAAATACAGTTTTTTTGTCTGTTGAAATTTATGCTAACTTTCCCAGACATTTCCTGAGAATTTCGTTTCTTAAATATAAGCCAATGTTTGATGCATGCTGTTATAGTGTTGATGGTTTTAAGTTACTGCACTTTAATGTTAAATGTTAATGATTTTTAAATTTGTGTCTTTTGTACTAGTCACTTGTTTTGTTGCTTTTTGCACAGGGCACTTTAGACTGGTTACCAAGGGAACTAATTACCTATGACAAGGTTGCAGCTCCAATTAATTTGAACTTGCAATTAATGATATATCTGTGATGTCATCGTTTTTAATGCTATTTAACTATTGTGTGGTGTTTAGAATGTTATGCCTTTGATAAAGGATTGATTTCCGAAACGTCAAGTGTTACTGATGGTCATATGGAATAAATAAAACCTTTCTAGTTGAACATTTTAAGAGCTTTGGTGGTCATTCAAAGATATGGGTGGAAGTGCTACAGTTTGTTAAAAAGCTTAAGTTACTATTTTACTGCCTCAGCACCTCATTCCTTGTGCACACTTTTTGGAGAAACTATTGACATTTATTCAGGGTAGCCTAGTCCAGATGTAAAATATTGTTTTCAGCATGTTCTGATTTTATGCAATGCAGCATAATATTATGTAGATGTAGAGCCCCAATGAAAATAAGATACCATGCCTTCTGTGAACTATCCAGGCTAAATATATAGCAATAAGCAGGCATATTCTAGGAAAACACATTGTAAAAATGTATAAAAGGAAGACCACAGTGAAACGGCCTCTCAGCAGACCTGCATTGTGCAAATTCATTAGAAATAATTGCTAAAAGCATGACCACACTGTAAGTGATATTTTACAGGATATGCCAGTTGAGATTTGATATATCATATATTGAATCTCAACTGGCATATATATCCTGTAAAAATTCAGTATTTAAAATGGTTTAAATGCATTACTCAAATGAAATAGATATTTTAAATATTGACTTGTCTAGTCTTTCCTCATAGGTCTTATCCCATATGCCCTGCATCATTGTAGTTGCCCTCCACTGCACTGCCTCCACCTCATCTATTTTTTTTTCTCAAATGGGGCCTCCAGAACTAGATGCAGTATTCCAGGTGCCATCTCATGAGTGTCTTGTACAGAGACAAGATGACCTTCCTCTTTATACTCCTGATACCTCCCCTGTGCATCCAAGCATCTGTCTTGCCTTTTTAGCTGCCTTATCACACTGCCTAGTTTCTCATAGATCCCGTGAGATGATAACTCCCAAGTCTCTTTCCTGCTTTGTGACTGTCAGTACCTCTCCACATAGCTTATACTTTGCTCCGGGTTCTTGAGCCCTATCAGCATGATCCTGCACTTCTTTGCATTGAATCCCAGCTGCCATTCTTCAGACCATTTCTCCAGTTTTTTTTATTGTGTTTATGACCCCTTTTTTCCCTATTTTCACCCAACTCCCAATGCCACAGCTGTGTGTGTGTGTGTGTGTGTGCCTGTGGAGGCATGTGTACACTGTGGTTCTGCAGCGCCCTTCCTCTGCTTGCCAACTGCCTGCCTGTGCAACACTCAGGCCTCTACCTGGGGACAGTTGGACTGTGGGGGATGACAGAGTTCCTCCCTGGTAGAGGAGAGCTGCCTTGTGACTGCTCAGTTCTGCTCCCACCCTTCCCCCAGCCGACCTTTGATGACCTGGGCTGTTGCTGCCCTGCTGTAACTGTTCCCCTCCATGCTCATCCCATCCCAAGCCCAGCCCATATTAATCTTCTGGCACAGGGATCTGCTCAGAAAACCTAGTACAACATCAAAACCAGCGGCAAACATCTGTCATTGACAAATGCTGGTTTAAAAGGAGGTGGCAGGGAAGGTTAGGGAGAAGAAGATAGCATTCAGGAAGTACAAGAAATCACAGAAGGAGCAGGACAGAACTGTATTAGTTAAAGCAGAAGGAAGCAGGGAAGGCAGTCAGAATAGTGAAGGCCCAAACCGAGGAAAAGATAGCCAACTCAGTTAAGGGGAATAAAACCTTTTATAGGCACATCAGGGAGTGAAGAAAGAACAAGGGAGGGATAGTGAGGCTTAATAAAGGGGAAGGGAGGTAGGCAGAGGGTGACTGTGAAAAGGCAGAGATAATGAACGAATACTTTTGCTCAGTATTCACTGAGTATGAGTGTGAGTATTCACAAAAGAAGAAGAGGGGGAGGTACCTAAACCAATGGGGTGGCCCCCTTTTGCCCGAAACCCCAATGGCGAAACACGGAAAATGAACACTACAGTGACAGTTGCTGTAATGGTCTGTTTCCATGTTTTCACTTTCCCCCTGTGTCCAGCCCCCTTCCTGGACCAACTCCAACCTGGAGTTGAGAATCCTAAAGTCCAGGGGGTGCGGGGGGCACAGCCCTCCACAGAAAACACTGGGAGCTTGGGTGGCACAATACCTGTGTCGGTATTGTGCCTTTGCTGTGTGGGAGGTTGACAGGTTTACTGTCGGCCTAACTTGGTGCTTCCAACCAAACAATAGAAGCACTCTGGACAGGGGGGTCGATGTCAGTCCATTCACAGAAGACAGGGTCCTGAAAGAACTCCTAAAACTAAAGGTGGACAAAGCAATGGGGCCTGATGGGATTCACCCCAGAATTCTAAAAAAGCTAAGGAGAGACCTAGTGACACCACTGACTACCCTTTTTAACAAATCATCGGAGGATGGTGTGGTACCTGAGGACTGAAAATGGGCAGATGTGATTCCTCCTCACAAAAGTGGGAGCAAGGCAGAGGCAGGAAACTACAGACCTGCTAGCTTGACCTCAGTGGTAGGGAAAATGATGGAATCACTTCTGAAAGAAATAATTTTTGAGTACCTAGAGGCCAGTCGTGCACAGGACCCAAGGCAGCATGGATTCACATCAAGATGGTCATGTCAGACAAATCTAATAGATTTCTTTGACTAGGTGACCAAAGTAGTAGACTAGGGAGGGGCTGTGGATATGGCCTACCTAGACTTTAGCAAGGCATTTGACACAGTTCCACACAAAAGATTAATAAACAAGTTAGCCAGCCTGAAAGTGGGTCCCAGGGCGGTAGCCTGGGTAACAAACTGGCTGGACAACAGGATGCACACCCAATCACATCATTGACCAGGTGCAGTCCTATAAATATCTTGGTATAACCTTTTACCCTGCACTTTCATTCCATGGACATATATCTGCCCTAAATTCTGTCGCCAACTCACAGCTAGGCATTCTTTACCGGCACAAGAAATGCCTCCCTCCTGATGCCCTCCGCCTGGCTGTCACCTCCTCTGTCATGTCTCTCATTGACTATGGCCTTCCGGTCTATGGCTCAGCAGATCAGACTGCCCTCAACAAGGTTCGCCTCACAGTTAATAAGGCCTGCAGACTTATCACTGGTGCTCCCAGACTCACTCACACATGTGAGCTGTACACCCTAGCTACCCTACTCAACCTGGAAGAGGCGACTCATGTATCAGACATGCCAGCTCACCTTTAAAGCCCTCGTGACCTCATCCCCATAGGCCTATCCAACTCCATTCACTGCACTGCACCGACTCCTGATCACACGCAGCTCGTGCAAGAGCTACCCTAGTTATTCGAGAGCCAGGACCTCTCAAGGTCAGAGGGCATTCCTCACTGTAGCCCCACTGGTATAACTCCCTCCTGCCAGTGTCTCAAACTCACTAACCTTAGCTTGCTTTAAGCCCAGGCTCAGAAACTTCCTGCTTAGCTCTCGTAAATGCAACTGCCGCTAGCCTAGTGTAAAAAAAAAAAATATATATATATATATATATATACTCTGTTTGACAATGCTCACTGAGCGGCTCCTCCCCTTCCTTTCCCTACTAATTCCTCCTCTAATATCTCCCTCCCTTCTACTCCCACCAGCTCTCCCCCGACCATAAGTTTTGCACCTTTTGTTATCTTTTGCTTCGTTGGAGATTGTATTCTATTGAAACAAAATTGTAATTGAACTGTAACTTTTTTGTTTGTAAGTACTGTGTCCCTTGTACTACTGTTCTGATGTCCTCTTTGTGACGAGGTACCTTTGTAAATGAGCCTCTGGCTCAAAGGTTTCTAAACTAATGTTTAACTAAATAAATAAATAAATTCAGAGGGTAATAGTAAATGGAGCACACTCTGAAGAAAGAGTGGTTACTAGTGGGGTACCACAGGGTTCAGTACTACAGGGTTTTAAATAATTGATTAGCAGTTTTTTTCTTGGGACAATACTAACTGTACAGAAAGCATTTATATAGGTTTTCTAGAAATGTTATGTTTGTTGAACACAATGAGGCAAGTGCTATGTATTTTCACAATGTTTTATAATGTTTATAAGCAAAACGCTAATTAATTTTTAGAGTTAAATAAAACCCTGTACTGAGACCAGTTCTCTTTAGTGTCTTTATAGGAGACATTACAGAGCGGCTGGAAGGAAAAGTATGCCTCTTTGCAGATGACATAAAGATCTGCAACAGGATTGATACACAAGTGGGGTGGAAAGGATTAGAAGGGACTTGGCAAGGTTGGATGAATGGTCAAAAATATGGCAGCTTAAATTCAATGCTAAAATGTGCAAAGTAATGCACCTGGGAAACAAAAACCCAGGGGAAGAGTACTGGGGGGGTACTAACAACAACAAAAATGGAAAGGGACCTTGGGGTATTCATGTCAGATGACTTTAAGGTAGGTAAGCAATGTGAGAAGGCAGTAAGGAGGGCTGGGGGATACTAGGATGTATAGGAAGAGGCTTCACCAGTAGAAAGCAGGAAGTTGTTATCCGTCTGTACAGACAGTTAGTGAGACTCCATCTGGAGTACTGCATGTAGTTCTGGAGACCCCATCTTTGCAGGGACATAGACAGGATGGAGGCAGTCCAGAGGAGGGCAACTAAAATGGTGCTGGGTCTGCAACAGAAGCCATACAAAGAGAGACTAAAAGTCCTTCATATGTATGACCTTGAGGAAAGGACAGAGAGGGAGGACATGATAGAAACTTTCAAGTACGTCAAGGGAATACACAAAGTCCAAGATTGGGAGCATCTTTCAGAAAAAGAGATGTGCAAGAGCAAGGAGGTACAATTTGAAGATAGAGGGGGGACGGCTCAGGGGCAATGTGAGGAAGTATTTTTTCACGGAGAGGGTGGTGGACGCATGGAACCACCTTCCTGAGCAGGTTGTGGTGTCAAAAACAGTGGGGGGATTCAAGAATGCATGGGACAGACATAAGGCAATTATAGTGAGGGGTAGGAGGAAGTAGACTGTTGGGTAACTAGAAGCTGCAGCATATCCAGTAGGTAGGGAAATGGGCAGACTAGGTGAGCCAGGCGGTCCTTATCTGCCGTCAAAGTCTATGTTTCTAAATACTGGTTCAAATTTTGTTGTTGCTCTAGCTATCCAGGCTTTTTAATTTTCCTAGTGGGTGGTTCTGGTTTAAATGCTGCTGGTAAGAACCATTACAGAAGTGTATGACGTAGTTTATGCCCCATTTCTTGTCTTTTATTATTGGCACAATACATTTGTTTTCTGCTATGGAATCTGAAATTTCTTGGGATATAAACTACATCATACAGTTCTAACATCATACTTACCACCAGACTGTAAAGCAGAATCATGCACTGAAGTTACTAAAAGGCGTGTATAAACAGAACAATAATTGAGCTGGAACCAGTACTTAAAACTCAGCTTCTGTTGGGAAAAATAACTTCCAGGTTCAGTGCAGTCCTCCTTTAAACACAGGACTGCCACATAAGGATAGCAGTAAAACAAGTAAAACAGCAGTTCAATGAAATTTGGCCAAAAAAAAAACTTGACCCTACCTTTTTTTTACTATAAAATATTCCAGGCATCTCCCAGTTTTATTTGGTGGTGACATTTTCCAGTTCCACCAGAATCTGAGTATTTTATAAATGTTTTAATGTTTTTTTTTTCTCAAGAAAAAAAGATGGCCACCACATTTGGTGGGAAATACCATTGTAGACACTGGTAAACGTTGGGATTGAGAACATTTAAAAAAACAAACAAACAAACAAAAAAAAACTTATGGTGCGCAGCACAGGAAGACATAGAAAAGTAAATTAGGCAGGTGTGCTAATATTTTTATTAATTGTAGCTGAAACTATCCTTTTGGAAATAAACATTTCTTACTGCACTGCTGCTTTAATCATCATGTGCCCCCTTCCCCTCAGAAATTGCCCAGGTCTCTCCTGTGATTGTTAAGTAGCTCAGTCACACCACCACCACTGCCACCACCTTCAGTGATACTGAAAGGAAAACATGGACACTTGAGCTGCCTCCTAAACCCAGGTTGCCTGCATGACAGTATAATGCAGTGCACTGCCTCTGGGTTTACTTGTTTATTTGAAAAGTGGTAATTTTGAGAGGTACACTGAGCCGAGACTCATTTCCAGTTGCGACTAAGTGGAAGGGGAACAGGAGATACAGTAGGACACTGCACAGTAACACTTCTTGTTACAAAATAAAGTGCAGACACAGCTCAATAAGAACAATCAATACAAGCGCAGAATTCAGCAGCAAGGCACAGCTTGCAAAAAAATAGTGTAACAAAAGAGAGACCTGCTAGTCAGGGGTATGGAAATGCAGAGGTAGGGAATAAATGGAACCTGGGAGCAGTCCAGGGGAGAACCCACATGGAGGCCCAACACATGGGGTCGAATTTTCTAACGCTTGCAAATGTTGCAAACCCCGGGTGTGCCATGCATACAGCGTATGGAGCTTGTGACATTCACCCAGCTAGCAATCAGGATTTTCTCTCACATGAGCCGATTGCCACAAGTTAGACCAGCTTTTTGCTAGTCTAGCTTGCGTTAATTCTGGGTACCCTTTTCACTGGGCTTTCACCAAATATTTTGTGCAAGCTGCCATAAAGTGAGAAAAGTATCATAATTATGCCCAATGTACAGAAATTGGGCACAGTGACGGCAAAGGGTTCAGCACACCACCAGATTAAAGTGTTGTGGCGCAGGGTTTGATGGAAGCCCTACACCACCATTTGAAAATCCGGCCCATGGACAGTAGGGCCTCCATGTCAGAGTGACATCAGATGGAGGTGTAACAAGTGCAGTTTTTTGTGGGGGAGGAGTTTAACTGGTGCCTGAGGGAGCCAGGGGAGGTGAAGAGGTGGAGGGATGAGGGGAGCTGGTTCCATAGTGTGGGAAGACAGTAGGAGAAGGCTGATTGCCCAACAGAGGAGCGGGGATGTGTAGTGGTGAAAGTTTGATGATCTCTGCAGTGGAGAGAGCATGAGGCAGGGGGATTGGAGAGAGGCATGAGGACAGCTAAAAGAGGAAGGGATCCAAACCAATATTGGGAAATGAAGGAAGAACAATGGGACTGGTGACATGAGGGTTATTGGAGTGGTGAGTATGCTTCATACAAATAAAGCATGTATCTGTATATTACCGGTTTTTTTTCAGTGCTATGAAGGTACTGTAGCAGGGAGGATCTAGCCACTTTAGTATCACAGGAGACTTGAACAGTTCGCTGGTTATTCCTGTCCACAGATCTCATCCTCTCTGCAGATGATGCTGTCCTTTTCTGCATGGACAGAAATCCTTCTATCCTCTTAGAGAAGTTCCAAGCCAATTTTAACAGGCTGCATTCCTGGTTCACCTCCCATGGCCTCAGCCTCAATTCTAAAAAAACCTAAGGCAATGATTTTTCTGGTCCCCAAAAGCTAGACTTTGCTTTCCCCCTCAAGGATAAGCTTGGCAACCTTATTGAGCAGGTCTCTGAGTTTAAATACCTTGGCATTCACCTTGACAGCCACCTGACATTCGAACTGCATACAAACCTCCTAATTAAGAAAGTTCATCAGAGGCTTGGCAACATATACCGGTTAAAATAATACCTTATACTAGCTACCAGGGCCCTTCTTTCCAACAGCTTCCTGCTCCCTGTTCTCAATTATGGCTCCCTGATATACACACCCTCCCTTTAACAAAAAAGCCTTGGTTGGCTGAGAGCCACCTACCACAGCATAATACGGTTTGACTCTGCCCTCCCCAGGAATACACACCACTGCGATCTATACCAGGCAGCAAGCTGGCTCTTACTAGAAGATTGGTTCAACTTTAAAATTCTTTTTTTTTTCTACAAAGCCCTCTGTGGCCTGCATCCCAGCAGTGTGGCCAACATCTTCCAGAAACCAACCATCTCTCAACCCAGTCAAGGCTCCACTTGCTTTTAGTTTGCCACTCGTTTTTGTCACACTTCCCATGGTCAACACTCTCTCGCCTTCCAGGGTACCAAACTTTTCAACAGCCATCCTCCTTGCCTGGCCCTTTTCCCATCTCTTTCCTCCTTTAAATCCAACTTTCAGCAATTCCTGTTGCATAACTGCTCCTGTAGCTGTACCTAGTATAGCTTTTCCTTTTCCCTTATCTGTATCTGCTCTGGCTGCTTTCCTACACAGTATAGCGTGGTGGTTAAGGGCACTGAGTTGCAAGCCTAGAGACCTGGGTTGAATCCAATCAGCTCCCACTTGCATACTGTGTGACTCTGAACAAGTCTCTTAACTTCCTTGTGTAAACCCTAGACAGTGCTACTCCAAGGGCTACTACCCCTGTCTGCATGGTTATGCACAGGTTGAGGGGCCTGGGTTCCCAAAACTTACACTAGACTGGTTCTTTTTCCATGCTGTTTCATAATGCACAGTGCCTCCACCCAGAGTTTCCCTTTCAAGTGGGCTAGCTGTTACCTGGCACAACCCCCTGGGATGTCTTACCACCCACTGTTACTATTTGCCACCCCAACTCATGACCCTATAACATTTCCCCACATTGCTACTCCTGTCACACTTTCCATGGTCAACACTACCTTGCCTTCAAGGATACCAAACTTTTCAACAGTCTTCCCCCCTGCCTGGCCCTTTGCCCATCTCCTTGTTTAAATCCAACCTTCAGCAGTTCCTCTTGGATAACTTCTCCTGTAACTGTATCTAGTTTAGCTTCTCCTTTTCCCTTACCTGTCTCTTCTCTGACTCCTTTCTTATTTCCCTCCGGGTCTCCTTCACATATTGCTTTTGTATCACCTGCTCTTTCTGTAACTGCTTCCTATCCTCATAATTACCATGAATGTATCCTTTTGTATGCTCATTGTCCATTGATATTCTTAGGATACCTTGATTATATTATACACTATATCCTGTTTTGTCCTGGCATCTTTTAATTTATGTTTAACTATGTTGCATAATTTTCTTTTTGTATAGTGTATGTATTTCTTTGTTGAAATATAGCTGTTACTGGACACTTGTGAAAATGGGCAAGTTTTGCCCACATGCCTTTTCCAGTATAAAAGATAAAAAATGAAAATGAAAAAAAAGGAACACTTGTTGGAGGCCTGGTGGAACATTAGGCACTTTTTGGGAAATATGTCCAGGGGTACTCTGTTGGCTTCGATCTTCGCTAACCCAGAATTCCTCCCGGGACATGAGGACCACAGCTTTCAGTAATGGGAGACTAGAGGGTTTTGTTGCCTGGGGGACCTTTATGGTAGTCAGGGGTTCAAGACTTATCAAGAGCTCATGGAAGAGTTAGGGGAATTTTCACAATCTGCAAGTGTGAGATAAAGTAAGATGATTGGACAATCTTCAGCCATAAGATTGTCCTATCTATGATCTGGAGAGAGGTATCTTGCAAGCATGAGTTGGCCAGAAGGGGACATTGTCTAAACATTATCATAATATTAAAGAAAGGGGGCCCGATACCTCTCTGAAGGCCAGGGCCCTGTGGGAGTGTGACATGGGGGATCCAATACCAGAGGGAGGGTGGTAGGAGCTATGTGAATCTCATATGGGACTTAATATTTTTAATCGCTATAAAGATGCACAATTTAAATTTCTGCATTGGTTATACTTCCACCCAGCGGTGGTAAGCAAGTTCCTTCCAAATGCATCATCACTTTGGGAGAGATGTGGTGATGGAAGAGGTACATACTTACACTGTTTTTGGCACTGTCCTGTCCTTCATCAGTACTGGGCTGAGCTAGCCCAGTGTATTGCCCAGATAATGCATGTCAGAATTCCAGCAGACCCTTGGACCATGATACTTGGGGTGGAAGTGAGACGTGTGGAAGATTGGGAATTCTATCCCAGACCTATTAGGATCATGTTGATTATTGCTAGGCACTGTATCCAAAATTCGTGTGTTCCCTACATACGCCCTACAGTGCAGAAGTGGAAGGACTGATTTTCAATATGTTCCAACTGGAGCATTTGACGTATGATGTTTATTTTGAGTAAAAAGTTTTACCACTGATATCGAGAGTGCTGGTCTTATTTTTCTATGCATAACTGACTATTTGCCAAGCACCCAGCTTTCTGTGAGCACTGCCTTTGCTGTGTTGAACAGTTAAGATATGACCTGGCAGGCTGGTCAGACAGTTTTGAACAACATTGGGGCAGGTGCCTGGATTTGCTTAACCCTGCTGAGCAAGCGGCAATAATGTTAGTCAAACACTGGTTTGTGGTCGGGCCTGGGAGTGGTTTACTTTGCTTTCCATAATGCACTTAAGTTACTGCTTTTTATGTTGTCTTGCACATACACAAGCAACATTTTGTGGCAGTAGGAGATGGTAGCAGGAGAAATGCAGAGGTCTGTCAGTTTTGGCGAATGCAGGGCACACTTTAGAAGGCGCATCCCTCATTCCCCAATTAGTGAGAATGCTAGCCATGACACAAGGTTAATGCAGTGCCACCAACTTGAAATGAATTTGCCACTGCAATCAGAGACAAGCTCGTCATGCAGCGGCACAGATGACATGCCTCCCCTATGTGCCTTTCTTGGTGAAACATTTGAATCAACATGGCGGTGGCGGTGGTGGCAGGCGAGCACACCTTACAGGCTCTCTACCTCACCACCCCACCGGTCCCTGCCTGAATGGTGGGAGAAGGCACTTTTCCCATCTGCCTCCTCCACATCCAGCTGTGTTTGAGCAGTAAAGTTTCTCCCAGCCATGCGGAGCAGGCCACAGCCTAAGCTCAGTACGGGCTAGGAGTATTAAGTGCCAGAAGACACTTGTACTGTAAGCGTGATCCTGATCATGCTGGTGGACCCCCCCCCGCCTGGCGACATTGGGGTGCTTAATGACCCTCCCAAGCATTATTCAATGTGGCACACTGGGGGCCCACCCCGGTGTGCCAAACCCTACTGTTGTATTTCCGACACCGGGATGCTCACTCCCAGTGTCTGATGCACCCCCCCACACATATCTTCCAACCTCGGGGTGCCCAATCCCTGGGTCGGCATTAATTCCCCCAGTAGTGTGGCACACTTGGAGCCCACCCCAGTGTGCTGACATCCAGGTTTCCCTGTGAAAAAAAAAACGGACCCATGACGTCTCTTTTTTTTTTTTAATTATACTGAAAAACAAGAAAACAGTCCCTTGTTGTTGCCAGCGGCCCCCTCTCCCAACCTGCACCCTCCATCTAAGCACGCCACCTCCCTGCACCCCTACTCACCAATATGCACCTGCAGAAGTCAGGAGCAATAATCTTCAGTGGACTGGGAACACGTCTGCACCCTTCAAACGCTGACTGCAAACTGAAGAAATGTTGGTAAGTCCTATAATGGCAATAAATGGGGGGGGTTTCAATGTAGGTGGATATCTCTGCCATTTTTGGGAGTTTTTGTCCCACATTTTCAACATGGGGTTCTTGGGACCCCACTTCATGAACACAGTCACTTTCATTTCGTTACTTGGTCCCGGAAGGTCATTTCACGGTCACTGAGCGGAATCACCTTTTGGGACTGATTAATGAAATGATAGTGCCATGTTCATTAGGTGGGCTCTGAAAAAGCTTATTTTGCAAATTTGGTGAAAAAATTCCAAAAAATGACTGCATTATGAGCGTGCGTTGCACAGTTTCCATGCAAGCTCATAACTTTGGCAATTTTAAATATTTTCACTCCAGATTTTCAACATTGCCATTTCCTTACATTTTCTTATGAACAGTACAGCTGTCAATTTTCACAACCTGCTGGAAATGTGTTTTCGCACATGTGGTGCACAATGGCGCGGTCGCTGTAAGAAATCAATGTTCGGGGCAGAGCAACAAAATCACAGTGACGCTGTTCATGAGTGGAGGCCCCAAAATGCCTATCTTGAAAATCTGGTTAAAAAAATCCCCAGAATAACTGCGTTAGGGTGTGCGTTGCGCAGTTTCTACACATGCTCGTGACTTCACCAATTTTTCTAATTTTCACTCCAGATTTTCAACATTGCCATTTCTTCACATCTTCTGAACAGTACAGCTGTCATTTTTCACATCCTGCCTGAAATGTGTTTTCGCACATGTCGCACAATGGCACAGTCACTGTGCAAAATCACGTTTTGGCTAACGAACTGATAGTGCCACTGTTCATGAGGTGGGGTCACAAAAAGCCCATGTTAGAAATTTGGAGTGTGAATACCAAGAAATGCCTGAGGTGTTAAGGTTTCCAACCATAATGCCCCACCCTGTAGAGACTGACAGGTGTCAAGGGTGTGACTTGGAACTGTTGGCTGTAATGCTCATGCCATTCCACCCCCAACCCCACCGTGCAGCCAATGACAGGTATCGAAGTGTGCCTTGGGCTCTTCGGCCCCAAAGTTCACCCCATTCTCCTATACAGCACCCATTTCAGCGTATTTCCTTATGGAATGGGGTGAGTGTAAGGCCCGAAGACCCCAAGGCACACCGCAACACTTGTAAGTGTCTGCTGGGTCGGGTGAGGTAAAATGGCATGAGCGTTATGGCCAATGACACAAAGGCACACCTCAGTGCCTGTCAGTCTCTGCAGGGTGGGGGTGGGGTTGGCGTCAGTTCCATGCTTCACTGCTATTCCTATTATGCATCTCTCTAACTCCTGTACAACCAATGCCAATGCCAGCAAGACAACATTCGGCATTGATAAATGCTTGTTTTTGTTTGTCTTACTTTTCATTGGGGCATGGCTGCTCTCACTCTCACTTCCATTACATTTTCCCTCTTGCTAAAGAGGGCCAGTTTCTGACCTGGTGTATAGTGAGAAGCAATGCTAGGCTCAAGATCTGTGGTCACTTGCTTAGTGTATGAAATTAGTCTAAGGAAGCTATGCTTCTGTATGTGTCTGTCTGTGTGTCTGGTGTTGGTTGCTTGTTAGTTTGTATGTTTGTGGCTGTCTCAGGTATCAGCGATGTAGTGCACCACTGTATTTATTTGCTTATCTACTCAGCGTTGATTCTTAAATTGGTGCTGGAAGTGATATTTTTGTATGATTGACTTACTGTGCAGATACATCATTATACTGTAAATGTTTTATGGCAAATGGTTGAATAAAAACATTTTTCCAAAAAAAAAGAAGCATTAAAAAAGAATATATACTAGACAGGTACTAAATACAGATGCAAGAACAAATGAAGATAATGTCAAGTGTCTTTACAGTACTGGACTGGAGCAGATCCAGTCAATGGCTAAGAGAAGGGGGGAATGTTGAAGGGTACATTCGGGTCTCTTGGAAGGGCATTTCTAGGGTTAACAGCAGTAAATTCAAATGAACATTTCCAGAAGCTAAAATAAACTGTAGGCATTGCAAGCTTGATGAACATGTTGTCTCTAGGATAGTGGCTGTCGGAGAAAAGGGTAATGAATTGTTGCTGATAATAAGGAACATTACCAGATAGAGCCTTATAAATAATCACAAGCCAGTACTCAAGCCAACTAATCTTTACAGAATGTAATTTAAGCAGTCTTAAAAAGCAGTGATGAGCTAATATGGTGCACCAGTAACAAATCTAACTTTTAAATTGTAATTTATTTAGCTGGGATAGTCCAGCTGAGATACGTCTTGTTTACAGTGGGGTAGCTTACCACAGCTGGGTGGGCTAGAGCATTAGGAGGTTAAGGGACTTAATCAAGGTCATGTAGTGAGCATTTGGCTCTAGCAGGGTTTAAACTTGCAGTCTCCTGGTTCCCAAGCCAGTGCATTAAACGCATTAATCATTATTCCACACTGCCCCAGTTGAGTGATATAATGTGCCCACTGCCCCATTACAGAAAGAGTTATTCTAAAGGCCATGTAACAAATTATGTCCACATACAGTAGTCTAACAAAGAAAGAACTATCATTTGAGAAATCAGTTACCTGGTTGGGAAAATGAAGTACGATTTATTATAACAGGAAAACACATTTAGATTTAATTTCAGAGGTCCACTTCTGCACAGTTCTGTTGAAACTCATGTTCATGTGTTATTCTGAAACTAGAACAAATGTGAAGGTCTGTTTTCAGGCAACATTTGTTCTGGTAAGATGTTGTTGGCCTTCCTCACACCACAATTCGGATACCAGTGATACTTTCCTTTGGGTTACAGGCTTTTAAGTGTATGTATGGGGTTTGGTGAGAGACACAGAAATTAAATGTCAGAGTGGATCAGTTCATTTTTTTTTTTTTCAGTCTTTGGTAACCGGGTAAGGCCCACTAGGCACAAGTGCCTGTTTTCAGGGGTGACCTGGGAGCACTGGGCAGTTAAGTGACTTGCTCAGAGTCACACAGTATGCAAGTGGAGGTTGTGAAAATCAAACCAATGTCTGGTCTGCTGGATGTACCAAAAGCGTTCACAGCTCATTACTCTAACCTCTATGCTATACTGCCAGCCCAAACCTGTCACCTTGGAGACTCACACTTTTGTTAGAACTTGACCACAAGTGAAATGAGCTTGTTGTCTAAACTTGACTGTCGATGAATAGTAAAGTAAAAAACTAAGACTTGCTTCAGAGCTGCTCTGTACAATTAACAATTAAGTAATAAGACACAACAAGGTGTGCACTGAGCTGTGCTAATGGCTCACCTCAGGTGGATTGAAGCACAAGGCTAAGTGCTTGTACCACCTCTGAAGGGCTGTTTTATCTCACAGTGCACTCCTTGGAATGCATTATTATGATTATGAAATTAGTCCATTTGCTTTAATAGAGAAATTGGTTGTTAAACAAATCTTTTTTGTTTAAATGAATGATTATTTTGTTTACAGTAATAAAAAAATACAAAAATGATACAAAATAAAAATGTTCCTACTTTGTAATTGCAGTGTTGATGTATGGCCAGTAGGTTGCACCAACACTGCATGTTGGCTGTGGGTCCAATTAAGAGCAATACATTGGCCACTATGAGTGGCAGTTGAAAAGAGCTGCTCTGAGGTACAGAGAATCATAGAATCATAGAATCTTGATGGCAGAAAAGAACCATACCAGCCCATCTAGTCTGCCCTTATTTCCCCCCTACACCTCCCACTTCCTGCCAGACCCTGCCCTCCCCCCCAATACTCAGCCCCATATGCATGTCCCATGCCCTCTTGAATTCTTCCACTGATTTAGCCCCCACCACTCCATCTGATAGTATGTTCCAGGGCTCCAGCACCCTCTCTGTGAAGAAAGACAATCTCACATTGCCCCTGTGTGTTTTTCCTTGCAGTCTGAGGCTGTGCCCTCTAGTTCTGACACCCTCCTTCCTCTTAAGTAAACCCTCTTCTCCCACTTTATTGAGCCGCTTTACATATTTAAAAGTTTCAATCACGTCTCCCCTTTCCCTCTTTGTCTCCAGCATGTACTTCTGGTTAAGCAATTGGAGAAAAAACTGTACAGATCCAGCTCCTTACACCTCTGCTCATATGACTTTCCTTGCATACCCTGCACCATCTTGGTTGACCTTCTCTGAACCCTCTACAATGTATCTATATCCTTGCGGAGATGTGATCTACAGAACTGAACCCCATACTCCAGGTGCGGCCTAACCAAAGCTTTGTAAAGGGGCATTATTACCTCCCCCCTTCTGCTGGTAATGCCCCTGCCTATGCATGCCAACATTCCATTGACCTTTCCTTCCACCCTGCTCCATTTAATTACTACTTTAAGGTTTGAGGAGACTATGATCCCCAGATCCCTCTCCTGTTCTATTACTTTGATTTCATCCCCACCTAGGGTGTACCCTGCTCTTCTGTTCCTATTCTGCAAGTGCATCACAGTGCACTTCTTGCATTAAATTTCAGCTGCCACATCCCAGACCATTTTTTGAGCATCTTTAAGTCCTCCCTCGTGTCCTCCATCCACCCGGGGTGTCCACCTTATTGCATATTTTCGTATCATCAGCAAATAGGCACCCCCTACCCCTCAAACCTTCTGCAATATCACTGATGCAGATGTTGAAGAGAAGCGGACCCAAAACTGACCCCCGTGGCACTCCACTCTTTACCCTTGCCATCCCAGAGTGCACCTCATTTAGCACCACCCTCTGAGTTCTTCCTGCCAGCCAGGCCTCCAATCAGCTTGTTATTTTCCCACCCAACCCCAGGCTTTCCATCTTGCTTACCAGTGTCCTATGGGGGACAGTGTTGAAGGCCTTTCTGAAGTCCAGATAGACCACATCCACCGCCCCCCCCCCGTCAATCACCTGAGTCACCCAATCAAAGAGCTGATATTAGGTTTGTCTGGCAAGACTTCCCATTCGTGAATCCATGCTGCCTGCTGTCCAGCAAGCCACTCTCCTTCAGGTAATCCACCACCCTCTCCCTGATTAATGCCTCCATTGCCTTCCCCACCACTGACGTGAGGCTGACAGGTCAGTAGTTCCCCTTCACCTCCTTACTACCTTCCTTGTGT
Organism: Neoceratodus forsteri; assembly: GCA_016271365.2. NCBI lineage: Eukaryota > Metazoa > Chordata > Ceratodontiformes > Ceratodontidae > Neoceratodus > Neoceratodus forsteri. The sequence goes on along the minus strand of CM028135.1, from coordinate 499,026,493 downwards.
AAAGTCACTACGTCCACCCTCTTCCAGTCCTCCGGCACTCTCCCCATATCCAGGGACAAGTTGAATAGCCTAGTCAAGGGTGCAGCCAACTCCCCCTTCAATTCCCTGATCACCCTGGAGCGTAACCCATCAGGCCACATTGCATTGTCCACCCTCAGTCTATCTAGCTCTGCCCTAACCCTATCCTCAGTGAATGGGCTCAGATCCACCCATTTGCCCTCCTTCCCCTTCGACTTTAGCTCAGGTCCTCTACCGTCCTCCTTCTCCGTGAATACCGAGCTAAAGTACTTATTTAATAACTCTTCTTTTTCACAGTCCCTTTCCAATTTTATTCCTCCCTCTCCCCTCAGCCTAGTAGTCCCCTGTCTTGCCCTTCTCTTCTCCCTCACATATCTGAAAAAGGTTTTGTCACCCCCGTAGCCTTTTTTGCTATTTTCTCCTCAGTATCTGCTTTTGCCCTTCTGATCTTCTTCCCTGCAAGACTCCTCTTTTTCCTGTACTCTTCTTTATCATCCTCGTTGAGTGTCCTCTTAAATTTTCTGAAAGCCCATCTCCTTTCCCTTTCTTCCCCTGCAACCTCTTTTGTAAACCAAAGTGTTCTCCTTCCCCTCTTGCTCTTCCTAACCTTTTTTGTGCACATTTCTGCAGCTTGCAATACCCCTTCCTTGATGGCCTCCCATAGCTCCTCCACTGTCTGTCCCTATATTCTCCATACCATCCTACCAACCATTGTCTCCCTTACTATCCTTCTCATCTTGTCAAAGTCTGTGCACCTGAAGCCCATGACTGTAGTACTGGTTTTACTTGTCTCCCTCCTGCCCTGACCCTGAACCTTTCCGTGCTGTGGTCGCTGTTGCCCAAGGCTTCTCCCACCTGCACTTCCTCCACACTCTCCCCATTTCTCAGGACCACATCCAGCAGGTTGTTGCCCCTTGTTGGCTCCCTGACTAGCTGTTGAAGGAATACCTCCCTGCAGTGCAGCTAGTATCTCCCTGCTCCTTGATGATACTGCATCCAGGATTTCCCAGTCTACATCTGGGAGGCTTAGGCCCCCTAACATGGAGTAGTTCTCCTTTTAGGGCCAGCCTTGTGGCTGCCTGAATTAACAGTCTATCACCCTCCTCCCTTTGCGTAGGTGGCCTGTATACCACCCCCAGTCTCAAGGATTCTCCCGTTCTCCTGCCTAGCGTTACCCACAGTAGCTCAGTATCCCTGCCCTCCTCTTGTCCTTTAGTTACGCTTATGCCTTCCCTGATGTATAAAGCAACTCCGCCTCCCCTTCTTACCCTCCCTATCTCTTCTGAACCATCTGTAACCTGGGATAGTCATTTCCCAGGTGTGAAGATCTGTCCACCAGGTCTCGTTAATAGCTACTATATCTTGTCCTTCGTCCCCCACGATGGCCTCCAAGTCCACCATCTTATTTGCTAAACTGCTGGCATTGGCTGCTAAGCCCTTCCACTAGGTTCCCCCTCCATCCTACCCTTCACTATTCTCCCTCATGCCCAGTATTTTAGCACTATCCTGGGGGGAGGCTAGCAGCCCCCCCCATTTCTCCTGCCTTGTGTAGCGGATCCCCCCCAAATCTAGTTTAAATTGTAGGTTTCTTCTGTGAACTCTCCTAATTTGCTTTTTAGTACTGCTGCACCCTCCCTATTCAGGTGCAGTCTGCCTGGAGCAAATAGGCTCTCATCCTCCCACATAGATCCCCAGTCCCCTACTAACCCATACCCCATTTGCTCGCACCAACCCACCAACCACTCATTGAACTCCTTAATCCTCAGCCTCCTATCAGTACTTGCCTTTGATACTGGCAAGACCTCAGAAAAAGCCACTGATTTGAACCCCAGACTGCTGCAGTATCTAGCAAGTGCTCTAAATGTCACCTGCACCTCCAACAGGCTATTTCCCGCCAGGCCATTTGTTCCCAGGTGGAACATCAGGTGTGTTTTCACATCCTGCATTTTCCCCCTTGATGAGATGTAGTGCATGACCTCCACTGCCGTCATGCCTGGCAGACACTCAACCCATACTGCGCTACTCTTGCCCCCCCAACCCCATCTAATTCCTTTTATTATAAAGTCCCCAACAAGTAGGACCCTGTTCTCCATCACCTTCTGTTTATATTTCCCTTCTAGCCTTCTCCCAGCCCCTTCCATTTCATTTCTCAGCCCATTCTCACTATCCCCTTTGCCCGTTTCATCTCTCAGAGTACTGTCTTCTCCCTGTGCTCCCCTAGCTCCATGCCCTCCGCAAGCATTTACTGCTAGGCTACCCACCTCTGTTCCACCATCCGCAAGCTTTTTCCTTTCCCTTTGATCTGCCCCTAGACATGCCCTGCTTTAATTCCACCGGAGAACTTTCCCCTTTCCCTGCTCCATCTGTTCCTAGTCCTTTTGAACCTGAGTACCCTGTCCCCCCCTTTTAGGGTTTGTCCTTTCTTGGGTGTGTTAACCCTGTGTCTCTATCCCTATCCCTCTGTTTACTACATAGTAGAACAAACACAGTTGCAGAAGGGTAAAGCCATTTGTGTTGTACTGTTTGTTTTAAATTGTTGCTAATTAGTTAAGCGTATTGATGTCAGTACTACCAAGTTTCATGTGGGCATTTATTACATAGGTTGTGCCAGTGTAGTAATTCTATGGGTAAAATGGTCAGGATAGGTGATGGGATCCAGTGCTGCTATGCTGAGATATTAGCACTGGGTTCTGAGCTCCTCGGCCAGTCAGATTTCTGTATTTGTTTGTACTCATTTCAGAAAGGCTCATATGTGGCATTATTAGATTAAGTAACTTACTCATGCTTAGGCTGGTTCATATAACTAGGTGAGAATTCAAAGTCAGAAGGGACTCTAGGGCCATCATGTTCACCCTCTGCTGTACAATCAAGGATGAAATAAGTATGCTGTACAGACATATACAGGTTTGCAGGGATTCCTAACCCACTGTACTACCAGGTTACCCAGTGATTACCTTGACGAGCAGAAATCTATCCAGGCTTACCCTAAAGGCTTGAACTATATTCATGAACTCTGCCTATGCTGATAAGCTGTTCCTTAGGTTCACTACCCACTGGAATAAAAATTGCCTTCTAATGTTACCCCAACTTGTTGGTACCCTTGAGTATGCAAAAGACTGAGATCATGTCCCATTTCAGCCTCCTTTTTTCCAAGGTGAACATTTGAAAGAGCTAGTGTACTGCCAAACATTAACGTTGACTTTCATTATAAAAAGTGCAAATGGAACATAGCAATCTGATTGGCTCACAAACATGCTGAGTCCCTAGATTAAGTAAGCAATAAGACATGGCAGAGTGTGAGTAGTAGTGTGATCATCACATGCCCAAATGTGTAATGAAATATAAGGCCACAAGCCAAGTGCCTTATTGCCCCTGGAAGTGCAGTGATCACACTACTACTCACACCCTGGAGTTTCTTATTGCACTGATTATATAGCCATGTTTAACAAACTAAAATAACTGACCCACACACAAAAGAATGAGTTTTAAACATCAAAGTAGTTCATTTTTTGGTCAAACATCATTATGCTGAAGAAAATAGTACCAATAAATTTCAACATATAAACATAACTTTATTTTTTAATATTTATACACCAAATTTTCAACATTGCCTTCTTATGACCCACCTAATGAATCCAGTTGGTGAAATTGTTCAAATTCCATTCGAAACATCATTTCATGCCACAACTGCGAAAGCATATTTTGACCAGGATTTGAAAAATGTCAGCTGTCACGTTCGTGAGGTGTTTTGGGTCAAAATGTTGAAAATTACCTAAGTTACAGTATGAGTAAGCACTGAAAAATTTCAATGCATGCTAATAACTTTGTTATTTTTTTTACATTTTTACCCCAAATTTTCAACATAGCCTTCTTATGACCCCACCTAATGAACCCAGTAGGTGAAGGTTTTTAAATTCTGGCCAAAATACCATATCATGCCACAAGTGTAGGCAGTGTAGCACAGTGGTTTAAGACTCTTAGCTGCAAACCTGGAGACCTGGGTTTGAATCCCACGACCCCCACTTGCATATTGTGTGACCCTGAGGAAGTCACTTAACTTCCTTGTGCTCCCAGGTCGCAAGATTCAGCTTAGTGTGTCTCTCCAGGTTAAAAAAAAATGTGTGAAGACATGCTTCAGCAAGTATTTGAGAAATGACAGCTATCACATTCATAAGGTGGTATGAAAAAATGGCTATATTGAAAATTTGGGTCAAAATATTGAAAATTACCAAAGTTATGAGTAAACGTTGAAAAATGTCAATGTACATTCATAACAGTGTTGTCTTTTAGTATTTTTGCTCCAGATTTTCAGCATAGCCTTCTTGTGACCCAACCTCATAAACAAGAGTACTGAAAATGTTCAAATCCTACCCAAAAGGTGATTTCATGCAACAATCATGAAATCACCTTTTGGGAAGGATTTGAACAATTTCATTGCCCTTGTTCATGAGGTAGTGTCCCGAACAGGTCATGTGGAAAATCTGGTGTAAAAAATATTCAAAAATGACAAAGTTATGAATATAAGTTCATACCCACTGAAATACATTAAACTGGACTTATTTTCTCATATCGCAGTCACTGGCTGCAGGAGCAAGTTGCTTCTTCCATCGGAAAGTTAATCTGCGTCATGGGACATGTTCAGGTGAGTGAGGGTGTGTGTGAGGTGGCGTGGGGTGGTGGATGCTGAGTGGAGGGTCGGGGTGGGTGGAGGGTCGGGGGTCACCAGCAAAAGACATCAATGGATAGTTTTTGGCGTTTCCATTTATATTTACTTAAAAACCAAAAACAGGCTATGAGGGGCCATTTTTAAAATTTACATGTACAGGGTGACACTGGGGGCTGGGCATTCCAGTGTCACAGCTGTTTATTAGCACTCAGGGGTGGGCACCTCCAGGTCTGCATATACGAAGGGGGTTGGGGGCTGCACAACATTGGGAGGAGGGAGGACTTGCAATAATAAAACGATGACACAAATGGCGGTCTAAGTGATGCCAGTGAGGAGGAGGGTTGAAATATTTAGAGATCACGGTATTAAAAAGAAAATATATAGAATAGTGGATCGGCATCCATGCACAACCAGCCTGTTGTGCCACAGAGGGGTTCTGTTAACATCAGACCTTGAGAGCGAAGCTCGAGAGGTCTGATGGTATCAAAACCCCGAGGTGGCACAGAAAGGCTGGTTGTGCATGAGGATGTTCATCCACTACTTTATATAGTGTATAGTGTATAGTGCCCCCAAAAATCACTTACAGTTCTGTTTTTTTTTAGCAGCCTTTTACTTTTTGTGTGCAATGCACTGTTCCATGGTAAAGGGTTGTTTCCAGGGTTGTCAAGTGGTTGTTAAGGAGGAGGCATGGCTATGTGTCTAGCGCAACTTCCTACTGGCTGGCAGGTACATTAGGAGGGTTTAAAAAATAAATAAACATGGTGGCCATAATGCTTGCTAAGCAAGATGGCTATGGAGTAGGGGGTCACTTGTTTTATTTACATTTTTTTTCTAAGTCTAAATATCTGGTTGTTCCTGCATCTTGTAAGGCTCCAATGTGACTGATTTTACTGTCGCTGAGGGAGTGTGGATCTGTCCGTTTCTGCCACTAGGGTAAGTGATGTGCGGTTTATGTAGTGAGTGCGTGGAACCTCTAGAGGTTTTCAAAATGTTGTTCTGCTACAGTAGGGTGCAATCAGGTTCCATGACCTTTCGAACTGCAGCAGAACAACATTTTAAGAACCTCCAGTTTCCATGCACAACGGGCCACTATACACTACATCAAGGCAATATTGAGCATCCATGAAACTAAAGAAGAATGTGTTATTCAATGCATTAAAGCCAGAAATTGCATAATGTGTTATTATCGCTAACATTTATTTAAATAGCACAGTTTAAATCACATCCGCTGATAGCTTCTTCACAGCAATACAGGATGGTATCCTAATGCTTTTCATTCCACCTAGTGCTAGGTGGCGCGAAACACGTTAGGATGCCATCCTGTATTGCTACAGAAAGGACAACATACACGGATGTGGATGTGGAAGTCTGCATGTTTAAATAAATTTTAGCATTGATAGCACATTACTTTGGTTTCTGGTTCTCTGTTTGTGCATTGATAGCACATTTCTTCAGCTCTTTGGTTTCCTTGATGTGCAATATTTGCCTTGGCGTTCAAGAAATACTTTGGATTAACTGCTGCTGGCAAATAAAAAAAAACTTTTATTTCTACCTGTTGGGAAGCTGAGCACAGGACCCAGGTGCAGGCCTCAATATCTGTTTATTTATTCCACTATACACTATATTATATTTTCTATACTGCCGAGGGATCTATTGCTGCACTAAATGGATGCCCAGAACATTGAGACATCAGGAGTGAAACTGACACTTTCTCTACTGCTGGTTTTTTCAGTGTCAATCACCAGCATTCCCAAACTGGCAGCGTTTGTTTCACATTGGAAATTGTTTCTTCTTTTTCTTACACAGTTTCAAATACAGCCCTCGGCATTTCCTCACTGTGGGGCTAATTTAAAAAATCTACTGTGCTAGCGCAGTCAAGATTAGTGGAGAGAGCGTGTTCACTTTGAAAAACCACTGAGCTGTACTCACTGAAGCCACGTCTGGCAGCCTGGTAGAATTTTGAAACTAGACAGAAACTATCTTTTTTTCCTAGGTATGTAATTTGAGGAATATCTGTCAAAGAAGAAGGTATGAACAGTCTGTTCATGCTGCAGATGAAAACTGATTTTTTGGACATAGGTCATTCCTGCTCACTTTACCGGACAGCTTACGGAACACAAAAAATGGTGGCTGTTTCAAACTGTAGTGGAACATGGTGGTGGTGGGGGGGCGCACAATGATTTCTATGTTTGTGGACAGGCCCAAGTGTTTTTATTCGTTTATGCCTATTGGAGGTAGTGTCATCAACCAAGGGCCAGCAGCCAATCAAATCACAGCTTTACTCGCTGCCATATGATAAATGCTGGTAAACTGGAGGTTGGAGCATCCTCAGAAGAAAGCGCAGCAGATCCGTGCTCTAGAATGAAAAAAACAAGATCTGTTTAAAATTCCAAGTATTCAAAAGAAAACTGCCAGACAGACATTTAAATTACAGACAAGTTATCTACTGTAGGTAGTGGGTACATACTGTTCTATCTAGAATCAAGCTTTTTTGTTTTAAAGATTATTTTAAACTCTGTTTTTTGTTTTCATTTTAAGGAGAACTGCGCTGAATCTATGAGTCAGTTTTCTCACTAGATGCTGTTTTTTTTTTAAATATTGATTCAAATTCTATTACTGCTCTAGCTATCTAGGCTTTGTAGTTTTTCTGGTGGGTGGTTCTGGTTTAAATGCTGCTGGTAAGAACCATTATAGAACTGTATGATGTAGTATATGCCCCTCTTCTTGTCTTCTATTATTGGCACAGTATATTTATGTTCTGCTATGGAACTCTGAAGTTTCTTGGGATGTAAACTACATCATAAAGTTCTAACTTCGTATTTAACATCAGACTGTAAAAGAGAATCACACACTGAGGTTGCTAAAAGGCCTGTACAAACAGAACAATAATAGAACTGGAACCAGTACTTAAAAGACAGCTTCTGTTAGGGAAAAATAACTTCCAGGTTCAGCACAGTCCTCCTTTAAACACAGGACTGCCACATAAGCACAGCAGCAACACAAATAAATACATATTAGGAGAGACAGTAATCACTACATAAAGCAGCAGTGCAATGAAATTTGGCAAAACAAAATTGACCCTACCTTTTTTCACTATAAAATATTCCAGGCATCTCTCAATTTTATTTGGTGGTAAGATGTTCTAGTTCCACCAATATCTGAGTATTCTATAAATGTTTGAATGTCATTTTTTTCTTAAGAAAAAAGATGGCCCCCACATTTGACTGAGAAATACCATTGTAGACCCTGGTGAAGGTTAAGACTGAGGAAAAAAATGTATGGTGCTCAGTACAGGAGACACTTAGAAAAGTACAGTAAAGCAAAACAAAGCAAAGCACATTTATTTATAAAATGCCATTCCAAAAGACCACAGTGTTGTACATGAACATAATTAAAAAAACACAATTATCATAAACTTAAAATCAGTTAAAAAATTAGCAGGAATTAAACCTCAATGAAGGCAAAATTAAAAAGGTGAGATTTAAAGGCCTCAATGGATGGGCACTCTTTAATCTTACAAGGTAAAGAGTTCCACAGGGTCGGTGCTACAAAAGCAAAAGACCTAGCTCCAGACATAGTCAGACAGACCCTGGGAATCTCTAGCAATCCGTCATCGGCAGAGTGGGGTGGACAAAGGGGGCAGTAGGGGCACAGGAGGTCTTGCAGATAGCAAGGTCCCTGTCCGTGTAAGGCATTATAGGTCAGCAAACCAAGCTTGATGGTGATCCTCCACCACACTGGCAGCCAGTGCAGTCCAAGAAGCACAGGTGTGACATAACAAGATCTTGACAAGCCAGTCAGCAACCTGGCAGCCACATTTTGCATCAGCTGCCACATTTTGCATCAGCTGCAGGCAGTGAAGGTCCACCCCGGCAGCCCTAGGTATAGAGCATTGGAGTAATCAAAGCGAGAGGTCACAAAGGCATGGACCAAGGTCAGAAGATCGTCAGGTCGGACTAGGTGCTTTATCCAAGTGATGTTGCTCAGATGGTAAAAAGAGGTCTTGGTGACGACCGACACCTGAAACTTAAGTGTCAGTTCGTCATCAAGCACAATGCCCAGATTCTGCACCCAGTGAGAGGTCAACAGCTGGTTACCTCCAAGCCAAAGGCCAGAGGGTTGCTCAGCCAATTACCCCTCTACCCGATGACCTGGGTCCACAACCACTTTACCAAACAGTAAATTAGGCAGGAGTGCTAATATTTTTCTTAACTGTAGCTGAAAGTAGCCTTTTGGAAAAAACATTTTTCACTGGACTACTGCTTTAATCATCATGTTCCCCCCCATCTCCTCAGAACCTGTCCAGGTCTCTCCTATAATTGTTAAATAGCCCAGTCATACCACCACCACCACCAGCACCTTCACTGATACTGAAAAGAAAGCATGACCACCTGAGCTGCCTCCTAAACCCAGGTTGCCTGCATGACAATACAGTGCACTGCCTCTGGGTTTATTTATTTATTTAAAAATTGGTAACTGGGAGAGGCAGACTGAGCCAAGGCTAATTTCCAGGTGTGACCCTGTGGAAGGGGAGATACAGTAGGACATATATGGTAACACTTCTTGGTACAAAATAAAGTGCAGACACTGCACAATAAGGACAATCAATCCAAGCGCAAAATTCAGCAGCAAAGCACAACTTGCAAAAAAATAATGTAACTAAAGAGACCTGCTAGTCAGGGGTATAGAAGTGCAGAGGTAGAGAGTAACTGGAACCTGGGAGGAGTCTAGGGGGGAACCCAGATGGAGGCCCAACACATGGAGATGGATTTTCTAATGCTTGAAAATGCTGCAAACCCTGGGTGTGCCATACATGCAGCGTATGGAGCTTGTGGCCTTCACCTAGCTAACAATCGGGATTTTCTATCCTGAGCGCCGAGTGCTGCAAGTTAGACCATCTTTTTGCTGGCCTAGCATGTGGTAATTCTGGGTACCCTTTTCACTGGGCTTGTGCCAAATACTATATTTGGCACAAGCTGCCATAAAGTGGGAAAAGTGTCGTAACTGTGCAAAACGCACTAAAATCGGGTGCAATTGCGGTAAAGGAGTCTGGCGCACCACCAGATTCAAAGTGTTGTGGCGTAGGGTTTGATGCAAGCCCTGTGCCACCATTTGAAAATCTGGCCCATGGACAGTAGGGCCTCCGAGCCAGAGAGGCATCAGATGCAGGTCTAACAGATGCATTTGGGTGGGGGGAGTTTAACTGGTGCCTGAAGGAGCATGGGGAGGTGGAGAGGTGGAGGGAGGAGGGGAGCTGCTTCCATAGAGTGGGAAGACAGTAGGAGAAGGCTGATTGCCCAGCAGAGGAGTGGAGATGTGGAGTAGTGAAAGTTTGATGATCTCTGCAGTGGAGGGAGCATGAGGCAGGGGGATTGGAGAGACCAGTGAGGAGAGGTATGAGGGAAGGGATACAAACCAATATTTGGAAATGAAGAAGGTACAATGGGACTGGTGACATGAGGGTTATTGGAGTGGAGAGTATGCTTCATACAACTAAAGCTTGCATCTATGTATTGTCTTTTCTTTTCAGTGCTATGAAGGTAGCAGGGTGGATCTAGTTGCTTTAGTATCACAGGAGACTTGAACAGTTCCCTGGTTATTCCAGTCCACAGATCTCATCCTCTGTGCAGATGATGCTGCCCTTTTCTGCATGAACAGAAATTCTTCCACCCTCCTAGAGAAGTTCTAAGTAGATTTTAACAGGCTGCATTCCTGGTTCACCTCCCATGGCCTCAGCCTCAATTCTAAAAAAAACCTAAGGCAATGATTTTTTCTGGTCCCCAAAAAGCTAGACTTTGCTTTCCCCCTCAAGGATAAGCTTGGCAACCTTATTGAGCAGGTCTCTGAGTTTTAATACTTTGACATTAACCTTGACAGCCACCTGACATTCAGACTGCATACAAACCTCCTAATTAAGAAAGTTCATCAGAGGCTTGGCAACATATACAGGATAAAACAATACCTTATACCAGCCACCAGGGCCCTTCTTTACAACAGCTTCCTGCTCCCTGTTCTCGATTATTGATCCCTGATATACACACCCTCACTCCAGCAAAAAAAACCTTCATAGGCTGACAGCCACCAACCACGACATAATCCAGTTTGTCTCTGCCCTCCCCAGGAATACACACCACTGCCATCTCTACCGGGCAACAAGCTGGCTTTCACTAGAAGATTGGTTCAACTTCAAAATTGTCTCTTTTTTTCTACAAAGTTCTCTGGGGCCTCTGTCCCAGTAGTGTGGACAACATCTTCCAGTATCAGCCATCTCTCAACCCACTCAAGGCTCCACTTGCTCTTACTTTGCCACTCCTTTCTGTCACACTTCCCATGGTCAACACTCCCTCGCCTTCAAGGGTACCAAACTTTTCAACAGCCATCCTCCTTGCCTGACCCTTTTCCCATCTCTTTCCTCCTTTAAATCCAACTTTCAACAATTCCTCTTGGATAACTTCTCCTGTAACTGTACCTAGTATAACTTTTCCTTTTCCCTTATCTGTATCTTCTCTGGTTCCTTTCCTACGCAATATAACATAGTGGTTAAGAGCACTGAGCTGCAAACCTGAAGACCTGGATTGAATCCCATCAGCTCCCACTTGCTTACTGTGTGACCTTGAGCAAATCTCTGAACTTCCTTGTGTAACACCTAGGTGGCACTACTCCAAGGGCTACTACTACTACTGTTTATATGGCTATGCACAGGTTGAGGGGCCTGGGTTCCCAAAACTTACACTAGTCTGGTTCTTTTTCCATGCTGTTTCATAATGCAGTGCCTCCTGCCAGAGTTTTCCTTTCAAGTGGGCTAACTGTTACCTGGTACAACCCCCTGGGATGTCTTACCACCCACTATTACTATTTGCGACCCCAACACATGGCTCTATAACATTTCCCCACATTGCAGACATTTTCATAATTAAAGACTCTCTTTAATATTATGCTCATGACAACCATTTGCAAAACAGTAACAATAATATTTATTTAGGGGGAATAGGAGTTCATTCAGAAGCCGACTGGCTCGTGTTTCGGTGCTGCCAGAACGCCTGCACCAAACTTATTAGATCTGAAAAAGCTAGCCATTTCCAAGCAGCATTGGAAGATAACAAGAACAACGCTGTCAAGTTCTGGAACATCCTCAAAGAGGTTGAAGGCCACACCACTGTAGCCTCCCTCCCCAGCAAAATAGTGTCTGGGGACAATGTCTTTACTGACAAAGCTGAGATCCTAAAACACCTTAACGATCATTTCGCTACTGCGGGGCTAGCCTTTGACACCTCCCCAATCAGCAAACTAAGTCCACATGGGGTTACCGCTGTTGACACTAGACCCAATGCTAACTCTATTCAGCATCACTCCGCTGCCTTCAGCTTCCAACCTGTTACCTTCAAGCAAGTTGAGGACCTTCTATTGGCGCTGGACACAAAAAAGAGTGCTGGTGCAGACAACATTGAACCCTTCTTCTTAAAAATTGGTTACTGTCACCTGACTGACCCCATTACCCATCTATTTAACTCCTCCCTAATGCAAGGCACACTACCCAATCTATGGAAAACTGTGCACATCATCCCCTTGTATAAATCCGGGGACCCGAGCAACATGAATAACTACCAGCCAATCTCCCTACTACCCACTTTCTCAAAATTACTTGAAGAAATTGTTAACACCCAAATCAGAGAGCACCTGGACTCACAGAATCTGCTAACCGCCGCTCAGTCAGATTTTAGAGGTAAGCACAGCACGGCTTCTGCCCTTACCAAAGTAACCACAGATTGGCAAACGGCCTTAGACTCCAAGAAGTATGTGTTTGCTCACTTCCTTGACCTCAGCAAGGCATTCGACATGGTGGACCACAACATTATGCTTAATGCTTTGAGTGACATCGGTCTCAACAGTGCCGCCATTAAATGGTTCACCTGCTACCTTACTAGCAGATATCAGCAAGTCAAAGCCTCAGGTGACCTGTCTCCTCTAAAACCATTGCTACGAGGTGTCCCACAAGGCTCCATCTTGGACCTAATCGTATTTACAATCTACATCAACAATCTTGACTCACATCTGCGCACAGCTAATGTTCACCTATTTGCAGATGACACTGTCCTCTACACCGTCAGCCCCACTCTGGACTTGGCATATAAGGACCTACAGCAGGACTTCATTTCTCTACAGCATACTCTAACTAAACATAAGCTCCTACTCGATGCTAAAAAACTAAAGCCATGATTATCTCACCTAAAGCAGCCCCTGGCCCCACTAGCAATCACAAGACCCTAACTCTATTGGGTGAACCCCTTGAAACTGTGGACAGCTTTAAATATCTGGGGTTCCTGACTGGACAATAAACTTAACTTTCTATTTCACCTGAATGAGGTCACCAAAAAACTAAGACAACGCTTAGGCATATTCTACCGCATCAAACACCTCCTCACCAAACATGCCAGGAAGAGGCTAGTGCAATCTACATTCATGCCTCTCCTGGATTATGCCAATTTCCTGTATGATAACTGTCCCTCCTCAGAGCTTAGTAAGCTTGACACCCTCTACCACAGGGCTGTGAGGTTCATCCTTAACCTACCTTCTTGCACTCATCACTATCTACTTTACCATGAGCTGGGATGGTCCTCCCCACAAGGAGGAAAAGAAATGCTCTTCTCTGGCTCTACAGAGCACTGTATGATAAGCTTCCAGCATACATCTTGAGCCTCTTCGAGCATGCCGAGGGTGCTTATGGCTTGTGATGCTTCTCCCTACTTTTTCTTCAGACACCAAGAGTTAAAACATCTTATGGCTCGACTGCAATTACTTTCTTCTTCCCTTCCCTATGGAATACCATGCAAAGCTCCTTAAAACTTTATATCCTCCCCGGTCCATTCACCTTCAAAGCAAAGCTAACTGAATACCTGAAAGAAACCTGTAACTGTTTTAGGTGACCTAACTTCCTCAACCACCAATACTTTTTGCGTTTATTCTTGCACTTAGTTCACCTAGTTCCCTAGTCAGGGAGCTCCCAGCACTTGCCCCTTCCTTCTCCTGTTCTCTCTCTCTCTTTCTGTCCCTCTCTCTCTCCCTCTCTCCCCCCCACACTCTCTCCTTACCTTCTCCCTCTCTCCGTTGCTCTCCCTCTCTCACTCTCCTCCTCCTCTCTCTCATTCTCTTTCATGCTCCTTCCCTCTCTCTCTCATTCTCCCTCCCTCTCTCTCTTTCTCACTCTCACTCTTGTCTATCCTGCTCTGGCTTGGTATATACATATACACAAATAATTTTTTTTATTGTGATGTCTTTGCTAACTGCGGGTAATATTGTAATTTGTATTTTATGATGTGTATGACCTCCTCATGTACTCTTGTGATTGTCTACCTGTGCCTGTAAGCTGTTGATGTCCAGGATAACCTTGAAAATGAGCTTGCTCAATGGTGTCTACGCCTGGTTAAATAAAGTTGATTGATTGAGTTAGGAATGGGGAAACCAGAGGAGTAGAGGTTATGCATTGATTCTATTTATAGAATGTACATTGGAATGGGTGGATTAGTTGCTGGTGAAAACCCTCCAACTGGGTAGATACCAGTTATCAAAAAAATGGAAGAAAAGCAGTCACATAGTACCAACACTTAATACCCAGAGACCTGGCTATCTAAACTGCATAATAATCAAATGGAACACATTTCATATTTCTCACCACTGGTACCAGTTCCCCAGACTCGGTATGACACCCTGCAATCTCATACATTAACCCTGGGTACCCAGTTACAAAAATCCTGTAGATGGTTGCAGGCCTGGTGGATGGGGCAGCTGTACCTTGGCTAGCTTGATTTAAAGAAGAGATAGGTTTAAACTTGAGAGTAATCCAATAAACAAGTTGTAATCCTTAAGGGATGCACAGGGGCTGCCCTGCACTGGGTTAACTGAACACAGCCAGGTGGTAACCAGCCGGTAACATTGATTGAGACATCATACTAGTATTTCTGAACATCCATCAACTTTATATGTTTAGCACGTTCAGCATATTCATATTTCAGACAAGTCCAGTACAATGAAATAAAGGGAATAGCACCTTCAACCAGGGGTCAAGAGGGCCACCCTGGTCAGGTTATTTAGGGAAAACAGTCATTTCCAGGTTATAGTACATCTGAATTAACTTTTGGGTCTCAGTCCATTTTGTGGCTTGCGGCTAATGCTTGTGGCTCCACTGGACGTCTTGACCAGATAGTTAGCACAATTACATATCAGCACATTTATATGATACTTGGGGCTCACTTGGGTCCCCCAAATAGTTACAATGCTTGGGCTCACTTGGGTCCCCCCAAACAGGTACGGTCAGCAAAGGTTACTACTCTGTCCTGGGCTCACTATGGGTATCCCCAGAACAGACATGATCAACAATAGTTCCACTATAGAAGCCCACCCTCACTGGGCTAAGGTTATATGCAGCAGTAGGGTACAGACCCAAGAATTATATCACATAGAAGATTCACTTGGACAAGGCTGCCCCAATTCAGCAGTTCAGCATGGTTACTTTCTTTCTAGCACCGGAGGGTACAAGAGTACTCACTTAGGTTCCTCAAGGTAGAATTTCCACAATCAAGGTTCCTGATGATATTTAGTTCTCTCATAATCCAGGTGGAATTTCAGCTTTCTCACAGCTGGCTTGATGTCATCTGGTTGCAGGTCCATGTCTTTCCCCAACGTGGAAGGGAGGGCTAGCACCTGGGTGACATTCTGGCAACCCCCAGGCTAGCAGGAACTGCATAAAACTAAATAACTTTAATTTTAACTACTAAGATGGCAATTACCCTCCGGATGGAGGGGATTAGCTAGATCTCCCAGGCTTGGATGCATGGCTGGGGTCAGAGCCCCCACCCCGTGGGGGTTCTTGCTTGAATCTGGCAAAAGGCTTAAAAACAGTCTCTCATGAATTCTTGTGAGGCTCCTGATTAGCTGTGACTGCTTGGGTGAATGGCCTCCAATTGGCTGGAGGGCCTGTCAATCAAGAAAATTAATTAAGCATGAACCTCACTCGTTGCACAGTAGATTTGCTGTTTTGGAGCCTGAAATTAGGTCCTTGCAGTTCCCCATGAGTACTTGGTATTTTCCCATGAGCTTTGGCTAGTGTCCCACAAGTCCTGACTTTGTTATCTTGCCTTTCCGATTGGCTGTGACTGCTTGCAATGGCTGCTTAACCCAGTGTCCATTAAGCAGATTAGTACAGTCTCAAATAAAGTCCTGGTGCAGCCAGAATGAGCCCAAATGCCTCAAAGTCCATTAGCCCTGGTTGTGTACTTGCTGTCACCGCACAGATTGAATAGATTGCTCAGTCCGGTTGCCTGTCACTACAACCCTACCTATTGCAGTAGGCAGGCTGTCTCTCTGAGTCCCAGTTGCTGCTGGTGCAGCTACGAGCAAGCATTATTTATTTCAACTACTTTCCTCCTGGTAAAACACTTGTCCTCAAACATACACCGCAGTTATAATATTTTGTGAAATACTTCTTTTTCCTCCATCAGCCGCAGCCAAAAACACAGCTTTCCTGAGGGCAGAACAGACCCTCATGAATATTTATGTGATCGGGGCTCCAGCTCATTAATATTCATGAGCCCTGATCGTGAGCAACTAGTGGATCCCTTCTAGTTTGCCTAACACTGGGCTGTCTTTTCCCTGCCTGTGATCACCAGGCCCCACTGATCAGGTGGGGATACTGGGACCACCGAACACTTCCCCATGATAGACCACAACCAAAGTGATCGCAAGATCAAAGGTGCTGCTTGCGCCTGCGTGATCCCCGCTGCACCAGAGTGTTTTGGCCATGCGAGTGATCGAGTTCTGATTCTTAGAGCCCTGCAGGGCTTGGATTTTACCTTGGGTGTTCACTGGGGCACCAGGGTTAGAAAACACTAGGGCAAGGACATGGGGCACAGAAAAAAAATTATGCAGGCACTTTCTGGTGGCGCTGAGGAGAGCAGGAACAGGAGCTGCAAGGTGGCAGATAAACCCCCATTTTGGCAGGGGGATTACACTTGTGTTCCCAGGTTGCACCTGAAAACAAGCATTGTCTTAGAGTGCCTTTCCTGGTTAAACAGTTTCCCCCTACTTCCCTCCAGGTCTCCATAACATATTCCTTTTATACTACCTGGTCTTTCTGTAACTGCTTCCTATCCTCATAATTACCATGAGCTTATCCTTTTTGTATGCTCATTGTCCATTGACATTCCTAAGTTACCTTGATTGTATATCATGTATCCTGTTTTGTCCTCTCATCTTTTAATTTACGTTTAACTATGCTGCATAATTTTCTTTTGGTATAATGTATATATTTCTTTGTTGAAATGTAACTGTAACTGGACACTTGTAAAAATGGGCAAGTTTTGCCCACATGCCTTTTCCAGTTAAAAAAATAAAAATAAAAATGAAAATGAAAAAAAAAATGAATACTTGTTGGAGGCCTGGGGGAAGATTAGGCACTTTATGGGAGATATGTCTGCGAGTACTCTGTTGGTTCTTATCTTCGCTTACCCAAAACACCTCCCAGGACTTGAGGATCACAGCTTTCAGGAATGGGAGACTGGAGGGGTTCGTTGCCTTGGCGATCGTTATGGTAGTCAGGGGGTTCAAGACTTATTGGGCGCTCATGGAGGAGTTAGGGATCTGGTCCGCACAGAATTTTCACTATTTGCAAAATAGAGACTGGGTTAGACGGTTGGACCATCTTCAGCCATACGATTATCCTCTCTATGAGCTACACAGGGTATCTTGCAAGCAAGAGTTGACCACAAAGGGGCATTGTCTACACATTATCATAATATTAAAGAAGGGATGCCTGATACCTCTCTGAAGGCCAGGACCCTATGGGAGAGTGACTTGGGGGATCCAATACCAGAGGGGGCGTGGAAGGAGCTGTGTTATTCCCTTATGGGATTTAGTATTTGTAATCACTAAAAAGAAGAACAAATTGAAATTTCTGCATCAGTTATATCTCCACCCTGTAGCAATAAGTAAGCTCCTTCCAAATGTATTACCACTTTGTGGGAGATGTGGCGATGGAAGAGGTACATACTTACACTGTTTTTGGCATTGTCCTGTAGCGGGTTGAGGTGGCCAAATATATTTCCCAGATAATGCATATAAGAATTCCAATAAATCCTTGGGCCATGCTACTTGGGGTGGAAGTGAGAGGTGCAGAAGATTGGGACTTGTATCCCAGACCTATTAGGATAAGTTGATTACAGCTAGGCATTGTATCCAAAATATGTGGGATCCCCACATACGCCCTACAGTGCAGAAGTGGAAGGACTTACTTTTCAATATGCTCCAACTGGAGCATTTGACTTCTGTTAGCACCCTTTGCAAACTGTGTGAGAGGCCTTTCGGCACCATGCAATTCTGCTTAAAGTTGGACCAGCAAAACATTCTGTGGTGATTTGCATATGCAGCCCATGATGCTTTGCATTGTGGGGGCATATGTGATTTTGTATTTTCTTGAAACTTGGCTTCCCAGCCAAATGCCCTTTGGGGTAACCCTTGCCTCAGTGTTTGCGCACAGAGGTTCTTTGTCATTTGACATATAACCTGAAGGGCTGATCAGAAAATTTTGAACAACAGTGGAGCGGGTACCTGGATTAGCTTACCCCCACAGAGCAAGCAGTGATAACGATGGTCTAATACTGGCTTCTGGTCTGGCCTGGGGGAGGTTCACTTTGCTTTCCATAATGCACTTAAGTTACTGCTTTTTTTTTGTTGGTTTTATTTTTCGTTCAGGCATGTCAACTGTCATTTTCAATTCCATTCACATTTTTCCTGTTGCTGAAGAGGATCAGTTTCTGATCTGGTGGATGGTAAGAAGCAATGCTAGGCTCGTGACCTGTGGTCACTTGCGTAGTATATGACATTAGTCTAAGGAAGTTATGCTTCTGTATGTGTCTGTCTATGTGTCAGGTGTTGGTTGCTTGCTTATACTGTATGTTTGTGGTTGTCTCAGGTATCAGCGATGTAGTGCACCATTGTATTTATTTGCTTATCTACTCAGTGTAGATTTTAAAATGGTGCTGGAAGTTATATTTTTACATGCTTGACTTACTGTGCTGATACAGTGTTGTACTGTAAATGTTTTATGGAAGATGGTTAAATAAAAAAAATTATAAAAAAAAAAAAGGAAGAATTAAAAAAGAAATTCCATAATGCATTTCGGAAGCAAAATTGCCATTCTGCACAAATTCCTCTGGCAGAACTCTGCATTTTGAACAGCTCTAATAATTATGAAGTATATACTAGACATATACTAAATATAGACACAGGAACAAATGAAGATTATGTCAAGTGCCTTTACAGTACTGGACTGGAGCAGATCCAGCTTAAAGAAGGGGGGAATGTTGAAGGGCACATTCTGGTCTCTTGGAAGGGCATTTCTAGGGTTAACAGCAGTAAATTCAAATGAACATTTCCAGAAGCTAAAATAAACTGTAGGCATTGCAAGCTTGATGAACATGTTGTCTCTAGGATAGTGGCTGTCGGAGAAAAGGGTAATTAATTGTTGCTGATAATAAGGAACATTACCAGATAGAGCATTATAAATAATCACAAGCCAGTACTCTAGCCAACTAATCTTTATGGAATGCAATTTAACCAGTCTAAAAAAGCAGTGATGAGTTAGTATTGTACACCAGTAACAAATGTAACTTTTTAAATTGCAATTTATTTAGCTGGGATAGTACAGCTGAGATATGTCTTGTTTGCAGTCGGGTACCTTACCACAACTGGGTGGGCTAGAGCACTAGGATGGGGAAATCATGGAGGACAGAGTTCGAGAGGGTTTGAAGGCACTGAGGGTGGACAAGGCACCAGGCCCAGATGGCATCCACCCCAGGGTACTGAAGGAGCTGGCAGAGGTCCTTGCAGGACCTTTGGCAGACCTATTTAATGCCTCACTACATTCAGGGTGTGTACCTCAGGACTGGAGGATGGCTCATGTGGTGCCCCTCCACAAGAGTGGCCCCAAGGATGAACCGGGAAACTACAGACCAGTGAGCCTCCCACATCCATCGTGGGTAAGCTAATGGAGACTATCCTGAAGGAGAGGCTGGTGGCCCTCTTAGAGCCAAGGACTACAGGACAGCAGACAGCATGGCTTCATCCGTGGCGATCCTGCCAAACCAACCTGGTCGGGTTCTATGACTGGGTAACTAGGCAACTGGACGGGGACATGCAGTGGATGTCCTGTATCTGGACTTCAGTAAGGCATTCGACTCAGTGCCACATGGAAGGCTGGGAAGGAAGTTAGTAGGCACAGGGGCAGGTGCAATGCTGGTGAGATGGGTAGGAAACTGGCTGCAGGAAGGCAACAGAGGGTGGTGGTGGGTGGGGAGCTCTCACACCCAAGGAGCAGTGAAGTGGTGTCCCAGGGCTCGGTGTTGGGACCAGTGTTGTTTGGGATATTCATTGCAGACATATCATGGGACATCAAGAGCAAGATCAGTCTGTTTGCTGATGATACCAAGGTTGGTAGCGGTGGTGGATGACCTAGGGGATGGCAGGGTTGCAGGATGATCTGGCAAAGCTTGAAACCTGGTCAGACACCTGGCAACTGGGCTTTAATGCCAAAAGTGCAAGGTGATGCATTTTGGGATGAAGAACCCAAGGAGGACTTACCAGCTAGGAGTGCAGCTAGCCCAGACAGAGGAGGAGAAGGATCTGGGTGTGCTCATCACAGGGTCAATGAACAACTCGCACAGTGTAGGAAGGCAGCTGCAAAGGCCAACAAAATGCTGGGTTGTATTGCAAGGGGTATATCCTCAAGGAGGGAGGAGGTGATTCTGCCACTGTATAGGTCATTAGTTAGACCACACCTGGAGTACTGCGTGCAGTTCTGGCGTCCGTATCTGAAAAGGGACATTAAGTTACTGGAGGGAGTGCAGCGCAGGGCGACAAAGATGATCAAGGGTCTGGGGGACTTATCATATGAGAGGAGGTTGAAGGAGTTGAACATGTACTCACTGGAGGAGAGGAGAGACAGGGGGGACATGATTGAAACCTTTAAATACATGAAAGGAATAAACAAGACAGGTACAGAGGGGCTGTTCAAAGTAAGGGAGGGGAAGGCCACCAGGGGCCATGATATGAGACTGGAGCGAGGAAGGTTCAGGAGGGAGATGAGGAGACACTTTTTTACAGAGAGGGTGGTGGCTGGGTGGAATGCGTTACCTGCAGAAGTGGTATGCAGTAGAACAGTGGACTGCTTCAAACGAGGATGGGACAGGACAAGGGGGAGGGTTAATGAAGGGGAAGGGTGGAAGGGAGGGGCAGCTGCAGAATAAGGGGTGCTAGCTGCACATTCGAGCAGACTTGATAGACCTCTAGGCCTTTATCTGCTGGCAAATTTCGTATGTTCGTATGTTCGTATAAGGGACTTCCTCAAGGTCACACAGTGAGTATTTGGCTCTAGCAGGGTTTGACCTCGCGATCTTCTGGTTCCCAAAAAGCCAACAAATGGAGCGCTCTGGAAGAATGAGAAGGTGCATGCCAAAACCAGAACTAAGCAGACAAAGGCACAGGCTGGCAGCACTCTGAGGGGAAATAAAGTTGTTTTGAAAACAAGTAAGCAAATAAATACACCAGACGCAAATTAAAGTAAACAAAGCAGGAGCCCATGGCTGCTAACTTTCCTGGTTCCCAAGCTGGTGCATTAAACACATTAATCACTAGGCCACACTGCCTCATTTGAATGATATAATGTGTCCCCTGCCCCATTACAGAAAGAATTATTCTAGAGACCATGTAACAGATTATGTTCACATACAGTAGTCTAACAAAGAAAGAACAGCCATTTGCACCATCAGTTACCTGACTGGGAAAATGAAGTACGACTTATTATAACAGGAAAACACAGTTTAGATTTAATTTCAGAGGTCCACTTCTGCACAGCTCTTTTGAAACTCATGTTCATGTGTTATCATTCTCAAACTAGAACAAATGCGAAAGTCTGTTTTTAGGCAGCATTTGTTCTGGTAAGATGTTGTTGGCCTTCCCCACACCTCTATTCAGATGCCAGTGATACTTTCGTTTGGGTTACAGGCTTTTAAGTGTATATATGGGATTTGGAGAGAGGAACAGAAATTAAATGTCAGAGTGGACCAGTTCATAGACCTGTCACCTTGGAGACTCACATTTTTGTTAGAACTTGACCACATGTGAAATGAACTTGTTGTCTAAACTTGGCTGTTGATGAACAGTAAAGTACAAAACTAAAACTGCTTCAGAGCTGTTCTGTGCAATTAACAGTTAAGCAATAAGGCACAACAAGGTGTGTACTTAACTGTGCTAATGGCTCACCTCAGGTGGATTGAAGAGCAAGACTGAGTGCTATCACCACCACTTAAGGGCCATTATACCACAAAAGGCACACCTTAGAGTGCATTAATGTGATTATGAAATGGTTCCATTTGCTTTAGTAGAGAAATAGGTTGTTAAATAAATCCTTTTTATTTAAATGAGTATTTTGTTTTCAGTAATAAAAAAGTATTAAAATGATATAAAAGAAAAATGTTCCTACTTTGTAATTGCAGTATTGATGTATGTCTGGTAAGCAGCATCAACACTGCATGTTGGCTACAGGTCCAATTAAGAGCAATATAATGGCCGCTAGGAGTGGCAGTTAAAGAGAGCTGCACTGAGGTTCAGAGAAACAGTACAAAAAACACAGTTGCAGAAGGGTAAGGCCATTTGTTTTATACTGTTTGTTTCAAATTGTTGCTAATTAGTTAAGCGCATTGATGTCAGTGCTACCATGTTTTGTGTGGGCATTTCTGACATAGGTTGTGCCAGTGTAGTGATTCTATGGGTAAACTGGTCAGGGTAGGTAATGGGACTTCCTCCAATGCTGTTGTGCTGAGATATTAGCACTGGGTTCTGAGCTCCTCTGCAATCAGATTTCTGGATTTTTTTGTACCCATTTCAGAAAGGGTCCTACTATATATGGCATAATTAGATGAAGTAATTTACTCATGCTAGGCTGGTTCATATCACTAGGTGAGGGTTGAAATAACAGTAATATAGTAATTCAAAGTCAGAAGGGACTCCAGGGCCATCATGTTCACCTCCTGCTGTACAGTCAAGGATGAAATAAGTGTGCAGTATAGACATATACCAGTTTATAGGGATTCCTAACCCACTGTACTACCAGGATACCCGTTGATTACCTTGACAAGCAGAAACCTGTCCAGGCTTACCCTAAAGGCCTGAACTGTATTTATGAACTCTGTCTCTGCTGATAAGCTGTTCCATAGGTTCATTGCCCATTGGAATAGAAAGTGCCTTCTAATGTTACCCCAACTCGTTGGTACCCTTGAGTATGCAAAATACTGAAGTTAGGTCACATTTCAGCCTCCTTTTTTCCAAGGTGAACTTTTGAAAGAGCTAGTGTACTGCTAAACATTAACGTTAGCTTTCATTATAAAAAGTGCAAACAGAACACATCAATCTGATAGGCTCACAAACACTCACACCCTGTCGTGTCTTATTGCTTGCTTAATCTAGGGACTTGGAATAATAGTGTGATCACCACATGCAAAATGGGGTAATGAGACACAAGGCCACAAGCTAAGTGTCTCATTAGTTTTAAACATCAAACTAGTTCATTTTTTTTGTCAGATATAATTATGCTGAAGAATATAGTACTGACAAATTTCAACATATGCACATAACTTTATTTTTTTAATATTTTTACACCAAATTTTCAGCATTGCCTTCTTATGACCAACCTAATGAATCTTGTTAGTGAAATTTTTCAAATCACATTTGAAACACCATTTCATGCCACAAATGTGAAAGCATATTTTGGCCAGGATTTAAAAAAATGACAGCTGCCACGTTCATGAGGTGGTATGAAAAATTGCTAAGTTGAGAATTTCGGATGAAAATGTTGAAAATTAGTTAAGTTACAATATGAGTGAGCATTTAAAAAATGTCAGTGTATGCTCATAACAATGTTATTTTTTTAACAATTTTACCCCAAATTTTTAAAATATCCTTCTGTTGACCCCACCTATTGAACCCAGTAGGTGAACGTTTTTAAATTCTGGCCCAAATGCCATATTGTGCCAAAAGCGTGAAGATGTATTTTGGCCAGGATTTGAGAAATGGCAGCTGTCACATTCATGAGGTGGTATGAAAAAATGGCTATATTGAAAATTTGGATCAAAATATAGAAAATTACCAAAGTGTATTTATTTATTTAGTTTTTGTTGACCGGGTAAGTGCACTAGACAAATTCTTGCCTATCTTCAGGCACGACCCAGGGGAAGGGGGATACAGATGAATGTCAACTGACCTTGAACCAGATTAAGCTATTGGTGGTATTATTAGTGAATGGGGGGAAATTTGGCCAGGAGTCCGGGGAAATTCCCCTACTGAACTGTAGAGGGAACCATTGGCCATTTGCAGGATGGCCATTTCCTCTGCACCTCTGGTGAGCATGAATGTGCTGGGAGTTGGGGAGAAGGCCTCCTCCCATGCTCTGACATCTCTTGAGGCTGAAGAATTTCATGATGTGCCTGGATTTTTTGGTACTGACTCAAATATGGCACAAGAAGAACCCCTTAATTTGCAACTGAATGCGAAAGGACTTCTTACAAGTATTGTCAAGGATTCACCGAAACCTTTCATTTTCTCTTAAAAAGAGGATCCAAAGGTATGAACATTACAGGCTCTTTTAGTAGCTGAAGAGAAGAAATTTGCTTTGAAGTGATAGGAGTTAATAGCTGCGATTGATGTCTTGTCAGTGGAGACTTCTTCTCTACTGCCACATTTGCCTCAGTCAGAATTACGTGTGCTAGGTGAAATGCCAGCAGAAGACCACTCAGCAAATTCAGAAGGTATGATTTTTTTTCACATTGTCACAGTTATCAGTCACAGGCTACAGTTTTCACTTTTATGGCTAAGAATAAGGCCTTGTTGGAATTAGAGCATAAGGTTGCTCTGGAAAATGTAATACTATCAGGCCCCCCTGCACAGCCAGGTATCAAGCTTCAACAATGTGTTTCAAATGTGGTTGCGGTAAATGACACAAATGTGACAACATCAAGTATTTTGAGAATCCCCTTAGTGGGATAAAATATGGATTATGCTCATGGAAGATTGCTTCTTCCTGAGTCCAAAATTATGAATCCTGGTTATAATTATCAGAAAAGTCTAAACTTTACCGAGCTGGGAATGGAGCTGGAAAATGAAAAAAATATCTTTCCTGGAATTAATAACGGAAGGTGTGGAGAAAACACTGCCCAGTTGCATTTTAGAAGGAAATGGGGAAAAAGGTTCTTACAATGAGGCAGCAGTCCCCGAATGAACCCGTCATCGTTCCAACAACGACGGGACTTGACCCCCCCCCATAGGCCTGCATGGTTGGCCCTTGATGCTCAAGACAATTAATTAAATAATGGGTGGTCACCAGAAATCGCTTTAGGAGGAGCTGGGTAGAAACAAAATAATACAGGTCACTGGTATCTGGACCCAGACTGGGATCCTACCCCTCTATCCCAGGAAGATCCAGTTTAGAAACCTATTATTTCTTTTGATGTCCCTCAACCTTCTCAGTTAACCCAGCAGGCCTCACAACATCTAACCTCTCCTAGGCAGATTGAGAGCACGCAGGTGTGCTTATCTCCTGGGAAGAGGGAAAACACAAAAGAGCAAACACAGCATGAGCCCCCTACTGCTGATAATCAGGGCACTGATTCAAAAAATTAACAAAAATATTCTGATTTTTTTGATAAAACAGAAGCTGCCACCAGGTGCAATGCATATAATATAAGGGGTTTAGAGATACAGTATGTCCAGAAAGATATTATGTTGGAAAAAAATTGCTGAAGGATTCTCTCAATTTTACATCTACTGAAGTTTTTGTGTTTATCAACATCTGGAGGGAGGATAATTACGACATTAGTTTCCGATCTCCACATTTACCGGAAGTTTTCTGGATAAGGTATAATCAATTGAAATTTTCACCTCTATGGACCCCCTTTCTAGTCATACCCCTTACCAAGCCTCTCATTAAATTCATCACTGTGATGTTTTGCAATGAAGGGGTCCACGTAGAGGACATCACTCATTGGTTGCAACAATGCTGCACAGTTTTGTCTGACCCAGAAGCTATTCTAGATGCTGAAAACTTTTGGACTGGGGGCTGGAAATACAAGGTTAGATTGAATCAAAACAGCGATGGTATTCAACATATTTCTAAATGTTTCTACCTAGGTAGGGACCGGCAGGTCTGTTTCTATGCTGGTCAAAAGACATGCTCAAATGTGGTTCCAGAACATATTTGTCCTATGTGCGTGATAAACTTCATTGTGGAATCTGTGGGGAAGTGGGACATATAAGCATACAATGTGTTAATCACACTAGATGTACTCTCTGTGATTTATTTGGACACCTCTTTCCTGAATGCCCCTGGGCAGCAAGGAATACGGAAGATTGTATGGATCCAGATGATTTAATTTGAAAAGCTCAACCAGCAACCAAGGACCCCCCCAACAGGATCTGGATCCCCAGGACCCTGAACATAAAGAACTTGCATCTTCAAATGAGCCTACGGGTATACCTCTGATTGTTGGAGAACAGACCCGAGGATATGCTCCTCCAGAAGTTCCCTCTACTACAAATGTGGACCTTTCTTCTATACCTCTCCCAGTTGCCCCTCCTCCAGAACCAATATCAGGGGTTTTATTGAATCCTGTTTGTTATTCTGAGGTAGTAGATCCTGTGGTGTTGGGGCAACCCCCCCCATCCCTTGGACAACACCAGTCACCAGAAGTAAATCAGCTAAGACCCCTTTAACCTCCTCAGAAACAGTTACATTTGATACAGTAAATCCCTTTTCGGTCCTTAAAACACAGGACTAGGGGGACATGGAGGTTGGAGATGAGGATAGAGAGACAAACTCAGTCTCCTCAGAACCAACAAAGCATTATGATGGTAGACATAAGGGGAAGAAAAAAAAAGGAAAAAGCAGAACTAAATTTTATTCTCCTTAAATTGTATGCATTTCATTGTGTCAATTAACATCTGTAGTTTATTGAATCACAAGAAACGTCAAGTGGTCTTTCAAATATTACATGATTTAACAGCAGACATTGATTTTTTACAGGAGACTTGGATGTGGTCAGAGTCTCAAATTCAATTGTATAAAACAGAATGGCATTGGGGGCCTCTTTTTGGTCCTTTGGGTTGTATAGATCTGATGTTTTTTTTTATTTTCAGGATATAGTTTCACACTGACTAAATTAATTGATCTCATACCTGGTAGAATGCTTATTCTGGATGGAATCTGGGATTCACAACCCAGTAGATTTATTAATGTTTATGCATCTCAATTAAAAGCTGAGAGGGTGTGGCTATTGGAAGCTTTATAGCCTTTTTTGGTTACAACACGTATAGTTTATCTGGGTGGAGATTTCAATTGTACCCTTGAGAAACCCAATACCTAGACTTTCCAAAAAAAGTTTATTACAATTCCCATATGTTGTACTATTACAACAGCAGACCTTAAAAATTGTGATGATTTTAGAACCAAATGCCCCAAATTTACATATTATAGTGGCAAGGTAACATCCACTATTGATTATATTTTTACTAGTAAACATCATTTGGAGGTTATCTTGGTTACAACCCTGGTGTTTTTTTTTTTTTGGACCATCTTATTTTAAAAATCACCTTTTGACACTCCATATTTACTCAATGCCAGTCAAACAGATGGAAACTGAATTCTTCTTCCTTAGTAGATACGGCGGCTCATAATTCCATTAAAAACCTTTTAAGGGCTAGATTTTCTGTTCTGGATTTGTATGATGACATAGAAAATTGGTGGGCAGACACTAAGCATGATCTAAGGGTATTCTTCCAGAAATATGGGGAAAAAAAAGCAAAAGGATCCATTTTTCACTATCTTAAACTACATGCCAGATTTCAGCATTTAATATCTCTTGCCTACTAAACACGGAAAAATTTATCAGATCAAACTGCCACATTGAAATCAGATTTATTGAAATATCAGTACAATAGAGCACAAATGGCGAAAGCCAATTTGTCATAGGGGACCCAGAAGACACTTCAAGGGGACCCTTTGAGATGTGTAAGTCAAAAAGAGAAGCTACCACTTTCAGAGAGCTAAAAGATAAACATGGGCACCTGACCACTGACCCCCTTAAATTGCAGTCCATTATAGCTGATCGTTACAATCCTTTCACACTGTGGAACACCCTACACAGGATTTTATATTACATTATTTTTCTTCAGTGTCACACATTACTGACAGAAACTTATCAAAAGAGTTAATTGGTCATATAACCACTTCTGAGATCCTTGAGGCAAATAAAACATCTAAATTGAATTCATCACCTGGTGAGGATGGTTTAGCAGACAAACTATATAAAACTTTTTCAAATGAATTGACTCTTTGCCTTGGCATAGTTTATACTATACTGGGGGCTGGCAGTATAGCTTAGAGGTTAGAGTAAAAAGCTGTAAATGAGCTTGGTACATCCAGCAGACCAGACCTTAATTTGATTCTCACAACCTCCACTTGCATACTGTGTAACTCTGAGCAAGTCACTTAACCACCCATTGCTCCCAGGTCACCCTTGAAAACAGGCACTTGTGCTAGTGGGCCTTACCCGGTTACCAAAGACTAAAATAAAATAAATAAAAAAAATGAAATAAAAAATACTTTTTTTCTCCAAAATGGTCAGATTCCAAAATATTTCACTAAAGGTTTTGTCATTTTTCTGTTTAAATCTGATGACAGAACACTTATTGCAAATTGGAGACCGATAAGTCTTCTAAATACAGATTTTAAACGTCTCTCTACTATTTCGGATATTCTCTCTTAGGAAATATGCCTCACGGGTTTTACACCCCACTCAGTTCTGTGGACTTCCAGAATGGAAAATCCAACAGGCACTCATTTTAATAAAGGAAATTATTATTTTTTATAAACAGCATAGTCACACTGGTTTTCTATTATCACTTGATCTTAGTAAAGATTTTGATAGGGTTAACCACGATTTTTTGTTTATGATGTTACTCCATTATGGAATGCCACCAAAATTTGTATACTGGTTACAAATGCTATATTCTTCTGGTACGTCCTCCCCATCATATTAGGTAAATTAGGTCCTGAATTAAAACTAATGAAGGGGGTTAGGCAGGGATGTCCCCTAAGTCCCTTGTTCTATATTTTTTCACTAGATCCCCTAATTCACAGTATCACACATAAAAATGGAATACAAGGGATCTGAGGTTTGCAGTCCTCAGATAAGGCATGGATTCTCACCTATGCAGATGATATTTGTTTATTTGCAGAAACCAAAACTTGCATTTTGAACATGTTACAGGATATAGCCTCATATGAGGGGGTTTCCAGGGCAAAATTGAATGTAGAAAAATGCACAGGTTTTTGTTTAGGTTTGGAATAAAATAATGTGACCCACATTGAAGGAATAAAACTGGGACAGGAACCAATCAGAATTTTAGGGTTATATTTTTCTAATTCTGGCACAGGTTCTTATAATTGGAAGAAGACTGTTATGAGCTGTGATCTAAAGGTACAAAGATGGAAAAGATGGAAATTATCCAAACTTAAATGAATAGCTATTATTAAAAAAATTTTAATATCTTGCCTATTGTACACTGCAATGATTTGTCCCCTCCGTCTTCATTTTCAAACAAAGCTATATAGGTTTTTTTCAAATGTTGTGGAGAAGTTGGCTTAATCCCATTAAATGAATGTATACATATTTGGTTAAAGAGAAAGGTGGTCTTGGAATGATTGAGCCAGTGTTTTTTTGTCATGTTCTTTTTTGGTCCCAAACCTTTAAAACTGGCATCACACAGGGTGACACAATAACTGCTAAATGGATTTTGAATAGTCTGGAAAGGTTTTTGGGGGTATGGGATTCTACCCTGCCCAGACAAACAACATTTTTTACTTACCCCTCAAATATTCAGCAAATGGCTCAGAAAATTAGGAAATGGAATGTACCCAAACATATGCTTCATGATTTAGGAAACTCCTGGTTATATTAATTTGTCATGGACACTTTACTTCTAGAATCTCTGGCATTTAAAAACTGTCCAGCACAAAATAATTCTAGGGTGTTACATCTCCTGAATACTTCATGAATTCCCCTCAATATGTGGGAAACTGTATGGCTCTGTGTGTATGAAAAACTTAATGTTAGATGCAGCAATAAGCATAAAGCGATAGAGGAAAGGTCTTGTCCATACCCCACCTGCATAGCACCAGAAGAAACCAAGAAACATTTTTTGTTCCAGTGCAAGTATTACAATGGTCTATGCAAATATTTGGCTCAGGTATGGCACCTTTCATGGTTAGCTACCCTAAAGTATGATAGTATTGTACTTGGGATTTATCCTCCTGAATTACAGAAATATGAAGTCACCACATTACATGTAAAGTTTTCTTGTTTAAAATTGTATTTATGGAATGCTAGATGCCAAAGTGTAATACAACAGAGGTTAATGTCATATAACACTATTAGATTATTATGTAAAGATGCCTTACAGAACATATATGATTATGATTTCAGACATCATCCTATGTCAAGAGTCAATATGTGGTGGAGTGGTCTCCTCTTTTTCACAAAATTTTAGTGAATAATTAAAGGAGAGCAAAATGTAGGCAATGGGGGGTAATATATCAATGAATTGTTTTTGGCATAAATTCAAAACATTTGTTTTCAGATGATTTAACCTGTAATTTCTACAAGAACTGTTATTGTAGTATTGCTTTTTTCTTTCTTTTGTATTATGTGTTATTAATAAAATATCCCCCTACTCTTTTTGAAAAGTGCTATGGGATCTTTAACATCTACCTGAACTACCACCAGAACAGGCAGATGGGACCTCGGTTTAATGTCTCATCCAAAAAATGACACCTCAGGAGTGCAGCACCCCCCCCCCATGCTACTGAAGTGTCAGTATTGGGATATTAACCCAAGTACCTGTTTTGGGGTAAGAACCCATAGCCTACTGATCTCCCGGACTCAGAGGCAAGTGTGCTACCTGATGAGCCACTGGCATTGCTCCCAAGTTATGAATGAACATTGAAAAAGTTCAATGTACACTTACAACAGCATTGCCTTTTAATATTTTACCCCCAAATTTTCATCATAGCTTTCTTATGACCCTACCTCATAAACAAGGGTAGTAAACATTTTCAAATCCCACCCAAAAGGTGATTTCACACAGTGACCACAAAATCACTTTTTTGGGATGGATTTGAATACTTCCATCACCCTTGTTCATGAGGTGGTGTCCCAAACATGTCATGTTGAAAATATGGTGCAAAAATATTTTCAAAAATTACAAAGCTTTGAACATAAGTTCATACCCATTGAAATGCATTAAACTGTTCTTATCTTATTTTCTCATATCACAGTCGCCATTTGTAGGTGCAAGATGTGTCTTCTATTGGAAAGTGGAGCTATGTCATGGGACATGTTCAGGTGAGTGAGGGTGTATTGGGGGTGGCGTGGGATGGTGGGTGCTGAGTGGGGAGTTGGGGTGGGTGGAGGGTCCGGGATCACCAGTAAAAGACATCATTGGATTTTTTTTGCTTTTCTGGTTATATTTACTTGAAAACAAAAAACAGACTATAAGGAGTCATTTTTTTAATTTACATGTACAGGGTAACACTGGGAATTGAGAATTCCAGTGTTACAGAGTTTGGCAGCACTGGGGGGTGGGCACCTCAATGTCTGCATATATGAAGGGGGCTGGGGCCGCACAATATTTGGAGGAAGGAGAACTCGCAATAATAAATCTGTAATACAAATGGTGGTCTAGGTGATGCTGGTGAGGGGGAGGGTTGAAATATTTAGAGATCACAATATCAAAAAGGAAATATTATATTTTCTTCACTGCAGAGGGATCTACTCCTGCACTAAATGGATGCGCAGCACACTGGAACATCAGGAGTGAAACTGACACTTTCTCTACCACTGGGTTTGTCAGTGTCAGTCACCAGCATTCACAAACTGGCAGTATCTGTTTCACATTGGGAATTTTTCTTTCACAGTTTCAAATATAGCATTCAACATTTCCTCACTGTGGGGGTAATTTAAAAAAATGTACTGTGATTGTATACTCAATATTAATAGAGATAGCATTTTCACTTTCAAAGTGCTCAGCTGTACACACTGAAGCCACAGCTGGCAGCTCAGTGGAATTCTGAACTGAGACAGAAATGTATCTTTTTCCCCAGATATTTAATTTGAGGGATTGCTGTCAAAGAAGAAGGTATGACGAAGATATGAAGGATCTCTTCACACTGCATATGAAAACTGGTTTTTTGGATATTGGTCATTCCTGCTCACTTTACTGGATAGCTTAAGGAACACAAAAAATTGTGGCTATTTCAAACTGCAGTGGAACATGGCGGGGCACAAAGATTTCTATGTTTGTGGTTGGGCACAGTAGTTGGCTCTCGCTAATGCCCATTGGTAGTAGTGTCATCAATTAAGAGCCAGCAGCCAATCAAACTATAGCTTTATTTTACTGCCATGTGATAACTGCTGTTAAACCAGAGGTTGGAGCTTCCTCAGAAGAAGGCACAGCAAATCTGTGCTCTAGAATGAGAAAACAAGATCTGTTTAAAATTCCAAATATTCTAAAGAAAACTGTCAGATAGATGTTAAGGCCCTGGACACACTGGGGAACTTAACACGGTTTCATTTCCTTAAAATTGTTTAAATCCCCCTAGCACTGTTTGCAGACAGACTACAAGCCCCTTAAAATGTTTTAACAAAAGTGTTTTTAAACCCTGCAAGATACCTAGTCTTAAAACCATTTTTAAAAATGTTTTCGAGCTAGCATGGTTTTACTCACAGGTCTGTCCAGGAGTAAAATTGTTTTAAGCTGTAATGGTTTAACTAAAACAGTTCTAGCTGCAGTGTGTCCAGGCAAGCACAGTTCTGTGTGTTGGACTTAACACAAAATAGTTACAAGGAGAACAGGTTTAACACTAGCAGTGTGGCCACACTAAACCATTATCAAAAATGGTTACTGAGTAGTGTGGCTGCACTGAAATGGTTTAGCTAAACTGGTTTTAAAAATGTTTTTCAAAAACAGTTCTGTAGTGTGTCCAGGGCCTTAAATTATTGACACGTTATCTGCTGTAGGCAGTGGGTACATACTGTTCTATCTAGAATGAAGCTATTTTGTTTTAAAGATTATTTTAAACTCTTTTTTTTCTCCTGTGATTATTAAGTAGCCCAGTCACTCTACCACCACCACCACCTTCCGTGATACTGAAAGGAAAACATGGCCACCTGAGCTGCCTCCTAAACCCAGGTTGCCTGCATGACAAAACAATGCAATGCACTGCCACTGGGTTTATTTATTTATTTGAAAATTGGTAATTGGGAGAGGTACACTAAGCCAAGGCTCATTTCCAGGTGTGACCCTGCGGAAGGGGAACAGAAGATACAGTAAGACACTGCACAGTAACACTTCTTGGTACAAAATAAAGTGCAGACACAGCACAATAAGGACCATCAATACAAGTGCAAAATTCAGCAGCAAGGCACAGCTTGCAAAGAAATAATGTATCAAAAGAGAGACCTGCTAGTCAGGGGTATAGAAGTAGAGAGGTAGAGAGTAAATGGAACCTGGGAGCAGGCTAAGGGAGAACCCAGATGGAGGCCCAACACATGTGGCCAGATTTTCTAATGCTTGCAAATGTTGCAAACCTCAGGTGTGCCGTACATACAGCGTATAGAGCTTGTGACATTCACCCAGCTAGCAACTGGGATTTTCTCTCCCATGAGCCGATTGCCGCAAGTTAGACCAGCTTTTTGCTAGTCTAGCTTGCGTCAATTCCAGGTACCCTTTTCACTGGGCTTTCACCAAATATTTGGCGCAAGCTGCCATAAAGTAGGAAAAGTGTCATAACTGCCCAAAGTACCAAAACTGGGTGCAGTTGAGGCAAACGGATTTGGCGTACCACAAGATTCAAAGTGTTGTGGCGTAGAGTTTGACGCAAGCCTTGCACCACCATTTAAAAATCCGGCTCATGGACAGTAGGGCCTCCATGTCAGAGAGACATCTGATGGAGGTATAGCAGGTGCATTTTGGGAGGAGAGGAGTTTAACTGGTGCCTGAGGGAGCCAGGGATGGTGGAGAGGTGGAGGGAGGAGGGGAGCTGGTTCCATAGTGTGGGAAGACAGTAGGAGAAGGCTGATTGCCCAGCAGAGGAGCGGGGATGTGGAGTGGTGAAAGTTTGATGATCTCTGCAGTGGAGGGAGCATGAGGCAGGGGGACTGGAGAGAGGAGTGAGGAGAGGTATGAGGGAAGGGATCCAAACCAATATTTGGAAATGAAGGAAGCACAACGGGACTGGTGATGTGAGGGTTATTGGAGTGGAGAGTATGCTTCATACAGATAAATCTTGCATCTATATATTACCTTTTCTTTGCAGTGCTATGAAGGTAGCAGGGAGGATCTAGTCGCTTTAGTATCACAGGAGACTTGAACAGTTCCCTGGTAGGGGGAAAGTGTTAACATGACAGTTGATTTGGGTTTTAGTAAGTCAGCTAAAACACCTTTTCGGTGTTTTTTTTTAACTAATGTACATATTTGAGAGTCCTGTGTGTTAGTATGACTGTAACCAATCAAAGTAGCTGACGCTAAAGTAAGCGAAAAGACACAAAAAGGGACTATTATTTCTCTTAAACCTGTAAAGTGTAGATGATAAATAAAAAAGAATCTCTTTAAAACTTATGAGTATAGCAAAAATATATATAAAAGTTTCAGCACTGCTGCTCATTTTTATAACAGTATTAAGGTACTCCTGGGAGATGGTTTATCAGTAGCTTATCCAAACCCCAAGTGCATGGGCCCTCAGCTATGCCTCAGGGCCTCATTACGCACCTGAGGGTTGTATTAACTACTGAGAAACCTGCCCCTAGTCATATTTTAATGCATAAAAAGTTGTGAGCTATTCCTTCTTATATCTGAAGTATTTTTTCTTTTACTTTTTGCTAATTAGAACATTTCTACCTGGCAGTACTTGGTGTGAATGTGAAAATTATTACAGGTTTTACAGTTTTATCTATCATTAGGATAAGCTTTCAGGGCTACTGCATTTGTTGCTGGCTGATTGTTTCTGCTCTTACCTCCTTGTTTCTTTCATCCATGGTTCTTCTTTTTCGGCAGGGGAAGGGCCCAGCCACCCACCGCCATCCCCAACCACCCCACACTACACTCGTTTTATAGGGTAGCACAGTCGTGACATTTCCTGTAGCAAAGCAGGAAGGGGCGGATAAGAGGGGTATGCACACAGTGACCTCATTTACAGGGACATTAGTAATTTAACTTGTTATAACAAGTTATACAAAAACAAACAAACAAAACACAAAATCAAACTTTTGTTTTCATTTTCTTCCTTCTAATTACTCTAACCAGGTTATAAACCCAGCAATTTATCTGGAATGGATATCATTAACTGCAGGTACTACGGAACACTTTTCAGAAGCAGTTTTACAGGATTTAGGATACTGTCCTACATGCTGGGCCATTGGAGATCTAAGGGTTCAGCTCCAGGCAGCATGAGTAGAGACTGCGCACCTCAAATTGCATAATCAAGAGGAAATATATTATAAGAACCACCCACCATTTCCCCAACATCAAACTGAAGCACATCGACTGCAGAGGGTAGTTGGTCCGGGAGGTTGACAGGTGGTTAGGAGGGGCAAATCGGGTGCCCCATCAGTCGGTGCTCTCCAACATATCACCTCCACAAACCATATGAAAACTACAAACAGGTATCTGCCTCTATCTCCGAATCAAACAAAGGGACAGAGGACACTGCAGAGCAGGACACTGCAGCACAGGAGCTAGCACAACAAAACTCACCCAAAACAGGAACCAAAACAAAAAAAACCAAAAGGAAATCCAAAAAATTTCTGTTCATAGGAGACTCCATGATTTGGGGAGTTGATACATATCTCCAGCCAGGGGTAATGGTCAGATGCCTCCCAGGTACATCAGCATGGAGAGACACTGGCCGCATTGCTAAAATTTTTCAGGAAGCAGGAGAAAACATTGATGCCCTAGTATACATAGGGACTAACGATCTCGCCAGCTGGTCAGTTGTGAAGATCAAGGAACACCTGACCAGGCTGGGTAACAGACTATCATCCGTTTCATCTGGCATCTTCTTCTCTGAGGTCCTGCCAGTCTGGGAGAGGGGGGCAGATGGACGGAAGGTCAGAGAAGGGGAGATAGGGGAGCTAAACATGTGGCTCAAGGGCTGGTGCCAGGAAAAAGGACACAAATTTGTAGGGAACTGGCAACAGTTTTGGGAGTAAAAGTTCTTTAAATTTGATGGACTGCATCTAACTAACGACTGAGTCAGTGCATTGGGGCAGAAGTTTGACGTCTTTGCAGAATATTTAAACTAGCAAATGGGGAGAGGGGTGCAGCACCCCATATGTCGAATGGGAAGAACACCCCTCCCCCCTCAGCTAATGGTCAAACAGGAGTTCAGCATGTTTGTAGTTCATTTGCATCACCAGGTAAGGAAAAAGGTCTGGTTCCCCATACAACGCACATGGGAAATGCCAGACCTCGCTGAACAACTAACACACCAAAATCTGGCCAATGGAAAATCATGTACACAAATGCTCGCAGTCTGGGAAACAAGATCCCAGACCTGCAGGCAATAATGACAGAGGCTAAACTGGACATAGTAGCCATTAGCAAAACTTGGTTTACCAGTAACAATACTTGGGAGACTTCAGTACCTGGCTATGTACTGTTCAGAAGAGACTGAGGTACAAAAGGGGGGGGTGGAGTTGCTCTTTATGTCAATGAAAATATCAAAGCTACAGAAATTCAGAATACACATAAGGAGCCAGAAGAACTGTGGGTCACCCTGGAAACACGAAATGGGACAGCCATACGAACTGGGGTTGTGTACAGGCCTCCAGACCAGGGGGAGGACATAGACACATTACTGTTCGAAGATATACAAAACATGACAGCTAAAGGGGAGCTTCTGATAATGGGAGACTACAACATGCCAGATACAGATTGGTCAATACCAGCAAGAACATCTGCCAGAACTAGACACATGGTGGATTTCCTGCAAGGGGGATGGACTCAAACAACTGGTACAACAACCCACAACTGACAGGGCTATCCTAGATCTAGTACTGACTAACAGGAAAAGGATCACAGATCTCCAGGTAGAAGGTCACCTGGGGGCCAGTGACCATCACGTGGTATGGTTCAATTTGGCCACTAGAACTAAATCATCCCATTCCAAGGCAAAAATATGGGACTTTAGAGGAGCTGACTTTGATAAGATGGCCAACAGAGTTAAGCTACCCCTGACAAAAAGAAATACAGGTGAGGGGGTACAGGCAAAGTGGGTAAGCATTAAAGACGCAATACTTGAAGCAACATCCCATTGTGTTAGAGAGAAAAGGAAGTGCAAAAGAAGAAGGAAACCACTTTGGTTCTCAAAAACAGTAGCAGAAAAGGTCCGAGCCAAAAGGCTGGCCTTCAGGAAATATAAGGGAACACAGCGGGATGAAGATAGGGAGGCATACCAAACTTCCCTAAGAGAAGGCAGTAAGGCAGGCAAAGGCCCAAACTGAGGAAACACTAGTACAAACAGTTAAAGAAGGTGACAAGACTTTCTATAGATACATTAGTGAAAGGAGAACATCCAGAGGGGGTATTGCTAAGATCAAAGGGGATAAGGGGGCATGTGAGGAGAGGACCATGTACTAACATACTAAAATGCCAGCAGAATAGGCCTAACGGTCTTTCATGTCTGCTCGTTTGGTCAGCCTCCACCCTGGGTGCTGAACTTGCTGCCCCCCCTCGCCTCCTCTGGCTTCTCCCTTCCCAGTTCCGGATATTCTTGCTGCATTGGATTTTGCTTCCAGAACACTTCCCCTGTACCTGTCCCACCCCCTCTTGAACCCCTCCACTGTCTCTGCCTCCACCAGCCTCCTAGGCAGCGCATTCCATGGCTCTACCACCCTCTCAGTGAAGGAGCACCTCCTCCTTTCTCCCCTGAATCTTCCCCCCTCCAGCTTCCACCCATGCCCTCTGGTGGCCCCTCCTTCTTCCTTCGAGCTTGGGACTGTTCCTCCCTATTTACCCTCTTCATGTACCTGAAGACCTCTATCATGTCCCTCCGTCCCTTCTCTTCCAATGTGTACATATTTAGCTCTTCGAGCCTCCTCATAGGTCCTGTCTCCCAAGCCCCAAATCATTTTGGTTGCCCTCCTCTGGAACCTCTCCAGTAGGGTAATGTCCCTCTTTAAGTGTGGCCTCCAAAACTGCACGCAGTACTCAAGGTGCGGCCTCATCAAGCAGTTATACAGAGGGAGTATCACTTCCCTCCTTCTGGAGATGATCCCCTAGCGATGTATCCCAGCATCGTGTTGGCCTTGGCTGCTGCCCTCCTACAAGTCTCTGAGTTGTTCATCTTGACATCCACCACCACCCCCAGGTCCTTCTCAGCCATCAAGACTTGTAGCATTCCCCCCCCCCGGGTGTACACTTGGCCTGGGTTTCTGGCCCCCAGGTGGAGTACCTTGCATTTCCCTGCATTGAACCTCAGCTTCCACTTTCTAGACCATCTTTCCAGAGCCTATCCTTAATAGATACTTCTGCTCAGTATTTACTGAAGAGAAGGTAGGGTAGGGCCCACAGCTCAGCACCATGGATGCAGGGGGAAGGAGGTGTGCACTAGTCCTTTCACAAAAGAAAGGGTCCTACAAGAGCTTGATAAGCTCAGAGTGGACAAGGCAATGGGACCTGATGGCATACATCCCAGGGTATTAAAGGAGCTAAGGGTGGAACTAGCAGAGCCATTATCAGAAATGTTTAGTGAGTCTCTGAGCACAGGAGAGGTCCCAGAAGACTGGAGAAGGGCTCATGTGATCCTGCTCCACAAGAGTGGTAGCAGGGAGGAGGCAGGGAACTACAGACCAGTCAGTTTCACCTCAGTAGTGGACAAGATTATGGAGGCATTCCTTAAGGAAAGGATAGTACAACACCTGGAATCCATAGGAGCACAGGATTCAAGACAGCATTGGTTTACAAAAGGAAGGTCTCAGTTAAGAAGGGGGATAAAACTTTTTATAGGTACAACAGGGAGCAAAGGAAGACCAAGGGAGGATAGTGAGGCTTAATAAAGGGAGGGAGGGTGGGCAGAGGGAGACTGTGAAAAGGCAGAGATACTAAACAAATATTTTGCTCAGTATTTACAAATGAAGAGGGGGAGGTACATAAAACAAACAGTAGTAACACTCTGGCTACAGAAGTTGATACCAGCCCATTTACAGAAGAAAGGGTTCTGAAAGAACTCTTAAAACTGAAGGTGAACAAAGCAATGGGGCCTGATGGGATTCATCCCAGAATTCTAAAAGAGCTAAGGGTAGAACTAGTGACACCACTGACTACCCTTTTTAACAAATCATGGGAGGATGGGGTGGTACCCGTGGACTGGAGGAGGGCAGATGTGATTCCCCTTCACAAAAGTGGGAGCAAGGCAGAAGCAGGAAACTACAGACCTGTTAGTTTAACCTCAGTGATAGGGAAAATGATGGAATCACTTCTGAAGGAAAGAATTGTTGAGTATCTAGAGGCCAGAGGGGCAAAGGACCCTAGGCAGCATGGATTCACAGCGGGAAGGTCATGCCAGACAAATCTGATAGATTTCTTTGACTGGGTGACCAAAGTAGTAGATCAGGGAGGGGCTGTGGACATGGCCTACCTAGACTTTAGCAAGGCATTTGACACAGTCCCACACAAAAGATTAATATACAAGTTAGCCAGCCTGGGAGTGGGTCCCAAGATGACAGCCTGGGTAAAGAATTGGCTGGAGAATAGGACACAGAAAGTAATAGTAAATGGAGTCCACTCAGAAGAAAGGAGGGTTAATAGGGGGCACCGTGAGGGTTCAGTATTAGGACCGGTACTTCAATGTCTTTATAAGACATTGCAGAAGGACTGGAAGGAAAGTATGTCTCTTTGCAAATGACACTAAGATCTGCAACAGAGTTGATGCACAGGGTGGGGTGGAAAGGATGAGAAGGGACTTGGCAAGGTTAGAGGAATGGTCAAATGTATGGCAGCTTAGATTCAATGCTAAGAAGTGCAAGGTAATGCACCTTGGAAACAAAAACCCAGAGGAAGAGTACACAATGGGGGGTGAGATACTAACAACAACAAAAATGGAAAGGGAACTGGGGGTAGTCATATCAGATGACCTAAAGGTGGGCAAGCAATGTGAGAAGGCAGCAAGGAGAGCTTGGGGGTTACTGGGATGCATAGGGACAGGCATCACCAGTAGAAAACAGGGAGTTATTATCCTCTGTACAGACAGCTGGTGAGACCCCATCTGAGTACTGTGTGCAGTTCTGGAGACCCAATCTCCGCAAAGACATAGACAGGATGGAAGCTGTCCAGAGGAGGGCAACTACAAATGGTGCAGGGTCTGCACCGAAGACATATGAAGAGAGATCATGAGCTTAATATGTATAGCCTTGAGGAAAGGAGGAGAGGGGGACATGATAGAAACTTTAAGTACCTCAAGGGAATCAACAAAGTCCAAGAGGGTAGCATCTTTCAAAAAAGAGGTGTGCAAGAACAAGAGGGCACAATTTGAAGATGGGGGGGGGTGGCTCAGAGGTAATTTAAGGAAGTATTTTTTCACAGAGAGGGTTGTGGATGCATGGAACAGCCTTCCAGAGGCAGTTGTGGAGTCAAAATCAGTGGTGGAATTCAAGCATGCATGGGACAGTCATAAGGCAATTCTAGGTTGTGGGGGTAAGAAGAAGTACGCTGCTGGTTAACTAGGATCTGCAGCTTATCCAGTAGGTAGGGAAATGGGCAGACTGGGTGGGCCAAGTGGTCCTTATCTGCTGTCAAATTCTATGTTTCTATGTTCTATGTAAGGTCCTATCAAACTAATCTCATTGATTTCTTTGACTGGGTAACCAGAGTGGTAGACCAAAGGGGAGCAGTTGAAGTCGCTTACCTTGACTTCAGCAAAGCTTTCGATACTGTTCCACATATAAGATTGATTAATAATCTGGGTAGACTCGGGGTGGGTCAGAAGTTGATCAACTGGGTGGCAAACTGGTTGACGGGCAGAAAACAGAGAGTGGTGGTAAATGGTATACATTCAGAAGAGATGCAAGTCACAAGTGGGGTACCTCAGGGATCAGTCCTGGGGCCAGTCCTTTTCAATATCTTCATCAGCGACATTGCAGATGGACTGGAGGGTAAGGCTTGTCTGCTTGTAGATGACACCAAGATCTGCAACAGAGTAGATGATCCAGATGGGGTGGGCAGAATGAGAAGAGATCTGGATAAACTAGCAAAATTGTTGGAAGAGTGGCAACTGGGGTTTAATACAAAGAAGTGCAAGATCATGCACATAGGGAAGAGAAACCCTGAAGCCACCTATAAGCTGGGAGGGGAGTTGCTGGCAGTCACAAGGGAAGAAAGAGACTTGGGTGTCATCATCACTGATGACCTGAAATTATCTAAGCAGACCACTAAAGCAGTAGGTAAAGCTAGAGGGATGTTGGGGTGTATTAGTAGGGGTATGACAAGTTGGAAGAGGAGGTAATAATCCTCTTTACAAGACACTGGTTAGGCCCCATCTGGAGTACTGCATGCAGTACTGGAGGCCACACCTTCACAAGAACATTAATCAAATTGAGGCAGTCCAGAGAAGGGCAACCAAAATGGTGCAGGGACTGCATCAGAAAACATATGAGGACAGATTAACGGAGCTCAATATGTATACCCTAGAGCAAAAAAGGGAGAGAGGTGATATGATCGAAACATTCAAACACCTTAAGGGCATTAACAAGGTGAAAGAGTCTAACATGTTTCAATATAAGAAAAATAGAAGGACATGAGGACATCGCATGAGATTAGAAGGAGGCTGATTAAGGGGTAATGTGAGGAAGTTCTTTTACACAGAAAGGGTGGTGGATGCATGGAACGGCCTACCTCAGGAAGTGGTGGATATGAATACAGTGCAGGGCTTCAAACAGGCATGGGATAGGCATAAGGGAGCAATACAGATGAGTATGAATAGATAGGCCATTGACAGAGCTAAGGCCGATGGCACATTCATAAGGCAGAAAAAGAAATGGGCAGACTGGATGGGCTTTGTGGTCCTTATCTGCCGTCAACTTATATGTTTCTATGTGATGTGTGAAACAGTACTCTACTTGAAAGCTTACATAGCTAGTTCTAATGTTCCTCATACATCATCAACCCTGTGACCTCACTGTCTGTGACATCACAACTTACCAAAAACAACTAATCACCTGCTGCAAAATCAGTCACTTGTGATGTCACAATATGTTAGGTCACAATGTTGATGAGGTTTAAAGAGGAATAGAAAGACATAGGTCAGTCCCCTGGTAAAGTACTGCTTTTCACATCTCATCTAATATTATAGGGTAGAAAACCTTTTAATGAACAAGTGAAAAAAGAAAAAAAAAAAACATATCAGAAATTAAAAAGTGACAACTGACTACTTTTATAAATTGAAAACAAAAAAGTTTGCAGAGGACTGGTGGTGCTCTGTGATGGACAGCAATTAAACAATAACAGATGTCAGACAGTTACCACCTTGAATACATAGACAACAGGTGCTGATATGTGGCTGAGTTGTCATTTAATAAAAAGACAATCACATTACATGAAAAGCCTGCCTGACGTGTTTTGAACTGCTGGTCCTTTATCAAAAGCTAGGGTTTTGGTGTGGTGGTGTTTCCACACTAGCATCTTGAAAATACCTGCAATAAAAGGGAAGACATTTTTGAAATCACAACTGACTCCTTTATTTTTTTGATGGCAGAAGATTGGTGAGTGCTTTGCCTTGCTTGCTTGATTTTTGTGTAATGTGATTGTCTTTTTATTAAATGACTACTTAGGCACATATCGGTGCCTGGTGTCTGTGTATTCGAGGTGGTGAGTGGCTGATTTTGTCATTTCTGCTTTAAAACATAAATAACATTTCTGCTTGCTGTTTTTGATGCTACTAGCTCTTTAAGGGCCACAGTCTCTACTGACATTGTTTGTCCCCTAGAGACTGCATATATAAAAACTAAGGGGTTCATCATGTGACTCCTCCAATAATGTGCATAATAGCCTCATAGATATAGACCTCTTTGCATATGGTGGCATAAAATCCCTTGTTTTTCCATGTGATGTGAACCTTAGTTCTTGTATATAGGATCTCTATTGTTTGTCCTCCCTACAGCTGTTCATTTTGGAAGTCCAGCATTGCACTCTCTCTACTGCCTCAATTATCTTTTTGTTTGACTGAGGAGATCAGAGCTGA
The DNA here is from genome assembly GCA_016271365.2 of Neoceratodus forsteri. Taxonomy (NCBI): domain Eukaryota; kingdom Metazoa; phylum Chordata; order Ceratodontiformes; family Ceratodontidae; genus Neoceratodus; species Neoceratodus forsteri. The sequence continues at coordinate 498,983,423 of CM028135.1, read as the reverse complement.
ACAAGGAACTGAATTGGAGCTGAGCCTTCCAGGGCATAGTAAAGTGGCAAAATTATTTCCCATACTCAGCTTGTCACCCAAGTAGTCTGCTTGCACTCTTGACATTGGCTGGGCACTGCTTGTCCTGCTTACCCTTTTGTCTTTTATAGTCCATAGGCAAGGCCACTGATTTACAATGATTAAAATAATGAAATGCCATTTTTATGACTTGGAATTCTAGAAATTGCACTGGTGATTTTAAGTCTAATTTCTGGATTTTACCAGGATTCTACAGTCATTCTACTAGTATGTGTATAAGTAATCAGAATAAAAGAAAGCTTAATATACAGAGCATTAAATGAAGCAAATTGAAAATAGTACAGGAAGCAATTATAAGAAAACTGCAAATTTTGCACATTTACTGAACTGGTCTAAAAGGCCAAATTCCATGAAATTCATTGTTTTTACCTGTGTGCAGGCAGTCCATATTCTGGAATTTTACTGGGTTTTCTGGCAAAAAAATGAAAACCAGTGGCCTTGCCTATAGGTCTGTCTCTTTCCTCCTTCATAACACAAGAGAAGCCCCAGTGTGTGTGGTTTCTACCTCTGTTTTTCTCCCTCCCTCCCTTGGCTACACTGAATACGAGGGTCCAGGAGTCAGACCAACCACCAAGCTCACGCGGGTCTTCCTGAAGTTTATCAGCATCCTCATACAGTAAGTCTGTAACCGAGGCTAGCTAGATGTTATCCACAAACTTAAGCAGCACCTTTCAGATTGTTGATGAAGATGTTGAACAGGGATAACACTTATCCCCGAGGGATGCTATTGAGTACTTCACTCAGAGAAGTGCAAGTCCACCACAGCCTTCTTCCTGTCCCCAAGTCAGTTAGCAGTCCACATGTCTCATATATACTGTACCGATTTGGTTCAAACAGAAGCTTGTCATGCACCACAGAATGAAATGCCTTGTTGAAGTCTAGGTAGACTGCATCACCCCTGTCTAATTCCCTAGTTGCCCACTTAAAAATGGTGATCAGGTTGGTTTGGCATGAATTGCTACTCGTAAATCTATGCTGAGCAGAGGCAAGAGCCTTGGCCTCAGTCAAGTACCCTGTTAGTCAGACCTTGATAATGGTTTCCAGAGCCTTGCCCAGTACTTATGTCATGCTGAAAGGTTTGTAGTTGTGGGGCCTGGCCTTGTCTGCTTGTTGAAAATGCGGACCACATTTGCCACTTTCTAGTTCTATGGCAATATGTTTACAAGGACAGACTTTTGAAAGTTTGCTGCAAGTGACACAGCCAATTGTCCCTTAAGCCTATTATGATCCCATGGAGTACCTGGCTTAATCTTTGCCAGGTAGTCCATTACTAGTGCAGATGTGATGTCCAATGCCTGCACTATGGCTATCTCTGATACAATCCCTATCCCCTACCTCTGTTTTCAAGAAACAATCTCCTCCTTAACCTTCTTTTCATTTATGTACTGGAAAAAGGCTTTGGTCTCATCTGCATCTCCTGCTGCTGTCCTGGATTTGAACAGAAGCACTAAGTTTTATCGGCAGCGACAATGCTGTCCTCCCCAACAGCAACGGCACAATACCAATGCAGGTATTGTGCCGCCTATTCCATGGGTGTTTTCTGTCGGGGGGGCTGTTCCCCCCACACCCCTCACGTGGTGGGCTCTGGTCCCCACACACCCCTGACTTTAGGATTCCAACTCCAGGTCAGAGTTGGTCCGGGAAGTGGGCAGAACACTGAGGGAAAGTGAAACACGACAAAAGGACCATTACCGCGAATGTTGCCTTAATGGTCTTTTTTCCTGTTTTGCCGTTGGGATGTCACCGTAAAGGGGTGCACCGCTTTGAACCCTCATTGGCTTTTTCAGTTCTGGCTTTGCATTCCCTTAGTACTGCTCTGAACCCTTCTCTATCCCAGAAATACCCCTTCTCTTTCCATTGGTCATAGATTTTCTTTTTTGTTCAGAATCAGTTGCCTTAAGTCCCTGTTGAGCTTGGGGGGGGGCTATTCTTGGCCATGGTCTCTTACTGTTTACAGGAATGCAAAACTATGTTACTGTTTTACACACCTTTTTCAGTGAGAACATGTTCAGTAATTATCAGTCTCATGCAGCCACTTTAGACCCTAGGACACCAGGAGCTAGATTTTCAAAGGCAAGTGAATGATGCAGGGTGCTTGCGTCAAAAACAACTGATGCAAGGAGCAGGATGTGTCAAAACTTGCGTCAGATCTGATTTTCAAATGGTGACTGTGTCAAAAACAGGTCTGCATGCGCCAGACTTGCTTGCGCCATGCTTGCATGGAAAAATGCCTGCACCATGTCAGAAGGGATGTCTGCATCATGGAAATGATGCACCATCTCCTTATTTGGGATTTTCAAAGAATATCCTTGTACCTGAGATGCATGTCACTGTTAGACCAGACAGAGCTGGTCCACGGGACAATAGAGCATTTAACGAGGCCCACAGCAGGTGTGTCAGACATGACTATGGTACTATTAAAGGCCAATAGCCCCCTGCAGGACTAGTTTAGAATGTTTTGAGACCTTAGTCTTAGCCATTTCATCTGCTGTATTTTTTGACTCAGCTTGCGTCATTCTCATCCCTTTTGTCATTTTTTGACTCAGCTTGCACTATTTTTTGACTCAACTTGCACCATTTTTCTGACTCAACTTGCACCATATTTTTGACTTAACTTGCACCTTTTTTGACACAGCTTGTGTCATTCTCGGCCCTTGTGTCATTTGTTTTGATGCAGTGGACCTCTTGCATCAGTTTGAAGGACTTTACTACAGAGAAGGTTTTCTTGCAAAATATGGTGCATAGTATTTGGTGCACCTGGATCTGATGTAAGGGGTATTGTTTGACACACCTTTCATTGATCTAAGGGCCCTTTGAAATTCCGGCCACAGGTCTTCCATCTTAGCAATGCCTGCCTTTCTAAACTTTCCAGTCCTGGTAGCTGAGGCCCAGCTAGTTTTCACTATCACAAGATAGGAGGTTCTTGGTTGTGGTTACTGCCTCCCTCCAGTTCTTTGACTTTTACACTGGAGAGGAACGCACCTGCACTACTGAGAACAAGGTTATGGGTGGCCTCTAAACCTAGTACTGTACACTGAAGTTCTACACCATTTAGATTTCTTCCTACAGTATATTGGATTCACCATGACCCAAACCAGTAAGGCCATCATATGGCTCATTCCACTGGACTGAGATACAGACAAGGCAAACTTAGGAGTACCAGCAAGGGTGAAACTTGCGTCTTTGTCAGCTGTTTGCAGATTGTGTGAGAGAACATTTGATACCATACACTCCTTATTAAAGTAGAACCAACCTGAATTATTTCAGGGTGATTTGCATTTACTTCCTATGACAGAAACATACACTGCATTTCACTGGCAGAAAAAGACAGTCTAGCACTAGTAGGGCCTAGGCAGAGCTAGGCAGAGCTCCCTGTTAGTAGAGTGGACCAGGGGACTAACAACTATTTCTAACCATATAGTTTACCTGGGAGGATAAAGCACAATTGGAGCTGTGCTAGAGCTGCAAAATGGATGCTGTTGGACATGCTCTTCTGGGAAGCAGTACTTGAAGGTGGACAGGAATTCGGTCTCCCCTACCCTTAGCCCTCTCAGAATACCAGTGTATGCTGTGGGGGTTGCAGAGCCCTGTGATCACCATTGCATCTGATATGGCTGCTCTCATAATGTCCCAAACCAGCTGTGCATCCTGCTACACTGAGCCATCTGTAATTTTTGACCAGGAAAGGCACACTAAGCTATGATAGCTTGTTTCCAGGTGTATCCTGTGGGTGGGTTGTATGAACCTGCTTTATCCTGTTTGGGGCCTGTAGCACACCCCTAAGATGACTCTTTTGTTCCCTTTTCCCCTGGCTTGACCCAAATGCCCTGTGTGACACTCTTTGACCCCTTGTTATCCTCTTTATTCTATATATTTTTCTTAACAGGAGAGCCACCCTGCTACCTTCCTTTCAGGCCTATCCTTTCACAAAAGTCTATATTGCTTTATCCTGGCATCTTTCTTCATTTTTTTATCCCACCTGATCTCCACGAGGTCACTAAGTTCTGGCCTTCGAAATGCTTTAGGTTATTGAGTTCACCCATTTTTCTATGCATGCTGCTCATATTGTCCTGCATGAAAGCAAGGTTAGTTGCCCCTCCATGCTTCCTTGAACCCCCCCCCGGTATCTTTTCCTTGCTGTACTTCCCTGCTGTCTTTGATTCAGTGATTCACTTTAACTGTCACTTGCCCTTGGTGATCCTCTGCACCAGCCCACTCATGCCTATTCTCTAATGTTAATCCTTTCTAAATGCCCTGTCCATTCTTCTCGCCATTATAACCCCTACTTCCTCTGGGCGCAGGTGTAGCCCACCCTAGGCTTAAAGATGTATTGTGCCCCAGAAGGCTCTCCAGTTGTCCAGAAAAAAAACCCTCCATCTTGCACCACACCCTTAACCAAGCTTTAGGCAAGGCAATACAGGGCAATTTTATTCATATGGCATCCAATCCCAATGGCTCTGGGTGCTTTACAACATGAACAAATGGTTTAGATTTAAACCAGTAATAATAATAATAATAAGTAATAAAACTTTAAAACATTAGATCACAAAGCCAGTCCAAAACTTAAAGTAAAAAAGTGAGTTTTTAAAGAGATTTTAATAATGGTTAGCGAAGGGGTACAGTAGCTCTCTCCTCCCAGGGAAGGGGGTTCCTCATTGTAGGTAAGGCGTAGCCTGCTTACTGGCATTCCTCACTAACTACTAGGAGTGGTAGGATCTCAAAGAAGATCACCCCAGATATTTTTCTCTTCAGAACCATTCCTAATTTCATTAATAGTGTCCATATGTCTTCTGAACTTCTGCTTCCTATATCTTTTGTGCCAAGATGGGCAACAGCAGTCTGCTCCTTCCTTCAGCTGTGTCACTTGACCCTGGCTAGAATTTCTTAGCCCATGCCACCGGCAGACAAAACAATCTCTGCTGAGCTACCATCATGGTCTAACAATACAGTCATCACCTCACCTACTGCCCTAACAATATACCACCCAATGACGACTACTGGTGTCCACAAGCAATGGCACTCCCTAATGACCATCCCTGCTACCTCACATTTGCACTTTGATCCATTCTCTATCTGCATCACTCGAGATCACAGCCCCTGCCACCCTTCTCCATACCCCATCTGTCCATGCCATCCACTCCCTCTAGACCTAGTGCCCCATTGTCTTTGACTGATAACCTCCCTATGCCCCTGTGGCACCTCCAAATACCATGCCAGTCTGCAGTGTACCTCTTGAGAGCATCAGCCACCCTGCAACAGCTTCAGATATATACCTTTGCCCTCCATAGACAGGATGGTATGTATCACACTGATGTGCTTCCCTCCAGTGTTCTGGATGCTAGCGTCTGTCCGCCTCCAAGTCTACTTCAGCTGCCAATCCTGTTTCTCAGGTCTCTACAGCACAGTCTGTTGACAGTTCAGTCTGGCAACATGTCTTTTCAGAGCAGCAACTAGCGCACAACAGCTGCAGATGTACTCTACCTGCCCTCTGCAGGCCGTACAGCATACATTTTGTAGCTCTAGCACAGCTCCAATTGTGCTTTTATCCTCCCAGTAAACTAAATGGTTAGAAATAGTTGTTAGTCCCCTAGTCCACTCTACTAACAGGGTGCTCTGCCTAGGCCCTACCAGTGCTAGACTGTCTTTTTCTGCCAATGAAATGCAATGTATTTTTCTATCATAGGAAGTAAATGCAAATCACCCTGAAATAATTCAGGCTGGTTCTACTTTAATAAGGAGTGTATGGTATCAAATGTTCTCTCACACAATCTGCAAACAGCTGACAAAGACACATGTTTCACCCTTGCTGGGACTCCTAAGTCTGCCTTGTCTGTATCTCAGTCTAGGGGAACCAGCCGTATGATGGCCTTACTGGTTTGGGTCATGGTGAGTCCAATGTTCTATAGGAAGAAATCTAAAAGGCACAGAACTTCAGTGTAAAAGTACAGTAAAGTAAGGGTTGTCTTGGAAAGGCATTCAATTCAAGCCAAGTTTCAAAGAAATAGCAAATTATGCAAACCCTGATAATGCAGAGCATCATGGGAAGTATATGCAAATAGCTATGGAATAATTTTGGCTGATTTTGTTTGGTATCCCATTAAGAGAGTGAACACAAAACAGTGAGGGAATAAGAGAGAGTCAGAAATAGCGAATGTCATGTTGGTGATGTAATCTGAATAGTGCCCGGTTATTTGAGCGATGAATATTTATTTATTTGTTAACCAGGTAAGGCCCACTAAGCACAACTACCTGTTTTCACGGGTGACCTGGGAACTTTGGGCTGGTTATGTGACTTGTTCAGAGTCACACAGTATGCAAGTGGAGCTTGTGGGAATCAAACCCAGTAGTGTCCTTCAGCAGTGAAGGGAGTAAACAGTAGAGAGTAATGTAATCACCAGTGTTGGGTGGAAAACCATACTGGCCCTGTAGCCTAAAGGTTAGAGTCACTGGCTTTGAGTGTGGTTGCTGCACACATACCTGGGTTTGAAACTTGGTGCTAGTAATTTTTTTTACTTTTTGAAAGTTTTGCACCCGCTTTCCTGCCAGACCACCCTCCATCTCAAGTAAGAATATAAAGTACCCCCTCCCAAGTCTCTCCTGCTTCCCAAGTTGCACCTCCCCTGGAGTCTGAATATATTATTTGCCCCCCTCGCGAGTTTCCCCCCATCCCTGAGTTATGTCCCACGAGGTGATGGTTGTATTATTTTTATTATTTTAGGGGAGTACATGGGCAAAGCCCCCCATTGCAGAAAGTCAGTGCGGCACTGTTTTAGTGATGTGCACAGATCACTTTTAGTGGCAGTTGCTGGATGTGCGCTCACTTTTTTGGACTCACTATTTTTGTAGTCGCTCTTTTTGATTTGCTCTTTTGACATGGAACCATTCTGTTTTAAGCTGGACAGTACAATGCCATTTCACCACTCATGCAATCTGCATAGGCTTAAAACAGCAGACACATGTTTTGTCCGAGTTAGTACTCATCCATGTGCCCCATCTGTATTTCAGCCCAGATGAAGGGGAATCAGCCCTATTATGGCCTTACTTTTTTATGTCACAATCAGCCCCAAATAGGAAAGCAATTGAAAAGACAAAGAACATGTGTATTGTGAGGGAAGTGGTGTTTTCATGTGCCTCTACATATGAACATACGAAATTTGCCAGCAGATAAAGGCCTAGAGGTCTATCAAGTCTGCTCCAATGTGCAGCTAGCACCCCTTATTCTGCAGCTGCCCCTCCCTTCCACTCTTGCCCTTCATTTACCCTCCCCCTTGTCCTGTCCCATCCTCGTTTGAAGCAGTCCACTGTTCTACGGCATACCACTTCTGCAGGTAACGATTCCACCCAGCCACCACCCTCTCTGTAAAAAGTGTCTCCTCATCTCCTCCTGAACCTTCCTCGCTCCAGTCTCATATCATGGCCCCTGGTGGCCCTCCCTCCTTACTTTGAACAGCCCCTCTGTACCGTCTTGTTTATTCCTTTCATGTATTTAAGGTTTCAATCATGTCACCCTGTCTCTCCTCCTCCAGTGAGTACATGTTCAACTTCTTCAACCTCCTCTCATATGATAAGTCCCCCAGCCCCTTGATCATCTTTGTCACCCTGCGCTGCACCCCCTCCAGTAACTTAATGTCCCTCTTCAGATACGGACGCCAGTACTGCATGCAGTACTCCAGGTGTGGTCTAACTAATGACCTATACAGTGGCAGAATCACCTCCTCCCTCCTCGAGGATGTACCCCTTGCAATACAACCCAGCATTTTGTTGGCCTTTGCAGCTGCCTTCCCACATTGTGCTGAGTTGTTCATTGACCTGTAATGAGCACACCCAGATCCATCTCCTCCTCTGTCTGGGCTAGCTGCACTCCCCTAGCTGGTAACTCCTCCTTGGGTTCTTCATCCCAAAATGCAGCACCTTGCACTTTTGGCATTAAACCCCAGTTGCCAGGTGTCTGACCAGGTTTCAAGCTTTGCCAGATCATCCTGCAACCCCTGCCATCCCCTAGGTTATCCACCACGCGCCAACCTTGGTATCATCAGCAAACAGACTGATCTTGCTCTTGATGTCCCATGATATGTCTGCAATGAATATCCCAAACAACACTGGTCCCAACACTGAGCCCTGTGGGACACCGTCACTGCCCTTGGGTGTGAGAGCTCCCCACCCACCACCACCCTCTGTTGCCTTCCCTGCAGCCAGTTTCCTACCCATCTCACTAGCTTTGCACCCACCCCTGTGCCTACTAACTTCCTTCACAGCCTTCCATGTGGCACTGAGTCGAATGCCTTACTGAAGTCCAGATACAGGACATCTACTGAATGGCCCCTGTTCAGTTGCCTAGTTACCCAGTCATAGAACTCGATCAGGTTGGTTTGGCAGGATCTGCCACATATGAAGCCATGCTGTCTGCTGTCCTGTAGTCCTTTGGCCTCTAGGAGGGCCACCAGCCTCTCCTTCAGGATAGTCTCCATTAGTTTACCCACGATGGATGTGAGGCTCACTGGTCTGTAGTTTCCCGGTTTATCCTTGGGACCACTCTTGTGGAGGGGCACCACATGAGCCATCCTCCAGTCCTGAAGTACACACCCCGAATGTAGTGAGGCATTAAATAGGTCTGCCAAAGGTCCTGCAAGGACCTCTGCCAGCTCCTTCAGTACCCTGGGGTGGATGCCATCTGGACCTGGCGCCTTGTCCACCCTCAGTGCCTTCAAACCCTCTCGAACTCTGCCCTCCATGATTTCCCCATCTGTCACCAATTCCCCCCCTGCTTCTGCCATTTCTCCCACCTTGGGTGTCACCCCCCTCTTCTCTTTAGTAAATACTGAGCAGAAGTACTCATTTAGTGCTTCCGCCTTATCGTACTCTGCTTCCACCCAACCCCCCTCCTTCCTAATCCTTACTATGTGGTCCTTACAGCTCCTTTTCTCCCTGATGTACTTAAAGAAGTCATTCTCCCCCTTCTTAATGCCTTGTGCCAGCCTGAGTTCCGTAGATGCTTTGGCTCCCCTTACTGCCCTTGTCACCTCCTTCGATTCTGTCAAATACTCCTCTGTCCTCCCCCCTCCCTGTTTTCTTGTACTTCCTAAAGGCAGCTCTTTTCCTCCTTACCTTTTCCATGACCTACTTGCTCAACCAGCTCGGTTTCTTAGCCCTAGCCTTCTTGCTCTAGGCTTTGCAGCAGGTTTTGCTGCCTCCACCATCCCCAGCTTTATGAGCTCCCACCTCTGGTTAGTATCCATACTAGATTGAATTCTGCCAGGTACCCTTTACCACTTCCCCATCCTCCCAAAGTTGGCCCTCCTGAGTCCAGCACTCTTGTGCCAGATTCCACTCCTTCCTTGCCTATATCCAATATGAGCCATACTGAGTGGTGGTCACTCCCTGACAGCGGTTCCTCCACTGTAAGTTCTCTCATAAAGTCCCCATTTTCCAGCACAAGGTCAAGGGTATTCCCTAACCTGGTTGGTTCACTGACCATTTGCAGCAGGAAGCTGTCTTGGAAGGCATCCAGCAGTACCTGCTCCCTTCTGTTTCTGGTTGTTGGGGTGCTCCAGTCCACTCCTGGCATGTTGAAGTCCCCCACAATCACCACACTACCCTTTTTGCAGGTCCTCCTGATCTGTCCCGCTAGTTCCCTGTCTAACTCTTCCGTCTGATATGATGGCCTGTACACCACTCCCATTCTAAGAATCCTATTCTTGGAATCCTGGATTTGCACCCAAAGTGACTCCGTACTACCCTCCTCCCCATCCTCCCTTACACACTTCAGTCCTTTCTTCACATATAGTGCAACCTCCCCTTTCCCAATCATCCTGTCCCTCTGAAGTAACCTGTACCCTGGTACAGACAGGTCCCAATCATTATATTGGGTGGCCCATTTCCGTGTGCTGCAATGTCCACCTCTCCCTCTGCCATGAGAACCTGTAACCTGCAGTTTCTCCCAAGGCTCCTAGCATTAAGGGTAACCACCTTCCACCCTCCCATCCTGCCCTCCTTTCCTAGCATCACCAATAGTACTTGCCATTTGTCCTTTGTCACTGTTATGGGGGGTAAGCTCATATGATTTCCCAACCTGTGGTCTCTGCATATCTCTTCCCCAACTGCCACCCTCCACTCCTAGTTTAAATTCCCAACTTCCTCTATATACTCTATATATTACAAGTTGTACTCTGTATGTATATCATCACTGTGAGTGCATCTGTGTGTTCTACTGTGTATGTTCTGTACATTTAACATGTGTGGTTGTTTTTTTCACCCCATTCCCGTGATTCCCCACTAGTTTGGGTTTCTGAAACCTCACTATCCACTAAATTCACCTCCTGCTACCACTTGTTATCTCCAGGCACCCTAGGTTCTCCCAACATCTTAGTTTCCAGAGTATACTGTCTGTGTTCCCTCCCTTCTGTAACTAGGGGAGAAAGTTTTTTGTGACATGGGATGTTGACTTATGGCTGGGATCACAGTGTACGTTGAGGATCCAGGAGGTGTGGAGTGATGTCGGGGCAGTCATATTATTCACTTGGCTGGGGCAGTGTTTTCTTCCTGTTCTGGTTCCTCCCCCTTTCTCTCTCTCAACTCACCAGCCATTGCTGAACTCTGTCTCCAGAGTCTCTTGGGTCCCTTTCTCCACAAAGTTTGAGGTGACCCTGCCAGGGGGATCCCTGTTGATTTTCTCTGTTTAATAAATTATAATGTTACTCATGTCTGCAACATTACATTAATACTAGCACATTAGCAGCCACTGTGGCTCTGATCCAGATTTGTTCTTTATAACCATGTCTCTTAGACTTGATCTGATCTGGCTGTTTGTCTAAACCTTATAGCAAGGCCCCACTTCTCAGTTGAGTGAGGCTGGCAGTAAATGGTTGTGGAACAATTTACAGCCAGTCCTGATCTTTCAGCCCTATGATCTGCGAGAGTCAGACAGTTCTTCTACAATAGTGCATATCAAAATGTGCTGCTGAATGGAAGAGGGAGAGGTTAGCAGATAAACTGTACGTAGTGCCATTCACAATGTCAGCTACTAGTGGTGCAGCTGAAGCAGCAATTTTGGGATGCCTCCTACCTTAGAACTATAAATTCTGGTGGTCAGGTGTTAGATAGCTCTGCTCACTGTGCAGAGATGTTGGCAGACAAAACATTCAAATGAACATGTGCAGGGGATGGAACAAGGAAGGGAAGTTCCACTGGATTACCAGGGACACTCTGATATTTGGGGCTTGGGAGAGGGGCCTACGGGCCATGAGTATGACCTTGCAGGACCAAAGAGTGTTCTTTAGCATTGGGCCTACAATTGGGCCAGAGGTACAGGTTAGGCAGGGTGGGAGATGGGTTACACTGCCAGCATTGCTCATGCATGTCTATGTATTGCACTGCACCATGAGCAGTCATGTATGAGCTTGTAAAAGGTGCCTTTACCCCCGGGGGCTAATCTAATGTTCTCAGACTAGCATGGGTCAGAATAGTGGGATGCCTCTTTAAGCTCCTTTGTGTGGCTCATGAACTTGCAGCTAAGAACTGTACCAAATAATCCTATGCTTATGTTATGAGTTCAGTCTTTGGCTGTGAAAATGATTATGATACAATATAAGGTGGAAACAAAGCAGCCAGAGAATAGAAATAGAGAGCATAGAATCTGTTGGCCGAAAAATGGCCCTTGTCCCACTGTGTCTGCCTTTCCTACCTAACTAATTCTGAATGAGCAGGCCCTGGAGACTCCTCACTCCCCCTTTCCCCTCCCTTTGTGGTGTGGTCTTTACTAAGACCTAGTATTTGTCCAATCCTCTTTTAAATCCTATCTCTCTTAAACTAGCCCCCTGCCAGTTTAATGAAGTTGTCCCTTTTGTTTATGGGTGACATGTCCGTTCGATGCAGTCAATACACTCCACAAAGACTCATTCCGGACTATTAGCTCTGGCGTCAGTTGGCTCCCTACTCAATTTGTTCCATTACATTTCACTCCCACTCCCTACTGCACTGTATTCCAACAATTACAGTATAACTTCTGCTTTTACAACCCTTAAGCATATTGCTTCATTTGGTAGGTGAATTGTGACCACCTGGAGTTTATTTTATAATATTTATGCTCGGAGTGAATTGTCAGGGAATGGTTTGTACAGGGGTGCAGTTGATGCTGAAGCTACTAGTCTGGAACGAGTTCTCATGGAGCGGATTGACCGAAATGAATTGTCATGTAGCCTTGTTTGTGTTTCCTCTCAGTCTGAACTTGCTATCCAGATTGTTTACCAAGTGGAGGTGCTTGTGTGTTTCAGTCATGTCCCCCTTTTCCCTTCTCATCTCAAGTGTTTTAATTTTCAGAGCTGTTAACCTCTTCTAGTATGTTCTTTTCTGCTATCCTTGTGTCACCTTGGTTACCTCCCTCTGCTCTGTGCATTCATTCTGATCTTTAGATGGGACTTGAAAACTGCATCCTGTACTCCCGGTGAGAATGAACCAGTGGTCTACAGTATAAAGTGGCAGTAGCACATCCCTTTACGTGCTGGTGATGCCTCTCCTTTTACATCCTAGCATCCTATTTGCCCTGCCCGCCACCATATTACATCATGCTGTCGTCTTCAGGCTGTCTGATATTTTTATTCCCAAGTCCTATTTTCTCTAGTGCTTTCCATTATTACCTCCCCCATGCTATATTCAGTGCTAGGATTTTTTTTGCCTGTCACTGATACAAATGTTAAAGAAGACTGGTTCTAAGACTGATCCCTGTGGCACCCTGCTAGTGACCTATATGACCTCTGAGTATTCCCCAATTATTAGTACCCTCTGGGACCTGTCAGTTAACCCATTAATAATTTTTTCCTCTATCCTGAGGTCCTGCATCTTCTTAAACAACTGTCCGTATAGGATGATACTGAAGGCTTTACTGAACTCAAGATACAGTATATTTGATGCTATCTTATGGGACTTGTCTTCAGACTCTACACTCTCGGTTCTCCACAAATGGAAGGAGGAAATACACACAGACTCTGACCCACAAATTGTAGTTAAAATTCGCTATACTCACCTATAAAATTACAATAGTCTCTTATAGGAAAGAATTTGCCAAGTAACAGGACCTTCTTTTGCAGAACTCTGGTGATTCTAAGTACATACATGGGCCCCCAAGTGGGACACTGCTGGAGGAAATACAAGGAGACTAAGGCCGACCGTGTTTACAGTTGCCCTGTTCTTACCCCATATTGGGCTGTGATCTGCCACATTTTGGGAATGTTTGACAGTGTGGACCTCCTCCCCCCACACTTAGTCATACTGTCCAGTACTCCAAGGGGAACTTGAATCAGAGGGAGACAGCTGAAGCTGCTTCTGCTGCTTCTGGTTGGGGCAAAAAAAAAAATGATAATGAGACTTTGGCTGAAACCACATCCATCCACTGTCCAACAGTGGGTAGAGTTTATTGAGTCTCTTTATAAACTGGAAAAGCAAATATATTATCTTAATCATATGCTGTCTTCGAAGAAATTTGGATGAAATGGATGCTTTAAAAATAAGACACAGACCAAATTGTTTATTATTGCCGCTGATATTCTTTCATCACTTTTCACTAGTGGTACTACAATCAAATAACACACTATCTTTTATACTGCATACACTGATATCAGTTTACATTGCTGAAAAGGGTGAACAAATCTCATCAATCACCTGTATAACCTAATGTATCCTCAGATGGCAATTTGTATAATACTGTACCTGCTATTTGCTGTCATTCTTGTTTTTGTATATCAACTTTCTGTTGCAATCTCTGAAAAATGCTATCATTAATAAAGTTGAAATTATTTTCTGATGTCCCTTCACCACAAGGAATGATTTTATCCTTTCCTGCATTATGGTCTCTAGCAGCTTACCTCCAAGAGACATTAGGCTGACAGGTCTGCAGGGGGTATTCCTCAGGAAACTTGTCACTGAACCCACTTGTGATGGGGCAGTATGGGACCTGGTACTCCCTAACAGGGGCAGTGTTGCCAATATCAAGGTGGGAGGCCACCTGAGGATCAGTGATAACTGTACATTGTGGTTCAATATAAGGATGGCTGCGGAATCGAACCACAGAAGGGTGAGGATCCTGGACTTCAGGAGGGCAGATTTTATAAAGATGGGTGAATGCCTCAAGGATGACTTGGTGGTGGGGGAATTAACTGGCAGGCGGGATGACCTGGGTGGGGTTGAGGTATAGTGGGTGAAGCTAAAAGGGGGCATAGTGAAGACAACAAACCTCTGTGTCAAGCAACTGAGCAAAAGCAAGAGAAAAGAGACCACTATGGTTTTCGAAAGTAGTGGCAGAAAAGGTAAAAGCTAAAATGGTAGCATCAAAAAGGTGCAAGGAGACAGAGGGAGGATGATAGGGAGGTGTATCAGGGCAGACAGAGGGAAGCAGGAAAAGCAGTATGGAGTGTGAAGGCACAAACTGAAGAAAGAATAGCTCAGGCAGTAACAAAAGGGGACAATACACTTTTTAGGTATGTAAGCAAAAAGAAGAAACCAGGGGAGAGACTGTAAGGTTAAAAAGGGAAGGGGGGTGGGCTGTGCAGACGGGAACCAAGACAAGGCAGATATCCTGAACAAATACTCTTCTTCAGTGTTCACAGAGGAAGGAGAAGGGGAAGGGCAACAAAAAAGTAGCGGGAGCTTGGGGGGGGGGGCACTAGTCCTTTTTTGGAGAGAATCCTGACAGAACTTGCTACTCTGAAAGTGAGCAAAGCAATGGGGCCAGACGAAGTGCAGCCAAGGATTTTGATGGAGCTCAGTGAGGTACTGGCTGCACCTCTGACAGTCCTACTTAACAGCTCACTGAAAATGTGAATAGTTTCAAAGGACTGGAGGAGGGCAGATGTCCCACATCATAAAACTGGTAGCAGGGAGGAGACTGGCAATTATAGGCCAGTCAGCTTGGTATCAGTGGTGGGAAAATTAATGGACTCACTGCTAAAGAAAAAGATTGTGAAATATCTCAAACCCGGTGGATTACAAGCTCCATGGCAACACGGATTCAAGGGCGGGGCATGTCAAATGCATCTGATAGATTTATTTGACTGGGTGACCAAGGAATTAGATCAGGGCTGGGTGGAGTGGTGAACGTGGCCTACCTAGATTTCAGTAAGGCTTTCAACACCATTACACATAGGAGACTAGTAAGCATTCTGGGTATCTTAGGATTAGGTCTAAAGGTGGTAAAATAGATAAGAAATCAATTAGGGGATAACTGACAGAGGGTAGTGGTAAACAGAGTTCACGTCGAGGAAGGGAGGGTGACCAGTGGGGTGCCTCAGGGATCAATAGTGGGACTGGTCCTATTTAATGATTTTAGAAGTGACATTTCAGATGAGCTGAAAGGGAAGGTCTGCCTCTTTGTGGATGATACCAAAAATTGCAATAGGGTGGACACTCTGGGGGAGCAGAGACCTGGGAAAACTAGAGAGGTGATCAAGGGTATGGCTACTGGGTTTCAATGCAAATAGTGTAAAATAATGCACCGAGAGCACAGAAATCCCCCCAAAATAAAAAAATGCTGGAGTGGTGCTGATGACCACCAAGCAGGAAAGAGACCTGGGGTACTCATTTCAGATAACCTGAAGGCGACCAGGCAGTGTGACAAGGCAGTTGGGAGGGTTAGTGGGATGCTGGAGTGCATAGGGAGGAGTATCAGCAGAAAGAAGGAGGTGGTGTTGTCCCTGTACACATCACTGATAAGATGACCCCCCCCCCCCGAGTACTGTGTTCCGTTCTGGAGATCACTTCTTTGGAAGGACATACTGTAGACAGACTGGAGGCGGTCCAGAGAAGGGCAACTAAAATGGTGCAGGGTTTGCACCAAAAGTCCTTTGAGGAGAGATTAAAGGACCTCAACATGTATACCCTGGAAGAGAGGAGGGAGAGAGGGATATGATACAGACTTTTAAATACCTCTCAGGGATAAATAAGATACATGAGGGAAGTATTTTTTCAGAAAAAAAGTGCTGAAGAACTAGGGGACATGCTGTGAAGCTTGGGGGGAGGTAGGGTCAAGAGAGATGTGAGGGAGTACTTATTCACAGAAATAGTGGAGATTTTCTGGAACAGCCTTTCAGCGGAGGTGGTGGGGGCAAAAATAGTAGTGGATTTCAAGAATGCATGGGATAGGCAAAAGAGAATCTTAGCAGAAAGGAAGGGAGGAGGGAAAAAAAGCCAGAGATGAATTAGGGTCTGTGGTGATACTGCAGGTAGGGAAAAATGGTCAGAATGGGTGTGCCAAGTAATCCTTATCTGCCATCAAATTCTGTATTTCTTTGTTTCTAGATCTGCTGTCCCCTGAACTGACCGTGCTCCTGCACTTGTGAAGGGGAACTACAGTCCCTGTTCTCTAGTCACTGCATACAATCCCTGTTTCCAGTAAACTATTGCTCAGCTAGCAGTTCAGCTATGACTCGTCCCATCTCTTTAAGCACAAGTCGATGTAGGCCATCCAGTCCCAAGAAGTTAATACATTTTTTGCATGAATGGGATCCACATTGACTCATTTCTGTCCCACTTTGATTTGATGGTGCAGTCAGGCATTGGTTCCTGGTCCTCCATTGTGAAAATTGAGCAGAAATGTCTGTTCAGAATGTTCATCTTTCCTTTATCTTCCTCTTTGCACTCCTCACCTTGCTTCAGCCTTATTATTCCATCCCTTGTCTTCCACTTTACTCTTATGTACCAAAAGTGTTATCTCCCTTCTTCATGCCCTTCACATTTCTCAATTCAGTCTTGGCCCTATAAATCACCTTTATTTCAATATTTTTTCCCTCTGCACTAACTACTGTACCTGCACCTTTTTGTCCCTAGGGTAAATACAAACTAGAAATAATTATGTCACCATTAGGTCAGCAAGAGCTTGGAATCAATTACCTAAAAATGTAGTTAACCAAACAACCTTCCTGGGATTTAAAAATGGGCTAGATAAGTATTTCAAATCAAAACAATTCTTGGTATAATTCACCCACTGGGAGTGGAAGACAATCTCAATGGGCAATTTGCCTACTTTTGTCTTCTTTACCTAGTAAACTTGGTAACCCCGTATTGATTTTTGTGTGTTTTCTGTGCCCTATATCCTCCATCTCTGAAGCTTTTATACTTTCCATTACATATAGTGCCATCCCCCCCTTCTTTTTCCCATTCTATTCTTCCAGAACATAGTATATCTTGGCATGGACATGTCCCAGTTGTTGTACTGGGGAAGCCTTGTTTCTATGATCACCACCAGGTACAGCCTTCCCTCAGCCACTACTGCCTCAAGATCACTGATCTTATTTGGCAAGCTCCTGGCATTCATGCACTTAGCCCTCAATATCAACTCCTGCCCATACTGGGCCTAACCCTTTCTCTTGTTCCCCTGACCTACTATCCATCCTATCCCCTGTCTCCCTTCTGCCACTTCCTATCTTGTTAGCTCAAGGCTTCTCTTCCATAGCTTTCTCAGCATTTTCTTATTTCCCCTCCCTTAGTTTTCTGTTTCTTCCTCTTTGTTCTCTGTCAATGGGGGGAGGTCATCAAGACCCCTCGGAATTGAGTAAGTACAATGTTCTCTTTAAACTTGGGCCCTAGCACTTTGGTGTCTTCTTCAAAGGGGTGAAGGCATCCCTCTAGAATAATCTTCTATCTCTCCAGGATTGTCCTCACCCCCACCTGGGAATTATATATTTGTATTATATGGGCAGATCAGGGATAGGGAGAGGGGGTTCACTAGACAACCAGGGACATGATTAATTTTAATATGAAAGTGACCTGGGCTGGGGGGGGTCTACTAGACCACCAGGGATATGATTAACTTTAATACAAAGGGGATTGTGACTTGGGAGGACTCAGCTAGACCACCAGGGGCATGGTTAAGTTTAATACAAAGAGGATTGGGGCTGGGGTGGGGTCTGCTAGACCACCAGGGATGTGATTACCTTTAATAAACAGGGAATCAAGGCTGGGGGGACCGCTGGCCATCAGAGACCTCCTAGAGTGGTGCACAGCTGCCCCACAGCATATGGTAATCCATCCAGATGAGCTGTCTGTTTGGTGCATGGCCCCAGTTGCTGCAAGCTGTGGGACTTTGCCACTGGGACCCTACCCCATAGAGAACTGAGCGCATGGTCCCTGGTGCACTGGCAATCAGCTCAAGCTGCCATTGGTGTGGCTTGTACCAAATCTGGAAAATCGAGCCCTAGGTGTCCGTTGTGGAAGAGGAGTAGTGGCGGCCTGCATCCGTGACCAATGGCCTCTTCTTCGAAGAAAGTTTGGATCTTCCTTTACTGCAACCAGCTACTCAATCAGTGCCACAAACCTACTGCACACTGAGTAACACTGTCTTATCCAGAGGAGTTCCCTGGAAATGACTACACCACAGGTGTTGCAGCCTATCGGACCCCTTCACCCCTCCTACCCATCCTCCCTTGATTCCCCACATCCTGCTTTTCCACTTCCTTTAATATTGTTCACTAAGCCTTGACTATAAGTTCTCCTCCCAGTACTCCCCTTTTCTTTCTAATGTACTCCCTTGGTCTATGGCCCTTTTTTAAGTTACCCCAAATAGGATTTTTCTAGGACTGTTTACAATCCCTGAAATCCTTACTACTAGCCTCACTAAATTAACTACTTCTCTCAGTCCCTCCTTTCCTGATATCTTTCTATTTGTCTTCCATTTTTCTTTCCTACTCCTGTCACCTACACACTTGACTCCCTGCTGTTTTGGCCCTTCCCTATACTCTCCACTGCTTTCCCTTGATTGTCCTAGGACACCTGCTCCCTTTACATGAGGCCTTGTGCAGCACCTGTGTTTTTGTTCTACCTTGTGCAGAGTTCCCTGCAGAATTGCAGATGAACTGTGAAGGCCCTTACAGATTTCCCACTCCTACTTTGAGGCACTTTCAATCTAGGATGCTCATGTGTATGGATGCTTGGACCTGTGGGAGTTAAACAGTCGGCTGCTAGCACTGACTTGATTAGCAGATCCCACCCCTGTCCAGAATTCCTTCCTTCCTTTTGATCTCCCTTCACCCTAAAACCCACACAAAAGGTTTGATAATTAGGCTGTTAATGCAGCAAATTAAAGACCATTAACAGCATATGCTCCCCTTTACCTTTATGCTGCTCAACTAACCATCTGTGTTCCTTTCCCCATCCTGACAGATAAACTCAAGATAATAGTGAGTAGTATTTTGCCTGTTCTCAATGTTAGCTTTCATAGCTATGAAAATGTGGAAGCTTAACACAAAATATATAAAATATGTGCTAAAATGTGTTTATAAATATTTTACACAGTTCAGTTTAGGCTTTAAATATTAGTGAATATACTGTAGCAATGATGATTGAGTAACCCTGAAATTGAACTATAACCATGTACCCCACCATCATCATTCATACCCAAGCATCATCCAGAGAGAAAATAAAACATTTCATTTCATTTTTTTATTTTTATTTTTTTTATACTTGTAAGCTGATGAGCATATAATGCCAATTTTCACAAGCGACAAGTACAATATTAAAACGGACTCAAATACACATAGAATAAACAGTTAACTAAAAATATGACAAGGTCTTTTGGCTTCTGGGTCAATGTATTAATTCTGAGGTTAATAGCTTCATCTTTGAGCACATCATTTCTTGGAGCTGAACCAACTGATGTGAAATGCTAATCTCTGCCTTCAGACTCCCACCACTATTTGTAGAACATGAATGCTCAAGGTAATTGATTCAAGATACAACAGTGCATGCTGGCAGCTGCGTGCTGCATTTTGGTCCAAATGTTCAGAACAGAATCTGCTCAGTCCAAAACTGGTACCTGCTTGTCTCCAGCTGGAGTTCCATTTATGCAAACACACACACATGCACCAACAAACAAAATTATGTGAGGCAAACCCATCGTCCTGAATTTCTGGGGCACAGTGCCACCATAAAATGGAACATTTTATTCTGGTCATAAAAGCTCACTAAACTGTTCCAGGTGATTTCTTCGGAAAAATATAAAATCCCTTTCACAAAGCAAATATAGATTCAAGAGCAGAAAAAAGTTGAGTTAGGGGTTCCAACCCTATCCCTCCCCCAGCAGCAAAAGGATAAGATCACACAAACTGCTACAGACATCCATCATCAGGTAAGACAACATACAACTGTTTCCTGTTGACTTTCATGCAGTACAACTGATGTGCTACCTTTGTGGATTTGTCTTTGTGTTACACACACCACAAGGTATACATATTCATGTCTAGCAGCAGATAGAAATCCACAAAACTCAAATCACATTACTTCTGTGTGCAGAAACACAGGCCCCTTGCAGCCACAGATACAAATCCACAATACCCAAATTACAACATTTTTTTTGTCTGCAGAAGTGAAGGCCCCTATGGACCTGCACTTTTGGAGCCACTAGTACTCATGCACACTGTAAGATATACACAAAATTCTGGCTGCAGAAGCACATGCCTCTGAGGAGCCTTCACTTCTGCAGCTGCAGGTGTAAGACATGCACACCGACCACTGGCTGCAGAAGTGCAGGTCACATGAAATCCATGATATCAAAATTGCAACAGTACTTCTGTCTATAGAAGCAGAGGCCCCTGAGGGGCCTGCACTTCTGCAGCTACAGGTATAAGACATGCACATTGACTTCTGCAGCTGCATATAGAAATTCATGATTCCCAAAACTCAGCAGTACTTCTGTATTAGAAATGCAGGCTAATCTTCTTAAGTATTGCATGGAGAGCAGTGGGGTGCTTGGTATGCAGGCAGCTTCGGCAGTTAAGTGAGGAGATTGCATGGCTAAGGGGGGAGATATGGAGAGGGGAAGGTGGAGTGGGGGCATCTAGGGCCAAGGGGCTATGGAGCTCACACAGACAACCTAGCCAACAGGTCTGGGGGGGAACCAACCAAGCAAAAACCACCATATCAGGAGGTACCAAAGGAAGCAGAGCCAGGGAAGTGGACAATGGTCAAGAAAAAAAGAACCTTAAGATGCAGGCAGGCAGGAAGGTAAGGCAATGGACGGAATGATAGGGGGCTGGGACCATGTCCGGGGAGAGCAGTAATAGATACTCAGTGTTGGCAAGCCTAGAGAGCCAGGAGCAGGGGGAACTGGAGATGGGATAGGAGTAGGGGGCAGAGAGTAAACAGTGAGACCATTAGTCTGAAAGAAGGGAATGGCAATGGTGGAGGGAGAAGATGCAGCAGAGCAGATGCTGAGGTAGTCAGAAGGGGGAAGTGACAAGGAAGGGAGATGCAGGAGAGTGGGGAGGAGGGGATGGGTATGATTCTGACATTGGTGTAGGGGGTGGGTGAACAAGTGGACGAAGGGCTGGGGAAGGGACGAGGTGAGGCCAACTAGTGTGGATAGAGGAAGAAAGGAGTGAATAAAGAAAAGGGCAGAGTAGGAGAAAACATTGACATGGGTAGCGAGGTTAGTGAGGGGGTAGGGGACCAGGACATTGGGAAGCAAGAGGGTGGGATCACAAAGGGAGATGTAGGGTCATAGTTGTGGGGGACCCAATTCTTAGAGGGGTGAGATGGAGGGGCAAGGGCACCAGAAAGGGCTGCATATGGGTGGAGTGCCTGTCAGGCATGGCAGCAAGAAAGGTGGGTCAGTTTCTTTTGAAGTGTGCGAAGAGGGAAAGGGAGAAACCGCACATAGTGGTGCACCTAGGCACAAATGACCTGGCAGGGGACACAATCAGGAAGGTGCAAGAGGGATTCAGGAAACTAGGAAAATAATGTGAGGCAGTAGGTCATGCAGTTGCTTTCTCAGAAGTTCTTCCAGTATCCAAGGTAAGCACAGCCAGGAAGCAGCTGATAGAGGAGTTCAACGCATGGTTGGGGCAATGGTGCCAGCCCAGGGGATATGGGCTGGTAGGGGACTGGGGCACTACATTTTATTTTATTCATTCATATACATATACAGTATACATGTATATATTTATATACATGGAATAACAAGAACATGTATGCCCCTGACAGGCTACATTTGAGTAGGAAGGGAACTGGAACCCTAAAGTGGAAGCTGGGGGAGTATATAGCTACAAAGGTTCCATTAAACTAGGAAGGGGAGGCGGCAGAAGGTTGGAAGACAGGGAGGCCAGTAGGCCTCCCCCTGAGTGAACGGAGAAAGAAAAAGGGGTAGTTCAATGACAGGGAGGGGGGAGTAAGAGTGTGCTAGGGAAGGGTTCAGAAGGGAGAGGTGTAAACTGGAGCATGGTCTCCTTGAATGCAAGGAGCCTGGGAAACAAGGCTTCTGAATTGCAGGCAATGATGGCAGAAGGAGGTGTGGACATAGTGGCCATCACTGAAATGTGTGCCATCCAATACATGACTGGGATCTGGTGGCCCCAGGGTACAAGTTGTACCAGAAGGATAGGGAAAGGGGAAAAGGGGGAGGAGTGGCATTATATGTAAAGGAGAAAATATCTTGTAGCAGGGACTAGGGAGATGTGGGCAGAACAGAGGCCTTATGGGTATAGATACAGTACCCGAAAGGAAGGAATGTGAGGATGGGGTGGTGTACAGACCACCAGCTCAAAGCAAAGATATTGACAGTAAGCTGGGGGAGCAGAAAAGGAGGGTCTGTGCAAAGGGTCACACTGTGACAATGGGGGACTTCAATCTGCCAGGGGTAGAGTAGAATACCCCTGCTACCTCAAACAACAGGGAACAAGTCCTCCTGGAAGCTTTCCAGGACAGTTCCCCGGTGCAACTGGTAAGGGAACCAACCAGGTAATGACTGGACCTTGTGCTGACAAATGGGGAGAACACACAGGGGTTGGAGGTGAGGGATCCCTAGCAGGGAGTAACCATAACACAGTTTGGTTTTGACTTGGTGTGAGTAAGGAGACAACCAGTACAAGGACACAGGTATTAGACTTCAGATGGGTCGACTTTGGAAGAATGAGGAGCATTCTGGAGGGACATATCACCAGAATCCAACCACACATGGATGCCAATCAAAAATTGGGGATTATCAAAACTGGATTAGAAGAGGCCACAAACTCATGTTCTAAGATGCAAAGCAAGAAGGCCAGATCAAGAAGGCCGAGCTGATTAAGCAGGGGGGTATTAGCAAGTGTTAAGGAAAAGAGGGCAACCTACAGTAAATACATGATATCCAAAAAAGCAGAAGATAGGGAGGAGTGCATGAAGAAATCAAGAGAGGTGAGCAGAATGGTCAGGGCAGCCAAGGCAGCATGGGAGCTTAGTCTGGAACAAGGGATAGGTGAGAGTGAGAAAGATTTCTTTAGATACATAAGGGAGAAAAGAAGCTGTAAGGATCAAATAGTTAGGATTTAGGTGGCCAACAGATGGGCTGAGAATGGGGTTGAGCAAGCAGAAGCACTCAACAACTACTTCTGCTCTGTATTTACCAGGGAAAAGTAGGGGCCAATGCCACAGGGGAAGGGAACATTGGGTATGGGGGGAGATGAACCAACACAGATGGAAATACCAGAGAGCAGAGGGCTAGAGAGTCTTGGAGCACTGAGGGTGGATAAAGCACCAGGTCCTGACAGCATACACCCCAGGATGCTGAGGGAGATGGCAGAGATCGTAGCAGGACTGCTGGCAGACTTTTTCACAACCTCCCTGAGGACTGGATGCATGCCGTAAGACTAGAGGATGGCACAAGTGGTGCCCATCCATAAAGGTGGGCCCCAAGGATGAGCCAGCGAATTCTAGGCCAGTCAGCCTCACCTCCATTGTGGGGAAGCTCATGGAGACTATCCTCAAAGAGAGGCTTGTAACCTTTCTGGAGGAGAATGGTCTCCATGACAGCAGGTAGCATGGGTTTGTCATCAGTAGATCCTGCCAGATAAACTTAGTAGACTTCTATGACTGGGTAACAAGGGCTATTGACAGGGGCCATGCGTTGGATGTCCTGTACTTGGACTTCAGCAAGGCCTTTGATTCAGTGCCACATGGGAGGCTGATTAGCAAATTGGGTCATCTGGGGGTAGGAGAGAGAATGGTGGACTGGGTGAAAAACTGGCTGTGGGATAGGCAGCAGAGGGTTCTTGTAAGGGGGATCTCTCATCCCCAAGGGCTGTAACAAGTGGGGTTCCACAGGGATAAGAGCTGGGTCCAGTGCCGTTCAGCATCTTCATTGCTGACATTGCAGATGGAGTTAGTAACAAGATCAGCCTGTTTGCAGATGACACAAACATCAGAGCAGTGGTGAACAGCACAGATGGGTGGATAGGACTGCAGGAGAACTTGGATAAACTAGAAAGCTGGTCGGGCACATGGCAGATGGGTGTCAATGCAAAGAAGTGCAAGGTGTTGCACATAGGAGCCAGAAATTGCAAGTTTTGTTACAGACTAGAGGGGTACAGTTATCCAATACAGAGGAGGAGAAGGATCTAGGGGTGATAATCACAGGGCAAATGAACCACTCAGCACAGTGCAGGAAGGCAGAGCTAAGGCCACCAGGATGCTGGGGTATATTGCCAGGGGCATCATCTCTTGGAGGAGGGAGGTGATCCCGCCACTATACAGGTCACTTGTCAGACCAAACCCAGAGTACTGCGTGCAGTTCTGATGGCTCTGCTTAAAGAATGATGTCAGGTTACTGGAGGGTGTCCAGCACAGAGCCACCAGGATGATCACAGGAATGGAGGATAAACCCTACGAGGACAGACTGAGGGAGCTCAACATGTAATCCCAGGAGGAGAGGAGGGATAGAGGGGATATGATCGAAACCTTCAAATATATGAGGGGTATAAACAAGGTTAGTACAGAGGGGAATTTTAGATTAAAGGGAGGGAGAAACACTAGGGGGTACAGTATGAAAATGTAGGGGGGGCAGTTCAAGAGGAAAATGAGAAGACACTGCTTCATGGAAAGGGTGGTGGATTGCTAGAACGCACTCTCGGAGGAGGTGGTAACGTTAAAGTCGGTGGCCAGTTTTAAGAAGGGGTAGGACAGGGTCAAGGGGAAGGTCAATGGAAAGTTTACTGCCGGACAGGGGGTGGTGGGCAGCTGCAGAGTAACACACTGCTAGCTACACAATCGAGCAGACTCAATAGGCCTTGATGCCTGTATCTGATGTAATTTTGTGTATGTTTGTAGTACATAAAACATGACCAAGATAATACAACAGGATAATAAAACACACACTATAAAGATAACACTACTACAATTCCTATACATATAATTAAAAAAATCTAGTTTATTGTTTCTTGGAGTTCCCTGAAGAAGAAGAACCACTGAGGTTTGAAGCTCAGTGGTGATTTTGCATTGCGTTTCTTGGTTTTCTACTTGCTCTATAATAAACCACATTTGTTTTTGTAGTCTTGCTTGGAGTGTGGCTTTATTTCTTTTTGTGCTGCTTAGCGTGGAACCTACAGCACCAACAAATGTGGAAGTGTGCTGAATATTTTTTGTTTGGGTGCTCTACACTCATGAAAACTGTATTAAAATGATTAATATAACACCCTGGATTTACGTGTTATTGCACTTATAAAATGACTCACTGTTGTTGGGTATAATAGTTTTTCTGACCTTGAAAAGGAGATATGGCTGAAAACCGCACAATATGTGATGTCATGTGACTGTAACCTCCTTCCTATGGATTTGTCTCTTTGGTCCACTTACGGGGCACCACCCCAGTTCAGTCACTCACTGCACCACCAATCATCTTTTCTCTTGGCTACCAGTCCCTGGTAGCCAGGACTAGGAGCAGCACTACAGGATCCCACTTCTTTTCTTTGTACCCCTCTGGCAAATAGATATTGTGGCCACCGTGCCAACAATGAAGGATAAAAACCCGGGCTTTTTTCCCTCGATGTGGGATGGCTACTTTTAAAATGAATTGGCTCCCTGCTAGGGAGCTGGTAGGGAGTGAGATCAAAGGTGCCACAGGGAGTCAACCGTGTGGAGCACTTTCAAATTCACCAGCATCACCTGCCCAACCCTGATGGACTCAGAACAGGGATCAGGCATCAAAACAGTAGTCACATGTTTGCTTGATGCCACAGGGCACACAGAAAATGTCTGGAAGCCCTGCTGAGGAACTTGTACAATAAGGCACGGGGTCATACTGCCTTAACCAAAACAGTGCAGCAATGTACCGTGCTGTAAATACAGTGGATACATTGCCGGGCGTAAAAGAATGCTGAAGCAAACTGACAAAGAATGCAAAGGACTTTTGTTTTCTGTAGGCACTGCCCCTGCATCCCCATTATGGAGGGCTTTGCTCTCCCAACCCCTATTGATATAACCAACTCTGGGGCCAACACGGGATGAGGAGAAACACCAGTGGGGAAAAAAAATGCATAATGCAGTTTGCAAAAGTCTAGAACCAGGATTTGAGCTCAGACCCACAGATGCATAGTTGCCCTACACTGCCGCAGCTCATCCCTCTCAGCCACGGTGGCTGCTCAGTGGACCACCTCCCCAGCAAAGGTCTTGACCTCTGCGTCCCTACTCCCCACCAGCCATGCATGACAGGGTACAAAACCGCGCTTGTTACATTTGTGATTTGCGGGGATTTGTACCCTATTGCTGTAGTTTTCTGTGCTGTATGTTTATTTATTTATTTATTGACATCTAGGATAAACCTTTGAGCAGCAGCTCTTTATATAGGTTCCACATCAGAGGATAACACCATCAGGATAACAATTACAAAATAAAGGGTTACATTGCAAGTGTTACCAGGGTCTAGATACATCTATGTAGGTTACAGAACAAACAGCGAGGGTTCAATGGGACAAATACAGATTGAAATTGAAGCTAGACAATGGGTACAGGAAATAGGATAAACAAAGACAGTGACACTGATAGCAACGTACTTCATACATACACCAGAGGCATTGTACAATGTATGCCTGAGTCAGAAAATTTGCTAGCTTACTAAGGACAGAGGGGATAACAGGAGAGCGTGGGGAAAGGGGGGTGGGGTGAGGAAGGTGAAGGGCAAGAAAGGGAGTGATATTGTATTGGTGAGATAGTGCGAGGAATGAGCGGGAGAGGGGAGAGGAAGGAGGAAGGGCAGTAAGTTCAATAAGTACAGTATGTGGTCTTGGTACTTTGCCGATTACAGTATAACATGAAGATTGACCTAGTACTGCATTTATAATAATCTCCTTAAGGCAGGTGAGCCATCTTTATTGAACGCAGTGGATTGCTGCAGGGCAGGTGGCATCACATTTCAAGTCCAGGAGGCAGCTAGGCCTCCACGGACAGAATCAGTTAATGAGAGCAAGGTACAGTTTGCTGCAGACTGAGGGGCAGAGGGTAAGAAGAAAAGAGTGCAAATTCACACCAGTAGGAGAGTTCCTTTCCAACAGGGTGACTGTTTCAGACAATAGACACTGCAGCTTGGCAGCTGGGATGGCTGCAGCTTCCTACATCATCTTCAGATCTGCAAAAGAGGGCAAGAGAACATATGATTTCTTCAGCTCATCCTCAAGGTGAGCTACGCATGCCATCTGAGTTCCTCTCTGAGACTCAAACAATTTCAGAGTCTGAGAACTGAAGTGCAGGGGTTCAGAGCAGAGCCTTGAGAGCAGGGGTTGCCTTGCAAAAAGCTCAGTTTCTGTGAGAGAGGAGCCTGCCTGCTTTTCTCACATCCAGCTACAGGGATTAGTCCCAGTAGAGGGCCTAGCCTCCATGACTCTGTGTGACTTCCAGCCCTCAGGTATGTGAAGAAAAGTCTGCCTGTGCGGTGAAGAGGACTGAGCAGCAGTTTCACTGGATTTCTCATGGCCTGCATCCTTTGCCACTGGAGGTGCATTGGATCAGCCAAATCTTTAGCCAAACATGTTACAGAATCCATGTGGATGATATCCCACCAATTTCTGTGCAGTTGCACTGTAAAGGATGTGAGTACTGAGCAAGACCTGGCCTTATGACTTTTGCAGATCATTAGGATTTGGCATGACCTGCACACCTTAGAAATGTCCAAAGACAGGATACTTCCATTACTTGAGAGACTTTAGTTTGTAATTTGCTTCAGTTGAGACAGCTATTTGGGACCCATGCACTCCAGTAAATATTTTGATTGGTACTGCACAATTCTCAGCCACTACCCTGCAACCTGTTAAATAAGTGTGCACAGTCAGACTGTGGAATGCATCTTAGGGATTTGATGGTATATGGGACACTAGAGGGAGGGTTTTAAATGAAACTGGGTTACTGAGATTGGGATTATTGCTTGGAAGGAGAGGGTATTCAAACCAAAGTGTCTGTGAATAGTGTTTTATTTCCTGCCTTACTCCATTTTTTCCTTTTACAGATCCCTGTTTCCATGTTCCATGTTCCATCCTCCATATTTGGAAGCAGGCTACTGTCATTCCTATCCCTAAAGGTGGTGATCCCTCTTCTCCTGGTAACTACCATCTTATCTCTCTTCTTCCTAAGCTAGCTAAGTTACAGGAACACCTCGCACACCTCAACTCTCTACCTTCCTTAACTCCTTCTTCTTCACCCCCTTTGAGTCTGGTTTTAAGAAATCCCACTCCACCTTCACTTCTCTCTTATGGCTCACTGACTCCATCCTCACAGATATTGATCAGGGCCTGATTATGTCTGCCATCTTTGTTGCTCTTGCTAAATCTTTTGAAACAGTGGCACATTCCCTCCTTCTGGACAAGCTTAAAGTAGTGGGTCTTTCTGACTGCAGTCAGCTGGTTTCACTCTTACTTTGGAGGTAGGTCTCAAGCTGTCCAGATGGTTAACTCCATTTCATCACCTCTCCCTATCTGTTCAGGTGTCCCCAAGAGTCTGTCCTGGGTCCTGTTCTCTTTTCCATATTCTTAAATGACCTCTCCTCTGTTCCTCTGTGTCCATTCATATGTATGCTGATGATAGTTATTTTTGTATCTGACTCCTCTTCCCATGATCTTACCTCACAGCTTCAGCTGGATTTTAACAGTATTCAGCACTGGTTCCAGTCTAACCAACTATCACTCAGTGCCAAAAAAAACAGATTCCATGACTTTTGGCACCCATCAGAGGCTTTCCAGACTCACTCCTCTCCCTTCTTTTCACACCCTTGATGGTGCCATTATTGAGGATGTATCCTCTTTTATGTACTTCGGAATCTGGCTTGACCATCATCTAGATTTCTCTGTTCAATTTGATGCCATACATCAGAAGCTACACCCCAGGCTTGGTGCACTGTATGGGAAGAAAGCGAGTATCCCTCTTTCTGTCCGCTGTGAAATTATTTTAAAGGTGATTCTCCCTATTTTTGATTCTGGTGACATAGTCTATAGTGGAGCTCCCAAATCCTCCCTTGCCAGATTGGACCCCCCTATTCCACTCTTTTCGTCATTTTGCTTTAGAATGTTCCCCTTGTACCAACCACTGCTCACGTTACACTGCCCTTTCACTACCCTCTCTTGATGTCAGGCACCTTTCCTACTGTGTCTCCTTTATATCTAAATTCTGGTTTGGTCCTCTTCCTTCCTACCTTACATCTTTCTTATTCTCTCCCCAAGCTTCATCCTACCCTCTACACAATAATACTTCCCATTCCCTCACTATTCCTTCTAGGAAATCTAATGTTGGTCACTCTGCTTTCTCATACTGCTTTCCTAAACTTTGGTCCTCCCTTTCCTTGGCAATACGCTCTGCCTCATCAGCTTTCTTCTTACAATCTCTTCTCACTCCTGCAACTGTCCATGACTCTCTTCCTCACCCCTGCTAGTTCTGCCCTAGTAATTTGTTTCATTCATTACCTGTGTATATATGATTTTTTGATTTGTTTCAGTTTTTGACTATACTCCTTGTTATATTGTATTTGCTGTATATGATTTTTCACATCCCCTATCCCCAGAACGCATCTGAAAACAAGCTGTTAGCAGCTCAGTATGTCTGTCCTGGTGAAACTTTTGACATACATACATACATAAATAAATGTATGTTTCCATTCCCCCAATAAACCACATTCCTTTTTGCCTTGTTCATTTGTGTCAAAGTGCATTATGTGTTTAAAGTGCATATTGTTTGGGTGTTACTGCATACAATTACAGATTCTACCAAGGGTGGGGGTGGGTTGTACAAATTATTTTTTTCCTGGTGGGCAGCACACTGGCTCTTTATTGTTGGAAGTACTCCATCAGGTGAAGGTACTGTGCTGCTTGGATATGAACATACCAACCCCAGAAACCATCACGACCCCAGGATCATCTGCCTATGGTGTAAAGGCAACAGCCATGCCAAAACATCCACCAGGAGTGTCAGTCCTGGGGGGCAGCGGTCCCATAATGTTTCTTGATCAGAAAGAGTACTGCATTGTTCTAAATTGGATGTAATGGGAGGATGTCCCCTCCCTTGCTCAGTGACACAGAAAAGTAGTTATGTAAGAACTTACCATAACAGTGAATCTTCAAGAGAGGCTCTTGCAGTAGGCAATAACACTTAAGACTGAGCTGCCAGGTGCTGGGACCACATGGAACACTTAGCTAGCAGTGTCTGGAGGGGGACCGCCCACCTGATATCATGTGACTGACGTCGGCTCGGCACTATATAGTGGGGAGGTCCCCACACCTAGAGCCAGGGTTCTTGCATGAACAGAACCCGAACAGAACCAGAACTGTCATTTTCAATCAGAACTGAACTGAACTAGAACCTCCTAATTGAGGTAGGCGGTGAACCAGAACCGAACGCGAACCTACCCTTTTTAAAATGCAGAACTGTGTTATACCTTTAGGTTTGTTGTATTTCCTTTCCCACTGCTGGATGCTGAATGCTGCTGTCTATCATGATTTTGATGGACTGATGTGGTTAATAATTAAATCATATTGTCACTTTAACTTTACATGCAACTGTATTTTCGATTGCAAGGTAGACCTGGAATGTGACTCGAGATGGGGAATTCATTTAATTTAATGAGCTGCATGATGAGGAAGTCTTGGGATGTGTGAAGGCTAATAGCAGGCAAAATGGAATTAAATTCTTGCTATTACATAAGTTGAAGAAGTGTGAATTTAGTTAATTGAGCACTCACTGTTTCTATTGTTTTGTCTGTTCAGGAATTACAGTAGCTAAGACATTGTAGTCTCTTGTAACCTCACTATTACATATAACAGGCTGTGCTTGCTTTTCAACAGGTTTTGCAACTAAATTAAATGAACTACAAATATTTAAACTTTCATATGCCATTATTAATTTAGCTTAATTTTTAACAGCATTTGATACAGAATTTTTTTATTTTACTTAATTTATTGAATGAATCGAATATACTCAATGAAATGCCTTTTTCTCCATTGTATATTTTACATTGTTGAATTAAAATAAGATGTCTGACAAATGCAACACTGTTCATGTTTTATTTATATTTAAGAACCACATTTTTTAAGAACTGAACCAGAAATGAAAAAATAACAAAAAGGCTAGAACTGAACTGAACTAGAACCCAATCCTGTAGAACCTGAACTGAACTAGAACCCCAGAAAATCACAGAACCCTGGATCTACCACACCCACCTCCAGTTCTCGTGCCAGAGACCTAAAAGAAGGTGCAACAGGAGGAGAGGGCTCCTGGAGCCACTAGAATAGTCTGCAAAAGCAGCAGCAGCAGTAGGCGGAAGGAGAGAGGGAAAAGGCTTGCCTACTGCAAGAGCCTCTCTTGAAGATCTACTGTTACAGTAAATTCTTACGTAACTGTGCTATCTTACTTCAAGCAGGCTTTTGCAGTAGGCAGTAACACTTAGGACTGAGTCCCAAGCAGTGTAATTCAGGCAAAGACTGAATACAGGAGGCAGGATAAAGGTCTGCAGAAGAAAAGGGAATCAAGACAGAAGGCCCTGAAGGATGGCTAGTCCAAAGCCTGCCCTGCATCTAGAAGCAATGTCCACACTGTAATGCTTAGTGAAGGTGTAGACAGAGCTCCAAGTGGCTGCTGCACAATGCCAGTGGCAGAAACATTGTTAAAACAAGTGGTAGATCCAGCCATGCCTCTGTTTGAGTGCCCTTTAACTTCCCCCGAAAGGAGTTTTTTATACTTCTAATAACAGAACAAAATACAATTTGCCAATCATTTGGATAAACATTGTTTTGAAACTGCAGTGCCCTCTCTTTTGGGAGCAAAGAAAATGAAAAGCTGATCTGTTTTGTGGACTGACTTCATCCAATTTTTATAGTAATGCAAAATTCTGTGCACATCCAATCCAGTATGTGCAGAATGGCCTCCCTTTGGTTAGAGTGCTCAGATAATACACTTGTTAGTGTATAGTCTGATTCAATGTAAACTCAGAAACCACCTTTGGTAGAAACTTAGGATTTGTATGCAGAGCCACCCGGTCTCTGTGGAAGATCAAATAAGGCTCCTTACGCATACATAGATACATAGACAGTGTCGGCAGATAAGGCCCTATGGCCCACCCAGTCTGCCCATTTGAGCATGTAAGTTCAGTTTGTTTTCCTAGAAGTCTGTTGCCCCTTACCCCTGACCTCCAGAATTCCTTTATGTCTATCCCATGCATTCTTAAATCCTGTGATTGTTTCAGCCCCCACCACTTCCTCTGGCAGGGTGTTCCACTTGTCCACCACCCGTTCTGTGAAGAAATTCTTCCTCATGTTTCCTCTAAATCATCCTCCCTCCAACTTCATCCCATGCCCTCTAGTCCTGGAACATCTTTTTCCTTAAAATAGTGTATTCCTGCACCCTGTTCCTCCCTGTAAGATACTTGTATGTCTCTATCATATCCCTTTCTCCCTCCTCTCTCCAGGGAGTACATGTTCAGTTCCTTCAACCTGTCTTCATAGGACTTGTGATGCAATCCATTCACCATCTTTGTTGCCCTCCTCTGAACCTTCTCTACCCTATGTCCTTACATTAGGTATGGTCTCCAGAACTGTACACTGTACTCCAGGTGGGGCCTCACTAGCGTCTTGTATAGCGGAATTATGACCTCCCTTTCCTGCTAGTGATGCCCTGCCTATACATCCCAGCATCCTATTTGCTTTACCTGCTGCCTTGTCACACAGTTTCCCTACCTTGAGGTCATCAGAGATGATAACCCCAAGATCCCTTTCCTGCTTGGTGCATGCTATATCCTCACCCCTCAACTGATATATTGTGCCAGGTTTTTAGTGCCATATGCATTATCTTGCACTTCCTGCATTAAATTTCAACTGCCAAACCCCTGACCATTCTTCAAGTTTCTGCAGGTCCCTTCTCATTCTGTCTACACCCTCTGGTGTGTCTACTCTGTTACAGAGCTTTGTGTCATCAGTGAACAGTAAAATTCTGCCTTCTAGGTCCCAGTGAATGTCACTGATGAAGATGTTGAATAGGACCGGTCCAGCACTGATCCCTGTGGTACCCCACTGGTCACTCTTCCTCTGTGGAGTGACAGCCATTTACCACCACCCTCTGTGTCCTGTCACCCAGCCAGTTACCTACCCACCACACTACTGTCCTGCCCACACCCATATTCCCCAGTTTGTGTAATAGTCTTCTATGTGGAACAGTGTCAAAGGACTTGCTGAAGTCCAGATAGGCCATGTCCACTGCCCTCCCCTGATCGACCTCCCTAGTCACCCAGTCAAAAAATTCAACGAGGTTGGTCTGACATGACCTCCCCCTGGTGAAACCATGCTGCCTTGGGTCCTGTAGTCCATTGACAACCAGATGTTCCACCAATCTCTCCTTCAGTAGTGCTTCCATGATCTCCCCACTACCGAGGTGGAGGCTGACTGGTCTGTAGTTCCCGCTTCCTCTTGTTCCCACTTTGTATAAGGGATCTACATCTGCTGTCCTCCAGTCTTTGGGTACCTCCCTGTTTCTAGTGATCGGCTAAACAGGATAGCCAGAGGCTCAGCCACCACCTCTTAGTTCTTTAAGGACCCTGGGTTGCACCCCATCTGGCCCCATTGCTTTATCAACTCTTTTACTTCTAGTTCCTTCAGGACCCTTTCTCATGTAAAGGGACTTGTGTCCATTTCTGCACCATTCTCACCCCTTGTACTCCCTTCAGACCCACTACCCTCCTCTTCCTCAGTAAAGACTGAGCAGAAATACCTGTTCAATATGTCAGCTTTAATGTTGTCATCCTCCACGAGGCCCCATCCTCCCCCTTCAGTCTCACTATCCCACCCTTTGTCTTTCCTTTTTTCACTTATGTACCTGTAAAAGGTTTTGTCCCCTCTACCCACTGATTTTGCAATGTGTTCTTCTGTCTGAGCTTTGGCTTCCCTTACTGACCTCCCTGCCTCCCTTTGCTTCTCCTGGTACTTCTCCCTATCCCCTTCTGCCTGTGTCTTTTTGTATTGCCTGAATGCAATCTTTTGGCTTTCACTTTCTTTTCTACCTCTTTGGGAAACCATAATGGTCTCTCTTCCTTTCTCTTGCTAACCTGCTTAATGCATAATTATGTTGTTCTTGTAATCCCCATTTTAAATACTGCCCACTGTTCCTCAACCCCTGATCCTGTCCCATTCCCTTAATGCCTCTTTCAAGTATCTCCCAATTTTCCCAAAGTCTGCCCCCTAAAATCCAGGATACGTGTTTTGTGTGGTTTGGTTCTGCTCTTTCTGTGATTTCAAACCACAATGACCGGTGGTCAGTGGTTCCCCAGGTGCTCCCCACTGTTACCCCATCACATTGTCCTGTCTGTGAGCACAAGGTCCAGTATTGCCTTCTGCCGAGTTGGTTCCATGACCAGTTGCTTGAGGGAGGCACCTCTGAAGGGAGTCCAGGATAAATCTGCTCCTAGTTGATGCTGCTGCTGGGATGCTCCAGTCCACGCCTGAATATTGAAGCTTCCAAATCAGTACTACCTCACCCTTGTCTACCATCCTTGGATGGCTAGCATCAGCTCCCTATCTGTTTCTTCCTCCTGGGCTGGTGGTCTATAGACCACACCTGTGTGGATGGCTGTCCCCATTTTCCTTTCCAGCTAACCCACAGTATCTCTCCCCATTTTGTTCCTCCTGGATCTCTGTGGCCCTTATGTCATTTTCACATGCAGTGCCACTCTCCTCCCTTTCTGCCTGCTCTGTCTCTTCTGAATATGTTGTAGCCAGGTATGGCCATCTCCCAGTCATGGTTATCATTACACCAGGTTTCAGTGATGGCCACAATGTCCAGGTCTGACTGCACCATGACAGCCTCCAGATCTTCCATCTTGTTGCTAAGGCTCCTGGCATTTGCACAATGGCTTTCCATGATTTGACCTCCCTAGACTGTTTCAGCTTGTTCTACTCCAGCCCTTCCTTGGTTGTTCTTATCCCTGGTTTTCCTTGCTGTCTGCCCTTCTGCTGAATTTTGCCCTTTTCTGCCTATCCACCTCTTGGGCACTAATCTCCATCTTTACACACTGCTTTGGAGAGTAGCCTCCTCTGGTTCACTGGTTCCACTGCTGGCTGTGGGGGTGAGCAAGTAGGTACCCTCCTTGCTGGCCTGCCACCCCTTTGCTAGTTTAAATGCTTGTCAATGTATCATTTAAACTTATCATTGAGTGCTTTGATTCCCTCCAGGATGGATGCAGGCCATCAGGCTTGAACAAACCTCCGTCCCTCCAGCTGGGTCCCCAGTCACCAATGAATCAAACCCTTCCTCACAGCACCAGTTCTTCAACCATGAGTTAAGTTCCTGGTGCATGCACTCCTTGCTCTCCTTGCCTCTGTAGGAAGTACTTCTGAGAAGACAGAAGTAGCTACTTGCTTGAGACCCTCCCCAATTTCCTAAACTCTTCCTGAACTTCCTTTTGCTCCCTATTTGCCGGTCATTAGTACCTAGGTGGATAACGACATCCAGCTCACCCTCCCGTCTTGCCTTCCATCCATCCCTCCATGCTGTGGCACCTGGTAGGCACATCACCTCCCTGTCCTCCCCCTCCTGTGTTCCTAACTGGATCCCTCTTATGATGGAGTCCCCCACCAGGATTCGCTTCCTCCTCCTCTGGGGTCCACTGCTTTCCCCGCTGAGGTCACCTCCTTGGCCAACCTCCACATCCTTTCCTTCCACTTCTCTGGGTACCTCTATTTGGTTGTCCCATTTGCCAGTGTGGCATATGAGTTCTTGAGTGGAATAGGATCTGGATGTGCCTCTGCCTGACCGCTCTAACCCTCCCTGAGCCCACTGTCATCCAAGTGCTCCTCGCTTCGGCATCCCTTTGAGGAAGTTACATTGGACTGGGTGGTCTCTGGATGGGGATGATGGTACCTGACCCAGTTTACTCGCCGCTTCTGGAGTCTGGCTACCTCTATCCAAGAGTCCAGAGAGATGCATGCAGATAGGGCAGCATCTCAGTGTCCAGAAGGTCTGCCTGAATATGGCTGCCCCACAGCCACTGCATTGCACCACTCCTCACATTATACTGCAATTATACTGCTGTTCCACTACTTGTCTGCTACTGAAGCTCTCCTAGTTCCCTTTTATTAATTTACTGTCCTAAAAATCCTGCCACTGATCCGTAGAGATAATTTTCTTTTAAAAAAGAAAAGAAACCAATAAATAAATGAGTCAAAACACTTGTCATGCTGAGGGTGGACTTCTTCCCCTTATGCCTCCTACTTCACAATACCCTTACTATACCCTGTATTTAGCTCCTGTCAATCTGATTTTACAGGGCATATAATTAAGAGTTGGGGGGGGGGGGCAGTCAGACAAGCCAAGATAAAATTTGCAGCAATTAAAGACAGAACAGAATTACACCACCACTACATTTTAAATTTTCAACAGCCCAAAAACAATTCTAAGTAAAGACAACAAAGAAAGTACAGTGTCACTAAAAGCCCACAATCCAAGTTTAAAAGAAAAATAGTAATTACCAGTTACTCTAAAGCACTGAATTGAATATGTTCCTTCCTTCCCCTTCTGGCTTCTTCTGAGAAAATAAAACTCACTTGCTACCTCAACTCTGACTAAGCCCCACCTCCAGTTATCACGTAGCTGAGGTCAGAGGCCAGACAATTAACACCCCTCACCCAACTACAGGGCAGTCATACAAGCCAAGATAAAATTTGCATCAATTAAAGACAGCACAGAATTACTCCACCACTATGTTTTAAATTTTCAACAGCCCAAAAACAATTCTAAGTAAAGACAACAAAGGAAGTACAGTGTCACTAAAAGCCCACAATCTAAGTTTAAAAGAAAAATAGCAATTACCTGTTCATCTAAAGCACTGAATTGAATATGTCCCTTCCTTCCCCTTCTGGCTTCTTTTGAGAAAATAAAACTCACTTGCTACCTCAACTCTGACATGACATGACATGAGGGCCTGAACCTCAGAAATCCTTTGAGCTGAAGTAATAGCAACTAAAAACAACGCTTTCCAAGACATATAGCACAGGTTGCAATTTGCAGCCATTTCAAAGGGAGGCAGAGTGAGTTTCTCAGGGATAAAGTTCAGATCCCATGGGGGAACAGGGTTCCTCACTGGGGGTTTCATATGGAGTATCCCCTTCAGAAAGGTATGGTAGACTTCCAACTGAGCCAAAGTTTTGCCTTCCACCAGAGTGTGGTAGATGGGTATGGTAGACAAGTGGACCTTCAGTGAGGAACAACTAAGTTCCAGGTTTGAGAGGTGCAGCAGATATTCCTAGACCTGAGGACCAGGGCATGAAAAAGGGTCCCAACCCTTGAAGGTCACCCAGATAGAGAATATTTTCCATTTCATTGCATAGGTGGTTCTTGTAGATAGCTTTCTTGCCTCTACAAGGACTTCAGTGACTCTGGAAGAGACTCTGCAGTGGGATACCACTATATCTGAAGGTGCCACGCATGCAGGTGAAGGGACTTGAGGTCCAGATGAATCAGCCTGCCCTGATCCTGAGAAAGAAGGTCCTGGCAGAGGAGAAGAGGAACTAGAGGCTCCGCTGCTAACTGCTGGAGCAGAAGGAACCATATTTGGTGAGGCCAATATGGAGCGATGAGAACCATCTGAGCTCCCTCCACTTGCAGTTTGAGGAGCACCCTCTGCAAGAGCAGGAAGGGAGGAAAGGCATACAGTGACCTCCCTGTCCAAAAGAGACAGCATGTCTCACCAAAAGATACCAGGCCCGGGAACGAGCGAGCAAAACTTGGGTAGATTTGCATTGCATGTGGAGGCAAACAGATCGTGATCCACGTGACCCCAGAGATCGAATATGCTTTTGACCACTGACTCTCACAGTTCCCACTCATAATCCCTTGCCTGAGTGCAGCTGAGACTGTCTCCTTGGATGTTTTGAATGCCCGGGACATGCACTGCTGACAACTGGAGCCGGTGCTGAACCACCCAGTACCACACTTGCATTGCTTCCCTGCACAAGGGGTATGATCGAGTGTCTTCCTGTTTGTTCTGGTACCAGACCACACAGATGTTGTCCAACTGGACCATGAGTGGTTCCGGGTGGAGATGGGACTGGAATGCCTGGAGGGTGTACAGCACCACATGCATCTATAGTATGTTGATGTGCAGTAAGAGCTCCCACTGAGACCAGGATCCCTGGGTTCTGCATTCTCCCAGATGTGCTCCCCAGCCCTGACCTGAAGGATCCATGGTCAGGGACTGAACTGGCAAGGGAGATCGAAAGGGGGCCCCTTGGCAGAGATTGTCCAGATTTTGCCATCAAAGCAGATCCTTCCTCATTGGGTTGGACACAAGAACTATGTGTTCCAGATCATCCGACCTCTGATTCCACTGAACCCTGAAGGTCCACTGCATGACTTGCATGTGGAGTCAGGCCAGGGTACTGTGGGAATAGTCACCCCCATAAGGCCCAGGAGGTGGAGAACTGTTCTAGCCATAGTCCAGTGGCTGGAGGCCACAAGTCAAGCTTGTCTCTGCAGCATTTCTGCCCTGTCTAAGGGAAGGAAGGCCTGACCCTGTGTAGTATCCAGAACCACTCCAATAAATTGGAGGCCCTGGGAAGGAGAAAGGTGAGACTTGGGGTAGTTCACTGTGACCTCTATCCTGTGAAATAGTTCCAGGATAGCCACTAGAGAGGCTGCCAGGCTCTGTCTCGACTGGGCTGACAGAAGCCAGTCATCGAGGTACGGGAACCATAGTGACCCCGGCACCGCAAAGCTGCCGCCACTACCGTTAGGCACTTGGTAAAAACCCTGGGTGCTGACAATAGGCCAAAGGGGAGGGACTTGAATTGGAAATGCTCCCCCGGAAAGAAAACCTGAGAAAGTGGTGGTGGGCAGGGAAAATTGGGGTATGTAGGTAAGCATCCTGAGTGTCCAGTGCACAGAGCCAGTTACCCTGATGGAGGAGTGGCAACAGACCTGGGAGAGTCAACATGTGAAACCTTTGGTGCTCCACATATAGATTGAGCATGCTGAGGTCCAGTATAGGTCAGAGGTCTCCCATCTTTTTGGGGACCAGGAAGAAGTGGGAGTAGTACCCTCTTCCTTCCTGCCTCCGAGGAATGCACTCTATAGCAGAATTCTGCAGTAGAACCAAAATTTCCTCTCTGATAAATGGGATGTGACCCTGCAGCTAA
This sequence comes from Neoceratodus forsteri, assembly GCA_016271365.2. Classification (NCBI taxonomy): domain Eukaryota; kingdom Metazoa; phylum Chordata; order Ceratodontiformes; family Ceratodontidae; genus Neoceratodus; species Neoceratodus forsteri. The sequence goes on along the minus strand of CM028135.1, from coordinate 498,943,971 downwards.
TGACAGTGACCTGGAGGATTTTCTGGCAGTCTCTCTAAGAATTCCAGCATGTGACCTTGAGCTAGGAGCTGGAGCACCCAAGAGTCTGTTGTGATCGACTCCCACCCGGACAGGTGAATTCCAAATCTGCCCCCTACTGACTCCTCTGGAACGGTTGGTGGAGGAGGGGGAGCAGGCCACAAGTCACAAAGCAGAGGGAGAGTGGGGGAGTGCTGCCCAGGCACACTAAGCTGAAAGCTTGTTTATAGGTGTGACCTGGGAGCACAGGGAAGTTAAGTGACTTGCTCAGGGTCACACAGTATGCAAGTGGGGGCTGTGTGATTTTAACCCAGGTCTCCAGACTTGCAGCTCAGAGCCTTAAACCACTGGGCTATACTGCCTCTCACTTTTTACATCACAATGCCCTATAAGACAGATGTTTGGTGGGTTGCTGCCTCTGTTGGTGCCTTTGCTGGTAGTGAAAGGGTTGCTTAGGCTTCGGGTTGGTATGATAGAGGGATTGCACTGACCTAAGGGCCTTCCCTCACTCCTGCAGATCAGTCATAATGTTCTGGACATCCCCTCCAAAGACCACTGAGCCCCTGAAGGGAGCATCCAAGATGGACACTTGGACATCCTGGGTGAATCTGGACCCTCACAACCAGGAGTGTCTGTGCAGAAAACCATTGCTGTGCTTCTCACGGAGGCATCAGTGGTGTCATAAGTTGCATGCAGGGTGTGATGAGAGGTGATCTCTGTAGTCTTCACCATTTGTTCAATTTTGGTCTTGGCTTCTGAGTCTGGCAAGGCCTGGAACTGACCCTTTAGCTGGCCCTAAATAGACTTCTGGATAACAGACTATGTGGGTAATGTAATTCAATGCCTATAAGGCCAAAGCAGAGGATGAGTAGACCTTATGGCCAAATTGGTCCAGTTGCCTCGAGTCCTTATCTGGAGGGGAGGTACTCATGTGCTTTGGCTGCTTGGAACAGTTGTGAGCCACACTGATGACCACCAAATCAGCCTTTGCATAGTTTGCTAGGTGGTCTTTCCCCTCTGGGGCGTGATACTATATGTCTGTCTTCTTTGCGAGGGCCGCAATAGATGACAGCTGCTGCTAAATAGTGGTGGCAAGGTAGTCATGGGGCCCTGTCCAAGGGGTAATGAGAAGAGGAGTGAGCTCTGGAAGGTCCAGATGCTCCACCAACCTCGATGCTGGAGATCCTGCTCCTCAGTCCTCCAGTTGTTGGCCTCCGGGATGTTTTGGAGGATGTCCATGATGGAGGGATCCTCTGGAGGAGACTTAAGGGTCTCCTTGGGTTTTGGTTCCTCTGGCATAGGAGACTTTGAGCCAGAAGGAGAGGAGGAGGAGTCTGATTCTGAGTCAGACCAAGGGCTCCTGTCGGGAGACTGAGACCTTCGATGGAGGACCTGTCTTTGAGGGTCCTCCCACCCATGATCCTGGAACTCTGATATGGTGGCACCCACTGTGTGGCCTGTGGTTGAGGGGGTGAGAATCCATGGCCAATAAAACCATGGTATAGGGGTAGGCCTGACTGGTGTGGGAGTCACAACTGGCTGACATCGGTCCAGATCTGAGACCAACTTGTTTATTGCCCTGTGCCACCACAACTCAAAGAGGGCCTTGTAATACACCTGAGGCCACAGAGGGGGCAGTGGAAGAGGCTGGTATACTGGCAGTGTGTTGACCACTGAATAACCCGATGTTGGGTACCCTGGCATTGGGTACCTGGGCATTGGGTACCCTGGCATTCGATAACCTGGCGTTGGGTAACCTGGTGTTGGGTAACCTGGTGTTGGATAACCTAGCATGGGATAGCCCATTGTGGGGTAGCCCAGCGAGGGCCCTGACAGTGGAGCAGAAGGGCCCAACTGAGTCCTGAAGGGAGGCCCATGGGCCAAGGCTGAGGGTTATCTGGTGTTGGACTCACAGGAGGGATTAGCATTGGCTTTAGAGGGGTAATGGGCACCTCTGGCATTGGGGTGGAGCCAGAGTTCCAGATGGGTTAGAGGGCTGGGAGTCCGGGAGGCCCTTCGGGGGGTCCAACATAGGGCTCACCTGCATTGGCCATTTAATCAGGTCAACTGGCAGTGGGTCCTCTGGCTCTGAGTGGGTTGGAGACTCAGAGGGGCCCACTCAGAGCAAAGAAGTGTATCAAGTGGGGGATTCCTCTCAGTGGAGCTGCTGCCATAATGGCAGTTGGTGATGGTCCAGAGACCCCACGTCGGACCTCAAGTCAGGGTCTGACTGGAGTGCTGAGACTGTGCAGATGTCGGCAGAACCAGCATCTGACTTACCAGCCATTCCACCCGAGTCAGACCCTGGGAAAGGTTTAACAGGCCTGAGGGTGGCCATCTCCAAATCCCAGGAGGCATCCACCTGAACTGTTATCAGCTCGGGGGCAAAGGCTGCTCCCAAGGAAGCACAGCAAGTTTGGCTGGAGGGGCACTCTACTTACTGGAAGAGGGCCACTCATTGGATGCAGTCTCCAAGGAGAACTGCGGCCTAGATGGAGACTGATTTTGGTCCCGGCTCTTGTCCTTGTTGCGTTTCTGCTTCTTTTTTTTCGGGGAAGAAGAGGAATTCTGCACCTGCTACAGCTGCTTTTCCATGGAAGCTAACTTTTTCTTCAGAAGATGGAATTCCAGGGCTTGCTGATGGTGTTTCTGTGTGGCCTGGTTGAATTTCTGCTGGCCTTACAGCCCTTGGTGTCGTTGCCAGGCCATAGGCAGATTAGACACGTGACATGGGTATCTTTCTCTGGTATCTGCTTGTCGCAGGTGCATTTGTTTTTGTGGGACTCGGACGGAGTTGGTGAAGACATGCAAATCAATGTCAAAAGAACTAACTTTGAAGTGAAAAATAAGAAAACTCGAAAGGATATACTTATCGAAAATGGTGGGCTACTGTAGCAGTGTTCCATGAGGTCTGACATGTGCAGGTCAATGGCAGGAAAGAACTGGAGGTGGGTGTGGGGACCGCCCACTATATAGCGCTGGGCCGACATCAGTCATGTGATGCCAGGTGTGCGGTCCCCCAGCAGACACCACTAGCTAAGTTTTCCGTGTCGTCCTAGCACCTGGTGGCTCAGTCCTAAGTATTACTGCCTACTGCAACAGCCCACTCGAAGTAAGATCTTGGGAGTTTGGTCCTGTGCTGCAGAGTTAGGGTCAACACCCACCTGCGGTCTTCAAACTACTGTGGACAGCAACCACACAACAATGCTGTGAAAACTACATTTTTTAGGGATTAAATTCACCACTGTATTGTACAAGCAGTTTTTTTTATATTACACACATTGGTAAACAACAGAAACTGCAATTTACACTCATTTCGAGGTATTCCCTCTCCCCCTGGGTGTGCAGTTGCAATAGATAAAAAACAATTATTTTTGTGCTCTAAATTCATGGTTTACACACCTGAAATTTTTGCATGCACTATATACATGTTCTGGGACATATTTAGGCAGTTTCCCTGAAAATGGAGTGTAAGTTGGGGGGTTGCAAAAACAATACAGCATACCAGAACTATTTTCACATATGTCACATCTCAGTTACTATAAGTAAGGAGCAAGACATGGCAGAGTAGACAGTATACCATAGTAACAAACTGAGAGGTAGATTTACAGCCCGAGCCTCAGACGAGGGCTATATATCACCCTAAGGCATGTTCTGTGATATAATCCCTACTCTGGGATGCCTTATTCCACTTATCAATAGTTTTCTTATGATAAACAAATTATGGTGTTTTAAGGAGAGCTTCGATGATGAACGTGGTCTTGCATATTTGGTATTGTGGTTTTAACAGGTAAGGTTCAGTAGAGCAGGCCTTAAAGAGGTGGAGATTACTTTAGAAGTGATTTGAATATGACTATTTCCTTCAGAGCTTGAAGATGATTTGTTAGTCTGGTTTAAAAATGTGGAATGCACTTCAGAATGTGAGTTGAGTAGTGGAGTGCAAACAACGTTTTCAGAATATTTGGCCAGTGTTTTCAGCATTCAGGACAAAAACATTCAGGAATTCCATAGTCCATCTCCCCTTCCCAGTACTTGTTTCCAACCCACATCACTGTTCACATTGTTTCTGTTAAAAAAGCAAACCCCATCCCACTCATCATCCTTGCTGGGTCTTGGAGGCAATATAGCACAGTGGGTTAAGGCTCTGAGCTGCAGATCTGGAGACCTGGGTTTGAATCCCACAGTTGCCTAGGTGCATATTGCATGATCCTGAGTAAGTCACTTAACTTCCTTGTGCTCTCAGGTCACATTTGGAAACAATTTTTGGCTTCGTGTGCTACTCCTGGTTAAGCAATGTTCCCTTAGCAACAAACACACCCATCCAGTCCTTACCCCCACCACCACCATCCCAACAAAGTGAGGGCAAAGTAAAACTAATAAGGTAAAGGTGAGGCACATCAAATCCAGATGTAGCCTGCATCCAAAATATCCTTTGTCTGCCCCATGGTATCAATTCCTGTCCCCATCCCAACCTAGTAGATTAATGTACCCAGTTCACCACCCTCTAAGCACCCATTCCCCTCTTCTGTTCCCACCACAAAAATAATTTTTAAGGTCTCATTGTGTGAGACTGGCATAGCCCTTCCTCCATCTTGACTGGCCACCTTCTAATAAATTAAAAAAAGCGTGGTCTAGCAGTCTGAGCATTGATCAGGAGATGACTGTAAGTGCAACTGTGCACTTTCAATCACAAACAAAAAGATGATGGGGTGCTGCCATGACAGCAGATAGCCCCTTGATACCCCCATGGGACAATGGAGTCCTTTGCTGGGTCTGGGACACTTTAAACATTGCCTGACACAGAAGTGACTGGTGTTATGTATTGCGGAAGAATAAATATATGTCTAGCTTTGGAGTGTGCGGGGAGAACTCATGAAGAATGGGAGTGTGAGGGGAAAACTCATGAAGAATGGGAGTGTCCGGGGAGAACTCATGAAGAATGGGAGTGTGCTGGGAGAACTCATGAAGAATGGGAGCGTGCGGGGAGAACTCATGAAGAATGGGAACCTGATCACATATGGATGCTCTTCAGCAAGTTCTCATTTTCTGACATACAGTATCCTGGTGTGTGTCCAAAGGATTCAGTGGGACACTCCAGGATCTAGTTGTGGTATGACTGCATAATAGCTGGGGGCAAGTTATTAAATGAAAACTGAGTTTTGAGACTAGTTCTTGTTAATGAGGAAGAGTTAGTCTTAGGACATCAGTGTTTTCCTAATGCTTGGAAGTTTATTTGGTCACCTCTTAAGTCACTTCAAGTCGTATCTCATGCCACACTGCCTCCAAAGCCTACCGTACTTCATGTATTTTGCATTGTTTGCTTCAGAATCTTCGGTCATGTCGGTTCAATATGAACTGTTTAGCTGTTTGATTTTAGGCTGAACACAATTGTTAGTTATTTTTTTATTTTTATTTATTTATGAATTTGTTAACCGGGGAGGTGCACTGATCCCAGGAACTGTTTTCAGGCATGACCCGGGCCACGTAAAGTGGCACAGAGTAGAAACATCAGAATAACAAGAACATAACAAGAGCAGGTTACACACAGTGAAAGGTTACAGTTGTTACATTTAGTACCAGAGACACTTTTGTATTTGAAACTGGTATATTTGAGTGACCCCCCCCCCAAGTGTAAAGTATACGATGTAGACACATGGTTGGGGTTAAATAATCCATTTCTTTCTTTATTCTATTTCCCATTTGCTGCTTTTCTATATCGAGTCAGATGCTTCCTTTCTACACTTTATTCTGCTCAGCCACTTTTACAGGCAAAACTTGCAAAACAAGGAAGAGTGTGGATGATACTAAGAAGTTCTGGAAAGTGCATGACACTATAAAAGATGTTGAGTGTCAAAGGCCTCACAAAAACAGCCACAGTAAAATGAAGTACTGTCGTTTGCACACTATCCAAAAATCTTTCTGATAAACTTTTAGGATGATAAAACATTTGGTCCGATACCTGTGTTAAGTACAGTTGATGTTGTTGCTATTCAAACTACAGTAATACTGCTCAGTTTGATGCTGGTAGTTCACTATTCATTGTAGCAGAGATACTTCTAGTTTTAATCCTTGGGGACCTTCCATATCTCTTTGGAAACACAGCTCATGGTGGTTGGAGCAAATGTAATCACCCCCACCTATGAGGTGTGAGGCTAAACCTGCCGAATGTTACCTGAAAAAAGTCTGTAAGTCCTTCAGGTGAATGGTGCCTAGGCTCTTTTGATTTGGTGGGAATGAAAAGTGGCATGATGCCTCCACCTATGGGGATTCTTTTGACAGGTTGTTGCCAGGGTGCTGCCGAAAAGGAAATGAATGCAGTCCCAACCCTCAGTAACAGCGGGCCTCAATTAATATACACAGACTTCTAACTTATAATCTAACTATGAAAAATAAGCAGCATATGGAATTCAAAAACTGGGGTGCCTATTGCAGACAGAAGCAGGCTCTGGATGAGGGAAACAAATAGGTTAAGTAAGTAATAACACATGACGGGGTGTGCTTTATGCTCTGATAGAGGCATGACTAGGGGCGTAGTGTGCCTGCCCCTAGAAGTTGCATTTATCAGGGCATAAAGCATATCCTTGTGTGTGTTATTGCACTTATAAGATGGGTACATGTTAAGAAACTGTAACATTGTTTAAAAAAATTAGTAAAAAAAAAACAAAAAAAGTCTCATTTTTATTATGAATAGTCCCTCCACTTCCTGTATGTTTTCACTCGGGTCACTGACATGTTTTTGTTGTCACTAAAGGTAGCAATGCTAGGTCACTGACAAGACCATGATTTTGTTAGGTCTTGCCGGCAGCATACTACCATCTGTGACAGTAAGTGCCTCAAAGTGCTGGTATTCTCAGTTTGCTTGGGTCAGGAGTTGTTGTGAGAGAGCATGGTCAGCTTATCAGTGAGCAGTTTGTGTGTGAGCATCGGGAGTCACAACAAGTAGGTTGGAAGGGAGAACTGGAGGTATTTTGTAACTAAATATGTAGTTTTACCTGTGATTTTGATGGTTTCAGGCTCAAAGTAAGAGCTCAATTAGAAAAAAGTGTGGACAAATGCTTTTGAGGTAGCACATTAATATATATTGGTTTTAAGTGCACACGTACTGGCATTTTTTATGTTTGCTTATGCGCACAGCACACAAGAAACATATTGGGATTTCAGAGGTATGTCAGTGCTGTGCCCTCAGCCACCAATCAATGAGGAAGCTGCTGATGACAGCAATTTCAGAGAGGAGGCTGCACTTGAAAGAAATCTGCCACTGCAATGAGGGATGGTTTCGTCATTGCAGCAGGAACTCTCCCCCTCTCTCGCAACCAGGCACACAGACATACCTTCTCTCTGTTGGCAGCAGCTGACAAGACTCTAGCCATGCACATTACAATGAACAGTAATGCGCATGGCCGGAGTTACAGTTCTTTATCGGCTTCTGCTGTGGATCACTCTGTCCCCCTTGATCCAAGAGCAACTTGTTTGTTCGGTGTGCCTTTCCTGGTGAATCATTTCAAGTAAATAAATAAATGTGCTGCAATATGGATTTCCACATTGGTGGCTCCTGCCACCCACCACACACTCCCCAGAAAGCCAACATTGGGGTGCCCAATCCTAGTGTTGGCATGTATCCCTCCTTCACCCCATTAATCTGGCACACTTGGAACCCACCCCAGTGTGCCAAAATAATTATTTATGTTTCTGACACTGGGTTGCCCACTCCCGGTGTTTGATGCACCCCCAAACCTGTCTATATTATTTGCCGGCATCGGGGTTGCCCAATCCCATGCCTGCATGTATCCCCCCCTTCCACTTAACTGTGGCACACTGGGAGCCCAGCTCAATATGCCGAAATAATTTTTATTAATATATGTTTCTCCGACACTGGCATGCCCACTCTTAGTGTCGGATGACACCCCCCACCCCACCTGGCCAAATATTTCAAGTGCCGACATCAGGGTGCCCAATCCTCATGCTGGCATGCCCCACACACACTATTATGGCACACTGCAAGCCCACTCCAGTGTGCATAAATGTATTTAATTTTTAGTAACCTGTAAAATAAAGAAAACTGTCTCCCGAAGTCTTTTTATTCCTCCTGTAAAAAAGAAAACGTCCCTCATTGTCTCCCGCATTCCCCTCCCCATCCCCCTTTATGGACCCACCTCCCTGCAGCCCCTTACCCCATACTTATCTCTGTAGGTCAGGAGCAGCAATCTTCTGTGGACCAGGACACGTCTGCACTCTTCAAAGCCAACTGGCAAACTGATGAAATGACAAAAGCTGTATAATGGGAGTCAATGGGAGGTTTCAACTTAGGTTGATATCTCAGCCATTTTTAGGAATTTTGGCCCCAAATTTTCAACATGGGGTTCTTGGGATCCTACCTTGAGAACGCTGTCACTGCCATTTGGTTACTCTGCTCTAAAAGGTGATTTCACGGTCACTGCGCAGAATCACCTTTCGGAACCAATTAATGAAATAACAGTGCCACTGTTCATGAGGTGGGGTCCCAAAAAACACATGTTGCAAATTTGGTGAAACAATTCCAGAAAATGACTGTGTCATGAAGGGTGTGTTGCCCAGTTTCTACACAAGCTCATAACTTCACCAATTTTTAATATTTTCACTCCAGATTTTCAACATTGCCATTTTTTCATTTAGTTTCTCGGTCCCTAAAGGTGATTTCGCAGTTGCTGCACAGAATCACCTTTCTGGACTGATTAATAAAACAACAGTGCCACTGTTCATGAGGGGAGGTCCCAAAAAACCCAAGTTGCAAATTTGGTGAAAAAATTCCAAATGACTGCATTACGAGCGTGCATTGAGTAGTTTCTACACACGCTGGTAACTTCACCAATTTAAAATATTTTCTCTCCAGATTTTCAACATTGCCATTTTTTCACACCTCCTTGTGAACAGTACAGCTGTTATTTTTCACATCCTGCCTGAAACATGTTTTCGCACCGGTTGTGCAGAATGGCATGGTCGTTGAGGGAAATCAACTTTCAGGACAGATTAACAAAATCACAGAGGCACTGTTCATGAGGGGAGGTCCCAAAATGCCCATGTTGAAAATTTTGGTGAAACAATTCCAAAAAGTGATTGTGTTATGGCGTGTATTGTGTAGTTTCTACACATCCTTGCAACTTTGCCAATTTTCCATATTTTTACTCCAGATTTTCAACATTGCCATTTTTTTCATACCTCCTCATGAACAGTACAGATGTAATTTTTCACATCCTGCCTGAAATGTGTTTTTGCACCTGCAGCGCCATATGGCGCAGTTGCTGTGTGAAATCACCTTTCGGGATTGAGTAACAAAATGATAGTGCCACTGTTCATGAGGTGGGGTCCCAAAAAGCCCATGTTGAAAATGTCGAGTGAAAATGCCAACAAACACCCAGGGCATTAAAGTTTCCAGCTATAATGCCCAACCCTATGGAGAATGACAGGCATCAGTGGTATGCCTTGGGTTCGCCAGCCGTAATGCTCACTCCATTCCAGCCCCACCCTGCAGCCAGTGACCGGCATTGAGGTGTGCATAGGGGTATTTGGCCCTAATGTTCACCCCATTCTCCCCTATTGCATCCATCTCAGCTTATTTCCATATGGAATGGGGTGAGTGTAAGGGCTGAAGACCCCAAGGCACACCGCAACACCTGTCGGTAACTGCAGGGTGGGGTGAGGTGGAATGGCATGAGCATTATGGCCAATAACCCAAAGGCACACTCCTAAATGCCTGTCAGTCTCTGCAGGGTAGGGGTGGGTGTTGACATTAGTTTAATACTTCACTGCCATTCCTATTACGCATCTCTCTAACTCCTGCACTACCAATGCCAATGCCAGCAAGCCAGGCAACGTTAATGTTTGTTGTGCTTCTGGCCCCATGGCTGCAGAGAATGACAGGCATTGGGGATGTGGCTTTGGGTCATCAGCAATAACATTCATGCCATTTCCCCTCACCCTACCCTGTAGACACTGACAGGTGCTATGGTGTGCCTTGAGGTCTTTGTGCTTTATACACACCCCATTCCCTAAGGAAATACATTGAGCTGAGTGTGGTGTAGGAGAATGGGGTGAATGTTGAGGCCAAAGACCCCAAGGCACACCTCAATGCCTGTCACTGGCTGCAGGGTAGGGATGGAATGGCATGACCATTACAGTCGATGATCCCAAGTCACACCCAGACACCTGTCAGTCTCTGCAAAATAAGGCATTATGGTTGGAAACCCTAATGCCCTGGCTGTTTGTTGGTATTTTCACTCTAAATTTTCAAAATGGTCTTTTTGTGACTCCACCTCATGAACAATGGCGCTATCATTTCATTACTCAGTCCTGAAAGGTGGTTTTGCACAGCGACTGTGCTATTTGGTGCCACAGGTGTGAAAACACATTTCTGGCAGAATGTGAAAAATGACAGCTGTACTGTTCATGAGGTGGTGTGAAAAAATGGCAATGTTGAAAATATGGAGTGAACATATGAAACATTGGTGAAGTTACGAACATGCGTAGAAACTGCGCAACACACACCTGTAACGCAATCATTTTTTGGAATGTTTTCACCAAATTTTCAACATGGGCATTTTTGAACCTCTCCTCATGAACAGTGGCACTATGATTTTGTGAATCTGTCCTGAAAGTTTATTTTCCACTGTGGCCACACCATTCTGCACCACAGGTGTGAAAACACGTTTCAGGAAGGATGTGAAAAATGACAACAATGTTGTTCATAAGGAGGTGTGAAAAAATGGCTACGTTGAAAATCTGGAGAGAAAATATTTCAAATTGGTGAAGTTACCAGCATGCTTACAAACTGCACAGTGCACGCTCGTAATGCAGTCATCTAGAATTTTTTTACCAAATTGGGCTTTTTGGGACCTCCCCTCATGAACAGTGGCACTGTCATTTCATTAATCAGTCCAGAAAGTGATTCCGTGCAGTGACCACAAAATCACCTTTTGGGATGGAGAAACTAAATGACAGTGACATGTTCATGAGGTGGAGTCCCAAGAACCCCATGTTGAAAATTTGGGGCCAGAATTCCTAAAAATGGCTGAGATATCAACCTAAGTTGAAACCCCCCATTATAAAGCTTACTGTCATTTCTTCAGTTCACAGTTCGGCTTTGAAGAGTGCAGACGTTTCCCGGTTCAGAGAAGATCACGGCCCTGATCTCCAGTGGGCAGCATGGGTGAGGGTGCGGGAGGTGGGTGCACGGAGGGAGGTGGGGATGGGGATGGGGATGAGGGAGACAACAGCGGACCATTTTCTTGTTTGTAGGGGAAAAAGACCCATGAGGAGGTTTTCTTTATTTACACAGGTTACAACTAAAATAAATGGGCACACTGGGGTGGGCTCCCCAGTGTGCCAATTGGTGGAACCACATGGGGATTGGGGTTCTTATGTCGGCAAGTCATATAGATGGGTTGGGTGGTATCAGACACCGGAGGGCATCCCATGTCAGAAAGGAAAGGGAAACTGTTTAACCAGGGAAGACACATTAAGAGGGGGATGCTGACATGAGGATTGGACACCCTCATGTTAGCTTTTCAGGAGTGTGTGGTGGGTGGTAGGAGCCACCATGTTACAGTGTGCCACATAATGTGGGGGGGGGGGAATGACAACACAGGGATTTGACATCCCTGATGTCGGCTTTGAGGGGATTGTGTGGCAGATGGTAGGAGCTGCCATATTTATTGAAATGTTTCACCAGGAAAGGTACAGTATGTCACCAACCCACTTCTGGGGTCAGGCCCCCTGCTTTCACAGTGCCCAACCTTGAAGTGTGATTCATGAACAGGGGAAAAACAGGGACACCCTCCTTTTTGTTTTGGGTCCAAGCAAGTACCAGTCTCGAGTCCTGGGGTGAATTATGTACTCTTTTTAGCCAGCACCCAAGATTACAGGTCCAAATATCACACTCTCTTCAGGGAAAGCAGTGCAATATACTTGGCCCAGCGGGCATACAACCAACCTTGGTTCACCACACCCCTTCTTACTCAATTGAGACACCGGTATTTTTCTTACCTTGCTGGATCTTTACATAGATCCTTGTTGGCGTGGCTGCATAAGGTGACACAATAAGCATTTAACAGCTGTGTTAGAATATTAAGATGTTCCATCTTTCACACACAAAATGAGCATGTCTCACGCAGTGTTTTAAGTAAAAGCAGTTTACTAAAATTAAAAATAGTAAATAAAATATAAAACACAGAACATATATACATTAAGGGTACAGTCAGAAAATAAATGGACAATTATAAACAAACCACCTTGTACTGAATAACTAATCCTTCCCTAGTTCCAGTTGGTAAATAAGTGGGATGAAATTACCTATTTTGGCAGAAGTGCCTCTCTTTGAGTTCAGGAACAAAAGTGTCCTGTCCAAGTTCAAAACACAAGTGTCTTTTTAGAAGTCCAGAAAAGAGTGTCTCAGTCCCTTCAGCCAGCTTGGCAATAACAGTTAAAGTCCCACCCTCCTTGTCATGTCACAGCACATGAGGTCACTCTTAATCCTGTAATAAATTTGTAACATGACCAGGTATAACCAAAATGGTTTTGTCTTACTGTTTTTTTTTAATCTGCAAAGAGAGCAATATCAAATTATAACAGACAGTCTCTCTTCATCAAAGCATAAGTAATGACAGCATTCCCCTTTGATCTTTCAGCAGAATATCCTAAAAACACTTCTCTTAGTTTGGGTGAATTTTCACAGGTATCTATCAGAACTTGCTTCCCTCCTGATATGTCGTAAAATGTAACCTTTTATGGCAGTCTTCCTAAGTTCAAAGCAGTTGTCTTTTTACAACCTGGTTGTATAGCAGATACACAGCTTCTGACAGGTTGGTGTCAAACAAGAAAGTTCTAACTAGTTTATCCTCTAGATCAGTGAGAGGGCAGACCATTTTTTCTTCTCTTTTAAAATCTAATGTCCCATGAGGCTCTGCTGTTTGGCCTGTTTCCTAAGCAGGATTCAAAAACATATATTTTATAGCAAAAATATAATATAAATAATAACAAGCAGACGGCTATTGTCACAAGGGATGCGTGTCATCTGCCGCTGCAATGACAAGCCTGTCTCTCATTACAGCAGCAGATTTCTTTCAACTCCATGGCTCTCTCTGAAACTGTTGTTATTGGCAGCATGCTCACTGGTTGGAAGCTGAGGGACACACTGACCAAAGCATCCCCTGCATTCGCCACAACACTGACACACCTCTGAAAGTGCTACTATGGCAAGATGTTGCTTGCACGTGAGTGTAAGCCAACATAATAAAAATGGTTTCCATCCCTTGATGCAGCTTCTGGCTGTCAGAATTGATACCTCCCAGTCCCCACTGCCATCTGGTGGTATTGGGGGTGAACTTCCTTTGCAATCAGCAGGGTAACCTTATATCCAATGGTCATCTGATTTGGTTATCTGGGCAACAGCTGGAACATCCTTAACCATCAAGACAGTAGCAGTTCAGGCACCTCATCTGGCTTTGGTTGACTCCTTGCTCAATACAGCTGGAAAAGGGTCTCCTCTTCAAATGGGAAAAATAAAAACATTTGTAGCTACTTGCTCATGAAGAGCAGATGGCTGTGTTTTCATTCTCCATCAGATGATCTTGATGGTGTGACTGCCTCTCCACTAGTGGTGGATGTAGTTGGGAAATTTCACTATGTGTAGCACTACATGAACTTTCCTGACTTCACATAGCAAGGAGTAACACTTCTCATAATTCTTTACCTGGCAAAGTGCACACTTTATATCCAACAAGAAAAACCACCCCAAAGGCAAGGATGCACTGCAAATAAATACTGCAAACTAGATTTGAAAATGTCAGCACCATCCAACCAACAAGAAGAGAAGTAAATCAAGACATGTTATTCATTTAAAGTGCTATTGCAGCTGATATATTGCATAAAATGCCCCAAAATCAGACAAACATCCTACCTCTTTAAAGGGGGACTCTGGCAAGTAATCCCAACAGTTAACCTCCAACCGGTTTCACCCTAAGGCATCATCAGGGAGGGATTCTATGGATCTCAATATTTTCTGCAGAAATGGTTGTGGAATGATTTTCCATGGAAAAATGATCTTCTGTGGAATTTTATTCCACTGATCACAGCAGGCAGAATTCCACAGAAGCACCAGTAAAATTCCAGCAGAAATTCCACTGGCAGAATGGTCATTCGGTGCTAATTCTGCCGGTGGAATTTTGCATTCCACACAGCACTATTGACAGGGTGGCATTCCTGGGGCTAACTGAGATTGCAGCCAATAGGAACTGGTCCATGAGTCTGACTCTGTCATGCTTGTTGGGATTTACTGCAGCCAAATCAGGTGGTGAGGTAGGTGAATAACTTAGAAGGTTTCTTTCTTGGCTGGGGTCAGCGATACAGGGATGCAGAAAAGCCGGAGAGTGAGTCTCTCCACAAGGAGAGGCAGCAGCCACCTGCCAGGGCTCCCAGAAGGATAAAAAGCGCTATAGCAAAAAAAGAAGTTTCTTTCTCCTGTCTCTACCATTCCAGGAAATGTTTTGTGTTCTTTTTTAGAGAGCTTATCACCTTCTTCAGTTCCCTCAGTATTCTCGGGTGCATCGCAGTCGGACCCATTGCCTTGTTTACTTTTAACTTTGATTGCCCGATAAGCACATTTTCTTCTGTAAAAGGACTTCTATAGACCTCTAGCCCCATCATACCCTTGTTCTCAATCCTTGGCCCACTTCCTTCCTCCTCCTCCTCGAACATTGAGCAGAAGTACTTGTTCAAAATATCTGCCTTTTGGTGGTCCTCTTCCACATATCCTCCTCCATCCTCCTTCAGCCTTATTATCCCTCCCTCTGTCTTCCTTTTTCACATATGTATCTAAAAAAATGTTTTATTCTCCTTTGACACTGATCTGGCAATCATTTCCTCTGTTTGCACTTTAGCGCTCCAAACTGCCTTCCCTGCTTCCCTGTGTTTCTCCCGGTAAGTGTCCTTGTCACCCTCCTTCTGTGTTTCTTTCTACCTTCTAAATGTCTTCCTTTTAACCCTCACCTTTTCCACAGGTGACACATGTGAGGGACCCCTACAGCAAATGAGCAGTGTCTGAAACAGGATGGTACATAGTATATGCATATGGTGGATGTTCAGTCATGATGATAACAGGCTTTGACAGCATTACTGAGAAATATATACACTGAATGATGCATGCATGCATCATGTGTTGGTGATGTGATACTTGCAGTTGGTTGGAGTAATCCATATTAAACTATGAAATGTGCACTTCTGTGGACACGTGGGCTGTTGGGCATCAGAAAGGGTAAGAAAGTCACAGAGGGCAACTGGACAAATCATGGATTGTTCACTGATGAAATCTAGAAGGCAAAATAAAAATATTAAGGATCTGTTCTCCACTGTTTTCCCTTATACAGACTGGTCATCATCAAACTACAAATTTTCATCTTTCATCTGAGATGGTGTTTCCGCATGGTCACAGACAATATTAAGATCTTCTTCAGATGGTCTTATTCTGAAGTCATGAAGGTTCAACTTCAGGAACACCAGTTTTTCAACAAGGACTAAGCTGTGCATCAGTTACTTACAATCACACCTGTATCACTAAACTCTGAGTACACAGTTGAACATGGGTATGGCAAGTATTGTACTGCCACAGCATACAGTCCAGGCCACATTGCCTTTTTGGTATGAGAGTAATTCAGAGGGTCTTCATCCTTGCCAATGATTGAAATGCCCTCAAAATACCATGAGTCTGATCTCAGATGGAAAGTTGAGCACTCAAACATTTATCACTTACTGTAGATGATGACATCAGTTGAGCTGATAACAGATGATCCATCAGTGATATAACAAGTCTTGGAAAGTCATCTTTGCCTCCCTCATCAAAGATGTCTGTCTCTTCTTCTGGTATATTAGCTGTGTATGATGATGGTTGTTTCAATTCACTCATGCCTGATGGGGGTTCTTCTTCCTTAACTGGAGACATACTTATAACCTTCTCATGCAATACTTCCTTCTAGTGTTCAAGGATGGCATCTTCTGGCAAGATGTTCATCATCTGGCTCTTATTCCAAGGATTCAGCATGGAGGAAAGTACATACTGTTCCTCAGTGAACATCTTGCTGACACACTCATCCTCTGAAAGGATATGAAGTAAGGTGCGAGTAATCTTAATGCCATCTTGATTCTTAACAAGTCCCTCTGGTAAGTGATGAATACATGGCACATAAACACATGAATGTAATGTAATTTTGGCAGCCCAATGCTGAAGCCAGATGATTCACTTCTAACCCCCCTCATAAATGCCTCAAAGGGTTCCAGAATATTAACTAGTGTCCTGACCATTGTCCAGTCCTGGCCAGACAGCATTATATCTGCTCCACTGGTTTTATAATGGAGCAGATAATTGTGAACAGCTAACTTCTGCTCCTGGATCCTCTGCAACATATAATATCTGGAGTTTCAGCAAGTGGTAGCATCCAGTTTAAGGGCATGTTCAGGCAGGTGTTTATCAATCTGAATGTGATGCAGCTCTATGCATGCCTGCACAGAATGTAAGAGGTAACAGCATATGGTTTTGATGGTTTCAGTCATGTCCTTCATCATCTTATTCTTTGGCAGGAAGTCATTTACTACAAGAATGATGCAATGGGCTAGATGGGCACATCTTAATCTTCCATCTTCCAGTGCTTTGACTATCTTGCAGGCATTGTCAGTGACTGCCTTCCCAGGTTTATTTATTTATTTAGTTTTTGTTGACTGAGTAAGTGCACTTGACAAATTCTGCCTATTTTCAGGCATGTCCCGGGGGAGGGGGATACAGATGACTGCCAAATGACCTTGAACCAGATTAAACTGTTGGTAGTATTTTTAGTGAATGGGGGGATATTTGGCCAATAAAATATCATATCTGGAAATCCAGATGTCACTGGACACTATAGCAACATTGTATCTCTCAGTAGGAACTAGTGCGAATTGTGTTGGGTCAAGCACAGCTACTGTATAATACTGAGAAATTCTCTCTATCTGCTCCTGCTGTTGCACGGTTATGGGTTCACTGTTTGACTTGGGTAACTTAAAAAAAAAATGGGTGGTGGATGGGAACCAAAATGAAAGGAAAAAAATGTGTGCACCTGAAATGCTGAAATGGAAGGCACTGTACCTCATGGCTTCCTGCATGCTGAACAAAGAAGGCTGCTTTGAAACATTTGATATTATAAGATTTTCCCGAGTTTCTATATATGCAATTATGTTGTCCCTACTATTGTGTGATTCCCAAAATAACAAAACTCCCCTACTGTTTTTGAGAAGTACCATGGGATCTTTAACATCCACCTGAACTACCACCAGAACAGGCAGATGGGACCTCGGTTTAACATCTCATCCAAAAGACCGAAGGTTCAAATCCATCACACAGCAACCATTTAGAGAACACTTGTTCTAATTCAGCCTGCAAGTCCGTCAGATTGTAATTTGGATGGAAAGCCAGATACATGTGGTGCAGCCCATCTCTGGTACACAGGTATTTTGGAGGTGGTAGGACATTGTTCATCAAATGATACCCAGTGGGCTGTCACTACTATATAGTCCATGACTTGCTCATGCCTACTTGTCCACATATTGGTGGTGATGTGCACATTTCTTGCATGACAACATGTGGAGGGATTCTATGCGTTTCATGGCATATGCTGTAATACAATCTTGACAGTACCAGCCTTGTAAAAAAATGTCATGTTAGGACACTGTATCAGGGTTCCACTGTTGACATAATTTTATGGAATTCAGGACTGGAGTCATAACGAAAATGGTAGCAAGTTCATAACAATCATTTTAATGAGTGCTGCATTGATTTTTGTTTGCACAACTCAGTGCAGGAATGAATGTTTCATTTCTTTCAACAAATTCAGGCAGTGTCATTTGGCATCATGGTACTAGAGGTGGTGCAGTAGGAGCAGTACCACTCTTGGTCTTCCATAATGGACATGGGGTTTGCATTCCACATGAATTCTACCAGGAATGATGATCCTCATGGGATCTGCCTTCATCACTGCCTGTGCCTTTCTGAGACTGGGAGCTTGAACTGTCCTCCACCTCCTCAAGGTTGATAGTGGGGGTGGTGGGGGTGTCTCACCCTGTCCCTGGGCCATGCCAAACCATTCTGTACAATAATTTGAATGTAGGTGGCCAAGCATGCTGGACATACCAAGGGCAGTAGACATTCACCCACTGCTGAAGTTGTCATCACATAACATATAGGCTGATCTAGAGATATCCTTTATGTTTTCTCATGAAAAAAGACACAAATCAGATGAGTCTTGACTGGTACTTCATGATCGGGATGCAGACCTTTTAGGCAATCACTCTTCCTCATGTTCACCGTCATCAGCAGCAGCACCACCTGACCCACCAGAGCCACCAGCACCACTTTCTCTTGGATGCTGAGGTGACACATTTGATGCTGAACTTGAAGACTTCTTCTTGGGTGCTGCATAACCCCTACTGCATCCTCTTCCCCTCTGATTAGCACAACCACTTATTCCTTCATGCAAAACCTCTTCTTCAGATGCCTCATCATCACCATCATCACTCTCTTCTAACTCCTCATGCTGTTCACAGGGTGGAATATAATCAGTGTCCATGTCTTCATCAGCCATATCATCCTGGGGTTCACACTCTTTCTCCTCATACTCTAGATAGATGGCACAGACTGTTGTATGTATGCCAAATGCCTGTCTTCCACTGCAGGCAGTAATACTGTAGCTGCTCACTTTTTCTTCTCAATTACAACCATGCAACATGTTGTAGGAGACTCATCTTCAGGACTGGGATTGTTATCAGCATGGCGAGTCAGGGATTTACTTTCAGATATATTGATCTTTAACTTGGTTTGCTTAGCAGACTTCAGGACCTGAGTAATGATCTTCCTTTTAGGAACAGTGTCACTGCCACCACTGCCAGGAGTACCAGACATGCCTGTAAATTCTCCTCCTTGCCCTCCTCCATAACCCTACGCTCAGCAACCTGCTGCTTGTCACTACCAGATGGCATTGTTTTTGTTTTATTACATATGATTATGCATCTGAAAAAATTCAAGAAAAATTACAAAATGTACTAGAGACAGGAGACTGAGAGAGACAGTCAAACTAGTGTGCAGCATACACAAACTAAGTGAAACTGTAATTTTCAATTAAAAAAATATCAAATAGTAGAGATCAACAGTGAAAAAACTTAACTTATGGAGAATGATCTTTTGAATCAAAAACTATAATTTAGAGTTGTTCTGAAGAACTAAACCTCCACTCCACCCTACTTCCGGCCTAAGGGCCTCTCCCTTCTACAGACCCCCATACCACAGAGCAATTCAACCAGCTGGGGGAAAAAAAGCAACATTCAACTCACCACACACCTGAATGCAGGTAGAAGAGGAGCAGAAGAAACAGGGGAAATGATTCAAAAGATTGAAAGTGAAAACACAGGAAAATTAGGGTAAACTACCACAGTTTCCAAGACAGAGCAGTTAGGTACAATTCAATGTTTGGGGAATAGCGATGGGGTATACAGTGCTTGTGTAACTTGTAGTACTTTTTGTGGCTTAACTATATTCCCACCCTTTTGTAGTAAGTATGTAGGTAGGACTTTGTAGGGAACAGAAGGCCTAGGAACAAGAGTGAGAAGAGCGCTGGAGAAGGAGGAGGAGGAGGAGGAGGGGATGGTGATGGACAAAAAACACTCCCTAAATAAGGAGGTGCATTAGTGGAGGGCTTAAGTAGAGGTTGTGGGAGGAACTATTCCCCACATTAAACCTCAGGCTAAACCCTCCCATTCAATGTTTGGGGACTAGCAATGGGGTATATAGTGCTTGTGTAACTTGTGGTACTTTTTGTGGCTTAACTCTGTTCCCACCACTGAGTAGTAAGTATGTAGATAGGAATCTGTAGGGAATAGAAGGCCCAGAAAGATACCTCCTTCAACTCATGCAGGGGATGATCCCCTGGCACTCAGGAGAGGAAAACCCCCAGGTGGAAGAAATCTCTGAGGACCCATGGCCGGTGATCTGCCCATCCTCTCAGCATGCTGAAAGGAGAAGGACCTAGGTTCTAGTAGCCATAGCTAATTTAAGGCAGGTGATCTTCTTGGAGATCCATGGATGATACCGATTGAATGATGATCCTGAGGTTGAAGAGTCGGTCTTTTCAGCAGGAGCAGTAGAATCCTAAGTGTGAAGCAGATCCAGTTGACAAGGACAAATGAAGTCCAGATTTCTGAGGTGATGAAGGATGCTTGTCTGTAAGGGGTTAGATGGACGTAATGAGCAGACAGCATGGGTTGATCGAAAATTACTAGACAGTGGAGGATGGACATGCTATGATATGAGAAGTCATGGGTGGATGATCGAGCTTGGGTAATGATTGACTTTCAAGGTATGGTCTGGAGGCAAGGAATTCTGCAGTGAGCAAGCAGTCACTAAGCAAGCTTCCATGAAGTGGAAAATGAGTAGAGGAGAGTCTTTGAGTGCCTTGGAGATGATGATCCATCCTCGATCCATGGGTGATGCGGACTGACTGATGATCCTGAGGATGAAGAGTAGGTCTTTTTCTGAAGAAACAGTAGAATACTAAGTGTGGAGCAGATCCAGCTGGCAAAGAGTGAATGGAGTCTGGATTTCCAAGATAATGAAGGATGCATATCCAAAGGGATTGCAGGGGTGTTATGAGCCAGGAGAGCATAATTTGATCAATATGCTACCAGACAGTGAATGGTGGGAATTGCAATGATTTGTGCAGTAATAGGTGAATGATCCAACTTGTGTAAGGTTTAACTGTCAAGGTAAAGTCTGAAGGCAGAGAATGTAGCAGTGAGTAATGAGTAGCTAAGTAGGCAGTCATACAGTAGAAATGAGTAGGGGAGTCTGTGCATGCCTGATAGGAGCACTGCCTTAAGTGATTAGTAGACAAATAGAGGAAGATTTGCAGATATAGTCCTGATGGCAATTGAATATGTATAGAGACTGATTGGAAGTTCAGTTTAAGGACTGTATGACTTGGTTGGGCACGATATCACGACTATGGTTGTATATGGTCAGCTGGTATGGTGGCTGAAGTAAATACAGGTATTTCTGTAGTGTGATGTCCATGAGATGCAGTATGATGGCTTATGGTTGGTTAGATTTACAGGTAATCTGATGCCTAAGTCCTTGAGAGAAGCTTGGAGGCAGATACGTTGAAGAGTCTGTAGGCTTAACGGTTGTGGATTTCTGGATGGAAATGGGGAGAGCCTGTACTCAGTGATAGTCTTTACTGGAGATATTAATGTAGATAGCTTGTGAAGGAGAGGCTGGAGGGTCCACTAGAAGGGCGATTAACTCGACTGAATGTACTAGATGGAGAAGTGTGGATGATTATATGAGGAATGGTGATGTCCTGGAGCCAAAAATGATGGTTTGGATGGTGTGACATTCGTAAGCAGCTAGGCTGTGGAGATTCAATGATGAATACTCTGAAAGCAGTTGGGAAGGTCTTAGAACAAGCAGAGTCTGTTGAGGAAGTAATAGTATAATAACATAGTCAGCACATTTGATGATGGTAGAAAGCTGATGACTGAAAGCAGTTAATGCCTGAGGTGCCTTGATGTATCTAGTGAGTCCCGGGATCTGGAGGAGCGATGATGGAGAGTAAGTCGGAACATTACAGGAGAAGTTACATCCTTACCGTGCGAGAGGATAAGCCTGTGAGGCATGGCAGACAGGAAAGTCCACTAAGACTGAATGGGCAAGATTCGTAGGGAGTATCCAATGTAGAGAGACATGTATGTTTCTAATGTCCAGACAAATAAGAGTCCGGAATGATCGAGGGGAGCTGATTGGGTAGTATGGAAAAACTATAATTTAACATAACAGTGTCAGAGGTTTGTTCCCCAGGATGCATGCTAAAAGTAGATTCCCCAAGTGAAATGAACAGTGATTCATTAAGTAGTAGATGGAAGCCATGATGATAGCCAGAGTTAGGAGTATGCTATGAATAAATGAGAGTGGTAATTGCCTGAGAAGGAATACTGGCCAGGGATATGGTAGGATGCCCAAAGAGCCACAGCAGATGGGCTGAAGCCCTGAGCTTGTAAGGTGGAGATGAAATGTCGATATTCAATGATGGAAGAAAAGTCCAGAGAGAGCCCTGATGAACTGAAGGACTGATCGAGGAAAGCGTAGAGTTGAATGGAGCAGGATGACACACTGTGTAGGAAGGAATAGGACTAGGTCAGCTAGCAGCGACCAGCAGCAGAATGTGGAAGGCTGTAGTGAATCACCAGGAGACAATCTTATGGAAGGTCAATGGGTGTAGCTATGCACCAAGAGTCAGTGGTGAGGTACCACAGTCCTACATCTGATAAAGGCTGCCTGGACTAATGGAAAGGATGGAAGGTGCGGGCCGAAGAAAGATGGAGGGTACACATCTGAAAGACAATTGAACTCAGGCAGCAACAGGAGGGAGTAACCCGCAGTAGGGAAGTCCCAGAGGCATTCAGACTGGAGTGAAATAGATAGCGGACCAGCTGGCAAGATCCAAAACATGAGGGATAGAAAGCCTATGGGGTCAGGTATGATGGTCCATGGATGAGCAGGATGGCGAGTGGTGAAGAAGGATGGAAGTTAATCAGAGTAACGGGGTCCTGAGTCCAAAGGTAAGTGGGAATCAATGAAGGATATGGAAATTGCAGAAGAAGGGAACAGCAGGAGCTGACGCAGAATGCCAACCGAAGTAGGTGATGTAAGAGGATGAACATGTTGCTCCTGAAGATGGTTGAGGGTGAAGGCACATTTGAGACACACTCAAGTCGAGAAGAGAGCAGCAAGCCATGGTCCGGTGATGAGGCAAGTAAAATCAAATTAGGTGATCGTAGAAATGAGCTTCCAGGCTTAGTAAATGAGGCGAAAGAACCAGTCTTCGATACCAATCTAAGGAAGTAAGAGGCTGGAGGCATACAAGTCACTGAGGTCCTTATTGACAGGAAGCAGCAACCAAGCAAGAGACAGATGATATGATGACTCAGGGGATCCAGAAACAGGCTACCATTCCTTGATGTCAAGGAGATGGCATACAATTGATGTCAACAAGCCAGAGCCAAAGGTGGAAGGCAGGTGGAGTATAATGGTTCTGGTCCCGAAGGGAAGTGGCGACCTGCATCAGGTAAAGAATGCAAAATTGGAAACAGTGATGCAAGCTTGGGCTTCCAACCAGGGCAGGTAGGGCGATGAGACTAGAGGGAATATTGGAGGCAAGGAAACAGAGACTACTGGCAGGAGGAGATCCAGGTTCAGAAGGATTGAGGCATCTGATAGCAGGTCAAGAACGGATACATATGAAAGAGTGGAATGTAAACTCAGACATCCATTTGTGACTGTAAAGGCAAGATGATCCTGACTGTATGCAGCAAGGAGGTAGGAGTGTCAAATGTACATATGTGAATAAGGTCTGTTCCTGAAGGAAAGGCAACCTAGATGAGGAATGAGAGGTGGACAATGTAAGCGGTCGACTACAAATTCAGGCTCTCGACCCTGGAATTTAGCAGGATGGACCAAATTGAGGCTATGGGCTATGTATGGTGGAGAAGGTGAGTTAGGCAAAGGCAAGTTCCTGAAGGGAAGAAGCCTCCAGGTAGCAGGCAGAGAATGCATAAGCAGAGCAGTAGAATGTAGACTCAGACATCTGTCGGGGACGGTTGAAGCAGGATGATAGTGACGTGAGACAGCCAAGCAGAGGTTAATTGATGAAAGCAGATGCGGTGAAGAAGTTCTTTTCCCAAAGGGAAGCGGTAACTGGTATGGGATAGAGAAGGTATGGGTAACTCAGATGATAGTAGACTTAGCTTCCATCCCTGGTAGTCGTGGTGAGCTAACCTTCACTCTATGCTGTCCAACAGAGTTAGGGACAGAGAATGTGAAGTTGGTATGGATACAGAGGTAGTGAATGTAATGGAATCCTATCCCTGGTAGACGGGGGAAGCCTACCTTCGCTCAGCACCTCAGAAGATGTGAGTTAGGGACAGAGACCAGAATACTGCTGGTATGAGCTGGCTAGAGTGCAAATGCTGCTGTAGAGAGAGGGTAGAATTAGGACATGTAAACAGGGGTAGGATGATGAAGCAGTGGTTGACAATGGGATATAGGAGGGATGATATGAATGACAACACCAAGTAGGGATAACGTATAAGGGAAGTGCCTTAGGGCGTAGATGGAGGAAGGAACCATGCCGAATGAAGGTAGGAAAAGGGAGCTGGTCATATAATGGAGGATATATCAGCAAAGGGGAGTAAGGGGAGGAAGTAATGTAGCTAAAGGACTGGGATATGGATTGCCCAAGGGGGAGAGCACCAAAACTTTGAAATGGTGGGCAACAGGAGCATCCTGGAGAAGGACCAAAGTATGTGACAGGAGGGAGGCAAAACAACGTGAGGCATACTTAAAGCACCTGTGGAAGAGGCCTGAAAACACCCCCCTACTTCCCTACCTTTGTTCATGTGGTAAGTGGGCAAGTGACCCCCCCAGTAGCTGAGGTGAAATTTAGAGAACTTAATTTGCATGGGGACAGTGACACAAGGCCAGGGGCATACATGTAGACATATGAGTATAAGGAAAATGAATGAATTGCTATGAATAAGTGGAATAGATCCATGTGGTAGGAGAAGTGCAGGGTAGTGAGCTAAGAAGCTAATGCTCCAGTAAAGCGGCTACAGTAGCATGCACTAGAGAAAAACAACTGATGCTGCATGTCTACGAAAGGAGAGAGAGGTACTTATTATGCAGTGTGCTGGAGAAGCAGTTGGGTGAGTCCATACATCCATGGAGGGGAATGGGAAGGAAGGAGCAGAAATGAAGGGCCAGGGAAATCCACATGGTGGATTGAAGAGATGGATCTATGGGAGGCAATGGGTACAGGGGAAATATTGTTGTGTCAAACTGTGAGCTTTGCTGTCGGATAGAAAGTTTAAACATGCAGTTCTTACAGGGCTCAGTGATTCCAGAGGAACATGGAAATCCCCTGCATGGAATGACAGTCTTCACATCAGAGTGTATGGACCTGACAAAGATCTGATTTCATCATCACCTGGTGTTTGCCAATGAATAAGTCAAGAGATGTATCCAAAACCTGATGTAAAATTCTTCGTCGGAGAGGAAGAAATAAGTCTAAATGGTCTGAGAGTGATGCAATCTTTAGGACTGAAGATGAGCATGGAGGATAGGAAGCGTGAGCACATGCAGAAGGAGAAGAGGACTTAATGGGAGGATGGTACAAGGGTGCTGATAAATGACTATGGCTGGGAGTCGGGCTGAGCGGGGAGGCACGAAAGCACTGGCAGTAGGGAAAGGGAGCCCAAAAAGAGAACAATGGACAGGAGACCCTCAACACCCGGGAAGGGCGGAGTAAGAAAGGGAGCAGGGAGGCAGCTGGAGCAGCCGCAGGGAGAAGAAAGGAGATGGCACACAGGCAGGGCAAAATGAGACAGGTTAGAAAGCATACAAGAGAACAAGGGAACAAAAGGAATGGGCAGAGCGGAGCAAACACAGGAACGGGCATGAGAGGAGAGACGAAAATGAAACAGGACAGCACACCAGTGGAGAACGAAAGACAGCAGCAAGCACAAGGCAGCACAGCACATGAGCCCCCAGGAAGCCAGGCTAAAAACACTCCCTAAGCAAGGGAGCTGCCTTAGTGGAGGGTTTAAGTAAAGGTTGTGGGAGGAGCTATTCCCCACATTGAACCTCGGGCTAAGCCCTCCCATAGTAGTTATATAAAAGCTGACCATTGCCACGGTATTTTATGTCAACCGTGGAAAAAAAATACTGTGGATTTACTGCTGCCATGGAAAAAACCTCAGTGTTATTCAGTGTGTTTTTTACTGCTGTAACAGTAAATGCGCAGTATTTTTTTTCAGGGTTGAGGGAAAATACTGCGGAAATGGTCAACTTTTATATAACTACCACTGTATGTCTGCATAGTGAGCCAGGAGTCTCTAACTGCAAGGACAAACCAGCAGGGCAAACAGGAAGTGCAGGCAATCACTTTCCTGTCTTACACACTTGCAGCTACGGAGCCATAGGATCTACTGGATCCATAGATTGGATCCACAAGTCAGATCTGCGGATCAAACCAGACAGATCTGATCCATGGAAGGGATCAACCAAATGAGAATCCTAGGATGTCAACACTATTTGTTGACATCCAATGTCCAGGTTTGTGAGCACTATCTGGCACTATCTGAGTTATTAGGATGGAATTCAAGCTGCACTAGCTGTAGCAGGGTTTAAACCTGTAATCTTCTGATTCGCAACAGAGCTTCAACCACTACAGTAAACCTTACTGTATAAGGAGGGAACTGGGAAAAAACAATAGCTGCCAGACATAATTTGACATTTTATTCACCAAGAATGGCCAGCTGAAATGCAACTTTTCCTTTCCAGTGGTGTCCTGATTTTACACATTTTACAATGTATTTACTCAGGATGGTGCAGCTGAGATGCAACATCCCAGGAAAATCATGCCATGAGAATTTCTGGGGGGGGGGGGGGCATGCAATTCACCATTAATCTAAAGGACACATTAAATGGTACTTCTACAGGTTTCTTTATCTCAAAAGGCACTATTCTGATTTAAATGTTGTGGGGCACATGCCCCTCAGACTCTATGGGCATAAAGGCCCTGCAAGATCTCATTTGTAGTGGGGTCCTGCTTCTTCACATTTTTGCAACTGGGTGGACTAGAGCACTGGGATTTTAAGTGATTTGCTTAGGGGTACCCAGTGAATGCTTCTTGCTAGCAACTATTGAACCTATGATTTCCTGGCTCCTAACATTGCTCTAAACATTAGACTACACTGCTTCCTGGGGAAGGGGATGAATGGGGGGGGGGGGCAAGAAAGACAAGCAATCGCCAACAATGTTTTTTTTATTTTTGTTTTCATACAATGTATTTTCCCAGGATATCCAGCTGAAACACAGCATTTAATTTCCAGTGGGGCCCTGCTTTTACCCATTTCCACAGGTGGGTAGGTTGACTGGAGTACTGGGAGGTTAAGTGTGTAGCTCAGGGTTACATTGCAATTCTGTGGCTGTAGTGAGGTTTGAATTTGTTATCTCCCAGTTCTCAACAGTGCTCTAACAATTAAACCACACTGCCTCTCTGTCTGGTGGGGGACTGGAAACAGATACTGCTGGTGACACATTTTATTTATAATTTAGTTACAAGGATAGCCCAACTGAGCTGCAGCATCTTGTTTCCAGCGAGGTCTTGCTTTTACCCCTCTACACAATGTATTTAGACAGAATACTTCATCTGAGATGCAACATTTTGATTTTGTTGGGTCCTGCTTTTACAAATTGCTACAATGCATTTACCCAAGATAATTCAGCTGAGATGCCACATTTTATTTCCAGTGGGGTTCTGGTTCTACCCATTTCCATAATGAGGTGTGATAGAGCACTGGGAGTTTAAGTGAGTTGATCAGGATCATACAGTTTATATTTAGTAATGAAGGTCTAGCCAGTGATATCCAACAGCTGCTGTATAGTGACTGCGCATCTTTAAATTATATTCTTTAAATGTGCAATTTCATTTAATTTTGGTCTTCTCTAGTACAAGTGACATTACCACTCTGCTAGATAAAGAAATGATAAACAACTGCATCTTACAGAATGCCAGTCACCACACAAGTATAGTACATGTAAATTAAAGTCTCAAGGGAAAATGAAACATGAATATGTACACTGTAATCATCTTCAGGTATTAAGGGTTCTGTCAGATTTGATGTCCGTGGAATATCATATTTTTCTGACACTCATAACTTTAAGTTGCTTAAAAAAGTGTACTGTTAATAGTAGTATGTTGAGTATTAAACATTTTTGTCAAGTATAATTACCAATGTTTTAAAAGAAGATCCAGTTCATTATTTTTAATTTTTTATTTTATTAAAACAAATTGATACCCAGGCGTGACCCGGGGGATGGAGATGGGTTTACAGTCAAGCAAATACAATAGTAATTCATGCATACCATACAAATAAGGTGAAAACAAGTGTAGTTCAACCTGGCAAAACTGCAAAATAACAAAAGCAGATGTCTGGAACAAGACCGGCTCTACATCCTGCGAGAAAAAATAACAACTGGTTGAACATATCAGTGCAGTGAAATTAGGAAACATAAAACTGACCACTGAGAGGGGACCTGAACTGGAGAGGAGAGAGGAACAAAGGGCAGATCAGGCAGGAGATGACAAGTGCGGGGGGGGGGGGGCAGGAGACTAATCTGGCACTTAAGGGACGTTGGGAGGGAGAGAGATGGATGGAAGACGGGAAGAGGTTCTGGAGGGAAGGTAGGTGATAGGAGAAGGCTGACTGCCCTGTGGAGGTGCAAGAGTGGGGGAGGGAGAAGGTGAGATGATCCCTGAAATGAAGGGAGTATGAGGCAGGTGGAATAGGAAAGATGAGTGTGGATAGGTATGAGGGCAGTGCCTCAGACCAGTATTCAAAGATGAAAGATTCACAGTTATGCAGGCAATGGGAGGGAAGAGGGAGGAGGAGTATAGTGAGCAATGATGAATGTGAGGGGTTGTGTTTGTAGCAAAATGACAGAAAGCATTACAGAGGGCGTCCAGTCTGGTAAGGGAAGAGTAGGTAGCTGTACCATTAACCACATCTGCATAGTCAAAGACTGGGAGAACATTTTGGCGACCAACTCCTGGTGGACATGCACAGACAGGCAGTCTTTATTACAGTACAGGGCACCAAGCTTGGGGCAGAGCTTAGCATGGATGGCATCAATGTGGGTAGAGAAATCATGTTTGCTGTCAAACCACACACCAAGATACTTGAAGGAATGAGCCCTTTCAAGGGAGGAACCATCCAGGGTGGCAAAAGAAGGGAGGGAGCAAGCCTGACCAGTTTCTGGCTGGATCCAAAAGTCATGGGCTTTGTTTTCTTGGTGTTGACCCAGAGTTGCTTTGCCTGAAACATCACAGGACATTCTGGAAGTCTTGCTCCATAGCCTCAGTTGATTTTTACTTTATTTTATTTATTTATTTATTTAATGTATCAGAGAGACCTTTGAGCATGAGCTCTTTTACAAAGGTTCCACATCAGGGTGGACAAATAAGACAATACACATATACAGTGGTTACAGATGCTTGCTCATTGGCATTCAAGAGAGGTTACATGAGAATTAGACAAGTTGGAGAAAAACAGAGTAATTATAACAGAGTACAAAGTTATTGTTAAATGATTGAACCAGTTAGCCCACCCCTAGCGACCTCCAAAACCCAGTATTATACTAAGGTTGAGAAAACTGCTTAGGGGTTAAAACGCTTACTCAGATGGCAGTGGGCTGGGTGTCAGTGAAACAAGACGGCAGGGTTAGAACCTGCTCACAGAGAGCGAGATGTGGGGGATAGTGGATCGGGGTGCTGGGGGGAGGGGGGAGCAGCTCCAATAGGGCTTTGTCTAGTAGGGGAGTGGTGGGGGGGTAGGGAGGGGCATTATCTATGTGCGGTTAGGGTGGAATTGAATAGCTCACTTACGCTGTAGGCTGTGCTGGAGAAGGAGGCAGAGTTCTCTAGGTAGCCCCATTGGGTACTACCTAGGGTGAAAGCCTAAACTTTCACGTTGTGCCTGAGCAGCAGGTACACTTTGAGCTAGACATGAGATGCTGTTTGAGGCCTGCTCTGAACTGGGACAGGCTGTTTGTTTGTAGATTCATCAGGAGTTCATTTATCCAGAGGGAGTCCCGAAAGGCGAAAGTGCACTGCCCTAGTGAGGTTCAGTGGAATGGGATAGACAGTGCTCCATTCTTCCTCCCCCCTCTGACTATGTGAGATGTGGAAGAAGCCTCAAGCAGGTTTCTTACACAGGATAGGGTTTTTCTGAGGAGTACCTTCTTTGCCAGGAGGCAAGTTTGGTATTTGAACCTGTCTTTTAGGTTGAGCCAGTTTGTACGCTCATATAGGGTACAAGTATGAGTGTATTGATCCGCACACAGGGTGAGTCAGCATGCCTTATTTAGTGCGATTTGGACCCTTTTGAGTACTGTATCAGAAGCAGCTCCATAGACCATCAGCCCGTAGTCAATCATGGAGAGTATGGAGCTGGGGACAGAGATTCGGAGTGCTTCTGGGGTGAGGGATTTCTTAAGCCTATAGAGGACTCCAATCTTTGTATTTACCACTCTTACAAGGGCATCTGTGTGGTGCGTAAAAATGAGAGAGTCATCAATGATTACCCCAAGGTACTTGAACAAGTGTACCTGCTCAATCTGCTCACCAGCCTTATTTGTGATTTCAAGGGGAGTGTGCCTGCTCTTATGTTGAGGGCTAGAAAGAAGCATGGCCTGGGTTTTCTTGTAATTTAGTAGCAGCTTTTATCTACTGAACCAGTCCTCAAGTTTATTGAAGGAGTTTTCTAGTTCTGTTTGTAGGGCAGCCTGGGAGGTGCTGCTGCTTAGCAGCACAGCATCATCTGCATATAAGATGTTTGGTGTCGCAGGCCGTGGGTAAGTCATTTACAAATAGGCTGAAAAGTAGGGGCCCTAGAATTGATCCTTGAAGGACTCCTAGGAGTACGTCTTTGGAGCTGGCTAATGTCTGCCCAATTTTGACTCGCTGGCTCCTGTGTGTTAGGTAGTCATTGAACCAATTCAGGGTGTTTGGTGCCACACCCAACCTTTGGAGCTGGAGTAGTAGTAGTGGGTGGTTTATTTATTTATTTATTTGAACATCAGTTTAACAACCTTTGAGCCAGAGGCTCATTTACAAACGTACCTCGTCACAGAGAGGACAAATAGTGAAGCAACAAACATCAGATCAGACAAAAATTCGGAGTACAAATAGGAGTCAGTAAAATTACAGTCATATGTCAGGCAAAATATACAATACGCTTACAGGTGAGTTTTGCATAGTAGACAGTATACAGTAGATACAAGAAGATTGATTCAGTAGGCAGATAAAGGTAAAGCTGGGTGGAGGACAACAGTAGAGGAGTGTGGGGAAGAGAGTAGAAAATAAAGGTAGAGCTAGTCAGGAGGTCAGAGAGCTGCTCAGCGAGCTTTGTCAGGAAGAGAAGGAGGGGCTTACGGGCAGCTACAGCTGCGCGTAGAGAGCAGGTGATTTCTAAGGCTGTTTTTAAAACAAGATAATAAGGGGGCATCAGTGATTCTGGCAGGGAGAGTGTTATACCAGCAGGGGGCTCTGTAGGGGTAAGCCCTTTGACCTTGCGAGGTTCTCGCCCTCGGTATAACCAGTGCAGTTTTGCAGGAACTATGGGTATGCACTGTGGGGTTTGCTCAGTGGATAGTGGCTGGCAGACCCGGAGGGGATAGACCATGGAGAGATTTTTTAGTTAGTAGGCAGGTTTGGTACTTGAGGCGCTCATTAAGGTTGAGTAGATTAGCCATGGAGTAAAGAAGGCAGGTATGGGTAAATCTAGGAGCCCCAGTTATGAGCCTGCAGGCTTTGTTTAAGGTGAGGTGGATCTTGTGCAGGGAGTCTGGTCAGCCGGATCATACACAGGTAGGCCATAGTCTACTAGGGATAGAACAGAGGAGGTGACTGCAAGTCGGAGGGCATCAGTGGGGAGGCAGTTTTTATGACGACAGAGGATACCCAGCCAAGTGTTAGAGGCTGAGGTAAGGGCAGAGATGTGCGCATGAAAAGAGAGGGCAGGGTCAAAGGTTATACCTAGGTATTTATAAGAGTGAACTAGTTCAATAGGGAGTTGGAGGTGGAGTGGACAGAGAGAGGAAAGTTACTGGATTTATTTTGGGGGTGGGCAAAGAGCATGGTTTTGGTTTTCTTTAGATTAATTACGAGTCTGTGCTCAGTAAACCAGGCTTCTGCGTCATTGTAGGATTCCTGAAGAGAATCCTGGAGTGAGATGGGGATTACTATCAGCAGCAAAGAGTACTGCATCATCTGCATAAAGTAGGATTTTACTGGTACATTCACTGGGCAGGGAGTTGAGAAAAAGGGAGAAGAGCAAGGGTCCAAGAATGGAGCCCTGAGGGACTTCAGACCAGATAGGGTCGGTGCTGGAAAGGTTTCCATTGATTTTCACACATTGTGAGCGGGCCGACAAGTAGCTGGAGCACCAGGAAACAGGTCCAGTGGCAAAGCCTAGGTGACTAAGGGTAACTAGCAGGAGGGGGGGGTGAGAGACTGTATCAAAGGCTTTTTGATAAGTCAATGAACACAGCACCAGCCAAGGAGCCAGAGTCCAGTGAGGCGTGAAGAAAGTTAGAGAACTCCAGGAGGGCTGTATTGGTGCTGTGGCCAGCTCTGAAACCACGTTGTTCAGGGCAGAGGATGCTATATTTGTCGAGGTATTCAGAGATTTGGGTGGTCACAATTTTTTTCTAAGGCCTTAGAGAGAGGAGAGAGGATTGAGATAGGCCGATAGTTGCCCGGGAGAGTCCTATCACCACCCTTGTGTATTGAGGTAACAGTAGCAACCTTCCAGGCAGAGGGGAATTGCCCTAGGCAAAGAGATTTGTTAAAGAGGCAGGAGATTGGTGAGATAACCTGATCCAGAACCTGACGAAGAAGACAGGGATCAAGGGAGTCATTGCCAATAGTGTTACTCTTTAAGGCCTTGAGTAGGTAGGGTCTGACTTCCTGGGCAGTGACACGATGCAGGTAGAACAAGAGGCGTGGGAAAGTAGGGACAGATCTGGAGGGAGTGGGGGTGAAGAAATTATCTGGGAGCACCGGGCTAAGGTCCGTGAAGGAGTTATTGAGGTGGGTGGCAATAAGGACAGGGTCTGAGGAGACTGTACCATTAATGTTAATAAGCGAGGGTGGGGGGGAACGCGTGCCACCATTCAGCTGCTTGATATTATCCCAGAAGGACCTGGGGTTTCCCCATGAAGAAGTGAGGGAAGCTTGATGGTGTTCAGCCTTCGCTTTGCGGATGGTCCATGTACATTTGTTCCGGGCAGCAGCATAGGCCTGCCTGTCAGCTGGGTGGCCTGTTTCCATGGCAATGTGCCATAGATTATCCCTATGCTTAAGAAGTTGGCGCAGGGTGGGGGTAACCCAGGGGACATGCCTTACTTTGGACCGGCGTGCAGTTAAAGATGCAAAAATGTCGCAAGCAGAGTTGAAGGCGTGGATAAATAAGGTAAGGGCCTTGTCAATGTCCAGAACATTTTGTAAAGGGGACCAGTCTATGTGGGCTAGGAGTTGCTTAAGACCCTTCAGCCCACCAGGTCTAAGACGCCGCCGACGGGTAGTTTGGGCAGTGGGCTTGGGTAAGGAGGTTGACCAATTGAAGAGAACTGGGGAGTGGTCACTAAGACAGTCCGGGAGAATTTGGATGTTGTGGACGTGGTTAGGGCAGTTTGTGAGGACCACAATCCAACAGTGTGCTAGAGCCCATTCTGGGGTTTACTCTAGTAGGTTGGGAGACTAGTTGAGTTAGGTCAATAGCTGCAAAAGCATCACGGGAGGAAGTGGATGAGGGGCTAAGCCAATTGATGTTCAAGTCCTCCACAAGAATTTGGTCAGAGGAGTGGGGTAGGGAGGTAAGATAATCAATTAAAGGGCCTAGTGCCTGAGCTTGATTTTTTGGAGGTATGTACACTGTAGTCAGGTAGATGGGACCCCTAGAGGGATCAGGAGATAGTTTTAGTGTTAGGGCCTGAGCCCTGAAGTTAAGGACAGGGGCAGGGAGGGCTAGTCCAACGAGAGGGTCTTTGACATAAATGGCACAGCCCCCACCTCACCTACCAACACGGTCCTCCCATTGGAGGGAGTAGCCAGGGAGTGAGACCAGGGAGTCAGGGGTGGAGTCTGACAGCCAGGTTTCAACTATTGCGATAACGTCAGGAATGGAGAGAGTCGAGTTTTTTAAGGAGGCTACATATGTTCATGGAAGCAATACGAAGTCTGGAAGATTCCATAGAGGAGCCATTGCAAGCTGGCCCAGGATTGGGATGTATGTTAACAGTCAGGAGCAGAAGGAGGAGAGCCGCCTTAGATAGAGGGTGGCAGAAGGAGAGTTTGCACCGGGGGAGATAGGAAGAGCGGGGAGGTATAGTAGCACAGGGGGTGGGTAGGGCAGCACAGGCTGGGAAGGCAAGTGTGATAAGATGCCCAAGGGAGCGGGGGGGAAGGTGGTGCATAGGTGGGGGGTGGGGTAGAGAGGTGCATATTGGGTGAATGGAGGAGGAAGGAGGGGGCAGAGGCACAGAAGGAGGGGAGAGCAGGAGGGCAAGTAGGAGCGCAAGAGTAGAGAGACTCCGGGTTTACAGGGACACTAGGGATAGCAGGAGACAATAGGAGGAGGTGGAGGAGGAGAGAGAGAGACAGGTAGGTAGGAGGTAAGCAGGCATGATTGGTGTGGGGGGAACTGAAGTGAATAAAATGGGGGAACTTAGATGATAGAAGAGAAGGTGGTCGGGAGTGGATTTGGATGGGAGATGCGAGAGGTGGGATAAGGAGACAAACACAGGGATAGTGTAGAGTTAGCAGGCAGGAGGCAATAGGCGGGGGGCACAGTGACCTCTAGTGGCTAGCAGGTATAACCTGCAAATGGGAAAGTGGGGACTTACTAATTTGGCACAACGGAAGTGATGTAATGGGTGCAGGGCGATATAATTGAGGGCTGACCCTGGGTGGGTGGGTGGTTGAAGGGCGGGGCAGACACCACAAGGCATTGTCACGCTAGCACCCCACAGCAGTAGTCCGAAAACAATCAGTGAGGCTGTGGGGGCAGAGAATCCCGGAGTCCTTAGGCTATGCAGAGGTGCCCGCCTGTAAAGATAGGAAACAGGAGATGGATTAGTATGCAGCGGGAAGGGAAATGAATTCCAAATCAGAGGCCACACTGCGCATGCGCAGATTCTAGAGCCACGGCCACATGAGCGTGTATCAGGTAGCCTATGAATCAAATTAAAATTAAATTCTTCCACAAGTGCTAGTAGAACGTTGCACAAACACCTAAATTAGCTAGCCTAGGGTGCATGTTTAACCGGCTTTACATCTAACAAAGGTACAAGCAATACAGGTCACGATACATATTCTGCGTGGCTGAGACAGATAATCAAAGTCCAAAGCAACACTCTCAGGTAGCACCCCACAGCAGTAGTCCGAAAACAATCAGTGAGGCTGTGGGGGCAGAGAATCCCGGAGTCCTTAGGCTACACAGAGGTAGCACCCCACGGCAGTCTACTGGCAAGATTTGCAGAGTGAGCCTTTACCTGGAATGCTTCTGGCTGTGATGAAATTCAAGCTCCAGGTAGGAGCAGGAGCGTCCGTTGCTGCCGCGGTGGGCAGAGTACTGTGGGGGGGGGGGGAGTGCCCGCCTGGAATGCTGCTGGCTGTGAGGAAATTCAGTTTATAGTGTCGAAAGCTTTGATGAGGTCTATGAAGATGGACCCCACCAATTTTCCTTCATCCAGTGCCTTGTGTGCAAAGTTGGAGTATTCCAGCAGTGCCATGGTGGTACTGTGTTTTGCCTGAAACCGTGTTGGTTTGGGCAGAGCAGATTGTACCTGTTGAGGTATTCTGTGAGTTGACTTGCCACGATTTTTCCAAAGCTTTGGATAGAGGGGAGAGGATAGATATAGGCCTGTAGATTGTCACCAGTGCCTCATCACCGTTCTTATGCACTGGCATCACCAGGGCTTGCTTCCATACCTCCATAAATTGTGCTAGAGACAGGGATTTATTAAATAGCATTGTTATGGGCTTGATCATAACATTAAGTGTGAGAGATAGTAACTTCATGTCTAGCCCATCACTTCCCAGTCTGATTTTGCCTAGGACTACCCTGACCACCGTTTGGGCCTCCTGCGCCATCACCTTCTTACAGTAGAAGGCTGGGTGGTTAGTTGTGGGCAGGCTGGTGCAACCTAGGTCCTCTGCAGGCAGAAGGTAGTCTGGTGGCAACACTGGGGACAGGTCTGTAAAGGCTTGGTTAAAGGCATCAGCTATGGCTAGCTGATCTGAGGAGGATGAGTTATTTACATTGAGCATCTTAGGGTGCTGCTTCTGATCTTTACCAAGGATGTGCTTGGCATTGTCCCAAAACTGCATTCCATCTCCCCATGCATTGTTAAGCTGGGTCTTATAGAAGTTAGTCTTTGTGAGCCTGATAAGCTTGGTGCAGCAATTTCTGGCAGTTTTATAGCACTGTAGGTCATGCTTTCTACCTGGATTTATGGCATTTTGGCAGAGGCAGTCCCTCTCCTTTAGGAGGGAGAGGAGCTTGCCATCAATCCAGCCATTGACCGCCCCACCCCCCAAATTTTCCATTTTGTGCATGGTGCATAGATATTACAGATGGAATTGAAACCCTCAGTGAGAAAGCTATGGGCTTGGTCCAGTGTAGGTGCCTTGCTTATATGGGACCAGTTGTAGGCAGACAGGGCCGATTTGAGGGGTCCAGGTTTGTCTTTCCATAGAACCCTGCTCTCTATGAGGCGGGGTGGGCATTTGGCAAGTTTAGTGGTCCATATAAAGGAGATCAGGGAGTGGTCACTCAGCATGTCCAGGAGAACCCTGAGTTCAGAGAATTGAGTTGGTGAGCTAGCTAAAACCCAGTCAATGAGGGTGCTGGTACCCAGCCTTGTAGTTCTGCCTGGTGGGGTGTGTTACAAGTTGTGCAAGATTGTGTGAGAAGATTAGGTCTCTGGAGGGTGCCGCCTCCTTACATAACCAGTTAATATTAAAGTCACCGGTCAAGATGAGTTCTGAGCCCTTTTTGAGAGCGCTAATTTCTTCTATAACAAGAGGAAGGCCTTCCTTGGCTTTTTTGGGGGTTTTAGGTTGTGGCGATGGTAAGGTTCTTGCCTTTTTGGCCGATTTGTATTTTTATCACTAGTAGCTCATAGTCCTCCGTAACTTTGGAGATAGGTAGGATGGTGCATTTAAGTGAGTTTCTGGCATATAGGAGACAGCTGACACCTTTTCTGCTTATTCTATCAAGTTGAAGCGTTTGGAATCCTTCAATGGTGACCTCACCATCTTTGACCCTACCCGACAGCCAGGTTTCAGTTAGGCAGATTATGTCAGGGGTATGTATGGTCATTCAAGCCTGGAGCTGATCTAATTTGGGAATTAGGCTGCCTATGTTAAGCGATGCAATCTTTAGGCCTTTAGGATCTCAGATCTAGAAGTAGGTTGCCATCTGGGAACAAGTGACCATCAAACAGTGTGGTTCATGTTAAACTCAGCTACAGAGTCAAGCCATACAAAAGTGAGGGTACTGGACTTTAGGAGGGCTGACTTTGGCAAGATGGGAGAGTGCCTCAGAAAAGCACTAGCAAACAGACTAGAAGGAGGTGTGGAGCAACAATGGGGAATCATCAAAACTGCCATCACAGAGGCAACAAGCCTTTGTGTGAAGCAAATAAACAAATCAAAATAAACGAAAAAGCCACTATGGTTCTCAAAAGAGGTGGCTGT
Organism: Neoceratodus forsteri; assembly: GCA_016271365.2. Taxonomy (NCBI): domain Eukaryota; kingdom Metazoa; phylum Chordata; order Ceratodontiformes; family Ceratodontidae; genus Neoceratodus; species Neoceratodus forsteri. The sequence goes on along the minus strand of CM028135.1, from coordinate 498,906,532 downwards.
GAAAGTCAGGAAGAAAAAGATAGCATTCTGGAAGTATAAGGAAACACAGAAGGAGCAGGACAGAGACCTGTACCAGTTAAGGCAGAAGGAAACAGGGAGGGAAGTCAGAATAGCAAAGGCCCAAACTGAGGAAAAGATAGCCAACTCAGTTAAGAAGGGGGATAAAACCTTTTATAGGCACATCAGCGAGCGTAGAAAGTCAAAGGGAGGGATAGTGAGGCTGAATAGAATGAATGGTGGGTGGGCAGAGGGGGACAGTGAAAAAGCAGGATACTGAATGAATATTTCTGCTCAGTATTCACAAAAGAGGAGGGGGAAGTGCCTAATTCAATTAACAGAAGCACTCTTGATAGGGGGGTCGATCCCAGTCCTTTCACAGAAGAAAGGGTTCTGCAAGAACCCCTAAAACTGAAGATGGACAAAGCAATGGTTCCTGATGGAATTCACCCCTGAATTTTAAAAGAATTAAGGGAGGAAATAGTGAAACCACTGGCTAATCTTTTTAATAAATCATGGGAGGATGGTGTGGCACCCGAGGACTGGAGAAAGGTGGATGTGATTCCCCTTCACAAAAGTGGGACCAAGACAGAGGCAGGAAACTACAGACCTGTCAGTCTGACCTCTGTGATAGGGAAAGTGATGGAGTCACTTCTGAAGGAAAGAATAGTTGAGTACCTAGAGGCCAGTGGAGCACAGGACCCAAGGCAGCATGGGTTCACAGCGGGAAGGTCATGTCAGACGAATCTAATAGATTTCTTTGACTGGGTGACCAAAGTAGTAGACCAGGGGAGGGGCTGTGGACATGGCCTACCTAGACTTTAGCAAGGCATTTGACACAGTCCCACACAAAAGATTAATAGTCAAATTAACCAGCCTGGGAGTGAGTCCCAGAGTGGTAGCCTGGGTAAAACATTGGCTGCACAACAGGACACAGAAGGTAATTGTAAATGGAGTCCACTCTGAAGAAAGAGGGGTTACTAGAGGGGTACCGCAGGGTTCAGTATTGGGTCCAGTCCCTTTTAATGTCTTCATTAGTGACATTGCAGAGGGACTGGAAGGAAAAGTATGCCTTTTTTGCAGATGACACAAAGATCTGCAACAGGGTTGATACACGAGGAGGTGTGGAAAGGATGAGAAGGAACTTGGCAAGGTTGGAGGAATGGTCAGAAGTATGGCAGCTAGGATTCAATGCAAAGAAGTGTAAAATAATGCACCTGGGAAACAAGAACACAGGGGAAGAATACACAATGGGGAGGTAGTAATCGACAACAAAAAGGAAAGGGACTGGGGTAATCATATCAGATGACCTCAAGGTTAGCAAGCAATGTGAGGAAGGCAGTGAGGAGGCTGGGGGTATACTGGGATGCATGAGGGAGGCATCAGCAGCAGAAAACAGGAAGTTGTTATCCCTCTGTACAGACAGTTGGTGAGACCCCATCTGGAGTACTCAAGTCCAGTTCTGGAGACCCCATCTCCGCAAGGACATAGACAGGATAGAGGCAGTCCAGAGGAGGGCAACTAAAATGGTGCAGGGTCTGCAAATGAAGCCATATGAGGAGAGACTAAAGGAGCTTAATATGTATACCTTGAGGAAAGAAGGGAGATGGGGGACATGATAGAAACTTTTAAGTACCTCAGTGGAATCAACAAAGTCCAAGAGGGTAGCATCTTTCAGAAAAAGAGACGTGCAAGAACAAGGGGACACAATTTAAAGATAGAAGGGGCAGTTCAGGGGCAATGTGAGGAAGTATTATTTCACAGAGAGGGTAGTGGATGCATGGAACAGCCTTCTTGAGGAGGTTGTGGGGTCTAAAACTGTGGAAGAATTCAAGAATGCATGGGACAGACATAAGGCAATTCTTGTGGGGGGTAGGAAGAAATAGGCTGTTGGTTAACTAGGATCTGCGGCCTATCCTGTAGGTAGGAAAATGGGCAGACTAGATGGGCCAAGTGGTCCTTATCTGCCATCAAAGTCTATGTTTCTATGTTTCTAGGCCGTTCACTGTATGGGCCCCCCTGCTCCTTAGGGTTGCTGGTCCAGGGTTAAGGTGAACATTGCTAGAGAGTAGCAGTAGCATAAAGATAACCTTTCTGGCAGATAGAGTGAAGTTTATCTTCCCTCGCATCTTCCGTCACCTGCGCTTCAGGTGGGGAAGGTGTCTAGATGCCTGTGTTAATTTATAGGGAAAGTTAGGCACTAAGGATACGGTGTGGGAGGCTGGCTTGGCGATAACTGTGTATGGGAGGTGTGGGGGGATAAAGAGCCTATCTTGTCCTGAAGTGGTAGTGGCCATGTGTATGATTTTCTTTCAGCAAGCACCCAACGGGTATTCAGAGTGGGGAGGCAGAGGTCCGAATTTGAATATGGTACCAGCAATGCCAAAAGGGGTAGTGAGGCGGAGTAGTAGTATGTAGTTGCACCCCATTGTTGTTTGTTTAAGAGTTGCTGTCCTGCTTTAAGTGCTGCTGGTTCATAGGCGTTTTACCTTGTGGCTTTTAGTCTAGAGTCAGATTGCTAATGGGTTGGGGAAATGGGAGGGGTGAACAATAGTGGGTGTGGCTATTGCCTATTAAATAGAGGCCGGGGTCGGGGTGGGTGTGGTGGGAAGAAAATACAGACTGAGAGGTGCAGTCTGCTAGTGAAGGAGAGCTTGATTTTTTTAGCCCTGGCTGGTACCGCACCAGTCAGCTTTTCTTCCTCTCTGAACTGCAGCCAATCGGCAGTGCTGGCAGCTGATTGGAGTTTGTTGGTGCTGCCACTGTGGTGGTGCTGCCACTGAAAGTTTGAGAGGAGCTGTACCTTAGTGAGGGAGTCCTGGGCTGCCAGCTGCGTGTGGGGATGGCCACCGCAGCTTCAGGGTGGTCATGTCTGCATTTCTCAGCCCTGACAAGAGCAAGGCGCCCCTGCTTGTCTAGGGGGAGACAAAGAGAGAGAGAAAGCCTTATTTAACAGGTGAGAATCAGTTGGCGTGGGGAATGAAGTCAACAGATTTAGCAAAAGTATATGGAGGCAGTTTTAGTTAGAGGAGCTGAATTGTCTGGGGTGTGGGGGTGTTGTTATGCTAAATATTAGACAGGACTAGCAGGGGGGTTGGGAAGCGAGTGACTGTGCCGGAGTGGGAAATGGAACGTAATTGCAGGCAGTGCTCATCTTTCATCAGCTCCAGGGATGGGCCTGAGGTGTAGAGAACTGTATCATCTGCATATGTGTGAATATGTGAGTTGACGTATACTGAGGGGAGATCACTGAGGAAAATAGTGAAGAGAATGTGACCCGGGATAGAGCCCTTTGGGACCCAAGCCTGGAATGGGAGTGAAGGGGACAGGATGCCACCAACCTGTACCGACTGGTGATGTCCTGAGAGGTAGGAATGGAACCATTCAACAACAGGGGCTGAGAGGCCAGCAGAATTCAGCTTGTCCAGGAGGATTGGATGGGTCACCATACAAAAGCTTTGGCCAGATCGATGAAAATGGACACCATGATGTGCCCCTGATCCATCCCAGAGATGCTGGAGTCGGTGACACTTAGCAGGGAGAAGACGGACTGTTACTTCCAAAAACCAGACTGGAAGGGGGAAAGGAAGTTGGAAGAGTGTAGGAAGTCAGAGAGCTGGGAGAAGACCAATTTCTGTTTAAACTTTGCAAGAGTGGGGAGGAGGGACATAGAATAGAAGCTGAACAGGAAGAAAGGAAAGCACCCTTTGTGTACATGGAGAATGCAGCAAACTTCCAAGCCTGAAGGACAGCACATAGCATGAAGGAGAGGTTGTGAAGGTGAGTGAGGGAGAAGGTGATGGCAGAGCTGAGAGATGGAGGAGTTTAGGGTCCAGGCAAACAGGGCTAGATTTGGACTGGCTGAGTGAAGAGAGGACAAGCAGGGTTTCCTGAGCAGAACCAAGAGGGAAATGAAACCCCAGGGAAGGGGTGGATGGAGAGGAGTACGGACATGAAAAGAGGGGAGAGGACCTAGGGATGAAGAGGGAAGAGCACATGTAGTGAAAAACTCATTGAAGTGAGCAGGAACAGAGGAAGGGTCACAGAGGTCAGCCATTCACATAGAAACATAGGAGTTGACGGCAGATAAGGACTGCAAGGCCCATCCAGTCTGCCCATTTCTTTTTCTACCTTATAAATGTGCCATCGGCCTTTGCTCTGTCAATGGCCTATCTATTCATACTCATCTGTATTTCTCCCTTATGCCTATCCCATGCCTGTTTGAAGCCCTGCACTGTATTCATGTCCACCACTTCATGAGGTAAGCCGTTCCATGCATCCACCACCCTTTCTGTGAAAAATAACTTCCTCACATTACCCCTTAATCGGCCTCCCTCTAATTTCATGCTGTGCCCTCTTCTCTTGCTATTTTTCTTATATTGAAACATGTTAAACTCTTTCACCTTGTTAATGCCCTTGAGGTGTTTGAATGTTTCTACTTGCTGTGTTGTAAATATTCCTCTCAAATGACCACATGCTATTTCATGTGTCTCAAACTATCATGTCTGAATATGGGGGGGGGGGGGCTCAACTTTTAGTGCATGTATTCTGCAAGATTGGGTGTTTAGCTAGTGTGACTGGAAATTTAAAACACGCTTTTTAAAGACAAAAGATAGCGTACTTAAGAAAATGGCTAAAACACTGAGGGAAAATGAAACCCATGCATTGAGGTGAACAGTACACATGATGTTGCTCTACAGGTGTATCAGTTTTCTAACTTTGCATTCTTTATTCACTCTTTACTTCACAATGATGCCATTTCCCTTTGTAATCAAATCTGAGTTGAAAAGAAAGAAAGAAATACTTACTAAAAAGTAAATGGGGCTCTGGAGGCATCTGTTGGCTAATTAAGAGTATCCCACTGTAACTTTTTAGTGTTTCAGAACCATTCAGCTTTGCTTCCCGGTTCTCAAACCCTAAGAGGTCATGAGGAGATATTCATGATGAACCAAGAGACATCTCTTGAGCCCCATTTGCTTATATGAGTCAGAAATACTTTATTTTTAAAACACAAACTACTTCCTTTGGCCCTACCAGTACCTTTGATGCTTTATGCTAATTGTGTCAAGATTGATGTTACCTTTCATGTGAATCAGTCATGCATTAGTTATCTGGTCTGTGTAGTTGTGCAGTCAGTACTAGTTGTCACTTAACGTAGAAACATAGAATTAGATGGCAGAAAAGGACCGCTTGGCCCACCTAGTCTGCCTATTTCCCTATTTAATAGATAAGCTGCAGATCCTAGCTAACCAACAGCCTACTTCCTCCTATCCCCCACTAGAATTGCCTTATGTCTGTCCCATGCATTCTTGAATTCCCCCACTGTTTTTGACTCCATGACTTCCTCAGGAAGGCTGTTCCATGCATCCACGACCCTCTCCATGAAAAAATACTTCCTCACATTACCTCTGAGCCGTCCCCCCTCCATCTTCAAATTGTGCCCCCTTGTTCTTGCACATCTCTTTTTCTGAAAGATGCCACCCTCTTGGACTTTGTTGATTCCCTTGAGGTACTTGAAAGTTTCTATCATGTCCCCCCTCTTCCTCCTTTCTGTGAGGGTATACATATTAAGCTCCTTCAGTCTCTCTTCGTATGTCTTCTGGTGCAGACCCTGCACCGTTTTGGTTTCCCTCCTCTGGACAGCCTCCACCCTGTCTATGTGGCCCCATCTTTCTGAAATCCAACCTTCTGAGATCCAGGACAATTGTCCTTTAATTTAAGCACTGGGTGTCCAGCATGATGCCAAACCACAATGACGAGGAAAAGACCAAAGTCCTAAATGAGTTGTTTTGCTCTGTCTTCACCATAGAAGACAGCAGCAGGGGTCCCACACTAGGTTGGACAGAACACACTGATCAGGGAGTGGGCACTTGCCCCTTCACAAAGAAAAGAGTCCTAGAAGAGCTGAGTAGACTCAAGGTGGACAAGGCCATGGGGCCTAATGGCATACACCGTAGGGTATTAAAAGAACTTCAAGAGGAACTGGCCACACCACTGGCTGAACTCATCAACAAATCATTAGACAGTGAGTTAATTCCTCAGGACTGCAAAAGGGCAACAGTTGTGCCCTTGCACAAGAGTGGAAACAAGGAAGAGGCAGGAAACTACCACCCTGTCAGTTTGACCTCCATCATAGGGAAAATTGTGGAAATGTTACTAATGGAGAGGATAATGGCATACCTGAAAGATACTGGAAAAGTAGACCCAAAGCAACATGGCTTCATAAAAGGACAATTTTGTCAAACCAACATGATCGACTTCTTCGACTCGGTCACCAGAATAGTGGATCAGGGAGGGGCGGTGGACGTGGTATACCTGGATTTCAGCAAGGCCTTTGACACCATACCTCACAGAAGGCTAACCATCAAGCTGGAACATGCAGGAGTTGGACAAAATGTAGTAACTTGTATCAGCAACTGGCTACATGATAGGACCCAGAGAGTGCTAGTAAATGTACCTCTGTCGGGGGAGGGTAAGATAACCAGTGAAGTCCCGCAGGGGTCAGTGCTAGGACTTGTCCTCTTCAACATCTTTATAGGAGACATTGCAGATAGATGAAAGGGGAAGATCTGCCTGTTCGCAGATGATACAAAGCTCTGCAACAGAGTGGACTTACAGGAAGGGGTAGACAACCTGGAAGCTGACCTTAAAATGTTGGAGGAATGGTCCAGGGATTGGCAGTTAAAATTTAATGCCAAAAAATGTAATGTAATGCACCTGGGTAAAAGGAACCCAGGAAAAAAGTACTCACTGGGGGGACACCAACTAGAAGAAACACAGAGTGAGCGAGATCTCGGCATAGTAATCACTGACAACTTAAAGGTAGGAAAACAGTGTGAGAAGGCAGCACAGAAAGCAAATGGCATCCTGGGCTGTATTGATAGAGGCATTACTAGTAGGAAGCAGGAGGTGATCATGCCTCTCTGCAGGTCCTTGGTGAGGCCAAACTTGGAATACTGTGGTCAGTTCTGGAGGCCTCACCTTAGAAAGGACGTTGACCGTTTGGAGATGTTGCAAAGCACAGCCACTAAAATGGTGCGATGTCTACACCCCAAGACATATGAGGCACGACTCAGAGAGTTAAATTTATAATCTTTAGCAGAGAAGAGACAGAGGTGACATGATCGAAACATTTAAGTACGTGATCGGCCTAAACACATCTCAGGCAGGAAATCTCTTTCAACAGAACAAGACAGCACATACAAAGGACCACAATCTGAGGTTGGTGGGAGGAAAGTTCAAAAGCAATCTCAGGAAGTACTTCATGGAGAGAGTGGTGGACTCATGGAACAGCCTGCTGCAGGAGGTAGTGGCATCAAAGACGATTAGAGAATTCAAGCTTGCATGAGACAGGCATAGCGGACGGGTTAGGATGCAGGTTGCATGGGGTGGGGGTCGTCTTGGGCAGACTAGATGTATCATGCGGTCTCCATCTGCCAACCCTTTTTTTATGTTCTTATGAGTTGTTTTTATTGGTCCAGAGGGGCATCTCTACTCTTACCTCTCCTATGCTTTCCCCACTGGAGAGCACCAAGTCCAGTATAGCCCTGAGCACTTTGGGCCAACAGGACTTCCCAGCCTATATCTGGTCAGTTGAAGTCACCCATTAGTACAACCTCCTCCTTTGTGACTGCCCTCCTCATTTCCTTCCCTAGCACTCTATTCACATCATCTGTCTGGTTTGGTGGCCTGTACACTACCCCTACCCTAATTACCCTCTTTATATCTGTCACAAACTGTACCCCATACTATACCAATTCCTCCTACTCTCCCCATTTTGGGTACTGTCTTCTGTGGTATTTGTGCTGTCTTTTATGTGCAGAGCCACCCCTCCTCTGTCCTGCATCCTGTCTGTCCTACAAATGGTACTCAGGAATAGGTAGATCGCAGTTGTGATATTTTGTCACCCAGGTTTTTCTTATTGCCGGCCCTCAAATTTTGCCTTTGCTGATACTACCTGGAGTTCACCCAGTTTATTTCACCGGCCCCTTGCATTCATACTGCTTGCCTTCCCAGTCTCTACTTTCCACCCTTCATTGGCTTCCTGCTATCTGGAGCTTTGCCATTCTTGGTTAACTCCCTCCCCCAACGTTTTCCTTGTTACATAAGAATATAAGAATGTGTCAGCAGAAGGGGACCGTGTGATCCTTCTAGTCTGCCCAGATTGCCTATCCCCCTGTTTTGGAACCCTTCTCTAGTCCACTTATTAGTGCTATCCTCTGGGGCCCTCTTCTTCTTGCTCTGTACTGCCTTGGATCAATATTTATAATCTTTATCACTCCATACTGCCTTGGATCAATATTGATAATCTCTATCAATTATTTATTTGCAGTTATTGATAATGAATCAATCTTGGATAGGATTTATCAATTCAAGTACGACTGCTGCTTCCTGTAGCTGAGCCTGCCTTGCCTCTATTACTACCTGGGGCTACAGCCCATTCATTGTGTCTACTCCAAGCTTTCTTGTACCAGTGCCCATGTTCATTTCCTCCTATTGCAAAATACTTAAAGCCCTTTCTTCTAGTGCTCATAGCGCTTGACATTCATTTCCATTCTTTATGTTCATAGTACCTGTACATTCTACTTTTTATTACTTGTCAGACTGTGCTGTGTTTATAGCACCCACATGTTGTTTACTTCCCATAGTGTTCCTAGCACTCCTGAGAATTAATATAACTGATTGTGTCTAATGAACTAGTTCAAGTACTTCATCCATTTAGCTGTTTTCAAGCCAGGCCTCCTGTTTTCTGCAGTTGTGCAGCAAAAGGCAATTGCCACAGAAACTGAGGTCGGCCACAGAATTTTGGTCTGGCCACAGAATTTGGGTCTGGCCACAGAAATTACACAGAATCTGCCCCAGTAAGTTTGACAGAGACTGGCCCCACTCCTTTCTGCCCATTACTCTGCCTTCATGTAGCTTTATAAGAACTCAGATTTACCCCTAACCATCTTAGCCCCTCAAACTCTCCCCACTCAACCATAGAAGCAACCTTGAGTCACCCTATATTTTACAATGGTACCCTTTTCTGGTTAACGGTAGCTTGATGATCGTTTTGCCTTTTCCTGTTACTGCTAATGGGTCAGAATGCTTGTTCCTTATCCCAGTAGTGCTTTCTGGAGCCAACACAAAGCTGTACTTGGCACAAATCCAGCATTTGAACCTAGTAGTGGTAATAGAAAGTGGTGGAGGATCATCCTACAGTGCTGGACCAAAACAGTGTGCCAATATAAAAAACAGAGTGACTTGATGAGGCTCTGGGTGGAGTATGTTTTGTGGCTAAGATATGCAGGGTAAGTTTTTCTTCAATGATGTCATGTCAAATAGACTCCTTAAGTGACCACTCACCAATCATATGCTACTGGACTAATAAGCTAGAGAAAGCAGCACCCACAATCATTGAAAGCAGGGTTCTCAAACAGGGCCTACTTAAATCCTTAAAAGCATCACTTGCCCTAGTAGACTGGTCCCCTCTGGACATCATTCAGGATGTGAACCAGGCCTTACAATACTTCATTTAGAAATTCACTGCTGTCTGTCACACCTGTGCACCCATTCACAAAAGGAAACCCATGGTACACGCAATGGGTGGACTTCATGGGGCCTGTTGGAGCAAATGAAGGAAAGGGACAATCTATGGCGCAAAGCCAAAACCACTGGCACTGCCCAGGATTATCAGGTATACTGACCGGGCTGCAAGAAATAAATGTACCTATGATATAAGACTGGCCAAAGCTAAATATCATAGAGAACAATTAGAGAAAACCTGGAGTGACAGTAGGAAGTTCTGGGGTAATATAAAAGACATTTTAGGGAAAGAAGACATGAAACAGCCCTGTCTGCTCAATATCAAAGGAAACATCACCCAAGACTCACTCCTGATCGCAGACTTCTTTAACACAGCATTCACGATCCTGAGCGCTATCCTCCTCTTGGACTATCTCTCAGCACCCAATCACACACTGGGAGCCCCCATCAGAGATAACAGCCATCCACTATTTTACTTCAAGAGTATCTCAATCCAGGAGGCCAAGAAATACGTAAAGAAGGTACTAGGAAAAACCAGGCAAGGAAGTGATACATTAGATATGAATATAATGGCCCTAACCTTGGACGAGGTGCTAGTACCCATCACAAAAATTTTCAATAAATCCCTCACCCTGGCCAAATGCCCCAAACTCTGGAAGCAGGCACTTGTCACCCCAGTTTATAAAAGTGGAGATCAGTCCAGTACAGCAAACTACTGGCCAATCTCCATCCTCTCTCCCCTCTCCAAGGCCTTGGAGAGAATAATCTCAGACCAGCTCACAAACTACCTGCAAAAGTATAACATTTAATGCCCACAGCAGCATGGCTTTCGGAAAAACCATAATACTTCGACCGTCCTAGTTGAATTCTCTGATTACGTCCACCAGGCCCTAGACGGAGGCTGGCTTGCGGGGTCAATTTTTGTTGACCTCACAAAAGCCTTTGACACAGTCAACCACTGCCTGTTGCTACAGCAATTACTGCAGTTAGGCCTCTTTCTGTCTTGGTTGAATGGTTCAAGGACTACCTCGCCTACAGATTGCAAGCCATAAAAATTGGGAAGGCAATATCAGCAACAAGGGAAGTTTCGCTGGGAGTACCCCAAGAATCTATTCTGGGACCCTTACCGTTTAGCCTTTTCCTAAATAGCCTACCAAAAGCCTGTCCCAGTAAAATCATTCTATACACTGACGACATGATCATCCTAAACTGCAACTCCCAACTAGAACAACTCACTAAGGATCTTCAGTCCACATTCACCCATTTGGAGAATTGGCTCAGTGGGCAGAAACGGCTGCTCAAGTATAAAAAAAATAAGACAATGATCTTTGCCAGCCACCAACACAGGAAAAAGAACCCTCTACTTACCATCACAAACAATAGAGCAGAGCTACTAGAACAAGTCCATGTGTTCAAATACCTGGGGGTCTTACTCGATGATACCCTATCATACATGCAACACATTGACCATGTGGTTAAATCGGTCTACACCAGACTTGGGGTAATGTATAGGCACAGAAATTATCTCACACCTGCGGCACTATGACTCTCAGTGACCAGCTCTATGCTACCAGCCATAGATTTATTTATTTGTTTATTTATTTATTTATTTATTTATCTATCTATTTATTTATTTGGAACTCGGAATTACAAACCTTTGAGCTAAGAGCTCATTTAGAAAGGATCCTCGACAACACTTAAGGAGATGCATTTTGTTACAACAGCATAATTACAGCAGACAAATTGACACTGGGGTTGTACTACTAACACAGAGTTTACATAGGAAGAGGTAGCAAATACATTTATGGTTTACACAAGTCAAGACATGAATGTAGCAACTGGTAGCATTGCCAATTTCTCAGTGGAGGTACACAATGTACAGCCATCTGAGAGAAGTTAAGCGCGCAGAGAGACAAGTTGGGATTTGGCAAGTGCAGATAGGTGGGGGGTATGAGTGGGGAGGAAGAGGTCATAAAAATGGGCTAGAGGTAGTGTGGGTGTACTAGACAGAAGGCAGGTGGAGGGGAGGAGTTGGAGGGGCAGAGAAAGTGTTCAGGAGGACTGGGCAGGAGGTAGTGTGGGCGAACTGGACAGAGGGCAGGTGGAGGGGGAGGTAGTGAGGGGGTAATGGGCAAAGAACAATTGGGGGAGTTAGTAGGGGAGAAGGGGGTGGGGGAGGGGGAGTAGGTGCAACCCAGCCAGAGCAAATGGGCAGTTGAGTGGTGGGCTTGATGCTGGGATTACGTTTGACACAGGCAGCCGACTGGAGGAGAGATGGACTTATGGAGTTTGGATTTGAAGTGCCCTAGGCGTTGAAGGATGGTGATTGTGTTTGGAAGCTCGTTTAGCCAGGTGGGAGCCCCTACCATGAAGGCACGCCTCCCCAGGGCTGATCTCCTGAAGGGAACAGCTAAGGCATGCCTGGAGATGCTTCTTGTGGAATACTCACCTGGGGCAGGTCTGAATAACTCCTGCAGGGAGACAGGTACCAGTCCCTGTAGGGCCTTCTTTCCTAGTAAGTAGGTCCGGAGCTTTATTCTATCCTGAAAGGGGAGCATTGTTGTCCTTATGTAGAGCTCACAGGTGTGTGTGATGCAATCTGCATCCAGGACAAATCTGCATGGTTTATTGAGGGTAAGGTGGACTTTGTGTAGGCTAGTGTCCATGGCAGCACCATAAACCACGTTTCCATAGTCCAGGATTGTGCCATTGACCACCTGGAGCCTGGCTTCAGGGGTGAGGCAGAAACAGAGTCTGTAGAGTGTCCCCAACTTCCTATTTACAGCCTTAATGATATTACTTAAGTGTTCGTCGAAAGAGAGAGACTCATCGATTGTGACCCCCAGGTACCAGAAAAAGTGAACCTGTTCGAGGGTTGAGTCCTTATTGAGTGGTATTTTAAATGGTGTGGTGGATTTCCTCTTCTGGAAACTGGTAAAGAGCATTGTCTTAGTCTTTTTGCTATTGCATACTAGGATGCTGGTGTTAAACCATTCCTGCAGTAGGTCGAAGTTGCACTGTAGGTTCCTGGTCAGCATGTCTTGGCAGGAGCCTCTAAGGAATAGTACCATGTCATCTACATAGAGCAGGACTTTGGCAGAGGGGCATGCAGCTGGGAAGTAGTTTATGAAGAGGCTAAACAGGAGGGGGCCCTGTATAGACCCTTGCGGGACCTTGACTGTGACTTTCCTGGCCTCTGAGATGGTACCATTAATCTTTACCTTCTGTGAGTACTCCGACAAGTAACTGGAGAACCACCCAACCATGTCCAAGGACAACCCAATGCAGGTTAACCTGTGGAGCAGCAGCTTGGGATCCAGAAGATCAAATGCCTTGGATAGGTCGATATGGATTGCTCCAGCTAGTTGTCCCTGGTCTAGTGCCTTGTGGAGATAGCCTGTGAATTCAGTGAGGGCCGTGATGGTACTGTGCAACTTGCGGAACCCATGTTGTTGTGGGCTGAGGAAGTTGTATTTGTGTAGGTGGGCAGAGAGCTGGTCTGCAATTATTTTTTCCAGCACTTGGGAAGAGGCAACAGGATGGAGATGGGCCTGTAATTGGACACAAGAGAACGATTCCTTCCTTTTAGAACTGAAGTGACCAGGGCAGGTTTCCAGTTACATGGGAAGGCTGACATCCGAAGTGACATATTAAGAAGCTTAGTGATAGGTACAACCACTTCAGGGAGGGTGATTGAAATAGGTTTCATATCAATCCCGTCCCCACCCATCCTTGTTTTACCCAGCACTCTTGCAAGATCTTTAGCAGTCTCCTTGGTGGTCACCTGCTGAACGTAGAATTTTGGGATGGGGTTAGGAAGGGGGGGGTGTTCACAGCTCAGTGTTTTGTCCTTCTGAGCAGTTGTTTTAGGTGGTATGACTGCACTGTAGCCAATAAATGCCTCATCGAAAATATTGGCTGTGGTAACTTTGTCAACTATGACTTTGTCACTGTGGTGGAGCATGGTTGGCGCGGGGACCTGTCGCAAGTTCCTATGAGGTCCTTGATGGGCTAGTAGTGAGTGATGTAGAGTGTAGCATCATACACAGCTCTCAAAAGAGTATGCACCACCCTCAGTAAAGCATGCAGACTGGCCCTGGGGGCAGACAAGCTCACGCATACTTGCAAACTCTTTGAGCAAGTTAAATGGCTCAACCTGAATGCAAGAACTAAATTCAAGTACTGCCTACTGGTTAAATAAGCACGGCTAGGTCTTTCCCCTCCATGTATCCTCCAGATCTTTAATCCAGCTCATTCACAGCATTTTACTAGAGACAATGTTCGTGGTTTTCTCAGTGTCCCTTTCAGGAGAACATCAATAGGATAAAGACCATTTGCCTATAGGGCCTCACTTTGGATGAATGAGCTCCATGCCTCTGTAACTAACGCCATAACTCTACCTGCCTTCAGACATAAGCGGAGGCAGTACCTAGCAAATGACAGCACTTGTGAGTGCCACACAGGATCCTAACATCACCTTGGTGCCACCCTCTCCTCACTCATCAGTATTTGCAAAGGCCTACCCTATTTGACTACTTAACTCTAGAAATTTACTCTCCCCAACCGTGCACTTTATATTCTACAATTTGAGGGTCCTTCTCTTGGCCTGCTATCTTAACTACTGGCTAGTCCAGTCCTCCTAACCCTTTTGCTAGATAACCCCCCCACCTTCTCCCCTCCCTGTTCCAACCCCACACTACCCTCCCTATTTCATCCTAAACTATTTCTCTTCTCATGCCACCACTCTCTTCTAACCTTCTTCCTACCTCCATTCCCTACACAACCTTCTCAGGTAACTCCAGCTGTAGCAACATATGTGACAAAGCTGTTTCCCAGCTGCTCCTGATGCATTATAGTGTCTCAGTCATTTACATACTAACATACTAAAAAGCCAGCAGAATAGGCCAAATGGTCTGTCTTGTCTGCTCGAAAGCCAGCAATCTAATGGCTGCTCACCTTTACACCATTCTCTGTGATGTTTTTGCCTTGTAATTCTGAATTGTTTAACTGTGTGTGGTAACTTGATCTTACTTGCTACTTGTACTCTTAACTTTGTCTAAATGTATTGCACTTTTGTCCATGCTCTGTGTTTGATGTGAAACCTTTGTAAACCAGCTTTTAGCTCAAAGGTACTTTCTGAATAATCAATAAATAAAAAAAATAAAAAGAGTTAATTGACTGGGTGATCAAGGGGCTAGATCAGGGTGGAGAGGTCGACATAGCCTACTTAGATTTCAGTAAGGCTTCTGACACCATTCCATATAGAAGACTTGTGCACCCAGGTCGCTCCTGTAAAAAAGCTTTCAGCTTAGTGTGCTATACCTGGTTAAACAACTAAATAAAAAAAAAAAAAAGACTAGTAAACAAACTGGCTAGCTTAGGAGAGGGTCCAAAGGTGGGAAACTGGGTAAGAAATAGGTTAAGTGATAGGTGGCAGAGGGTGGTGGTAAATGGAGTCCACTACAGCAAGGGAGGGTGACCATCATGGTGCTTCAGGGATTATTGCTGGGACCAGTGCTCTTTAATGTATTTTTAAGTGACATTGCAGAGAAGGTGGAAGAGAAGGTCTGCCTCTATGTGGAAGACATGAAACTCTGCAATAGGATGGACACTCCAGAGGGAGTGAAAAGGATGAGTAGCGACCTGCAAAACTTGAGGAGTGGTCAAGGGTATGGTAGCTAGATTTCAATGCAAAAAGTGCAAAATAATGCACTAGGGCAGAGAAACCAAGGCATGTAGTACAAAATGGGGGTGTGGCACTGATGACCACCAAGCAGGAAATAGCCCTGGAGGTGATCATATCAAATTACCTAAAGTTGGACAGGTGGTGCACAAGGCAGTTGGATGGGCAAGTGAGATGCTGGGGTGCAATGGGATGGGTATCATCAGCAAAAAAAGAGGGAGGTGGTGTTGCCACTGTATAGATCATTGGTAAGACCCCACCTAGACTACCATGTCCAGTTCTGGAGATCATATCTGAAATAACATAGACAGAGAAGAAGTGGTCCAGAGGAGGACAACTAAAATGGTGCAGGGTCTGCATCAAAAGCCCTACGAGGAGAGATTAAAGGACCTAGATATGGACACCCAGGAAAGGGGGATATGATAGAGACATATAAATACCTCATGGGGTAAACCAGGTACAGAAGGGAAGTATTTTCCAGAAAAAAAAGGTGCTTGAGGACAAGTGGGAATGATAGGAAGCTGGGGGGGGGGATAGATTCAGGAGAGATGTGTGAGGAAGTACTTCTTCACTGAAAGAGTGGTGGATTCCTGGAATTTCTTCCAGCAGAAGTGGTGGGGGCAAAAACAGTGGGTGGGGTTCAGTAATGCATGACATAGGCATAAGGGAGTCTTAAGGAAAGGGTAGGGGGTGAATGGGCTGGAGATAAAGTAGGTTCTGCTGGGAAAATTGGACAAATTAGGTGGGCTAAGCGGTCGCTATCTGCCAGCAAATTCCATGTTTCTATGACAAAGGGGCAGAGTAATGTCTCAGATGAGACCTTACAGTACTTTTAAGGGAGGAAGAGGCAGATGATCATTGTAGTGTTTGACTAGATAATGCCAAAAGTTTAAAATTACAAGACCAATCAGTGGGACTCTCAAGGCTATTTAGGAATGTGGGGGGCTGAGATGGGCAGAGGTGAGTTTTATCTGTTTTAAAACCATCAGAGGTAAAGTACTTGCTGGGGCAGAGGGCAATTAGCAATTCTTTTGGGGTTAAGCACAAGAGGTGGCTATGCATGAGGCTGGGAGGTTGCCAACGTGATGGATTAGCTCTAGTGCCTTGGGAAGAAAAGTGTGATTTATAGAAAAACAAAATTTGGGGGGTATGAAGTGAGTGAGAGACTACTTGACAGACTAAAGAAATTAAAAAGATGAAGCCAAGGTAAGCAAGGGTTAGGATTGCCGGTGTCACCTTGGAAGAAAAGCCAGTCCTTTCAGGGGTCCCACAGGGGTCCATCCTGGGGCCACTACTCTTCAGCCCCTTCCTCAATGACCTTCCCAGTGTCTGCCACCAGAAATTACTGTGCTACGCCGATGACGCAGTCATGTTCACCAACTACCAAAATGCAGAGTTCCTCGAGAAACAATTACAGCTTGAATTCATGTGCATCGAAGAGTGGTTTAAGTCACACAAACTGGTCATGAACTACAGCAAAACAAAGGTTATGAGCTTCTACAATGCTAGGAGCAAGTACAAATCCCATGACCTCACCATCCTAAATCAAACAGGGACCTTACTTGAACACATTCCTGATTTTAAATGGCTAGGTGTCACATTGGACAGCTCACTCTCCTACCATCGGCACATGGATTCTGTCGCCAAAGCCACCAACATCTGTATAGGCCTGCTCTACAGGCACAAACACTGCATGACTTCTGACACTCTCCAGTTGTCTATCAACAGCTCTGTCATCTCCATCATCGATTATGGGCTAGCAATTTATGGCTCTGCCTCTGCCCTCCGCAGAATTACAGTTGCATTCACCAAAGCATGCAGGCTGCTAACTGGGGCTGATCGACTTACACACACACTTGTGACCTGTAGACTCAGGCAGGATGGCTTCCTCTCATCAGCTGGATACAGTATCAAACCTGCCTCTTAGCCAAAAAAGTCCTCCTCGGGGTCATGCCCCCAGGTATTGAAAAGCTCCTCATTGACCACTACAGCACCCAGCAAACTAGACGTTCACAACAACTAACCTTCTTTGTCCCCAGATGCCAGACTACCATGGGCCAGAGGGCCTTTGCTCACAGAGCACCACAGTGGTGCAATACTCTCAACAAAGAAACTGTTACTGCTGCTGCACTTGGCCCTTTTAAGAGACAACTCCAACTTCTTCTCATTTCAACTAGTCATTGTGACTGCCTCACCTAATCAGGGGCCCATTGCTCACTGCCCTCCACTTCAGTCTTGACAGCTGCGTCTCCCTGCCTTGCCCCCTTCTACCTGCCTACCCCCTTGCCCCCTCTCCCTTTCCTCCCCCCTGGGCATTTTCTGACTTTTATCCCTCCCTCCCTCCCTTTAGAGTCTTACCTCACCCTCTACCCTCCGACAATGGCTTTCCTTCCTGCATACCCCCACCTGCAGCACTTATTTCTAAGATTGACCTTGGCTGGTATGTCATGCTACCTAACATTTGGCACATTTTGAATTACTGGAATTTCCTAAGCCTCAGTCTCTTACTTCTCTTATTGTGTAACTATGTATTATTATGTTGACCTTTGTATGTATGCATACCCCCATTCCTTCAACGTGGAACCTTTGTAAATGAGCAGTTCCTGCTCAAAGGTATTTGTAATCCTAGATTTCAATAAAATAAAATAAAATAAAAAAGTGACTACCAAAGCTAAAAATTACGAAGCATATGGAAACTAAATAAGAGACTAGAGAAACAAACAGAGAAATAGAGAAAAAAAAATGACAATGACGATACATTTTTAAATGTTTACATATTGCTTTGGGACAGTATTTATACTGGTGTATGGGCAAGACAGGTTTTAAAGCGTTCTTGACACAGTTGAGACAACTTTGCAAAAAATGTTACATTTAGACATAACTGTAGCTTATATTTTGTGTTTTATTATGTAATCCTCACCCTTATTTCCTTATTCTAGGGGTATTTGCATCAATACAGCATATCTTCTCTTTGAGCTGTGGCTGCCTGCCTACACCTGACATCATAATTTTGTTTATGACATCAAAAAATGTTGCTGTGGAGATAATTATGATGTCATAAACAGGAGATTGTGATGTCATGTGTAGAGAAGCAGGCAGAGTAGACAGAGTCCAGGAAACAGGGATCTTGTTTTCATGCAACTGTTTTCAGTAATAAAGAAAATGGGTAATTAATTACTGAAAATATATGAAGTATTAAAGAAAATGGGATGGAGCTGAATATAAATCTTACTTTTTTCAAAGTTTTGCTAATGCTTTCAGTGGCTCTTTAAGCTCACTGCATCTCAACTAAAAATATTCCTGAGGGACAAGCTGACTTACCCAAACAGCATCAATGCAGCTTTAAAGTTTTTTTTAAAGCATACATAGCTGGACCTTTCAATAGAGCAGCCAAAGTAATTGAATAATTATTTAAATAAACTAGTCAAATTTTGGATCTGTGTAACTGACAGCCCTCTCTTTTACGCTTCCTTAGTCTGACGGCCAGCTCCAGCGTATCAAAGTTCTGTGATGAAATTGTATGGCAAGCATTGCAAATACCACCCCTCTTTCCTTCCTGGGGTGGGGCTATGATGGGTGAGGGTGGGCTACACTGTATTTTAAAAACTGGGAACATGCAAAGCTGTTGATGGGGGGAAGGATCATGTAAGGGAGAGGAGAATACATTTTTTGTTGTCATTAGGTTCGAGGTGGGGGTAGGTTGCAGATAGCATTACTACCATAGAAGGGGAGGTGGAGGAGAAAGAGAGCACTGCTGCCATTATGTGAATTGGAGGAGGAGAGAGCATTGCTGCCATCAAGTGGGTGGGGGATGGGGAGAAGAAAGATTTTTTTTTTTTTTATGAAGTTGGCGGGAGGGGAAGAAGAGAGCAGAGAGCATTTCAGCTTTCTGGTCTTGGAGGGAGGAGAGAGCTTTTCTTCCATTATTTCCTCTGGGGAAGAGGGGCTTTGCCTGACATAGACACATAGGGCCCGATTCCAAGACAGGTTATGCATGTCACAAGGTGACTTGCACCAAACCCAATGGTGCAAGTCACACCTTGTGACGTGCGTTATGCCTCCCGTGATTCCAAAAGGCAGCCAGCAACATGGTGTAGGCTGCCTGTGCTAAAGGTGGGCTACACCACTGGCTATGGTAGAAACCCCATGCAACATGCAACATAGCACAAGGGGGTTTCTGGCATTGGTTATGGCCGTATTCCAAGTAGCTGGCTGACAGAATGGCAAGTTGCTATTCCAAGAGGAACCCCGGCAGACAATTGTCTAAGTATGGTTAGACCAGCTATTAGCTGGTCTGACTGCCCCCTACGTCCACCGGGGTCACACCTCAATGCCTGACATCCCTACAGCTGACCCCTCCCGGGGTCCCTCATAGGTCCCAACCCCACATCCATTGGCAGGGCTGCCATCCATGCACAGCTGGTACCTCCATGCCCCATCCCTGAGCAGTGCCCTGCAGGGCTATACATAACTCCCACCTGTCAAGCACCCCAAGGCCGTCTGGTGGCCCCCACCCCCTCCACAGCCCTGTGGGGCGCTGACGTGGTGTCCTGGTGTGGGGCTTTGGGGGGGCATGCCATGCATGGCTTGCACCCTGTGGGTGGGCATCATTGCAGCTTGTGGCAACCAGGTCAGGTGCGCCCTTCCCTTGGTGCAACCCTGGAGCTGCTGCAAGTCACAGGGCATAGGTGCTGGGGACCCTGCCTGTTCTGGAGTCTGGCGCAGGGTCCCCAGTGTAGCAGCATATGTCACAACTTGCATCTACCTGTGAGTTGCACCATACATCCTGGAACTGGACTCATAGACACTGAAGCTACAGAGACAAAAGAAAAATGTGAAAAATTAAAAAAAGCTAGCTAAGCCACCATGATAGACTAGTGTGATTCTGGGATCACTTGGCCTGTTCTAGGACAGCCCATGCTCAGGGGGTGCTGCAGATGTCACGGTTTTCAAGCTAGGGCAGGGAGGTGCACATGAAAGAAAATGAAGAAAAGATAAAGCCAATGTATGGAAGATGACAAACAAGCTAAAGATTTATTCAAAATGGGAAAACCAAACAAGGAAAGAGTGAAACAGACAACCTGAAATAATTGCAGTGACACTGCAGATGCATAATGTTTTATGTTTTTTATGTATGGCAGTTTTTGGGATTGCAGTATGGGGAGACGATGTGTCTCTTCAAAGCCCACCAGCCCCAGCTGTGATGTATGGAGCTCCTGATAGGTGGTCATAGAGGAGGGGATCCTTGGGTGTTCCATGGCTAGGCTACTTCAGGCTCCCTATTGGGGAACTACCATTCAGTTGTGTGTTTGCTGTCAGCTGGTTGGTGGGGTCCATGTCAGTAGCTATTGATGTTGCATACAATTATACTAAGCCTTCAATAAATTTGGACAAATACAGAAAGCCAGACCAGCTGCCGAAAAGCACAAAACTGTATATTTAAGGAAAATCATGGAACATTTTTATGTGGAAGGAGCTATGAATCCTCATCACAGGCCATCCTTGCTGGGTCCCCCAAAAGTGTACTGCTGGATCTGTATTATTTATTTATTAATGTGCCACTGAACTTTAAACCTTGCCACAGAACTTGACCTAGCAGTTCCAAAGAAGTTCAGAGCCTCTGCCACAGAATTATGTCTACAGTGCTGCAAAGAACAAGGGACCTTGCTTATAAGCTTTCATCTATAACCCGCAGAGCATTGACATGCTTGTCACACTTGATATTAAAGAGCCACAGATGCCTCAAGAAGAACTTTGAAGAGCATAATATTTGAACACAAAGCAACTTATATTTCTCATTAGCTCTGTATTTCGTACCTCCATTATTTATTACTGAGATCAGATGCATGAAAACAGATGAGTTGTTAACTGAGGGTTCATCAGCTATTGCTTCTTCCTAATCTGATGTCATAATATTGTGCTTGTGACATCACAGTTATTCCCACAGCAACAGACTGTGATGTCATAACAAAGCTTTACGATGTCAAGTAGGGAGCAAGTTAAAGAGGCAGATGAGCTCTAAGAGCTAAAGATCCCATTGTCTTAGGAATTTCTTCAGTAACAAGTAATGAGGATAACTCTATAGAAGATATGTGAAATGCAAGCTGAATTGTGTCCTATTATTATGTTTTCCAAAGTTTTTTCAAAGGCGTCAGCTGCTCTTTAACCACCCTGCGCTAGCGTGGAGTAGCACTTCAGCAACTGACTAGCAATGCTTATATCACTTTACTCATCTCCTTGATGTGAACTACTCATGCAGTACTCTCATCTCAACCAGTGATTCTCTGTGATGATAGCACCTACTAGATAATGTCACTGCTGTCCACCTAACCAGTATTCACGTTTGTCCCTGTACTGTATACTGCACTGCATTCCTGGCTACTTATCAAGCTCAGAAGCACCAGTAAATATTTTACTAGCCAACAGTGCCATTGCACTCATTTTATTCCCTCTTACTCATAACACATGGCTCATTCTTCTTGTCTTCATGGAAGCTCCTTTTCCTCTGCTCTAGAACCTTCCTCTGAAAGTTGTTACAATTTCAAGACCATGTCTAATGTAATTTCTGGGACCCCCCAGTTACTAGAAAGAGCCCCTGTGTACTCTACAGAATGGTTCTCCGGGACATCCAGTTGGCAGTTATGCCCTGGTGGGGGTGTGGGGGGGGTAACAGTTGGAAGGTAGGTTAAAAGGGTAGTCAGATTTTGGTGCTGGGAGAGAAAAATGGTGAATAAGAGAGCATTCAGAACTCTTAAGAGACATATAGACACATAGGAACATGGAATTTGTCAGCAGAAAAGGCCCACATGTCTCACCCAGTCTGCCCAGATGGTCCCTGCCTAGTCTGTCTAGGCATACCCTAAATGGTCTTGGGTGACCCTCCCTCCTGCCTATTTAGTAATATTCCCCTATATCTATCCCATGAACGCTTGAAGCCCCTTAGTCCCCTGCTGTTTATGCCACCACCACTTCCACTGGCAGTCTGTTCCAGGTGTCTATAACTCTTTCAGTGAAGCAATACTTCCTCACATTCCTCTTAACCTCCCCCCGCTTCATCACATGATTTCTGGTCCTCCTGGTGCTCTTTCTCATTTGAAAGAAACACCTCAACTGCATCCTGTTTACCCCTGTGAGGTACTTGTAGGTCTCTATAATGTCCCCTCTTTCTCTCCTTTCTTCCAGGTTGAACATAATGAAATCCCTCATCTTCTCATAGGGTTTTTAGTGCAACCCCTGCACCATTTTAGTTGCCCTCCTCAGGACTGCCTCCTCCTGTCTATGTCTCTTCTGAGGTGATGCCTCTAGAATGGGACACACTACTCCAGATGGGGTCTCCCCAGTGAGCAATGCAATGGCAACACCACCCCTCTCCTCCTGGAGATACCTCTTCCTATAAATCCCAGCATCCCACTGACCCTATCCACTGCTTTGCCACACTTTCCTGCCACATTGAAGCAATCAGATATGATAACCACAAGGTCCCTTTCTTGCACAGTGACTGTTGGTATCTTCCCCACATCCTATACTTCGCTCCTGGGTTCCTGTGCCCTAGATGCACGATTTTCACTTTTTGGCATTGAACCCCAACTGCCATGCTCTTAACCACCCCTCAAGTTTCCGAAGATCCCTACACATTTTTTCCACCCCCTGAATGTTCCTCCTATTACAGATTTTGGTGTTCTCTGCAAAAAGGCATACCTTCCCTTCCAGTTCTTCTGCAGTGTTGCTTATAAAGACATTAAAGAGGACCTGTTCTAGTACTGAGCCCTGCAGCACCCCACTGGTCACTCTCCCTATGTTTAGATTGAGTACAGTTAACCACCACCCTCTCTCTCCTGTACGTTAACCAGTTTCTAACCCAGTCCACCATCCCTAGGCTCATCCATTTCTTTATCAGTCTCCTGTGCAGCACTGCATCGAACACCTTGCTGAAGTCCAGATAGGCCATGTCCTCTGCCCTCCCTTGAACTACGTTTGGATTGATGCCCTGTGATGCCCAGCCTAAATCCAGAACTGTTTTCCAAACTTTTGCTGAGTACTGAACAACCACAACCACAACCAGCTGAGGTGGCAGAGGCTGTCAGCATTTTGTTGCCCCCTCCAGTGGGGTACTTTGGAATGAAGGATATAGAACTTTGAGGTTGACTCCTGGGAGCTGAACAAAGGAAGGGACAAATTGTGTTCAGAATGTTGTCATCCAGTAGTATCAGTAGTAGTAGTAAACACCTTTATTTTTATACTGGATATATCGATTAGGGCTAGAAGCCCTGTTTACAAAGTTGTCCTGTTACAGTAGCATTGCTGCAAATATCTTATAAGAGGTACAGAGTTAGAATTTACATAAGTCTAAGCAAGATCTGTATAGTACATTAAGGTAGCATAATACATTGTAGTATATATTCACTTATGAGTACATAATTACTGTACATATTTTATGGAAAACTATATATGCTTCAATTTAAAAGCAGTTGCATGTTTCAGACAGTTCCTTGTTTATCGCACTTTTGAAAAGCACCCAGTTTGGGGATTTTCCTAATGTCTGGGGGAATGAGTTCCATAGCCTAGTCAGACAATACTTGGAGGTCATCTTTTCATAGCTGGTTTGAATTTTTGGGACATCAAGACCTCTGTTTTTGATTTCTCTGAAGTTTTATCTGTGGGTCTACAGTTTTGGGTCCTGGTTTGTTGAGCATCAAGATTTCTCTTTGAAAGATTTGAAAGTCATAATCACTGATTGTTTTTGTCTCCATAGATTTAATGAAACCCAGTTTAGATTTCTGAGCATCATGCAATGGTGGATGTCATAGGGACATACAGTAGTAAGACAAAATGAGTAAGCTTATTGTAGGCCACTTCTAGCTTGTCCAGCAAGAGAGTGCTTGAGTGTTGGTCAACTGAGCTCCCATATTCCACTATTGGGGTAATCATTTCCTGTGCAGCTTTTGCCCTGGCATTCTTTGGGTAGAAAAGGCACTGCATCTCAATGCCCCTGTTCTTGAGTTCACGTTTTAACTATGTTGTGTATGTGAATGTTAAATTGAAGAGAACTGCGAATCACCACCCCTGGGTATTTGTATTCATTAGTGTCTGTCAGTTTAGAGCTGTTTATGACTTTAATGTCCTATAAATTGTTTTCACCTGTTTTACTTTTATTTCTGAAGCACATTACTTGAATCTTTTTTTGAGCTGAACACCATGTTGGACTGTTTGCATGCTTTATGCAGTGAATTGAAGTCTTTTTGGAGTCTTGATACCATTTCTGTATTTTTTTTGCTCTGTAGATGAGTACGGTTTTGCCTACATAAAGTTTTATGTCTGAGTATGCAACAGGATTGGGAAGGTTGTTTACATATAAAAGGAATAACATGAAGTCTAGGATGGGTCCTTGTGGGACCCCTCTGTGGAGGGTGCCCACCTCAGACAGAATGCCCTGAACAACCATGTGCTAAGACCTTCCAGTTAGATATGAGATAAACCAACCTAATGCTTCCCCTGAGATCCTTTCTTGGGCCATTTTTTTCCATTAGGATTTTGTGATCTACATTGTCAAATGCTTTTGAGCAGTCGACAAACACATGCTCATGGAGTCTCCCATGTCCAGTCCACCAGCTACAACATCCACAAACTCCTTGAGTGCTGTGCACTTGGACTTCCCAACCCTGAACCCCAACTGATGAGTCTGCAGTCTATACTTTTCCAAGAAGTCATATAGCTGGTTACACATCAGTCTTTTGAATAGTTGTTAATTTCTTTATGGACATCTCTCCTCTTGAAGATTCTGAAATTACATTTTTGGTCATTGCTGATTTTGAGTCTTTGGTCTCTGTGTCAGGTTTGCACTGTTCCTATGTCTATAGTAGGGACTGAGAGTTGGATGTCCTGCAGTGTGCAGAAATATTTATTTAGGGTATTTACAGTATTTTGGGGGGCAGTTTTCTTCAGTATCCCATTGTAACAGCAAGTAAAAAATGGTGAGATGACAGTACGGTGACAAAACACAGCGCCGCTGCAAAGGGTGACTGTGAAAAGACAGTTGTAGTGGAAAACACTGACCTACAGATTTTCCCCTCCCCAAGTTCTGTCTGTCCAAGAGTTTGTTATATTTAGTTTTGGGGTTTAGGGGGGTGAGGCCCCCTGCAAGGGGGGGTGGTGTTGTCTGCGATCACTGTCTTTTCACAGTCACCCTTTGCAGTGGCACTATGTTTCATTGTTGTAGTGTTGTCTCGCCATTTTTCAGTCACTGTGACCATGTGGAACCATTTTCTTCCACTGCTGTTGACAAAACTGAAGAGGATTTTAGGGCTCCTGATCCTTCAAAGCTCTTAATTAGATTCCAGTAAGATGAGGGGTCCATTGTGAAATTTATTTTATCTTTGTAGTACTGTTTTTTGGCTTTTTTTAATTTGACTTTTTCAATTATTCCTTAATTTCTTAAATACCTTCCAGTTCCTGGATTTTAGTGTTCTCCATGCTTTCTGACAATTTCTGTCTTTGACTCTGATTAGTTTCTTTATGTTTTCTGACATCCACGGCAGGCAACATTTTCTATCTAGTTTTGAATTAAAAGGAGCATGTTAAATGCAAACAGAGAGAAAGGAACATATAAAATTGACAGTAGCTGTGTTCACTTCAGGAATCAGGTCTAGTCAGATCCATCTTTCTTTTTGTATACTGTACTGCTGTTAAAGTTGGTGAGGATGAAGCTTTTAAAACATCTGTTCAGGCAAAACTCAATGTCTGCTACTATTTCTGTGTTCCACATAAAAGTGCATTCAAGGGGATTATGGTCTCAGCACCTGGTAATTGTCTACAATAATTTTTTTATGATGTAAATAGTAGGTCCAGGATATTGCCAGTAGTCTGGTATGATCCTTTCCTCATTGGTGTGGTGATGATTTATTCAGGCCCATGGAGGAGAAGCTTGTCACTAGTTTGTTCATCCCTGGGTCTTCACCAGGCTGCATTATTTATTTTTTATTTCATTTTATTGAAATCTAGGATTACAAATACCTTTGAGCAGGAACTGCTCATTTACAAAGGTTCCACATCGAAGGAATGGGGGGTATACATACATACAAAGGTTGACATAATAATACATAGTTACACAATAAAAAGAAGCAAGAGACTGAGGCTTAGGAAATTCCAGTAATTCAAAATGTGCCAAATGTTAGGTAGCATGACATACCAGCCAAGGGCAATCTTAGAAATAAGTGCTGCAGGTGAGAGGAGGGGGTATGCAGGCAGGCAGGCCATTGTCAGAGGGTAGATGGTGAGGGGTAAGAGCTCTAAAGGGAGGGAGGGAGGGATAAAAGTCAGGAAATGCCCAGGGGGGGAAAGGAGAGGGGGCAAGGGGGTGGGCAGGTGAGGCAGGTAGAAGGGGGGCGAGGTGGGGAGAGGTAGCTGTCAAGACTGAAGTGGAGGACAGTGAGCGGTGGGCCCCTGATTAGGTGAGGCAGTCACAATGACTAGTTGAAATGAGATGAAGTCAGCGTTGCCTCTTAAAAGGACCAAGAGTAGCAGCAGTAACAGTTTCTTTGTTGAGAATATTGTACCACTGTGGCACTCTGTGTGCAAAGGCTCTCTGACCTATGGTAGTCCAGCATCTGGGGACAAGGAAGGTTAGTTGTTGTGAACTTCTAGTGCGCTGGGTGCTGTGGTGGTCAATGAGGAGCTTTCAATGCCCAGGGCATGACCCTGAGGAGGACTTTTTTGGCTAAGAGGCAGGTTTGATACTGTATCCGGCTGATGAGAGAAAGCCATCCTGCCTGAGTGTACAGGTCACAAGTGTGTGTAAGTCGGTCAGCCCCAGTTAGCAGCCTGCATGCTTTGGTGAGTGCAACTGTAATTCTGCGGAGGGCAGAGGTGGAGGCAGAGCCATATATTGCTGGCCTGTAATCGATGAGGGAGGTGACAGAGCTGCTGCTAGCCAACTGGAGAGTGTCAGGAGTCATGCAGTGTTTGCGCCTGTAGAGCAGGCCTATATGGATGTTGGTGGCTTTAGCAACATAATCTATGTGCCCGATGGTAGGAGAGTGAGCTGTCCAAAGTGACACCTAGGTATTTAAAATCAGGAATGTGTTCAAGTGAGGTCCCTGTTTGGTTTAGGATGGTGAGGTCACGGGATTTGTACTTACTCCTGGTGTTGTAGAAGGTCATAACCTCTGTTTTGCAGTAGTTCATGACCAGTTTGTGTGACTTGAACCATTCTTCGATGTGCATGAATTCAAGCTGTAATTGTTTCTCGAGGAGCTCTGCATTTTGGTGGTTGGTGAACATGACTGCATTGTTGGCGTAGGGCAGTAATTTCTGGTGGCAGACACTGGGAAGGACATTGAGGAAGAGACTGAAGAGTAGTGGCCCCAGGATGGATCCCTGAAAGGACTGGCTTTTCTTACGAGGTGACACTGGCAATCCTAACCCACTGGACCCTCTTCCCCAAGGTAGATTGAAAACCAGAGCAGCGCTTCATTGGAGAGCCCAATGTTTGATAATTGCTTGAGTAGGAGTGGGTGGTTCACAGTATCAAAGGCTTTTGTAAGGTCAGTGAATACTGCCCTTACACAGTTTCCTTGATCGAGCATGGTATGGATGAAGCCCGTGAATTATAATAGTGCAGTGGTACTGTGCCCTTTTCAGAAACCATGTTGCTCAGGACACTGGATGTTGTATTTTTCCTGGTACTCGACTAGCTGGTCTGAGGCAATGCACTCCAGGGCCTTAGACAATGGAGGGAGGATGGAGATAGGTCTGTAGCTGGAGTGCAGTGATTTATCTCCACTTTTGTGTACCAGTGTGATGGTTACCTGTTTCCAGCGAGATGGGGACTGGGACATCCTTAGTGATAGGTTGAGGATCTTTGTCAGGGGTTCAATGACTTCTTCAAGGACAAGTGCTAACAACTTCAGGTCAGGGGAGTCACCACTGTAGCCTGCGTTGTGAATGGCCTTCTGAATATAGGTTCTGGCTTCATGCACTGGGATCTCCTTGAAGTAGAATTGTGGGGCAGGTTGTAGGAGAGGAGCAGTGGCAGGAGGGTTACTACCAGAGAGGGCATTGAAGAAATTAAAAGGGAGGACACTATCCAATTTGGAGAATGCATTGTTAAAGGTGTTGGTGATTGTGTACAGGTCAGATGTTGGTGTTCCATTTATGTTGAGTATGGTGAGTGTTGACTTAGGATCCTTGCCTGTAAGGTCTTTCAAGTTACTCCATATTTTTTTTCCATCACCCCAGGAGTTGGAGAGAACTTCCTTGAAGTATTTGCTTTTGGCGCTCCTAACTGCCCATGTGCACTCATTTCTGGCAGCTTTATATTTATGAATATCCCCAGGTTTGGATGTTGCACTGGCACAGTGCCAGAGATGGTCCCTATGTTTGAGTAAAGTGATTAGACTGGGGGTTAACCAAGGGTTAGCTCTGCCCCTGACCTTCAGCTTTTTGAGATGTGCAAAGATATTGCAGGCCGCAGTGAAGTGGCTGATGAAAAGGTCTAAGGCTTGGTTTACATCAATGGTGGAGTCGATTGGTGTCCAGTCCAGGTGGCTTAGGTGTGTCTTTAGTAGCTTAAGGTACCCCTGCTTTAACACTCTGGTGTGGATTATTTTAGGAGGGGGCTTAATGAATTTGTTTGTCCAGGTACATGTGACCGTTGAGTGGTCACTGATCCCATCAGGGAGCACTGAGAGTTTTGAGATTCTTTCAGGGTGATTAGTAAGGATCCAGTCCAGAAGTGTGTGTGACTCTGTCCTATAGTTGCATCTGGTGGGGGTGGTAACAAGCTGGGTGAGGTTCTGTGCCATGACAGCATCCTTGCATTAAAGTCACTCATTGGCAGAATTTCTTTACCTCTGTCTTGGTTAGTAATTAATTGGGCTAGTTTGTCAAAGTTTGATGCATTGGTTTTGGCAGTGAGCAGTCCACCCCTATACATATATCTTGTAGTGACAGAAAAACCAGGACCATTTCTATGCTATCGACATTTTCTTAATACTTTAGCTTCTGGCTTGGGAACCCCGGAATTCAGAACAGTGTATGTAAATATTGTTTCTTGGGGCTAATATATTACTGCACATTGGAGCCTGCTATTATCTGAAATTCAAAAAAGAGAAATAGGATCAATACACTGGGTCTTTGATCGGGTTCTGATTACAAACTTATTTATTTACTTAACAGACTTTAGGAATACAACCTTTGAGTCAGGGACTCATTTACAAAGACTCCGCATCAGAAAAAACAAATACAAACACTTAATACATATAGACATAGAATGGCAGCTAAAGGTTACAGTTTTTTCAGTTATACAATATTACAGAATCAAGATCAGCTATACATTGCATTGAATGTGTTAGGGGCGACTGACTTGAATGATGTGCCTGGCATGTCTGTAATTGAGATTTATTGAGAATGTTATTCAGTGACATGCTCAGGACATAGACATGGCCAACATTAAGCCATTATGGAAAATATTACTTCTCATATCAGGTGGGTGATCGGGCAGTGGGGTGGGACCCTACACTATGAAAAATTGTTTATTATATTAGAGTTTGGGTAGTTGGGCAAGTGGGAGGACCCTATACTATGGAAAGGTAGTTATTATATTACTGGGTGGGTAATCAGGTGACTGGGGATGGGGGGAACCATACAACATGGAAACCTGTTTATTGTATTACTGGGTGGGTGGGTGATCAGGTGATCGGGGACTGGGCTGGGACCACTATACTACAGAACTAATATATTTTATTTACGGGTGGGTGATCGGGCGATTGGGGACTGGAGTGAGACCACTACAGAACTGAAAAACTGTATTCCATTAAGGGGTGGGTGTTCGGGGGATCGGGGACTGGGGAGGGGGGTGTAGGCTGCAGTACCTCTGCAAACCACTAGAGTTGTGCGGATTACTGCCAGTTTTTTTTGGTGGTAATTAGCTCCATGCAAGGATCTTCACAGAGGCCCTTGCATGGAGCAAATCCTTTGTGAATGGGATTGTGGGGCTATGCAGTTTCCTGCCCCCTCATTTGCATTCAGGCCCCCCTCTCTACTAGCCCAGTCATAAACCCAGTCTGTGGGAGCAAATTGGGCTTAGTGAATACCAATTATTCACAAAGCCCAGTTTGCCCCAGGCAAACTGGGTTTGTGCCTGGGCAAAGCTTTGTGACTCTTGCCCATGGTGCCAAAGTTAGGGTAACACCAATACTGCATCATATGATCCTTCAAACCTCTAGGAACATGGAACCACAGATTCAACAAGGCTCAGTGGACTTTTTACTCTAACATTGCATTACCTACTTTTGACACTTTGTGCTGCAATTTTTAACTTGTGCATTAACATAGTTCTTTTTGCAATGAATTCAAATATAAAAATAGAGCGCCAGGTTTTCATAACATGCCATTTTCAGAGACCACGCAGGAAAACTTTGCAGGTCTGTAAGGTTTTTCCATATGCGCCATATTTTCAATCATGGTGCCATTTGTGTCTGGCTCCATGATTTATGGCAGCATGCGGCTATTTTCTTGACACCGCTGCAACAGAATGTTACACCTGATTGGACCAGGCATAACAGCCTCCGCAGCTGTGCCTGCCACCTGTGTGACAGTTAAGACTTGGGGCTAGTGTAGAGAGATATTTCCATACCAGCAGCTGTGGAGTGGTACTTAGTCCCACAGTGGCTGAAAATCCAGCCCAGAGTTTAAGAGTATAGTGCATTAATACTTCTCTTTCAGGTACAGCAGAACTGCAGCCAAAAACATAAGAGCATGAAACGATAATGAAGTGGCTAGTTTCTTTTCAGGCACAGAAAAGGCCTTTGGAGCATGACTTGGTAGTCATCCTATTAGTTTGCTGCAGGAAGTTCATTCCCCTGATGACTGGTCAGAGACCAGTTTTCTTGCAACCTGGTCTGAGACCAGCCTGGTCTGAGACCAGTTTCCAAGCCACCTGGTCATGGGCCAGTATCACTGCTGTACAGGATCTTTCTTTGTTAAACTTACATAGAAACATAGACTTTGACGGCAGATAAGGACCGCTAGGCCCATCTAGTCTGCCCATTTCCCTACCTACAGGATAGGCCTCAGATCCTAGTTAACCAACAGCCTATTTCTTCCTACCCCCCACAAGAATTGCCTTATGTCTGTCCCATGCATTCTTGAATTCTCCCACAGTTTTAGATCCCACAACCTCCTCAGGAAGGCTGTTCCATGCATCCACTACCTTCTCTGTGAAATAATACTTCCTCACATTGCCCCTAGACCGCCCTCCTCTATCTTTAAATTGTGTCCCTTGTTCTTGCAAGTCTCTTTTCTGAAAGATGCTACCCTCTTGGACTTTGTTGATTCCACTGGGGTACTTAAAAGTTTCTATCATGTCCCCCTCTCCTTCTTCCTCAAGGGTATATATTAAGCTCCTTTAGTCTCTCCTCATACAGCTTCTCTTGCAGACCCTGCACCATTTTAGTTGCCCTCCTCTGGACTGCCTCTATCCTGTCTATGTCCTTGCGAGATGGGGTCTCCAGAACTGGACACAGTACTCCAGATGGGTCTCACCAACTGTCTGTACAGAGGGATAACAACTTCCTGTTTTCTGCTGATGATGCCTCTCCCTATACATCCCAGTATACCCCCAGCCCTCCCTACTGCCTTCTCACATTGCTTGCTAACCTTAAGGTCATCTGATATGATTACCCCCAGCTATGTTTCCTTTTTTGTTCTTGTTACTACCTCCCCACCCATTGTGTATTCTTCCCCTGGGTTCTTGTTTCCCAGGTGCATTATTTTGCACTTCTTTGCATTGAATCCTAGCTGCCATACTTCTGACCATTCCTCCAACCTTGCCAAGTCCCTTTTCATCCTTTCCACGCCTCCTTGTGTATCAACTCTGTTGCAGATCTTTGTGTCATCTGCAAAAAGGCATACTTTCCTTCAGTCCCTCTGCAATGTCACTGATGAAGACATTAAAAGGACAGGACCCAATACTGAACTCCCTGTACCCCACTAGTAACCCCCTTTATTCAGAGTGGACTCCATTTATAATTACCTTCTGTGTCCTGTTGTCCAGCCAATGTTTACCCAGGCTATCACCCTGGGTCCCACCCCAGGCTGGTTAATTTGACTATTAATCTTTTGTGTGGGATCTGTCAAATGCCTCTAAAGTCTAGGTAGGCCATGTCCATAGCCCCTCCCTGGTCTACTACTTTGGTCACCCAGTCAAAGAAATCTATTAGATTCGTCTGACATGACCTTCCCGCTGTGAATCCATGCTGCCTTGGGTCCTGTGCTCCACTGGCCTCTAGGTACTCGACTATTCTTTCCTTCAGAAGTGACTCCATCACTTTCCCTACCACAGAGGTCAGACTGACAGGTCTGTGGTTTCCTGCCTCTGTCTTGGACCCACTTTTGTGAAGGGGAATCACATCTGCCTTCCTCCAATCCTCGGGTACCACACCATCCTCCCATGATTTATTAAAAAGAGTAGCCAGTGGTTTCACTAGTTCCTCCCTTAATTCTTTTAGAATTCTAGGGTGAATTCCATCAGGACCCATTGCTTTGTCCACCTTCAGTTTTAGGAGTTCTTGCAGAACCCTTTCTTCTGTGAAAGGACTGGGATCGACCCCCCTATCAAGAGTGCTTCTGTTAGTTGGATTAGGCACTTCCCCCTCCTCTTTTGTGAATACTGAGCAGAAATATTCGTTCAGTATTCCTGTTTTTTCACTGTCCCCTCTGCCCACCCACCGTTCATTCTATTCAGCCTCACTATCCCTCCCTTTGTCTTTCTACGCTTGCTGATGTACCTATAAAAGGTTTTATCCCCTTCTTAACTGGAGTTGGCTATCTTTTCCTCAGTTTGGGCCTTTGCTATTCTGACTTCCCTCCTGCTTCCTTCTGCCTTAACTGGTACAGCTCTCTGTCCTGCTCCTTCTGTGTTTCCTTATACTTCTGGAATGCTATCTTTTTCTTCCTGACTTTCACAGCCACATCTTTTGAGAACCATAGTGGCTTTTTTTTTCATTTTGATTTGTTTATTTGCTTCACACAAAGGCTTGTTGCCTCTGTGATGGCAGTTTTGATAATTCCCCATTGTTGCTCCACATCTTCTTCTAGCCTGTTTGCTAGTGATTTTCTGAGGCACTCTCCCATCCTGCCAAAGTCAGCTCTCCTAAAGTCCAGTACCCTCACTTTTGTATGGCTTGACTGTGTAGCTCAGTTTAACGTGAACCACACTGTTTGATGGTCACTTGTCCCCAGATGGCAACCCACTTCTAGATCTGAGATCCTCACTGCCCCTGTTTGAGAGCACGAGGTCTAGATTGCTCCTCACGAGTGGGTTCCAAACTAGCTGTCTAATGCCTGCCACCTGTAGGGCATCAAGAATGGCCCTGCTCTTGGATGTGGCTGCAGAAATGTGCTCCAGTTAACATCTGGCATATTCAGGTCTCCCATCAACAGTATCTCCCTTTCTCTGCCATTCTAAGAATGCCTCTATCATATCCTTGTCCATTCCTTCCCCTGACATGGGGGTCTGTACTAACCCCTGTGCGGATTGTGGTGCCCTTTCCAGTCTCCAAGGTGACCCACAGTGCCTCCTCTCCCTCCTGTTTACTCTTTTGTTCAGTTGCTTTTATCCTTCCTTTACATAGAGAGCTACTCCTCCCCTCTTTTCCCTGCCTGTCTCTCCTGTAGGTTATGTACCTGGTATGTTAACATCCCAGTCATGGTTCTCTGTGTACCATGTTTCTGTGACTGCTACGATATCCAGGCATCCTCTTCCATTAAGGCCATCAGCTCAGGGAGCTTGTTGCCCAGACTACAGGCATTGGTACTCATTACCTTCCATTTCCTGATGGCCTTACTCCCTTTGCCCCATCCCTGTCCTTCTTGCCTTTGTCACTTTCTCCATTTACCCTGCCCTTCTCCCTATCGACACCTCTATGTTGGTGTTTGCCGTGCATACTACCGTGATTATTTGGGGGCTAGGATTTTCCTGCTCCTTTCAGTGCCTCCCCCTTGGCTAGTTTAAAAGCTTGCCAATGAAGCATTTAAACCTATCACCTAGGATCCTGGTTCCCCTCCGGACAGATGCAGCCCATCATGCCAGTATAGGCTTGCATCACTCCAGGTGGACCCCCAGTCCCCAATGAAGCCAAATCCCTGAGCTCCACACCAGTTTTTCAACCACTGATTGAATCCCATGGTGCGGAACACCCTAGCCTCTCCTATGCCATAGATGGGTAGCACCTCTGAGAAGGTTACCGTGCGTGCTACTTGACTAAGGCCCCTCCCCAATTCCACAAACTCTTCCTGCACTTCTCTAATCCCTTTCTTAGCCAGGTCATTTGTACCTAGGTGGACAATGACATCCAGCTCCCTCCCCTGTGCAGCTGCTCCGGCAATCCTGAGGATTCGCTCCCTGTCCCTCCAAGCCATGGCGCCAGGCAGGCACCTTATCTCCCTCTCCCCTTCCTCCCCAGTTCTACCTTCCTAACAATGGAGTCCCCACCAGAGTTGTTTTCTTCCCTGCAGGGTCCCTGCCACCCTCCTGTGGGTCTCCTTTGTGGAGGTCTCAGAATCCTCCTTGGTCTCCACTGTGGGTGCCTCCATAGAGGAACCACACTTTGCCAGAATGGCATAGAAATTGTGGAGAGGTACAATGGGAGGGATGCACCTCTGTTCCACCACCCTCACCCTCCCTGAGCCCACTGTGGTCCAACCGCTCCTCTTTCTTGGCAACCTCTTAGGCAACGGCAGTGGCACTGGTGGTGCCTGGATGGAAGGGGAGGTCCCACAAATCCTGGCCAACTCAGCCTGGAGATGAGCAACCTCCTCCCTCAGCCCAGAGAGGTGCCTGCAGATGGGACAACACCGCATCCTCCAGAACATCTCCCGGAAGACTGCTGCTCCACAACCACTGCACTGTACCACTCCAATCATGCCTTATTTCTGGCCCCTTAACTGTTTGCAATCCTTACTCTTTCCTCTGTTTTGTTTTCTCTCTCTCCTTACTTTCTGCCTGTGTGCCCTTTAAGCTCCTGATTGTCCTGTTCTGAGACAAGAATATCCTATATTTTGCAGTAGACCACTTACTTGCTCAGAGGCAGACCTCCAGCAGCTAGAGGGGGCCGGAGAGCTACTCTTGCCCTTCTAGGATGGTGGGTCCTTGGTGGTTCTGTGATCACTCACTTCCTGCCCCTAAACAGGAAGTTCCTGTTGTCAGTCAAATCCTGTGCCTATAAAAATAGAACTAGCTTTGGGTGGGGAAGGAGGTCAATATAGTCCCAGTAAAGAAGTTCAGTCACACAGCAGTCCTTTCTCCTGGTGCCTTCTGTCAAGCTATTAGCTGAAACTTTCTAAGGCAGTCTTTAAATGTAGCTTTCTTCTAGCTAAGCCACTCCCCCTACTTACCAGATCTTTCTACAAGTAATTTAAACCTCACAGCAGTTAAGTCCTTTCAGTCATCTGAGATTTACACCTAGATAACTCTGCAGATACCCATTCAGTTCAGTTAACCCAAACACACACTTTTTTTTTGTATGTTAGTTTTTTTTACCCTAAATTAAAGGTCAAATACAAAAGTTCTTCTACTTTAGTCCCAGCAGAGAAGTTCAGTCACACAGCAGTCCTTTCTCCTGGTGCCTTCTGCCAAGCTATACTTAATTTTTTTCCTGCACCAACTGCTATTGGTGGAGATTTCCTGTTACCAACTCCACGCCGCCATGGATCACCACACAACTGAAATTTGGAGGTCAAAAGAATTTTAGAGGAAAGTGAGATTCAAACCCAGACTTTAAGGTTCACAGTCTAGTGTACTAACCACTACACTATGCTGGCTGCTGCCTAGTAAGCCAGTGCTTAGACAAATATGTGGCAATAAATGATCCCAGACCAGTTCAGCTGGAAGAAGAAACTGGTCTCAAACCAGGTGGCATGGAAACTGGTCTAAGACCAGGCAGCTCTAAAACTGGTCTCAGACCAGGTTGCACGGAAACTGGTCTCAGATCAGGCTGGTCGCAGACCAGTCATCAGGGGAACAATTTCCTACACCTATTAGTTTCATATATATTTTGAATATGGCTGAGGGTTTACTGCCCTAGGTCAGGTGAGGTGACATCTAATACTGTTCAAAAACAATATGAGCTTGACTCAAGTTTCCAAAACAGTGGTATCTATGAAAGAAAATTAACATTTGGTGCCTTACTAATACTGTATATAAATATACAGGTTCCTACATACTTTGTCTGGTACTCTTGACAAACATCTTAAATGTTTAGATACAATATCATTCTTAATATTAAATAGTGCTGTATGCAACCTGAAACTGGAAAAAGTTCAATATTCACCTTGTGACTGTTTAATTGACATGTTCAGAATCAATATAATACAACTAACAGTAATTCAGTGTAATTACTGTATTCCATATTGCCTTTATACTCCTCAATCAAGGCATAGTAAGGTTTGTGCTGTAACTGAAGGTCATGTGTAGCACATCAATACACCAAACAATTGTTCTCAGAATTCATATAAAAAACTACAATAAACTGTGGAAAGTAATATCCTACTGGTTCTTGTATTATCTGAGTTCTTTCACACTTGGGATGACAGGCTTGTTATTATGCTTTCATTTATAAAGGGTAAGTGACATTTTTACAGCTATAATGCTGCTGAATAAAAAGTGACAAAAGAAGTATATATCATCTATATTTCATGGTTTAAGAGCAGTATTGTGGAAGAGGGGGTGGCAAGAAAGCAACAATAACCAAAGTCTGAACTGCTTTTAATGCTGAGATGATGCAGTTTGCTACAAAAAGTTAGATATTATTAACTGCACTGCAGATTGCTGAACGAGCTTCATATTGCTTTTTGATTATTGTTTAAGCAATAATGCCCAACAGGGTGTGTGTTGTGCTGGGATAACGTCACGCCTCAGGTAGTTGGGCACGAGGCTGCAGGCCGAGTGCATCCAATACCTGAGGCGTGACATTATCCCAGCACAGCACACACCCTGGAGGGCATTATTGCTATTATACAATGGCTTGTTGTAATACAGAAGAAAAAAAGCATTTTAAAGAATGTTTTTGTTAGTGTGGAAGAATAATTTTGTTTCTTAAGAGAATATGTAAAAAAAAGAGTATATCATAATGGTCCAAGAGGTCATCTACAAGGTTCACAGTGAGGCTGAGACTAGACCCGTGATGTTGTGCTGGGATAACATCATGGGTCCAGTCCCAGACTGACCAGTCAGAGACCAGGATTCTTTCTTGCCATTGTATAATAAATATTAGGGCAATGTGAAGTTTACTTTGATAGTTTGCAAGGCTTTCTTGGAAAGTACCTATCTTTTCCAAAAATGAATTTGACTGTTCCTGTAGGAACAAATGTATATATACATCTCTATATATTTTAAATAAAAATGGGGTTTCCAAAACCAGATTCTTGTTGTTTTGTGTTACATGCATGTAAGATTAAAGGTGCGTATTTAGAATCCCTTAGGTTTTACTGGGTTCTTTCAAAATTAAGGTGTTAACTGGCCAGTTCTGCCTGCTTCCTGAAATAGCAAATCAATATTGTGTGCTGACTGTAATTTATATCCTTTGATGTTTACTGTACTCAAATGTCATTGCTATTGTCAATGAAAAACACACTCAAAATTTGCCGTGTGTATGTGCAATGCATTAAATCAGTACTTTGAAAACATGATACTGATTGTGATTCTGTTAATCTTGCTTTTGTGACTCTATTAGGATGTTATAAAAACATAACCCTAGAGACTTGTTAAGTGACCAATGTGGGAGGGGACACCCAATATGCCCTAGGTTAGAGGTTCCTGATTGAGGATTGTAGCAATGAACAAAGGCCACAGTACATGGTTACTGATTTCCTAATACAACTTACTTTTGTGGAGTTCTCCTATCAAGTCCTTCCCTTTATAGGCAGGTTGTCACAAAGTACTTACAATTGCCTTTTTGGGTTTCTGTTTGTGTGGGCTGCAAGTAGGAGGAGGGTGTGTACCTTTCTCTGAAGCCATCTTAAGGGGATAAGCTAATATCAAATGCCCTTGCTGCAGAAAGCAAGAATTTTAGTGGGGGAAGTATGTAACCTCTGGGATCCCCAGGGGTTCCTAGATAGACTTCCTGTGTACTCTACAGAAAAGTTCCCTGGGACCTCCAGTAGCAGTCACACCACCAGGGGTGTGTGATGGACAGCTGGAAGAGGTTAAAAGGTGAGTTGCATGTTGGCTGTGGGAGAGAGAAAACAGAAGGTGAGGGAGAGAGTTGTTGGGGCCGTGGGGTCTATCCTTAGATAGATGCCCACAGTGCCCAGCCTAATTTCAGAACTATTTTCTAAATTGTCATAGAGTACTCAACAACCTACTGATGTGGGGGAGGCTGTAAACACCTTGTTTCTTTTCTAGGGTAGTATTTATGAGTGGAGGATAAGGAACTTGGAGACAGACTCACAGGAGCCGAATGGGTTGTCATCTGTCATGGGACCTCCAGGATCTAAAACAGTGTTTGTATTGTGCATATTATCACTTGAGACAAATATATTACAGCACATAGTAACCTGCTATGACCCAAAATTCCAAAACCTGAAATAAATCTGTACGCTGGGTCTGTGATTGTGCATTGATTTTGAACTGAACTGAATGATGTGTATGGCTGTGGCTAAGATTTGTTAAAAATATAACCTAATGATGTGCCTGGCATGGTCGTGGTCAAAATTAGGTTTTTAATTTTTAAGCCACCTGTTGAGACTTGTGTGTTTCAAACTACCCTCGGGGGAGGGGGGTCAGATATAGAAGTAAAAAAGCACAAGATTGTCAATTGCAGTAGAACTGGAGAACTTTGGGGTGGTCATTGAAGGAAGAAAATTGATTGGTGAATGCTGGGAAAAAAATTCCCTGATTGAGAACTCTACTTTTTAAGTGTCGATACTGCATTAATTGACCGATGCATTCCGAAACCAACCACCATCCCTCAGGACCACAGTCCAAATGCCCACCCTTAGGATCTCATTGGTCTATGAACCCTGGCTGGCCTCCTCTCTAAGGTGGAAGAGCCCTACACACAACTCAGCTGCTGGGGGTCGGCTTATACTAGTTCATCAGAAGAGTCCAACCATTGGAATTCAGATGCAGTATCTGAAGCATCCACTCAATCTCAATCAAAAAAGTGACCTTGCAGTTTTAGTCAACCAAAATATAAGGAATGGGCTACTGCCAAACTGAGGTCTATTCTTCAAGCCCTTAAGATTCCCATTTCAACTTTAACAATAAAGTATCAACTGTTGAACCTCTGAATGCTGTGGCTCAAGCTAAACGTTTGGATGATATTAATCATCTAGCCTCACCAAAACTTTTGTTTGCTCCTACTCCCATAGAAAACACAAGGATATGCTCCTACAGTTCAGATCTTCTGTCTCTAACCTGAAAACTAAATTGACTACATAAGCTTTCAGCATACAAGCCGAGTAATCAATTTCCAGCCATTTGACTCCAAGTATTTTGCGGTTGGCTTCACAAATGCCTATCACTCATTCCATTGTTCCAATATGGGTGCTTATCCACCAAGTACAATCCTAGTGGACATTTCAACTCCATCAGCACCTATGCACCCAGCTCATTTGAACTCACAAATTTAAGGTAATATTCCTCTTCTTCCTTACACATGAGCTTTTTCTGTTATTTCACTTCCTCCTCCTCCTCATCCAGTCTGTTCCAGTTGTCTCATACCTTTGCCTTCTTGAATGGCATAATTGAAAGAAACATTGTCGGCTTAGTGGTCCTCCCTATCTCTTCCAATAATATGATGGAAAATAGGTACTTTTCTTGTGGTAGTGCCTCAAGCCAACCTTTATTTTTTAATATACCTTATCCTTCTTGGGCCCATCCCTACAGAACCTCCTTCTACCTCTACTTTTACCATAGGCCTTTATCCAGGCTGTTGAGTCACAGTCTAAGTATGCCCCCCAACCTGGACCACCCTCCCAGCAGCCAATACCTCTCTGGATCCAGCCATGTTCATTTCTTACACTGTGCTGAGCACTAAGTCTTTCTATATCCAGCTTGCAACTGCTGGAGAGGTTGTATCCTTGGTGTCTGGCGATGGGGTATTCCTGTGAGAAACAGAACTCATGGTGGCCATAGCTGGCAACCAGGGTCTCATCTGTATGAGGAGCATCCAACATTTTCCTGGGATTCATCTTTCCAAGGAGCATGCAAAATTTTTCTGGGTTTGTATCCTCACACAAGAGTATAAAATGTGATGGCAAAAGGTACTGAAACACCAGACACACCAATATATGTGCTCTCTTCCAGCCTGTTTTTTTTTCCTTCAACTGCACCCCACTGGTGGCCTCTCAGTCATGCCCCAAGCTGGGTTTGTCAGAGGTCTGGTGTGGGAGAATTGAGCATCCCATAAGCCACTCCTCTTCCTGTGCGAAGGCACTGCTCTCCTTTCCTGGAGTAGGAGAGTTTCTCTTGGGATGTTCAGTCCTTCCACACACTTGACCGCTAACAAACCAGGCTTGGGTCATGAATCCAGATAAACGGCAACAGAAGTCACATCCCCTTGCTGCTGCACTGGAGGGTCAACTTCTCAGTCATGTTTAACTCTTTGAGTCCGGGTGGCCATTTTGGGTCAGGTTCAGCAATGGATGGTTCCGACACCATATGGCGGATACTTGTCCCAAGGATAACTTCATGACGGTTGACTTCCTTTTTTCTCCATTTGCTGTAGCTTATTGTGTCATGCCATGCTTAAAGGCTCTTTTTCACCATTTGAGCATTTCACTCTTAGCATGTAGATCTTTAGGACCTTCCACAGATCTAGAAATTCTGGGAATCATTTTACACTCTCTGAAGATGTAAGCCTGTGTCCCTCACATAAAGCTACACTGAAATTCAGATATGGTCTTCTCTTTCTTAGCTTGCAAATCATACACCAAATGAGAGATACTGTTATTGATTGGGAACTTTAACAATGCAATGTGTATCATCCTGTAAGGCTACTTTTTTATCTCTGGGGGTGGATCTGGAGGTGCTTATTACAAGGTCAATGAACAACTCAGCACAATGTAGGAAGGCAGCTGCAAAGGCCAACAAAATGCTGGGTTACATTGCAAGGGGAATATCCTTGAGGAGGAGGGAAGTGATTCTGCCACTGTATAGATCATTAGGTAGACTGCACATGGAGTACTGCTTGCAGTACTGGGACCTATATATGAAGAGGGACATTAGGTTACTGAAGGGGGTGCAGTGTAGGGTGACAAAGATGATCAGGGGGCTGGAGGACTTACCATATGAGACGAGGCTGAGGGAGTTGTATTCACTGTAGGAGAGGAGGGACGGGGGGTCATGATTGAAACCTTAAAGTACATGAAAAGAACAAACAAGACAGGTATGGAGGGGCTGTTCAAAGTAAAGGAGGGGAGCAACACCTGGGGCCATGATATGAGACTGGAGGGAGGAAGGTTTAGGAGGGAGATGAGGAGACACTTTTTTACAGAGAGGGTGGTAGCATGGTGGAATGCATTACTGGCAGAAGTGGTATCTAGTAGAACAGGGGACTGCTTTAAAAGGGGCTGGGACAGGGCAAGGGGGGGTCAATGGAGGGGAAGGGTGGGAGGAGGGGCAGCTACAGAATAAGGGGTGTTAGCTGCACATTCAAGCAGACTTGATAGACCTCTAGGCCTTCATCTGCTGGCAAATTTCATATGTTCATATGTTCGTACCTCCTACAGTTAACCACCACAACTACTCCATGGATCAATTCACTACAGTACATAACCATAACGACTACTCCAAGATCTGATCTAGCCATGTGGTCCCATTTCCTTTCCAGTTCGTATAGAAATTCCATATTCTAGTCAGCTAATCCTTCATCAGCTTCTCCAGACTCTTCACCATCCTTTGGATTCATCACTCATTACCAAAATCATTGTCTTGCTGAACGTGGCCAAATATACTTTCTAGCAGCTACTATTTAAGTGTGCTTCTATTCGTTTCTAAATGTTTAATATGGCAGATACTAAGGGGCTCATTGAAGTAA
Organism: Neoceratodus forsteri; assembly: GCA_016271365.2. Lineage (NCBI taxonomy): Eukaryota > Metazoa > Chordata > Ceratodontiformes > Ceratodontidae > Neoceratodus > Neoceratodus forsteri. Next base: position 498,864,289 of record CM028135.1, on the reverse strand, counting down.
ATAAAAGTCTTCTAGCTACCATTGTAAATAGAGTTGCTAGTTTAGCAGAACCACAGGTTTTATTTAATTCCTTGATTCAGAAGATTAGTGAGAAGAGTACCAGGTCTAGTGGCTTAACACCCTATCAAATCCCTGCCTTCAAACTTCAGATGAGCAGGAAGGCTTTCACATGGTATGCACCTACCCTGTTAAATGAGTATGGAAGCTTGACACACAATGCAAATAGCATTTTGCATTTTAAACATATGTTGCACAAACTCTTGTATACTGAAAACTTGTGTAAATGTATTCAGTTGTATTAACTGTATTGTTTGTTAATGTTCCATGTAAGTGATGTTTTATATAACAGGCGTGGCTGAAAAAGGGCAGTGCCCAGACCACCTCCTGGTGGAAAAATAAAAAATTTAAACTAAAAATTCCAATATCTTTAGTAAACTTGTCCAACCACACTTCACAAACAAAGAGGTGACATTTCTTGGACAGTGACACTTCATCTGGTCCATTCATGGCGTTAGCCTAATGAACAGATGTAATTACAATTACAGTACTACCTGTAATTTATGAACATAAATATATGTATTTCACCAAAGTGCCACCAATCAACACCCCCCCCGTGCAGTATACTATATGTTTATTCACAATTATCTAACCTAACAACTGCAACATGCATTTATATTTCTTTTGAAGTGTCACCTGGACCTACACATCTCTTATGATGACTAAGATACTGTTTAGCATCTTATTTTTAAATGCATGTTAATATACTTAAAATCTATCATATACATATAGGAATTGACATAGGTGGGAGTGAGATGACAGCAATATCTCCATGAGCTATACTTGACCTCCTGACCGCATGAATGGCAAAGCCACTTGTGAGGTCAGAAGAGGTCAAGTATGGCAAGTGAAGATTGTTCTACCATCTCTCTCTCATCCATGTCATATTAAATTTGTACAACAGGTATTTAGGTGATTTTGTGACAGAAGATCAAAAGTTACAAAAGGAAACAATAATTTGTCAATGCCAAATGTTTGCTTGTATATAGGCGCTGTACAGGCGTTTGGTACTGATAGTGCACAGATGCCATGTGCTAAAGGAAGACTCTGTCCAATGGCCCTGCATTTCCATGCAGTGATGGATGTAAAGAATTTACGAGGCTGTCTGGTGGGCTGTGGAAGCACAGGGCCCTGTGGTCTCTGCACTTCCTCGTGGCTGCAGATACAGATGCACAGGCACAGAGTGCATCTGTCAGTCAATTCTCAAGGCACTCTGCCACTCACAGGTGGAAAGGTGCAGAACCCTATGCCAAGAGGACACTTGTCTTTACTATATGGTACTTGGGCCCATGCAGGAAACCTTATACCTTTCATTCCCTGGCTAGGGGGATGTTGCATAACAGCACCATTCCCCTACCCTCACCCCATCCAGATGGGTCACTGAGGTCACCCCTGAACTCTGCTCCACCTGCTCCGTAATACAAATAAAGTTGCTGATGTTAAGACTGGCACTAAACACAAAGGTCGTTAAACAGTTCTAACTGTATGTTTTTTACCCCAACTTTTCAAGATACTCATTGTATGATTTGTCTTCTAAACATGACTGGTATCATTTATAGTATACAGGCCAAAGTGTCATTTTGCACCAGAGGTGTGAAAACATGTCTCAGCAGGATTTAAAAAATGACATGTGTCACGTTTATCAGGTGGTGTGGAAGAATGTCTACATTGAAAGTTTGGAGTAAAAATATCGAAAATTTTCCAGTCATGAATGGACATTAAAATACTGTAACCTTCAGTCATAACCTGTGCACGTTACCATATTTGTACACCAAATTTACAGCATAGCCTTCTTATTGCCCCAACTCATGAACCTGGTAGGTGAAAATGTTTAAATCCCCACCAAAACGTTATTCCACTCCACTGAAATGTCATTCTGTGCCCACCACAGGTAGGAAAACACATTTTGGTCAGGATGTGAAAAATGACAGCTGTCACATTTATCAGGCGGTGTGAAAAAATGGCCATGTTGACAATTTGGGGTCAAAATATTACAAATTACCACAGTTACGAGTGAGTATAGAAAAAAGTCAACATATGTGCATAACTTTGCCATTTTACATATTTTGACTCCAAATTTTCAACATAGTCTTCTTATGACTCCACCTCATGAACATGGGCAATGAAAATCCAAAAGGTGATTTCACAGTGCAACCATGAAACCACCTTTTGGGCCCAATTTCTATAATTCCATCACCATTGGTCAAGATGTGGATTCCCAAAAAGGCCATGTTGAAAATAGGGACCAAAATATGCAAAAATTACGAAGTCATGCAGCAAAGTTCAAAATTCCATTGAAATACACTGATCCACACTTACCTTAGTTTCTCATATTGCAGTCACCAGTTCCAGCAGCAAAATGTGTCTTCAATCAGAGGGTGGATCTTCACCCTGGGATATATTTAGGAGAGTGAGTACATGTGAGGGTGTGGGGTGGTGGGTGCTGAGTGGGGGGTTGGGGTGGGTCTGTGTGTGGGGGAGCAGATCAGTGAAGGACAGTTTTCTGTGTTATAGGTTTAAAAAAACATTGAGGGATGGTTGTCTTTATTTCAGGGATATTTCAACAATGGGGAATGAGTACCCTGGTGTCGGACTCCTGTTCGGCAGCACCAGGGGTGAGCACTGTAGTGATACCACCTATATAAAGGGAATGGGGTTGGAAACCTGGTGGGGAGGGGGGTCAAGAGAAGCAGTACCATGAGTGGGCACCCTGGTCTACTTCTATATATATATCTACAAAGACTGGAGAAAATGGGTGACCTGGAGGGGAGGGGCAGTAAGAAGTGGTACTGGAGGTGGGCTCCCCTGTCCACTTAATAGCTAGCTAGCTAGATAGGACGGCAGACAGACAGATAGACAGAGAGACAGGCAGAGGAAGAGCTGCAGGGGTCTGACTCTTACATGGCAATGGCTCCTACTGCAAACTAAGAGAAGAGGGGGGGATAGTCTATTGAAATGTTACTATCATACTGTAGAAGGCTGGGGAATTCAAAAACTAATGGTGTAAACAACATAATGAAACACTACTCAGTCCCCTTAGTGACTTCAACTCCAGAATATTACAGGCACTGTAAAAGCATCCTCTAACTTCTGAGTCTCACCCTGCTTGCCCACCAATGACCCTTCTGAAATATTGCACAATGTATAGCAAGCCATTCTGGAGCTGGGTGGGAGATTGAAACCCCAGATGGGACAGCAGCAGCAACATTCCAAACTAGTCGACTGGCTCTTCCAATTAAATGACAGATACAAAACACAGGCGTGTTACTGCTCAGTGACAGAAGAGATTTTGTAAGGTAAAGCATTATTATATCACTCTCAGGCTCCTAATGCTAAAAGCTGATCAGCTGCTTGCTGACTGACTTCATGCAAATGAAAGAGTTGGAGCCCCCTCTGACAGGAGCAGCTTTGGTCCTTTCAACAACTCAAAGTTTCCACCCAGCAAGCAGTGACTAGTGTCATGACTACAGTGCATGGTCATTGGTCTGGATTACCAAGCCCCTTCCAGTTTAAGTTGCAATGGGTTTGGCATGACACACCCTCTGAAATGTCATATATTGTAGCAAAATCCATCTTGAGAAAAAAGATTTTGGACTTTTGTTTTTTTGTAATCCTTTTTCGCAAGATAGGATCCTTTTTCGTGAATCCTTTTTTGGTCTCATAAAAAAGGATCCTGTGTTACAAAAAAGGATTTTGGACTTAGTTGATTTTTTTAATCCTTTCTCATGAGATTCAATCCTTTTTCACGGGAATGAAAAAGGATGCATGATAAAGGATGTTAGCGAATCACGAAAAAGGATTTAAATAATGTAAAAAAAAACAACTTACAGGGGCATTCTAACTGTAAACAACTAAAGAATCCAAGTAATGAAGTCCCAATTAACAAGATACATGCTCTGGTGTCTCTGCAACACATAATTTATGAGAGTTTTGACATTTTTTTGGGGGAGAGGGAGAAATCGGAAAACAACATGGTGACTCACAAAAAAGGAATTGGTCTCACAAAGAAGAATTGCTCCTCACAAAAAAGAATCCTTTTTCGGGAGGCCACATTTTTTTTTTCATTCCAGGAAGCTATCCAGGAGAGTGAAATTCCCATTGAAAATTATATGAAATAAAAAATTGAATGACTTTGGAATAGATTCATATTTTGCCACCAAACATGCAAAAGGCACTTCTGTGACCAAGACCTTTCCACCCTGGAAATTTCAGACCACAATTCCAAACTGTATACGTGCAGCATGCTGACAAAAACAAAAAAACAGGAAAAAAATAGCGAATTGTTATTACATTTTTTCACTATGCGCAGTTTGGAATCCACACATCTGACCAGAACAAAACATGACACATCTAAAGATCTACCCCATGAGACTGTGCATGCAAAATTTTGTACAAATCTATTCAGCAGTTGCAAAGTTATTAAAGTGCAAAATTTGTGGTTTAACATTGAAAGCACCAAGAAGAGCTGCTGCGAGTCAAGCTATGGGCTGGTGCTGTGTGAAGGGTTGCAACCCTAGGATTCAGACCATTTTCACACACATAGTACTCAAAGTGTAAATGGAGTCCACTCTGAAGAAAAGGCGGTTACTAGTGGGGTATCGCAGGGTTCAGTATTGGGTCCAGTCCTTTTTAATGTCTTCATCAGTGACATTGCAGAGGGACTGGAAGGAAAAGTATGCCTTTTTGCAGATGACGCAAAGATCTGCAACAGGGTTGATACACAAGGAGGCGTGGAAAGGATGAAAAGGGACTTGGCAAGGTTGGAGGAATGGTCAGGACGCATGGCAGCTAGGATTCAATGCAAAAAGTGCCAAATAATGCACCTGGGAAACAAGAACCTAGGGAAGAATACACAATGGGTGGGAGGTAGTAACAACAACAAAACAGGAAAGGACCTGGGGGTAATCATATCAGATGACCTTAAGGTTAGCAAGCAATGTGAGAAGGCAGTAGGAGGGCGGGGTATACTGGGATGTATAGGGAGAGGCATCATCAGCAGAAAACAGGAAGTTGTTATCCCTCTGTACAGACAGTTGGTGAGACCCCATCTGGAATACTGTGTCCAGTTCTGGAGACCCCATCTCCATAAGGACATAGACAGGATAGAGGCAGTCAGAGGAGGGCAACTAAAATGGTGCAGGGTCTGCAAAGAAGCCGTATGAGGAGAGACTAAATGAGCTTAATATGTATACCCTTGAGGAAAGAAGGGAGAGGGGACATGATAGAAACTTTCAAGTACCTCAAGGGAATCAACAAAGTCCAAGAGGGTAGCATCTTTCAGAAAAAGAGACTTGCAAGAACAAGGGACACAATTTAAAGATAGAAGGAGGGTGGTTCAGGGTAATGTGAGGAAGTATTATTTCATAGAGAGGTAGTGGATGCATGGAACAGCCTTCCTGGGAGGCTGTGGGGTCTAAAACTGTGGGAGAATTCAAGAATGCATGGGACAGACTTAAGGCAATTCTTGTAGGGGGCAGGAAGATATAGGCTGTTGGTTAACTAGGATCTGCGGCCTATCCTGTAGGTAGGGAAATGGGCAGACTAGATGGGCCTAGCGGTCCTTATCTGCCGTCAAAGTCTATGTTTCTATGTTTCTATGTCTATAAAGCAAAATGCAATTTCAAACAGCAATTTTCAGCATTGTGCGATTTATTTGACCAGGACTCTCAAACCCAGATCCCATCCCTTCGGCACAAGCCTTCATCATGGTTGTGTGGATATAGGAGAAACATAACTATTTAAATAGCAATATGCAGTCATAGACACCTGCAATCAATTACTAGCACCAAAGAAATAAAAAAATATAACACAATATTTTTCAAAAAAAGTTACTGACATTCAGATGTACAAAACATTTGTTACAAAAAAAGGTGCTTTCTGTCACATAATGATCTCTAATAAAATAATTCATTACAGGTTTGAAGTTACAAGGATCCCTGTGACAGAACAAATACAGGTCCAGAGAAATGGAGCAGGGTTTAGAATTTGCAATACTTAGTCAGTGATCACCCTATTATTATTTATTCACACTTGTAAGTAAGTAACGGGGGATCCACTAGATCAAATAGCTTACAAAATAAACAGGAAAGAAGCAATGGAGTAAGCAGGAGGCAGAAGATGGAAACTGTTTCCTGGAAAAAGAGCAAAAAGAACAGAAAAATTACCAGGAGGTCAATGAGAATGCAAAAGGTCAAGCCATTGAATATGTTGTTCTTTCATAGTAATACAATATAATCCTGGTAATAAACTTAAATGTGACCTCACAAAATTTAATAGGAGGTCAATAGAAATTGCACAAGGTCATAGTCTTTTACGATAAATATTACTAACCTCTGTAACCTGAAATTCTACAGAATTACATCTAAATAGCCTTGATATGACCAAATACAGTAATACAGAAAAAAGCATACCAAAAGGTTATTCAAAAAATTCACATGGATGTCACCAGAAATTGCAAAAGGTCATCATTCCTAAAATGTGCAAAGGACCTATGAAACCCTATTAGTACTGAATTTGATAAGCATAAATGGTTGTCACAAAGTTCTTATATGCCAAAAAACTAAAAGGGACCCAAAAATATCTTTTAATTTCTTTTTTTTTCTTTAAGAATGGTTTTAGGTCCCATTGGTCATTAAGGCCATCCGGCCTTATACTTTTCAACCTGAAAATCCATTCACTTACTCTCATTAACAGTTGGATGACACTATCACCACCATATTTCATGAGTGGAACCCATTCAGTTCCCATGTATTTGAGACAATTAAGTGATGAATTGTGGTGGAGTGCAAAATGAAGGCCTACAGGGGTGTCAGTTTTACTGTTTATAATATTTCTAACATGCTCCTGGATTAGATTCTTCAGTAACCTTGTTGTTCTCCCTATGTAGGCCTTAGTGCAACTACACCACAAAATGTATACCACAAAAGTGGTATAACAAATAATAAATTGTTTCACATCAAATTCCTTTGTGGGGTCTCCAGGGTGCTTAAATTTACCACCAGTGTTACAATAACTGCATATATTGCAATTCAAGAATTTAAAGCTTTTAAAACTCTTACACTGTGACTGGTCACCTATTGATACCGCTAAGTCTGTTGACAGTGCCCTCTCCCTCTTCATCACCTGCTTCAATGCGCCTATGACTGCTTCGCCCTTTTTACTAAACTGGCAGTCAAAGGCCCCAATATCCCCTGGATAACACCAGCCCTTCTTGACCTCATGCGCTTCTGTGATAAAATATGGCATAAGGCCCTAAAATCTGGCCATCCCACTGACAGGCAGTGGTATAGAGCTGCCAGGAATAAATGTGCTTGGGAGATTCACAAAGCAAAGGCAACTCATTTTCAGGAAGCCCTCTCTTCCTCCTTGGGTTCTGGGTGTAAGTTTTGGAAAAACATTAAAGTACTTAATGGAAAAATGGTGAAAGAGTCTAACATGTTTCAATATAAGAAAAATAGCAGGACAAGAGGACACAGCATGAGATTAGAGGGAGGCCGATTAAGGGGTAATGTGAGGAAGTTATTTTTCACAGAAAGGATGGTGGATGCATGGAATGGCCTACCTTAGGAAGTGGTGGATATGAATACAGTGCAGGGCTTCAAACAGGCATGGGATAGGCATAAGGGAGCAATACAGATGAGTATGAATAGATATGTCATTGACAGAGGAAAGGCCAATGGCACATTCATAAGGTAGAAAAAGAAATGGGCAGACTGGATGGGCCTTGCGGTCCTTCTCTGCCGTCAACTTCTATGTTCCCTCCACCATCGCAACTTGACATTAATGGTACCACCTCACAGGACCCTATGTCCATAGCTAACATCTCAAACTCCTCCTTCTCAGACCTTGGCAGCGTCCTCCCATCTAATTTCTTTGACCCCCCACCAAGTTGCCTCCCCTCCCCACCCCCTACTGATACCCCACTCTTCTGATTCAGGGCTATTTCTATTGAGAGGCCAAATCTTACTTATCTAGAGTCCTGGGTAAGTCCCAGCAAAGTGGGGATACTTTAGCCCTAAAGCTCCTTCACCTGGCTCTGGATATAGTACTTGTCCCTCTTACAAAAATTCTTAACCTCTCTCACTGTTTTGGCCAGTCCCCCTACCAATGGAAAGTGGCTGTCATCATGCCTATCCTCAAGGGAGGGAACTGCACCTCTCCAAATAACTACTGCCCCCATCTCTATTCTTCCCCTCTTCTCCAAGGCCCTGGAGAAAATTGTCTCAGACCAGCTCACTGACTACCTTACTAAATATAACCTCCTTTGCAAGGAACAGCATGGATTCAGGAAGGGGCACAGCACCTCAGCTGCACTGCTGGAATACACCACCTTCCTACACAAAGCCCTAGACCATGGACACCTAGTCGGGTTTGTGTACATAGACCTGACTAAGGCATTCAACAAGGTCAATCATGCTCTCCTACTACAGTCTCTCCTCGCTCTTGGTCTTGCCTCTGAATCTATCTCCTGGTTCGAGAGCTACCTAAGTGGAAGATCACAGCGTGTCAAAATAAACTCCACTCTATCTGACAGTCTGTTGGTTCATTCTGACATCTCCCAGGGATCCATACTAGGGCCATTACTCTTTGGCCTCTTTCTAAATTATCTCCCTAAAGCATGTTCTGGCCAAATGCTTCTATATGTGGATGACGCAGTTATCTTCTGCAGTCACCATGACCTCCCCACCCCTTGCCCTCCAGAGTCTTTTCTCTGAAACTGAAACCTGGTTCTTTGCCAATAAACTGGTGCTAAATTACTAAAAAAAAAAGTCTGTGGTCTTCACTTATCGTCAAAACAAATAAGGGGCACCCCATTACGCATACTTAACTGTCAAAACTCACAGCTAGAACAAGTGACTTCCTTTAAATATCTGGGTGTTCCCCTTGACTCCTCACTAAACTATCATGAACATATCCATCATCTTAGCTTTGTTGCAAATGCCAGAATTGGTCTCCTTTACAGGAACAAATGGAGTATGCCTCCTGCAGCCTTCCATCTAGCGGTTACCTCCTCTATCCTTTCCCTACTGGATTATGGGATCATCTTTTATGGTGCAGCTGACAATACTGCACTTTGCAGAATTAAGGTCACCCTGAATAGGGCCTGTCATCATGTCACAGGGTATGATAGGATGACTCACACCTGTAACCTTTATCTGCTCTCCAACTGGCTCAACTTTGAGGGCTAGCTGAAATACCACACCTTCCTTCTTGCCAGGAAGATTGTCAATGGTCAATAACCCACTGGGCTCCTTAACTTCATTAAACATGCACTAGCTACAAGGAATACTAGAGGCTCCGCTAAAGGCATATTGCTTGTGCTGTTCTGCTGAACGTCCTTGGGGCAATGTGCCTTCCACTATAGGGCTCCACTCTGGCTAAATGGTCAGCCCGTGATACCTCATCTGTCCAGAACCTTGGTCGTTTCAAACTCAAACTCAGAGAGAAACTATTCACCACCAGCACCTGTGACTGTCTCTGAGCTGTCCACTCGCATAGTCACCCCTTTTTACTGGTGTGCCAAGCCAAACCTCTGTGCCTTCTACTCCCCTCCCTCCTCTTTCCTCTCCATCTACTCTGATTGATTCTTCTGATGTATTGTGCCTTTATCTTAAGTATGTTTTATTGGCTTTGGAAACCTTGTATCATCCTTGAAATTTGAATGTAAGCAATAGCTTAATTTGCTTGAAACTTTTGTACCATTCTTGACTCTGGATTGTTTTACCCTCTGCATTCAGATGAAATACCTTTCAATGTATTGCTCATTACCTTTGTACCATACTTGACTCTGGGTTGTTTTACGCTCCACATTCATTTGTAATACCTTTCATTGTATTGTCCATTTCTCTTGTTTTGTACTTCCATGACATGGAGCCTTTGCAAAGGAGTCTCTGACTCAAAGGTTTGTAATTCTGCTCTCTCAATAAATAAATAAAGCATCCCAACAGTCTATTCTGGAGCCACATTGTTCTCTGTTTACGTAAGTCTGGGCACAGCCTGCTATGAACCAAATTATCTTTGATATTCGGTGCTCTACTAGTTGTTACCCGAGGTCTACTACCCACTGCTGCTTCCACATTTCTGTCCCCATGAGTATAGGCCAGTTTTTGTAAATAATGCTACCAATCTGACCTGCCCAATTGTTATACTCAGTGACAAATGTAATGGGTTGAGTATTCTCTTGCTTACTTTTTACCTTATTTAATAAGTCCTTCCTACTCTTTTCTTTAGCACATAAGAAGGCCTCATCCAAAACATTTCTATCATAACCCCTAGTAAAAATCTGTTCTTAAGCTCATCTGCTTGTTCCTCAAAACTACTCTCATCAGAGCAGTTCCTTCTGAGGCAAAGGAACTGACCATAGGGGATCGAGTTAACAAGTCTATGTGGATGTGCAATCTCTGTCCTTAGTACTGAGTTCGTTGCCGTTTCTGTCCTCTGACACCGAGTTTTAATGTTCTCACTGTGTTCAGCTGGCTTAGAAATGGAGACACCCAGAAAATCTACAGTATTTGCATCCACTTTGTACATGAAATGCAAATTTTTGTCATTAAGATGCATCCAATTAATGAACTCCTCTATTTCAGATGAAGTACCTTGCCAAATACACAGTATATCATCTATAAAGCATTGCCGAAATCTGATCCTGGGCAGATGTGAGTTAACAAAAGGATTGAAAATACAAGTTTCTTACTATCTGCCCTGGAACTGATTGGCATAAGAAGGATCCATGGATGCCCCCATGGCAGTGCCACAGAATTAAATTTTAAATACTTATGCTTAAGTAAGAAATCTAGCGAGTTGAGAATAAAGTCAACAGATACATTCTCCCTGTCTTCACCATTCTCCAGAAAGTATCTACATGCCTGAATCCCATCTGTGTCCCAGACACATGTATATAGGAACTCCACATCTACACATAGCCATACCAGCCCATCTTCCCATGTGAAGGCATTAAGTTTATTAAGGACGTCAGTAGTGTCCTGTACATGAGAGTGAAGTTTCATCACACTTTTCTGAAGAAAGAAATCAACAAATCTGCCTAATCTCTCTGTTAATGATCCAATACTTGAAATAATGGGGTGACTGGGGGGGGGGGGAGATAGCCATATCTTTATGCACCTTAGTACATACTGGGGGTTATAGGGTGCTCGTTCAACAAATATTTATATTCTTGCTCACTAATGTGCCCCATCCCCACTGCCTCTTGAAGTAATTTATGAAGTTCAACCTTAAATTTATTAGTTGGGTTCTCTTGAAGTTGTTTAGAATTATTTACATCATGTAACAAACCCATAACAATGTTTATGTAATGCTCCCTGTCCATAAACACAACACCCCCCCTTTGTCTGCTGATTTTAAAATCAAATCATCATACCCTGAAAGATTTTTCAATGCCATAAATTTGGTTTACCTATAGTGCTTTGACAGTGCTAGCGCTGACATCCCTACAGCGACATCTGCAATGCAGAGCTGCTGGCATTGGCAGCGAGATGTCGTCGCCACAATAGGGGTTTAATTCCCTAGCCCCCAATCTCTAGGATTATAACCTGAATCAGAGTTGGACCGGGGAGCAACACCCAGCGAGGCAGTCCCAATCACCACACAGACCACCACAGCGATGGGCGGATTTTGCCTGATTCCTGTCACTGTGGTGGTTTTCTCTGTGCCGGTGTCGCTTTGGTAATGGTATACCCATAAATTTATTATAAGGCATGTTTTTCTACTTAGGATCTGTGACCCCTTTCAACAGTTCACTTATCTGTCTCTCTATGTTTTTTTCAAATGCCAGAATTGTGGGGTTTGTAGTAACTGGCATAAACTCTGAATCCGGTCAAAATTTTCTTTTTCTTTCATTATTAATGTCCCCATTTGCACATACAGTTACATAAGGTATGTCCTGTGTCCCTTCAATGGTATTTTGCAAAAGGTCCTGTAGCTCTGCTAGATGCATTGTATTCAAAACGCAGCCAAGCTCAGCAGTACTTTCAGGCAAAGTGTCAGCTCTAAATTCTCCATTCCCAAGGTCACTCGTTTCACCCAGAATAAAATCTAACTCCTCAATTGAATATTACTGATTCTTCAGTAACCCCCATGCTGTTACTTGATATTGGATTTTTTGCTATAAAAATATCAAAGCCATATTTTTCTAAAAAACTTGAACAATTCAACGTTAACCTGAAACTTATTCACCCATGGGGTGGACACAAAAGTAAGTCCTCTTTTAAGCACTGCAGTTTCTGAATCTGAAAGACTTCTCTGTGAAAGGTTTAATACTTGTAATTCCTGTTCTGCTGCTTCTGCTTGTTCCTCCAATTCCTTTTGTTGGGGTGGCTGTTTCTGTAGTTTCCTCCTCTGCCCCTGACCCGTCTTCTTGTTTTCCTGAACCTCTGCTTTTTTGTTGTATTGGAGCCCCCGCAGCATTCCTTTGTTGTGAAAAAGGTTTATTGCCACTTGTTACTTGACTTGGGCCCACGACTTCTTGAGTTGAATCTTACTCACTGCCCACTCCTACTTCTCCCTCTTTTTTTTCCAAATGGAGATACGTCCATTTTCAAAATTTTCCTGATCCCTGGTTAATTTCTTTTGTTTTTTCTCAATTATATCAGATTCATACTTAAACAATCTCTGTTTCATTAAAGAATCTTGTCCTTTAAAGTCTGGGTGATTCTTTAAGTACTTCTTCCTTGGCACATTTGATTTCATTCATTAAGCTGTCATATTTTTTAATATCAGATTTTATAAGTAGTTCTATGAATACTTTAGAGCATTGCAGGGCTGCCTGTTGCCATTCTGATTTAAACTCAAATTCTTCTCGACCACAAGATGGCACTATAGTAATTCTCAGTCCCCTTGGAGCCTGCTCCCTCGCCAGATACTGCTCAAGAGTAGTGATGTTATAAGTAATGTCAATTTATTTCTTTAATAGTCTTTCCAATCGTGGAAAAGCAATTTGTATCTCACCAGAACCCGGAGTGTTCTCTCCTTCCTGCAATCGTTCCCGAGCCTTCCTCCGCTTCTCTGCAAGTGTATCTGTTTCTTCCCAGCTGAACTCGACATTTGCAATGTTGCCCTCAGTGTTCTGTTGCATGGTGCAGATGACAGCCACTTTTAAAAGGATCACTCCTATTTAGGCTTATTTTCCACATCACGGCAAAAATGCAGCAATGTTTTACAGAGTTTTACACTGGAAAGCGGCTAAATAAAGATGTCAGTTCACTTGCCAGAAAATAGAGAATCCTCTGGTCGATTTCACAAAAGACCACCCAAAGTCAACTTTGCAAAGCCCAAGACACATGCTTGTCTCTGCATTCAGCAGCAGCTAATAGCACAACTGGAAGTTCCAAGAACAGCTGTTGCGAGTCAAGCTACAGGCTGGTTAACCTTTTGCATTCTCATTGACCTCCTGGTAATTTTTCTGGTTCTTTTTGCTCATTTTCCAGGAAACAGTTTCCATCATCTGCCTCCTGCTTACTCCATTGCTTCTTTCCTGTTTATTTTGCAAGCTTTTTGATCTGGTGGATCCCCAGTTACTTGCTTACAAGTGTGAATAAATAATAATAGGGTGATCACTGACTAAGTATTGCAAACTCTAAACCCTGCTCCATTTCTCTGAACCTGTATTCATTCTGTCACAGGGATCCTTGTAACTTCAAACTTGTAATGAATTATTTTATTAGAGATCATTATGCTACAGAAAACACCTTTTTTTGTAACAAATGCCTTGTACATCTGAATGTCAGTAACTTTTTTTGGAAAATATTTTGTTATGTTTCTTTATTTCTTTGGTAGTGGTGATTGATTGCAGGTGTTTGTGATTGTATTTAACACTGAAAGCAGCCAGCCCAGTGGTGCTGAGGTCTGAGGTGCTGGACACCTTATCTCACGCCGTGATGGTGAACCAGGTTCAGGAGCCAGCTCTGGTCATCAGGGGTCAGCCAGGGAGGGGAGGATTAAGCATCTGGAGGACTGCTCTCCCTTTCCCGCTGGGGAGGGGTGGGATGTGAATCCCCGGCAACATGCAACTTCCAGTGGAGACTGTGGGTGCTGTAACTGGGGGACACCAGGGAATGGGTGGATGTGATTGCAGATGTCCTGCGGACAGGCATGGAAGCATGCCCATCATGCACTGCATGTGATTGCACTGCAGTGTCTCTGGGGGTTTAAAAAAGCCAGAAAACCCCTCTGTGCGAGCACTAAGGATGCCTCTGATGGACTCCTGCTCTCCCTGGCCCGAACAAAGTCTGGCCTAAGCCGGGGTGGGGGTTCAAGGGTGATCTTGGGATCCCCCTTGTTCTCATCCTGAGGAGAGCCCCTCTGTGGGTGGCAAACCATGGTCCTCCCTGTCCTGCAGTCCAGGTGGAGGCTGGGGGGGGGTGCTTTGAGAGTCCATGTAACAGGGCTGACAGGGGACAAGGATTCATCCTCACTGCACAGGGGTGATAAAGAAAGTTGGGAAAAAAATTGAAAGCCCTGCTCAACCCTAACTATAGTGGCACTACCGTGCCACAGATTTTACCTGGGAAGATATACTGAGCTGGTTTTTATATACACCCTGGGGAAAGGGAAGAGGACTGAGGTACACAGGGGCACAAGTACAAATAAAGCACAGAGATGTTACGCATAAAAAATAACAGTTAACTAAGTGCAAAGGCCAAGCTTGTTGTGAGGTAGGTACACAATATAATAAACTGGCATGGTAGTGCCAGTATAGTTAGAGTTGAGCATGATGTTCACTATAAACCCTTAACTTTGCACCTTAATACCATTGGCAGTGTTCAATGAAATTGCCCCAAATTTGGCATGCATTGTCCAAGAGGCAAGTTCTTAAGCCACAGGACTTTTTGTGATGGTTGCTTATGCTTTTTCTGAGATCCAGATGTGTCATTTTTAGTGTAATATCTATATTTTTTCCAGACCTGTACTTTTTTAACTTGTATTTTACTAATTTTTAAAAAGATAACACATTACATAATAGAATAGCATAAGTACAATTAAAAAGCAGCTGAAACGGTTTTATGCTCCAGCTAGGCAACTCATAACATGTAGCTCCCTCCCCAAGGAACTATTTTAGCTATAAAATGAAAATTTTGTCCAGTAGATAAGTAATTTACCTTGCAAAGCTCGGCTTGTAACTTTCTGGTACAAGCTGAGCCACCGCAGAGTGCTGCTGCCCTGTCCCTAAAAACTACATTATGATGATGCATAGTGGGGAACAGGGCTGCATGAGGTCTATGAAGCTACTTCTGATGTTTGCCTGTTGCCTGTCCCTGTAACCAAGCTGCAACAATCTGGGGACAGAACATTTTGTGTTGTGGCGCCTACTTTTTGAATGCTTTGCTAAAACATATTAGATCTGCCCGGATGGTACTGGCCTTTAAGACTAATTTAAAAATGGATCTTTTTGGTGAAGTTTCTCCTTGACTGTAAATTATTGCTGGATATTGTGTTTTAAATTGCCCACTGTTATATAAATTGTTATCAAGCTTTTAACATAATTATTGTAAAGCACCCTGAACTTTCAGGAAAGGGTGCTATATAAGTAAAATTGCCTTGTATTACTATTAGTGATAGGGAGGGAGGCTGCCTACATGTACTAATGTTATCTTTATAGGCATGTATACATGTATGGGGCTTATATATTATAGGGGTGTAGTAGTACCCCTATAGTTAGGGCTGAGCAGGGGTTTCTATGTTAAACCTCAAATTTTATGCTTTAATAACTTTGCAACCACTCAACAGATTTGCACCACATTTTGCTGTTTAGTCTAGTGGAGTAGTTCTTCTGATCTGGCAAGTTTCATTCTGGTGGGATTTGTGGATTCCAAGATGCGGATACTGAAAAAATGTAGAGAAACTCTGTATTTTACTGTTTTTGTATGCAGATGGATTAGAATTTTGTTCTGCAATTTTCAGGGTGGAAAGGCCTTGCTCCACAGATGTGCTTTTTGCTGATTTGAAGAAAAATTATTAATCCGTTCCAAAGTTATTCAATTTAAAAATTCTGGGTTCTGAGCATGTTCAGTACATTCTTTTGGATAGCGGTTTGGAACAAAAAATGAATTTGTCTGAATGAAAAAGGATCCTTTTTTGTTTGGGTCAATTCTTTTTCATTTGAAAAAATCCTTTTTCATTCGCTGCCATCTTGTTTTCTGTTTTTCTTTAAAAAAAAAAATAAAATAAAATAAAAAAGCCACAAAAATGACATCCTGCAGAGGGAGTAAGACATGTATCTCGCTCATTGGGACTTCAGTAGGTGGATTCTGCAGTTAACTGTTGGGAAAGTGACACCAAAATGTGTTTTGTTTTTAATTAGATCCTTTTTTATTACTCGATTCAGCTTTTTCTTATGGCCTTATTCATTTAAATGAAAAAGGATCCTGTCAAACGAAAAAAGGATTTTGCAAGCTCTCCCTGTAATTATTTGAATTTTCCTTGGTGTCTAGTGGCACCTCCACAATTGCTGTCTCCATTATTTTTAAATTTTTCCCTGGTGTCTAGTGGTGCCCCCCCTTCCCATTCCTATCCCCACATTTTTTTTTATATTTTTCCCCTGGTGACCAGTGGTACCACCCACCCTCTGATGGCTGGCCTTGTATTTTTTTTAATTTTACTCTGGTATCTAGTTGCACCCCCACCACCATCTGATTGCCACCCCTGTAGTTATTACATATTTAACTGGTGTCTAGTGGTGTCCCCCACCATCTGATGGCCATCTGCATAAATGTTTAATTTATCCTTGGTGTCTTGTGGCACCCACACCCTCTGATGCCCGTGCCTGTAAATATTTTATGTATCACTGCTACTGTATCTAGTGGTACCCCCACCCTCTTATGTCCATCCCCGTAAATGTCTATCCTTGGTGTCTAGTGACACCTCCCACCCTCCGATGGCCATCCCCCTTGATCTGTTTGGCTTTCCCGGTGTCTAGTGGCACCCCCACCCTCCGATGTCCATCACAGAATGAAAATCAGAAAACGGTTCTTCAATGTCTTTTTTTTTATCCGTGAAAATGAAAATGGTCCATCTGCAATGTGCCCCCCCCCCATCCTGACCTCCCACTGAGTACACACACTCACTCACCTGAACAGGTCCCAGGGTGAAGATCCACTCTCCGATTGAAGACAAGTCTTGCTGTGGAAGCAGCAACTGCAATATGAGAAATATGTATTTCAATGAGGTTTTCAACTTTGGTGCATAACTTTGCCATTTTTACATATTTTGACACCTAATTTTCAACATGGCATTTTTGAGACCCCACCTCATGAACATTGTCAGTGGAATTAGGCAAATCCGTCCCAAAAGACAATTTCATGGTCCCTTGGAGAAATCACCTTTCAGGCAGGATTTGAAAATGTTCACTGCCCTTGTTCATGAGGTGGGGTCATAAGAAGGGTATGTTCAAAATTTGTGGTCAAAATATGTTAAAATGGCGAAGTGATGTGCATCCATTGAAATTAAGTTACACTCGCGCATAACTTTCAAAAATGTCAGTATTTTCACTCCAAATTTTCAACATAGCAATTTTGTACACCAACTCATGAACTGACATTTTCTAAATCTTTGCCAAAATGTGTTTTTGCTCCTCTGGTGCAGAATGACACTGTGGTGGTGCGGAATGACGTTTTGGCAGGGATTTGAAAAGTTTCAGCAACGGATTCATGAGGTGGGGTAATAAGAAGGCTATGCTGGCAATTTGGTTGCTGTGGTGCTACAAATGGAAGGGTCCTGCGCTTCCACAGCAAGATACATACAATGAACATATCTATGGAGGGATGGCAAATAAGGATATGATCACACAATCTGAAAAGTTATGTATGGATGGGAATGTAGGGTCCAGATGCCCTGTGCTCCCACAGGAGAACAAGGATACGATTACACTATCTCAGAAAGTAAGGAAATTTATTGCAAAAAGCATTGTTCATGCAGTAGTTAGGGTCAAAGTGACAAAAGTAGGGAAATGTGGCATTAAGGTTTCCAACCTTATCACCCTCCCCCATAGGCAACAACAGGAAAAACTATTAAGGTTTCACCTCTCTTCCCTCTTTGCAAATCAGGTGTGGGGTGTGCCTTGGGGTTGTCAAGCCTAATGCTCACCCCATTCTCATACGCTGTACCCATCTCAGTCTATTTACTAATGGAATTGGGTGAGTGTTAGGGCATACAACCCCAAGGCACACCCCACACCTGCTTTGCGAAGAGGCAAGAAAGGTGAAACTAATGTTTTTTCCGAGAGTCCTACAGAATACTGACAGTCACTCACCTGACTTAAAATAGTCCAACACCATTTGCCTGACAATCATTTGCCTGACAGCAGAAATTTGCCAGCAGCAAAGGTAATTATATTTAAGTATGGCAGATGTGGGGGGCGTCAGGGGCAAAGCCACCTGAAACATAAAATAACCTCTGTGGCATGCAAATTTCTATTGTTGGGCAAGTGATTGTTGACAAGTGGTGTCGGCCTATTGTACATTGGGCAAGTGACTGTCAGTATTCCATAGTAGATCTGTTTTTCTCCTGTTGTTGCCTGCAGGGTGGGTGGAGTGTTAGGGTTGGAAACCCTAATGCCAGATTTCCCTACTTTTGTCACTTTAACCCTAACTAGTGCATTAGCAAAGTTTTTTTTTGATATATATATTTATACACACATACACACACACACAGATGTGTCAAGCCAGGATGAAGCACAGAAATGATGCAGAATATCACAGAATACTGCAATTTACTGCAGGGGCCACTGTAAGTCAATGGCAATTAAGCCCTTTTGTCATGCAGGATTTTGTGACATGTCATTACTGCAAGTTACTTTGCTTCATTGTGGCTGACACATCTGTATATATAATCTGTATGATATATATGCCCCATACATACATGCCTGTAAAGATAACATTAATGCATCTAGGCAGCCCCCTTCCCCAGTCCTAATAGTAGCTCTATAGATTGTCTACAGTTCTGCTCCCCACTATGTGTCATTATAATGCTGTTTTTAGGGGCAGGCAGCAGCCCTTGTCTGTGGCTCAGATTGTAACAGTAAGTTATGAGCCAAGGTCTGTGAGGGAAAGTACTTTTTAGCTAATGGACAAACAAATTTATAGCTAAAATAGCTCACTGGGCAGGCAACTACATGGTATGAGTTGCCTGCCTGGGGCTTGTCCACAGCTATTTAAGCACATAATGTACAAACAAAGATTGTATGTATGGATCTACTACACTGTACCCACATCGGGGGTCTGAGGTTACATATATATTTTAGCTTATCATTTTTTTTATTTTAAACAAGGGCTGATGTAAATAAAATATTATTAATGATCTCCTGAAGTCAGTGCTAGCTCAAACCGCCTATATAATAAGTCAAGCAAAACTATTTCAACAATACAGGAAAGAAAGAGCAGCCCTATAAACAGGGATCTATAGGGGTTCATGGCCTTTATTGCCTTACTTATCTCTTCTTGGGTTACTACTGCTTCCAAAGATGCCACCTTAGCAGGGGGATGTTAAGGGATGGGGAGGGCCTTTAGAAACTTTCCAGTGGAAGTAGAGGATGAAGGGGAAGGAGAGGCATGCAACTTTTCATAGGACCTTTTCATTATTGTGTTTATGCCTTCCAGCTTTGTATGTAAGGCATTGGAGGAGTTTCTTAGCCCTGTGATGATCCGAGCCACCTGCTGCATTCTAGCCTGTATACGAGCAGTTTGCTGGACTTTTCACTTTCCTTCCAGGAGTGGTGGATCCGCCTAATGGCCAATTCTGCTTTTCTAGAGAGTAAATCATTTAATTTAGTGCATGTGCTGGTGAGTTGGGCCAGCAGAACTGCAGGAGGGTTGGAGGGACCCACAGCGTCGTATTGTTTCTCCAGAATCAGCAGCTCTTTCTCCAGCTTGACCTGATCCATCTTCCTACCTTTGTGTCTGTGTGCTGCATATGTAATACTTTTCCTATGCAGGGTCACCTTAAAGGCCTCCCAGAGTGTGGAGTCTGGCACATCACCAGTGTCATTTTGCTCCCAGTAGGTCCTTGCCTCCTGCCTACACCAGAGTAGGAAATCTTTGTCATCCATCAGCAATGGGTCAAGCTGCCAAGATGAAGAATTTTTTGCATAGGGCCCCACAAGAGCTGTATCTTGAGTGGAGCATGATCTCAGATAATAATGGGATGAATTGTGTCCTCTGTGAGCTGGAATATCAAAGGCTGTGATATAAGCCACAGGTCAATCCTGCTGGAGGTGCCATGTGGGGCCGAAAAACAGGTATAATCTTTGACCCTTAGGCAGTGCTTCCACCATGCATATAGCAGCAGATGCTCAGGTATTAGGATTTCTACTGCCTTAAGGGCTTGTTTGTGAGCTTCTGCCTTCACTCCCCCACACTCATATCTAATGCAGCATTTTGTGTCAGGTTAAAATCTCCCCTAACAGTATTGGGAAATGGTCCCTGTTAAATTCTGTCAGTTCCTGGTTCAACAAGTGGAAAAAGGCAGGGTCATCTGAGTTGGGTCCATAGATATTTGCCAATACCATGGGCCCCTCTGGGTCCTAAAGTGCAGCTAGTATCCACCGGCCTTCCTTGTCCACCTTTAATTTAGTTATAGACCATCTCAAGTCATTATGAATTAATATAGATACTGTGATGATATGGTTGTACTAATTGATCTCATGAATATTAATAACTCACGCTCTGTGTGCATCTCTAGATTTGAACTTCAGTATAAATACTTGTTGGCAGGCTTAAACCCGCCAGATTCAAACAGTCTATTGGGATGTAATGTTTCTGCCGTCTGTTAGTAAAGCTTTAGAAAGTATCGTATTTGACACTGACTTTCATTACATGGTGTCAGAAGATGGAGCAGCTGTCACCACCACTCATTTTGGATTTAACAGGCAACCTTGTTGAGAACTGGTACTGCTTCAAGCAACAAGCAGAAATTTATTTTGCAGCTTCAAGAGTCTCGGAAAAATCTCCACAGATTCAAGCCATGACCTTTCTGTATATCATGGGCCCTGTGGTCCTAGAGATTTACAATACATTTGACTGAGCAAAGATGAAGATAAAATGAACCTGCCTCAGATTCTGCAACAGTTTGAGAACTACTGCAGTCCATGGAGAAACATCACCTATGAGCGGCATTTGTTCAACACCCACAACCAACAGCCAGTTGAAACCTTTGATGTTTATCTTACTAAATTATGACTGCATGCTAAGTCATGCCAGTTTGGTGATCTGACAGACTCCATGATTACAGATAGCATTGTTTGCGTTATTTTGGATGACTGAGTGAGGTGCCGACTGCTCCGTGAGATGGACTTATCTTTGGCCCAAACTATTGATATTTAAGTGAGAAGCAAAGTAAAAACCATAACTGAGCCCCCTGGTCCAGATGCTGCAGTTAATTTAGCAACTTTTAAAAAAAGGGGGGCAGAGAGAGAGAGAGTCTGTGCAGAAAATGAGAGACTGTGCCAGCTAGAGATCCCAGATTGTTTGCATGTGGAAAATGTGGGAGACAGCATGGACTGAACAGATGACCTGCTTATGGGCAGAGATGTCGAATATGCAATTGACATTCATTTTGCAAGAATGTGCACAGGAAGGCAAGGAGCAAGGGTGCATCTAGTCGAGGAGGACAGCAGACGTGAAAGTGAGAATGCTCGTGTTGTTGAAACACTGACGGACACTGGAGTGGATAAGGACTGGAATGTGCACTTGAGTATTAATGGGAAAATTAAGCTAAAAGACAAAAAGAACCTGTGTGCAAAAGCACTGAGGCAAGGGTTACCCCAAAGGGCATTGGCCGTAAAGCCAGGTTTCAAAAGAAATACAAAATCACACATACTCCCATAATGCAAAGCATCATGGGATGTATATGCAAATCATCAAGAAATTTTAAGCTGGTTCAGCTTTAAGCAAGAATGCATAATATAAAAGGGCCTCTCATACAATCTGCAAAGGGTGCAAACAGAAAACACAGACACGTGTTTTGTCTTACCCAGGACTCATCAGTGTGCCTTGCCTTTATGACACTCCTGGGGAAATGAACCAGCCCTAAGTTGGTCTCACTGGTTTGGGTCATGGTGAGCCCAAAAAAACAAATGAAAAAAAGCTAAAAAACAAAGAACCTTAGTGCAGCTTGTTTTTTGCTTTTTGGGGGGCTCACTATGACCCAGACCCGTAAGACCAACTTAGGGCTGGTTCATTTCTCCTGGGGTGTCATACAGACGAGACACACTGTTGAGTTCTGGATAATGCTGAAGTAATGCCTGTGTTGGGACTGCACACCTATCTTGAGATTAAACTTGTCAAGAAATTGTTGTCACTTAATGCAGAGACTGAAGCAACTGATGAGATATTGTCTATGTTTTCGGATGTTTTTCAGGAGTTGGGGTGTCTCAAGGGCAAACACCACATTAAGATAGACAAGTCTGTTAGCCCAGTTATCCATCTGCCCAGGAAAATACCATTTGCTTTAAAAGACAAGATCAAGGAAGAGCTGGACAATATGGAGAAGTTGGGTGTCATTGAAAAAGTAGAAAGTCCCACACGCTGGGTTAATTCAATGGTGGTAAAAGAGAAGCCTGACAAAATAAGAATATGCATTGACCCCAAAGATTTGAATAAGGCAACAAAGTGAGAGTGCTATCCAATGAAAACTGTTGAGGAAGTAGCTGCAAGGCTAGCAGGTGCTAAGATCTTCTCAGTGCTTGATTCGGGTCATGCGTTTTGGCAAGTGAAACTTGATGAGCCTAGTTCTGAGTTAGTGACATTTAACACGCCATTTGGGCATTATAAATTCAACAGAATGCCATTTGGAATATGTTCTGCCCTGAGATGTTTCAAAAGAAAATATCTCAAATGTCTGAGGGCCTAGAAGGTGTAGAAACCTACATGGATGAAACATTGATTTGCGGGTCAGACTTGCAAAAACATAATGAGAGATTGAAGAAAGTACTGCAGAGAGCACAAGAGCACTACTTCATGTTGAATCTTAAAAAATCAAAGACTGGACTGACAGAAGTTACATATATTGGGCACAGACTGACCCAAAGTGGGCTAGTGGCAAACCCAGAGAAAATTAAAGTCGTGGTGGACATGCCAACACCCCAGAATGTCACAGAGCTACAAAGGTTCATAGGAATGGTTAACTACATAGCCAACTTCATTCCTAATTTGGCAACTTTGAATAAACTGCCAAGAGAATTGCTGGAAAAAGAAATGGCCTGGCATTGAGACCCCAGATATGAACAGGTTTTTCATGAATTAAAGAAAATTATCATGCACCCCCGGTGCTGGCTTTCTACAATCTGCACCAGCCGGTAGTCCTGTCTGTGGATGTCTCTCCTGAAGGACTGGGAGCATGCCTATTACAAGCCAACAAACCTGTGGCATTTGCTTCAGGATCTCTGACCAGTACCGAGAAAAATTATATGCAAATGGCAAAAGAAATGCTGGCCATTGTGTATGGGTGTACTAAATTCCACCAATACATCTATGGTAAACTGAAGACGCTCATAGAGACTGACCACAAATCCCTCAAAAGCCTGTTTAAAAAAAACCTGCATACAGCCCCATCTCATATACAGAGAATGATGTTCAAGTTACAGAAATATGATTTGCAAGTTATGTACAAAGCAGGAAAGGAGCTACACATCGATGATGCCCTCAGTAAAACTGTACAAAAAAGGGCCTCGCCAGAGACTGACATTGATAAATATGAGGTGCATGCCATTGAGAAAATTCCTATCACAGATGGGAAACTGAAACAGTTTCAACAGGAAACAGCACGAGACGTGGAACTGCAA
Organism: Neoceratodus forsteri; assembly: GCA_016271365.2. Classification (NCBI taxonomy): domain Eukaryota; kingdom Metazoa; phylum Chordata; order Ceratodontiformes; family Ceratodontidae; genus Neoceratodus; species Neoceratodus forsteri. Next base: position 498,840,444 of record CM028135.1, on the reverse strand, counting down.
AGGTTAAAAGAGACAGTGTTGCAGGGATGGCCCTCAGAATGCTCTCAAGTAGACCCTATTATTAGACCATATTGGCTCTTTCGAGAAGAGATCGCAACTGAGAGTGGACTACTCCTTAAACGTGAGAGACTGATTGTGCCAGGATCTTTGCGGAAAGAAATGTTCATGAAAATTCATAGCAGCCACCTGGGTATCGAGAAGTGCAGGAGGCGAGCCAGCGATGTTTTGTTCTGGCCTAGGATGAATAGTCAAATCAGTGACTTGGTCGCCAACTGTGGCATCTGTGCCACCTACAGGAAAGCTCAACCCAGAGAACCACTGCATCCCCACGAAATACCAGAGAGGCCCTGGAAAAAGATGGGAGCTGATTTATTTGATTTTAATAGAGTAACATATTTGCTGTTGGTGGACTATTACTCTGCTTATCAAGATGTCCAGATTACAAAACATAACAAATGACACTGTGATTAATCATATATAATCTCAATTTGCAAGGCATGTCATAGCAGAGATTTTCATTGTGGACAATGGGCCCCAGTTTGTTAGTGCAGAGTTTCAATCCTTTGTGAAAGTATACTAGTTCAAGCACCTTACCGCTTCACCCAGGTTTCTCCAAAGCAATGGCATGGTTGAGAGAGTGGTGCAAACAGTCAAAAACTTACTGAAAAAAGCTACGAAAGATAACAGTGACCCATACCTGACTGAGCTTGATTTGAGGAACACACTCATTGAAGGTGTGGGGTCTCCAGCACAGCTACTAATGGGCCGTCACACTAGAACTTTGTTACCTGCAACACATGGGCTGTTCAAGCCAAAGATCCCAGATTCAGGTGTCTGTGCCACATTGTAGTTTGTTCAGCAAAAGCAGTAATATTATTGTAACAGAACAGCGCATACCTTGCCTCCATTGAGCCCAGAACAAGAAGTGTTTATGTGAACCAACCAACCAACCAACAAGAATGGATCCCTCTGGTTGTTGTTGCACATGCTCAGACCCCACCGTTTCTATGTTGTCTAACCCAATAGGAAACAGTAACAGCGCAATCGATGTGACCTGATGGGCTCACCAGCCATGCAGGATACCCCACGCAGGATAGAGACCTCTCCCTGTGGAGGGAGGGAGGGAGGGAGGAGGGAGGGAGGGAGGAAGAAGTGGACAGGGATTTGGAGCAGGATTTCAAAATGGAGGAGCAGCAGGAGAAAATGCAGCAGCAATGGCAAGGCAGCCAGCTAAAGACCCCAGTGAGGACCCGCTGCCAGTGACACAGGCAGAGATGGCAGCTGCCCCAATGGACCTATGTAGCCAACCAGAAAGCCCTGCCTGATTTAGCAGGATTAGTTGATATTTGATACAAAAGCCTGCATGTTACAGGACTTAAATAGTTTCTTTTACAAGTTAACCAATTTAACTGTAAATTTTTTTTAAGAGGAGAGATGTGATGATACGGTTGTACTAATTGATCTCATGAATATTAATGACACATACCCTGCATGTGTTTCTAGATTTGAACTTCAGTCGACATACTTGTTGGTGGGCTGAAACCCACCAGATTCAAACAGTCTATTGGGATGTAATGTTTCTGCTGTCTGTTAGTAAAGCTTTAAAAAGTATTGTATTGGTCTCTGCCTTTCATTACAGATACCCCCCTTTTCAAGGATTGGGTCCCACTATGTACTTCCTCCCCCACACAGTTCCATCTAACTTTTATTGCCTCCATGGAAATGAGTCTGATTTCTTACAGAAAAGCCATCTGAGGTTTCAACTTCTTTAGGTGGGACAGTGTCTTTTTTCACTTCATGGTGGAATTTAGACCTCTAACATTTCAACTTATAATCTTAACCTACATTATAGTCACCTACTTTTTATGCCATGATATAGGAGTAGCTCATGCTTCTCAATATGGTTATCAACCACCTTGAGGCAGGTATCCCCCTTCTTGAGCACTGTGACACCTTCCCTCATCTACTTACCTTTAGTATTTGTGGCAGAACCAGCATGAATATATCACACATTCGAACAATAGTAACAGTTGTATAAAAACATAATGCATTTTCTGTCCCCCCCTCCCTCCACCACCCCACCCCACCCTCAGTTCCATAAAGAACATATGCCACTGTGAACACAGGCCATCCCTTGGTCAACATGCCTGTAGCTACCTCTGGGATTGAGATAGTACCAGATGACCAGATTCTCTGCTAGCCCACCTATGTAGCTTCATGTACCCAAGAATTCCCTTATTTAAAATATTGCTGACGACCACAAAACCTTGTGGTCTGAATGGCCTGCCATCTGTGACCCCTAGAACCATGTGGTGCCACACTTACTTTCTGGCCTGCAGTATCTCCCCCTCTAAGAGTAATGCACTTTAAGCAGCATGTGGGTTATGTGTCCCCCATCTCCATCTGTGCCATCATCATTTTGCTGTGAGGCATGCCTGGTCTTGGCTCTAAAATATGACAAAATGTCCACAAGGCCCAGGAGCTGAGAAGCTGAACCCTCCCCATCAAGTACCCCTGTAAGTTTATTGGTGGCAAGTAGCAGCATGTAGGCATGCCCATAGTGAGAGGTTAGGCCCCGTTAGAGTGTGAGCCGACACTGGGCAGTTGGGCATGTTGCCCCACTTGTCTCTATGAGAGTGCACCAGTGTCAAGAGCATTGGAGGATTTGACTGGGGAGAAGACCCACGTACCTAGACTGGCAGTGTAAGCCCATGTCAGATTAGGAGGGGAGTCATAGAGCCCCTGCCTCTCACAAGACCAATCATGGTATGTTGGAGGTTTCATTAAGGGGCTATGTCAGACTGGTAGTTTGGCTCCCAGCCTCACTCTCCAATAGGGTGATTATCTAGTTAATGGCGCAAAGTCCTTAATTGCATAGTGGTTCCAATAGGACTTTTTTTGGGTGGTAACAGCTCCCCAATAAATTAAGCATGCATACAAGTATTGGGCTATATAAACCCAGAGTCAGGGTTCAGTGTCACACTAGCAAATAGATTTTGGCAGCATCAGCCCATCTGAGTTCCAGTGTCAGGTGAAGTTTGCATGGCCTGGTGAGCCTGTGGCTGGAATAGTGTTCTTCAGCATTGGTAGAACTGCTCAAGGGGAGCACAGACTGGGCAGCCTTTTCAACCCAGAATCTAGGAGCAGATGTCGTGGATATGGAAGTTGATGGTGGTGGGGCTAGAACATGCTGTAGTGAAGGTAAGTCCTCAGGCTAGTCTTTTAGGGGTGCATATTAATTTCCTCACATGTCAGCTGCAGCTGAACCAGATGAGACCTTCGAATCTACGCTGTGGCTCTGGCGCCTCGAATGAACCCTAAGCGAGTGATCCCTCCTTCTTCCCCCGTCTGTCTTCCTTTTCTTGTTCTTGCACCATTGTCTTGGGAACAGGGAGTCAGCGGTCATCATCTTTCAGTGGGGAAGGGAGCAGTGGACAAGGATGCTGGCTGGAGGTAGTGATTCTCTCTGGGGTGTGGGTAGCCTCTATGTCCTGAGACTGTGCCTAATTTCCCTGTCATCAACTCTGCCACCTATATTTAGAGAGCTATATCTGAGGGGAGTTCTTGGTGAGAAAACCCTCTGCCGCTTTGGGAGAATTGAAGTATCATGGAACCCTGTTGGTGGTAATGCATAGAGTAGTGCGGCATCATAAACAGCACTGGAGCCCCAAGTCTGTGCAGGCCCTCCTCACTGTGGTGAAGACCCATCTGCACTCAGACAATTCAGTCGAGAAGTTGGCAAAAATTTGAATCTTGTATCCTTGCCATGATATATACTGCTTTTCTCTCACTGCCTGCATGATGTCCTCTCTATCTGTAAATCAGAGAAATCGGGCTAAAATCGTACGAGGGCATGCTCTTTGTGGTGGCCGCAGGGCTAAGGAATAGTGGATGCTGTCAATCTCCAGGGGAGCAGTCCATCTGCAACTAAATATTTCTGGGAGCACCTGTTGAAGAAAACAGATTGTGCTGGGCTTCTCACAGCCTTTGGAAAACCCTACAAAATGAAGGTTATTCCTTTGGTGCCAGTTTTCCAGTTCTTTGACTCAATCCCAGAGGAGCCTGATAGTGCAGTTCTGCTCCCTAATGTAGTTCACAATTCTTTCTGTTCAATCTTCAAAGTCTGCTATTCTTTGCTCAGTTAGACTTGCTCTATGCGAAAGTTCGATAATGTCCACATGTTCATTGAGCAGCTACTTCAAGCTTGTTCATTTGGGCCATCATTTGCTCAAGCATAGTTTTAATTTCTTTCAGGCTGGTGTCTGGTGTGTTGCCATTTCCTGCTTGGCTTGACCGGACTCACAGGTGGTATATAAGCGGTGGCTGTAACTTGGCAGTGGCGGGGCATAGAGAGACTGGATGAACACAGATTCAACCACCAGGTAAGTGGCTATCACCCTGTAGTTCAGAAATGGGTTGGGATGCCGACTATGTAAGGATAGAGGTGGATAAAGATCAGGGTATATCAGAGCTAATGAATTTAGCTGCCATCTTGTGGCCAGCCAAGCCATGCTCCCTAAACTAATCTTTTAAACATAAAGAGCATAGAAACATAGAAACAGAATTTGTCGGCAGATACAGACTGCCTGGACCACCTAGTCTGCCCATTTCCCTACCTACTGTGTAAACTCCAGATTCTATTGATCTGCAACTTACCTCCTCTTTCCTACCTCTGTGTTGCCTTCTGCCTGTCCCATGCATTCTTGAATTCGCCAACCATGTTTTCCCCCACAGCCTCCTCTGGGAGGCTTTTCCATGCATCCACCACCCTTTCTGTGAAAAAAATATTTCCTCACGTTGCCACTGAGTCTTCCCTACTCCAGCCTCTTATTGTGACCCCTTGTTCTTGCCCATCTCCTTTTCTGAAACATACTGTCCTCTTGAACTCTGTTGATCCCACTGAGGTATTTGAATGTCTCTATCATATTCCCCCTCTCCCTCCTGTCCTCCAGAGTATACATATTGAGTTCTCTCAATCTCTCTTTGTATGGTTTCTGGTGTAGCCCCTGCACCATTTTTGTTGCCCTTCTCTGGACTGCTTCCACCCTGTCAGTGTCCTTTCAGAGATGAGGTCTCCAGAACTACATGCAGTACTCTAGAAGAGGCCTCACCAACTGCTTGTACAGTGGCATCAACACCTCCCATTTTATACTGGTGATACCTCTCCCCATGCACCCCCAGCATCCCACTGGCTTTCCTCACTGCCTTCTCACATTGTTTGGCTACTTTTAGATCATCTGTTATGACTACCCCAGGTCCCTTTCTATCTTAGTTGTTAGTACTCCCCCCCCCCATTGTGTATTCTGCCCTGGGTTTTTGCTCCCCAAGTGCATGATTTTGCACTTCTTGGCATTGAATCTGAGCTGCCACACTCTTGACCGCTCCTCCAGCTTGCCTAAGTCTCTCCTCATTTGCTCCACCCCACCCCCAGAGTGTCAACCCCATTGCAGATCTTGCTGTCGTCTGCAAAGAGGTATACTTTTCCTTCAAGTCCCTCTGCAATGTCGCTTATAAAGACATTAAAGAGGACTGGCCCCAGCACTAAACCCAGTGGCACCCTGCTGTTTACCCCCCTTTCTTCAGATTGAACTCCATTTACCACCACCCTCTGTGTCCTGTTGCTAAAGCCAATTACTGACCCAGTTTACCACCTTGGGACCCAGTCTCAGATTGCCCAACTTGTTAACTAACCTCTTGTGTGGGACTGTGTGAAATGCCTTGCTAAAATCTAGGAAGGCCATGTCCACTGCCCTTCCATGATCTACTACCCTGGTCACCCCGTCAAAGAAATCAGATTCTTTTGACAAGACCTTCCTGTTGAAAATCCATGTTGGCTTGGGTCTTGTGCCCCGCTGGCTTCTAGATATTCTACAATCCTTTCCGTTAACAGTGATTCCATCATCTTGCCAACCACTGAGGTCAAACTGACTAGTCTATAGTTTCCTGCTTCCACCATGCTCCCACTTTTGTGAAGGGGTATCATGTTTGCTCTCCTCCAGTCCTCTGGTACTACTCCTTCCTCCAACGATTTGTTGAATAGGGTTGTCAGTGGTGTCAGTAGCACCTCTCTGAGTTATTTTAGGATTCTGGGATGTATCTTGTCTGGCCCCATTGCCTTGTCCACCTTCAGTTTCAAGAGTTCCTTCAGTACCTTCTCTTCTGTGAATTGATTGGAGTCCACCACTCTTCCCCGTGTGTGTCTACTGACTAATTTTGACCCCCCCAAATTATTTTGTGACTACTAAGCAAAAGTATTTGTTCAGTATCTCAGTCTTTTCCAGGTCCCCCTCTGCGCACTCCCCCCTCCTTTAATTAACCTCACTATCCCTCCCTTGGCCTTTCTTCTTTTTCTTATGTACCTGAAAAAGGTTTGTCCCCCTCCTTCACTGTCTGGGCTGTCTTTTCCTCTGCTTGTGCCTTTGTACTTCTGAATGCTTTACCTGCCTCCCTCTGCTTTGTCTGATACATTTCCTTGTCTTCCTCCCTTTGTGTTTCCTTGTACTTTCTGAGTGCCAGTTTTTTTCTCTCTAACCTTCCCTGCCCCTCCTTTTGAAAATCATAATGGTTTTCTTTTTCTTCTGGTTTTGTTCACTAGCTTCACACAAAGGCTTGTTGCCTCTGTTATGGCTCTCTTGAGGTTCTCACACTGTAGCTCTACTCCCCCTCGCAGTGATTTCTTGAGGCATTCTCCCATTTTAGCAAAGTCTGCCCTCTTGAAGTCTAGGACTCTTGCTTTTGTGTGGCTTGATTCTTCTACTGTTTTTACTCTGAACCATACTGTATAGTGGTCACTGGACCCCAGTTGGCTGCCCATTGATACATCTGTTATTCTGTCTCCATTTGTGAGCACCAGGTCCAATATTGCCCCCTCACGAGTGGGGTCCTCCACTAGTTGCGGGAGGCATGCTCCTTGCAGGGCATCCAGGATGACTTTGCTTCAGGATATGGCTGCAGCATAGGTGTTCCAGTTAACATTAGGCATATTTAAGTCCTTTACCACCAACACTTCTCCTTTCTCAGCCATTTTAAGGGTATTATCTACCATGACCATATATGTATCCTCCTCCTCCTCCTCTTGTGTGGAGGGAGGGCTGTAGATAACCCCTGTGTGGATAGTGGTTCCATTTCCTGACTCCAGGGTGACCCATAGTGCCTCCTCGCCTCCCTGATTTCCCTTTATCTCTGTCACCTTGATCCCTTCTCTGATGTGGATCACTACCCATCCTTCCTTTTTGACCTCCCTGTCTTTCCTGTAGACTGTGTACCCTGGTATATTAACATCCCAATCATGGGTTTCTGTATACCATGTTTCAGTGGCAGCCACAATATCCAGGTCTCTGTCCACCATCAAGGCCTCTAGGTCAGGGATCTTGTTACCCAGGCTGTGGGCATTTGTACACATGGCCCTCCATGTTTTGATGGCTTCACCCCTGTTTCTTCCCAATCCCATCCTTTCCATCAGTGCCTCCCCTAACAGTACCCCCTGTTTAAGTCCGTTGCATTTCCTCATCCTTAGTGTCTTATTGTATGACTGCCTTGACCTGTGGGGGGAGGTGGCAGTTGAGTTCTAGCTGCATATTTCCACCTCCCCCTTGGCTAATTTAAATGTCTGCCAATTAAACATTCAAACCTTTCACTCAGGATCCTGGTCCCTCCCTTGGACAGATGCAGGCCATCCCTCTCGTACAACCCTGCATCTCTCCAGGTGGTCCCCCAGTACTCAATGAAGCCATAACCCTCCACTTTGCACCAGTCCTTCAGCCATTCATTGAACAGCATGATGTGGAGCATCCTGGCATCTCCTATGCCATAGGCAGGTAGCATTTCCGAGAAGGTTACTGTGCATACCACCTGTCTAAGACCCCTCCCCAACCATGTGAACTCCCTCTGTACTGCCCCAACCTCATTGTCAGCAGGTCATTTGTCCCCAGGTGGACAATAATGTCTGCCTCCCCTTCCCATGCTGTTGCCCCTGCAATCCTTAGGAACCACCTCCTATTCCTCCAAGCTGAGGCACCGGGTAGTCACATTACCTCTCTCCCTCCTCTCTTTTCCACCCCCAATTCTACCACCCTAATAATAGAGTCCCCAACTAGGAGTTGCTTCCTTCTCCTCAAGGGTCCCTTGCCTCCCCCCTGGGGTCTCCACTATGGAGGTTCCCCGCATTCACCTTGTTCACCACTGCGGGTTCCCCCATAGGTTAGCCTTGCTCTGCCAGAATGGCATAGGAGTTGTGGAATGGAACCACAGGTGGCATGCATCTCTGCCCAACCTCTCTCACCCTACCTGAGCCCACCATTGCCTACCCGCCCCTCTTTACTGGCATCCTTTGAGGCAGCGGGGGTGGCATTGGTGGTCCTGGGAGGGGGAGGAGGTCTCCTGAATCCTAGCCAACTCTGCCTGGAGACGAGTAACCTCCACCCTCAACCCAGAGAGGTGCCTGCAGATAGGGCAGCACTGCAGCCTCCAGAATGTCTCCTAGAAGACTACTGCCCCACAGACACTGCATTGCACCACTCCCATCATGTCTGTTGTTTGCCTTCTCTTTTCTGAGCTTTAGTCCCCACAAGTAAAAACCAAAATTTTTTTTTTTTTTTTACACACTCACACTGTTGTATCAGCAAACACACAGGAGACCTATTGCCCCGGTATAACAGTATGCTTTTAGCCCCCAAGAAGTACCCCACATAGATCTCGACAACAACCGATGCTGACCCTGTCTGTGCTGGATAGATGTTTTTTTCCACTTCTTCCTTGTCTAGGTAGGAAGTGGTGAAATGCCTGTTGGGAAGTCTCTATAAAAGTACACCAAGCCTTGGGGTGGGTGGGCTGAAGGGTGGGTGGGAGGTATAAACCAGAGGCAGACCTTCAAAGAGAAAAACAATCGGCTCACCTCCAGTGCCTCCTGCTTGTTAGAGAATGGAAAAACAATCAGCCCAGAAAGGGAAAAAAAGTAACATGAATCTGCCCAGTGTCTACCACAGAAGGTAACAGCTCTAGTCACAAATTACTGCAAATATTCTCCCAGCTAGATTATCTCCCTAGCAAATAAAAGTTACACTGAGTAAAGAACAACCTCCTAAACAGAGAACCAAAACACTGACTTCTACCTACTTACACAGGCCCCTGAATTAAGAATTGAATTCAATGTACTCAATTAAATCACCTCCTTGCTTTTAGGTAGCTGGTAGCTGCTCTCCCTCTCAGCTCCTGCAGACCAATGCCCCTGCAGAGCATTGTTAAAGTCTATTTATAGATTAATCAATCCATTGTGAAAAGAAAAAAAAAATCAATTTGCTGCTAGAGCTGAAACTGTCATTTAAAGTTCAAAACATGTCATCTGCTATTGCTTAGTTGAACTCTGGAGCTATGGGGATATAGTCCATTTTATCAGTAGTCCTGGATTCATCTCCCTCTCGTTCTTCAATGTCTGAGTCCATCACTGAGCCAGCCTTGCTTTTGATAAACTCTTGAACAGCAGCTTCATCATTACAGCAGTCCACATTTCCCTGAAATAAATATATGCAGTTTATCAGGTTTCAAGAAAACTACTTGTGCACCCATAACCAACAAAGCAGGGCAACAGATAAACGAGTGGCGTCATCTCCTTTGAGTGTCTCTTGAGAAACCAGGGAATTACAACATCTTTTGGCCCATATATTCCAAAGATCTCTTTTCCTTGGCTAAATCGAGAGGTTATCTTTGTCAGCAATAGGATTAAGGGTCACACTTACCGTAGGACCCACTTGTGGATTATCTGCTGTAGGATTTTCTGTCTCATTATTCGACTTTTATCCCTGATGCCAGGAAATCTGAAATGCTTTAACTACCTCCATGTCTTTTAATGTGATCACCTTTAGTGGGAGCACTATGGCAGATTTGAGATTCTCACCCTGCAGTTAAAAGGTAATCCAAGGATGCATACATTCTTCTCTTGCAGCATATTACCAAACTTCTTCATTTTCCTATTCATAGCCACTTTCTCCCATACAAAAACATCCCTGGCAGATTGTAGTGATTGAATGGAACTATTTGTAGTTGCCATATCTTGTTCAATAGCCACAATATTCTCTGAGTTAACCTCCATACTTTTGGCAAGTGTACCTCCAGTTTTTGATACAGCATCATACTTGGTATTTAACTCCTTGAAAGTGAGTCTGTTATCTTGTTGGATTTTTGCCCAAGCTTTCTCCATGGAATCCTACAAGTTGACTATTAACTGGAACAAAGATGATGTGGAATACTCATTATCTTTCTTTTTCCTAGTGGAGAGCTCTGCTTCCCAATATTTAGAGCATGTAACTTTGAATGGGGCCTTGGCAACGTCAGGGCCGGAGTCCGAGTCAGACCCTCCATGAGCACCGGGCTGAGCCTTCCCCAGGAACGGGAACACATATTCATCAATTTTCTTGTTTTTATCTAACTTTTTCTTTTCTGCTTTAGAAAACTTTGTGTCTATACTTTTAAGTGTTTTTCTAAGCATGCTCAATAGGGTTTTTGGCTAACCCTCTATTACCTTTCATGAGTATTTACCTTTCACAAAATCTGTGCTTTTTAGGTTGTGATAAAAAAAATTTGGGACATGACTGCTGCCATCTTTTTTAACAAAAACAAGGAAATATATAAAAATTATGTATTTTCTGAAAATCAACACCTGTACCTAGCTAAATGAAATCTGTTTCAATGGATTCTTTTTTTTTTTAATTACCTCTAGAAATATATTTTCTGGGCATTCCAAATCCTGGGTGCCCAGATTAGTGAGGCTGGCCATTTTTCATGTGTCTGCACATTCTTTTCACCCCCTGTGGAGTGTCTCACCTATTGCAGATTTTGGTGTCACCTGCAAAGAGGCATACCTTCCCATTCAGTTCTTCTGCATGGAAACATAACATAGAAACACAGAAGATGTCGGCAGATAAGGACCTCTTGGCCCATTCAGTATGCCCTATTTTTCCCCACCTACAGCTAAACCACAGACCCTACTCAGTCTTCGGTCTTCACCCACTCCTTACTCCTTTCTTCTAGGATCCCCTTGTATCTATCCATTGCATTCTTGAATCCTGTAACCATTTTAGCCTCCATCACCTTGCTGGGAGGCTATTCCATGCATCCACCACCCTCTCTGTGAAGAAGTACTTCCTTACATTTCCTCTGAGTCTCCCCCCTTCCACCTTCATATTGTGACCCCTTGTCCTTGAGCATATTTTTCTTTGTAAATTGCTACCTTCCTGTGCCCTATTTTTACCTGTAAGGAATTTGTATGTTTCTGTCATATTTCCCCTTTCCCTCCTTTCCTCTAGGGAGTACAAAATTCAGCTTCTTAAGCTTTTCTTCATAGGACTTTTGAATCAAGCCCTGTATCATTTTGGTTGCATCCCTTTACACCGTCTCCACCCTATCTACCTGTATGTCCTTTTGAAGATGGATCCTCCAGAACTGGACACAGTACACAAGGTGTGGTCTTACCTGAGACCTATACAGGGGTATCACTACATCCCTCCTTTTGCTGGTGATTTCCCATGCCTATACAGCCCAGCATCCTATTTACATTCCCCACTGCCTTGTCAAACTGTTTAGCTACTGTCAGGTAATCAGTAGAGCTGTGGAAAAGACTTATTTTTGATAGATGTATTTGTGTCGCTGGTATTTGTCAAGTTCTTGTATTATTAATAAAAAACATTTCAGCCATTTCGGAGATGTGTAATTGTTAATAACAGCACAGTATCAAGGGTATTGGAGTTGTTATCAGAAATAAAGTCTTCATTCTTAATATATAAAGAACTTACTATGTTAATAGGTAGATTAATAGGTTACATTAATTAGTTATCATCAAGTTACAAAAAATTCAACATACAAGGTTAGTGGCAGGCATATTGTTGTTACTTTGGGCATCTTGTGCAGTGTCACACATCGTAAATGATGCATTACATGGGATATACTGTGGTTATCTACTCAGATTTCTCTGCTACTTTCTGAGATAATAAATTAAAAAAATGTTAGTGACCGCAGATCATGTCAAATTACTATAACCTTGTGCCTCTTGCCAGTGTCGCACATTGTGCTATTTAATTTTGTTTCAGTCGAAAAACAAATTTGAGACACATTTAATGAAAGGGCTGACTCTTCAGGACAGAGCTCTCCCACCCTCCCTTATCATTGCAGATGTTATAACTGGCACAGTTTTGGAAACGTAAGATCAAAGCATAGGTCATGGTAACTTTCCCTACGAAGTTAGTTGCCTAACCTAAAGTTACTAAGGACCATGCCCTAAGCATACTTTACCACTGTCATTTTGAGTCACACTAGCCTTAGCCAAGGTGTAACATGTCTTACGTGTCAGGCTGGTGGACTGATGCATTCAGCATCTGAGATGACAAATGATGCTGAATGCAGCCCATGGGCCCTGCCATGCAGAGTAACTAAGCATCGCTTTTTTCTTTCAGTTGGTCTTTCAGGGACTATGCTGCAGCTACTGATGACAGTAATAAATGATGCATCACATGGTCATGGGGTATACTAGAGTTGCCCACCCATAATTCTTTGCTATTTTCTGAGACAATAAATTTTAAAGCAGGTTGATGACCACAGGTCATTTCAAATCATTATGACTTTCTGCATTTTTTATTTTTTTTTTTTACTTAAAAGTTCAGGGTTACAGGATAAGTTCAATGAGTATAAAAAACTCATTTATAGAATGTTCCAAGTCAGTCTTGCCTAGCGTTGCAAATTGCTCTACATTTTGTTTCAACTGAAAAGCAAATTTGACACACACTTGACAAAACGACTGACTCTGCATAATATAGCCCTCCCACCCTCCCATATCATTGTAGATGTTACAGCTGGCACTGTTTCGGAAAAGTAAGATCAAAGCATGGGTCATGATAACTTTGCCTCCGAAGTCAGTTGCCTAATCTAAAGTTACTAAGGACCCTGCCCTAAGCATACTTTACCACTGCCATTTTGAGTCACACTAGCCTCAGCTAAGGTGTAATATGGCTTACGTGTCAGGCTGGTGGACTGATACATTCAGCATCCGAGATGACAATTGATCCTGAATTTATCCTATGGGCCCTGCCATGCAGTGTAACTAAGCATTGCTTTTTTCTTTCAAATGATCTTTTAGGGACTATGCTGCAGCTACAGATGACAGTAATAAATGACGCATTACATGGGATATACTATGGTTGCTCAGCCAGATTTCTCTCATCTCTGCTATTTTCTGAGACAATAAATGTTAAAACAGGTTGGTGACTGCAGGTCATTTCAAATTATTATGACCTTCTTGTGCATCTTGCCCTGTATTGCACATCAACTATTTTAAAAATCAGATTGAATATATACAGTCTTTCTTTGTGAAACAGCAAAGTATGAAACTCAGGCCAATCCAGCCTACCTGTATCAGCTGGATCAGACAGGATGCATCGTTACTTATGGTACCACTAGCCCAAAAAAACAATAGTGTTAAAGAAACAGATAAAATGGCAGAAGAATGGGAAAAAGAAAATTACATGAGCTATGTTACAGTAAGTCTAACACATTAAAATATGTATATCACTCATAGCCATAATCTAGCAGTGGGAGATTTACTTTCAGTACAAAAACAGGCTCTTCAACCTGCTCTGGCTTGAGACTGGACCTGTGTGGAACTACAACATCACCTGTAGTACTAAATATTCTTTCTGAGGGCACACTCATATGAGGGCAGCCCAAGTACTTTACAGCTACTTGAGTGAGTGCAGGCTACAACATCTTTTTTGACGTCCAGTATTTTAAGGGATCTGTTTTGAAGTGTTGCTTTTGTTCCCCCAAGGAAATAACCACCATATTCTCTGCACTAATAGTATTCCCAAAGATTGAATCTTCATCTGAGCTGATGTCTTCTAAAAGACTGATGTGAGCCCACATATCGCACCCAGATTGTAGTGTTGTTGAAGCTGTAGTGGTATCACCTCTTGCCTGGGCATTGCCATATCCAGTGCCATTACTTTCATTTTCCTGGGAGTGAAACTCATTACCAGTACCATGAGCAAACTGTCCTTCCATGTTAATGAAAACAGGCATAGTGTCTTTAACATACTGAACCTCCCTTACTAAGTCATTTTTATGGCTGTGGGCAGATCCTACAGTCATCTGGCTCTAGCTTGAAAAATGAGATATTGTGGAACACATTTTTTAGTACTTTTCAGTGTATCCTTCCATAACTGAAAATCAAAATGACAGTTACATAAAGTACTCCCTTCTTTCCATTTACAATGTTGTAGACAGAACTCCAAGCTGCTTTTCTCAGAGGGCAAATGTGCACACATTCTAAACAAATCTAAATATCATTAAAACTATTCTAAGTACACAAAATAATTGTCTTGTTTAGTAAATCAGGCACATTGATTTACTAGCACAAGTAATAATCATTAGCCATGTAACATCAGATAGTTCTAACAGACAGCGCCTTGCTTGAAGTCTTACCTTGACTTGACCTGCTGGAGCTAGCCTGTATCAGCTTTCCATCTCTCCTAGGAATTTCCTAAGTCATTAACCTTTTACTCACAGAACATCATCTGTTTTCTGAAAAAAAAAAAAAAAACCAACAAACAAACGAAAAACAAAAACAGAAGAGTGAACAAATACATACTAACCTGAGGTTATTGTGAAGTCCTCTAACTATCGATTACCTAGCAACATGCATTATCTTCTCTACTTGTAGTCTATTATATTTATACACTGTAAATAGATTATACTGATAGCATGCAGTATCTCTTTCCATTTGTAACAGTATTTGTTCTGACTAGTTTTTTAGGCTCTTAATAACTATAGCATCAGTTCTTCCCTAAGAAATAACATCTGTTGTATGTGTACCATACAGTATGGTGTAAATCAGTATATAGTTAGAAGTAATATGTGTGGCATTTAGAAACTGTTTTGTTATCTCATTTAATAAAGTGCAAAGATGTTTTATGTCAGTTTAAGTTATGAATTAACTCTAGAGCCTGAATATATATCTATACAAGCTGCCTGATTTATGTTTGATCTTCCCATGACTCCCAGCACTCTGACTTACAGGAAGACATGGTCTCCGACTGTACACTGCATTCACTAAACATTTCAATAAAATTCATCTTGCTCTGTGCTGTATATTACAATATAGTCCAGTCTATATTGTTAATTTCTGTCATGACCACCATTGCCCCTTGTACAACTTGTAATAAGGGGAAAATAACTCCATCACTCTTTCAACGTAATAGCATCTGCATATGGCAATAAAAGTAGCATTTCTGAATCTCAGATCTGAAGTAACAAACTGCAGTGATCTGAAATGTGTCATAGAAAACATGACAGTAAAATGTGGTACAGTAGATTTATGGCACAACAGAAAACAGTATTATGCAGTCTTATGTTTACAAAGTTGTTACCCGGCTTGAGATAAATGAATGCTTGGTTCAAACCCCACCACAGCCACTTATACATGATGACTGGGGAGCACTTGCATTAGATCAGGGTTACTTTCATCATGTTTATGGCTACTGTTGTAACGTGGGATTTAAGCACACATATATATATATTTTAATTTGTTTAAATATATTTTGCTGTAGAATGTGTGTCCATTTGCCTGTTGCAACAAGGTTAAAGTGATTCCATGTTAAGGAGGCACATTCTGTAATTGGACACTGTCTATTCTGATTCACTCTGGGATCCATTTTAACTGGAATTTCAGGCACAAAAATTAGGGTTTAAGTATCCTTTAAATTCTGTTCTGTTATTACCTCTGTATACATTTACTGTCAGTTTACATAAGGTATCTCCTTGGAACCAGTTTAACCTTGCTACAACAGGGAAATGGATGTACATTCTACAACAAAATGTATTCAACGCAGATTTAAAATACAAATATGTGTGCATAGATTCTATTTTGCAACAATAGCCATGAACATTATGAATATAGCCCTGATCTAACACAAGCGCTCCTGGGCCATCATGTATAAGTGGCTCTGGTGGGATTTGAAGCAGGTGATTCATTTATCTCAAGCCAGGTAACAACTTCTTAAACAAAAGACTGCAGAATACTGTTTTCTGTTCTGCCATAAATCTGATGTACCACATTTTACTGTCATGTTTTCTATAACACATTTCAGATCACTACATTTTGTTACTTCATATCTGAGGTTTGGACTTGCTACTGTTATTGCTGAAGATGCTATTAGTTAAAACAGTGATGAAGTTATTTTTCTTTTATGACAGGTTTGTACAATGGGTAAGTGTGGTCACGTCAGAAATTAAAACTATACACTGGATTACATTCTAACATACAGCAGTGAGCAAGATGAATTATACTAAAATGTTCAGTGACTGCAATGTACAATCAGAGATTATGTCTTCATCTCAGTTAGACTGCTGGAAGCCATGCAAAGATAACAAAAAAATAAGCATTTGTCAATGCAGAAGGTTTCCCGGCTGGTGTATGTGGGATGGCATTCAAGGGAGCTCATGGCGCTCGTTCCTCAGAGCTTCTTCAAGCTTGCCACAGCCATATCGGATCTGGCTAGAGTTTGTTGAAAGATACTGCGACTTCCTTTGGTAAAACAAACACTTTCAAAAGAGGGTCAAGAATTGTTGCAAGCACATACTTTTTGTCTTCAAAGACTGTCAAAATGTCTGTGAAGTTGTTCAATGAAAACATTTGCAAGAGAAGTAAACTCTTGAGGAACATCCTTTTTTTTGCTGGAATGCTTCCATCTTGTGCAACAAGATGCGGATCATGAGTATGACCTGACTTAGGAGAAGACAATTCAGCACTCAGATCCTTTGTTGCTTGTTCAAATGGTTAACATATCAACAAGAGCTTCTATTATATCCCAATGCATTCAAGTTATACTGCCACCAATTTCATGCTCAATCACCATTACATGAAGTGCCTGTTTTTGCTCTAGCAGCTGTTCCAACATATAAAATGTTGAATTATGCCTGGTCTCGACATCTTGGATCAAGTGGTGCTGTGGATTATTAGTTTCCTTTTGGGAATTGCTCAAGTTCTCATTTGATTTTACTGAATGATGATAATGACCACAGATTTTTCATACAATACTGGATAAATTACAGATCACTTTATTACCACTTAGGGTGTTACGCACAACAAGATTTATAGTGTGTGCAAAACAGGGAATATGTTCATAACCCCCATCACTGATTGCTTTCAACATGTTTCTAGCATTATCACTAATAAACATGCCAGGATTTAATTTGTTTGCTTAGATCCAGTTATTCATCATGGCATTTATATTGAGCAATATACTGGCAGCAGTATGTTCTCCCTCAAAAACAGCAACATGCAACAGAGCCATGTTTCGTAATGCACTAGCACCATCAGTGTCTGGATCTGATTCAGCAGCATTCTGCACTTCATTTTCATTTCCAGCAAACTGCACCTAGTGAGCTGGTGAAGACCGGCTAGCATTACAAGCACTAGTGCTTGTCCAGATGTCAGAAGTGAAGTGAACAAGACCACTTTCAGCATGTTATTTTTTCACAAATTTTGTTTTTCACTGCAGTACAGATGGAAGGTAGGCTAGTATGGATAAATGTGGTATGAGATGGAGGACTAACAGGATTCAAGTAACTTCACAAGCCTTTTGAAACTAATGTTTTCAACAAGAGAAAAAGGCTGGAGGTCAAGAGTTACCATCTCAACTATGCGTGTTGTGATTTTGCATGAGAGAGAGCGATTTGAAGAAAAAAACCTTTCCTGATTTAAAGGCTTGCATTACAGTGGTTTGCTTCTGCTTGATCCCTGGGCTGTCTGAACTATTGCTACAGAATTCATGGTGACATTTTTTTATATGATTCCACAAACCAGTGGTGGCTAGATGGCTTATTTGCAACCTTGACTAATACGAGCTTTGCAGTGCACACAGAGCTGTTGTGGCATCTTCTGGATGCAAAGTAAAATGCTGCCATGCAGTGGATGTGGCCATGGAAGAATCTGCTTTGTGTGAAGAAGATGAAGAATCCCAGCCTGAAGATGAAGAATCTTTTTTTGCTGAAGATTTTTGGTCAAATGAGACAGGAATAAAGCAGAAGAAGACATTGGTACTGCTGGTGGAATGCTAACACTTGTGTCACTGTCATTTTTCTCATCTATAAAAGAGAGGTCTAAGAAATCTGTGTCATTTGACTCATTCCCAGTACCATCATTTGAACTTCAAGTGTTAAGTAAGGTAGATGAACTACAATCTGAATTAGCCGGTGTTGCTGGAGTGGTGGTTGTACTGGATTTGGCATGCTGTTTCCTAGGAGTACACTGCATGTCATCTGTTTCTAAGATGATGGAGGTAGTGGCAGTATTGCTAGAAGTAGCATCAGTAGTAGCAATCAAATCATTATCTTTCTCTATTATATAAGCAGTTGTGCTAACAATAGTTGTTTTGCTGGGAATGTTTGTACTGACAAGAGGAGTACTGCTGTTACCACTGGTATCATTAGTCTTATTTTCAGTGGAATGTGCACTTGCACTGCATTTCAGAAAAAGAGGAAAAGCAAGCTTCTTTGCAGCAGATGATTGTCCATTACTGCTGCTACCACCACCACCACTACTAGTACTGGGTGAAGAACATGTTGGTTGGTGGGCAGATGTACTGGAAGAGGTTTGTTGTTTTTTATTTAATACAATAGGTGCTTTAGAAAATGTTTGTACCTTTGCACCCTCACCACTTTGCCTGCTTCCCTTTGCATTTCCTTGTATACCTCCCTATCCTCTTCCCTATGTGTCTCTGTACCTACTGAATGCTATCCTATTAGCCTTAAGCTTTGTAGCCATTTCCCTCGAGAAACATACAGGTCTTTTTTTCTCCTGTTTTTAATAACTTTTTTTGTGCAGATGTTTATTGCCTTCACTATACTATCCATTAATTTGGCCCACTGTTTCTTCACTCTACCCAGGCTACCCCTCACTGCTATGTCATCTCTGAAACATTCACTCATTTTTTTTTTTAAATCTGCCCTCCAGAAGTCCAGGACCCTCATCCTTG
Organism: Neoceratodus forsteri; assembly: GCA_016271365.2. Classification (NCBI taxonomy): domain Eukaryota; kingdom Metazoa; phylum Chordata; order Ceratodontiformes; family Ceratodontidae; genus Neoceratodus; species Neoceratodus forsteri. Next base: position 498,821,428 of record CM028135.1, on the reverse strand, counting down.
TGTGGTTTGCTTCTACTGCCATCTTTATGCTAATTCACACTGTACAGTGATTGCTGGTCCCGAGGTAGCCCTCCATGTTGACATCTGCAATACTGTCTCTGCTTCTGAGCACCAGATCCAGTAGCACCACATCAAGTGGGCATCCTGACTAGTTGCCTGAGACATCCCTCCTGCAGGGAGTCAAGGATGTCCCTGCTTCTATCTGAGGCTGTAGCTGGAAGGCTTCAGTCTACATCTGGCAGATAGAAGTCCCCCACCAGCAGCACCTTCCCCTTTTCTGCCACTGTGCTGATGGCTTCCTTCAGTGCCTTATCCAGTTTCTCTCCCTATATTGGAGGTCTGTATATCGCCCCAGTGTAAATAGTATCTCTGGCTCCAGTCTCCAGGGTGACCCACAGTACTTCCAACCCTTCCTTCCCTCCATTTTTTTGTGTTTTTGTTACTTTGTTACCCTCTCTTACATACAGCACAGCTGCACTTCCATAATTACATGGATGTGTTTAAGCAGGTCCCTTTGAGACCTGCGTGAATGACAATACGAATCTACAATCTCAAAAAGTAAGGAAATTCTTCACAAAAAACTGCATTAATGCACCAGTTAGGAATCCGAACAAAGAACAAAAGTAGGAAAATATGATTTTAGGGTTTCAAACCCTAACTCTCAACCCCCAAACACCAGAAGGAAAACATTTTATGGTTTTTGCTGTCAGTCTTGGTAAATCAGTGGTGGGGTGTTCCTTGGGGTTCTCAGTCCTACAGCCCACCTCATTCCATGCATATAAGATCAGATATTATCTGTTTTCTTTATGCAGGGCTTACAGATTGTTGGCAATATGTACAGAGACACAGTTCTGTGTGTTTAAACACTATATCAAAATGGGGTGAGTGTTAGGGATGAGAACCCCAAAGAACACTTCACCCCTGATTCGCCAAGACTAATGACAGCGAAAACCATATTTTTTCCCTTTTGGTGTTTGGGAGGGGAGTTAGAGTTGAAAACCCTAACGCCACATTTCTCTACTTTTGTCGCTTTAATCTGAACCCTAACTGGTGCAGTAACACAGTTTTTGTAAAGAATATATAGATATAACTATATTAAATTCATCTGATTTGATTGCAAAAACCCAGTAAATCCGTGGACATCTTGTTGCCACAAAACATATATTTTTTTTTTTTTTTATTGAAGTCTAGGAGTAACCAGTGAGTGGATGCTCATTTATAGTTTCCACGTCAGTAAGAAAGACAGTAAGGTGCAGTATTACAGGATTACATTTAGTGTAGACAGAGTTACAGTAGGTGAACAAAAATTGAGCATAGTAGGACAGTACGGAGCAGCAATTACAGGATTACATTTGGTACAGACAGAGTTACAATGAGGTACACACAAATTGAGTGTCTTGGGCTGTATAGAGTTTTGTCCGCGTCTGAAGTTAGAACACCCTACTGAGTTACAAGCATATAGAGGATAATAAGAGGAGTAGGCTTAACTCATTACATCCTGATGATGCCATATGGCATCCTAAATTATATGCTGTATTGCCTGATGACGCCGATTGGCATCCATGTCTTTCTCTTGGTGCAGCTCGAGCATTGGTTTACATTTGATGAACTGAATTGCACCAGCCAATAGGAGACATCTTACCATTTCTGATTTTATCTAATATAATATAATATGCATTCCCATTGGCTATTTTTGAGAAAACATGCCTTAATAAATAAATAAATGTACTATTTTTGCCTGTGCTGTGAAAAAATGTTTATTATGCTCATTTGTTGCCATTACAGTTTGTCTAGTAACAAAAAATCATCTTGTTTTAGTGTAATATGTTAAGCTGATCAGGTTGGCACTATAATTAATTTCATAACTTATATTTTTTGCATTCGAGCAATCTGATTGGCTGTCACCACTTTTGGTGTATTTTTTTATGTCTTTTGGGTTATTTTTCTACAATAACATGTCGTCACTGATATCATGATTGTTATAACTATTAGTCCATTTATACCACTAAGTGAGCTGAATAGTGCTGTATTTAAAAATCGAGCTGTGTGACTGGTCGGATTTTATGACATAATCAATTTTGAAATAATTGGTATAAAGGGACTGTCTTAGATGCAGGCACCATCCCCCTGATGAAGCCTTAATTGGCGAAGCACCTGGGAACCTGCACACAAATCTTTTTGTTGTGCCTTCCACTATTCTATTCAATGTGTGTGCCTGAAACATTGGGATAAATCCTTATTTAGCATTCAAGCAAGGACTCTGGTATTTTTTTACAACCGTCACTGGAGGGAAAGTGACTCTCCAGGTTCTGGCATGTACAGTGATTTTTTTTTTTTGATGTTTCAGTTAGGGCTCGCAGCCCTCACTTGCACCCTGCCCTAGCTCTGTAGTAGGGCACCATTTGGTTATATTGGTCCTCACTGTTGCCATGCTTCCTCTGTGCTTATTGTATGCATCACTATTTCCATTAACCAGTCAGAGCGCACACTGGTGCAGGAAGAGCGTGGTGACTGGAAACTTAGTTTCAAGATGGAGGCGCTGCTCTCATCCTAAAATACTCACTTCATTTTGGTGCCAAAAACCTCAATTTGTAATCTGTATTTACTTTATTTATTTTTATTATTACAAAAATTTTCATAGTCGCCATTTTATTCATTCCAGGATAATTTCTGGTCATCCTGTGTGATCGCATCTTATGGATCCAGCTGGCATTCCTGATGGGAGAGAGTGCTTCTTGTGCATGTACTAGATGAGTTCACATAAATTTAGCACCTTTTGTTATTTTGAAAGAGTTTATGTTCGGATTATGGCTATGTTAACACCTATGTGGCATGTTGCTCCCTGCATTATGGATGATAAGTGGGTTAGGGTCAGTAGCAGGTTTGTCTCATGCTCTGCACTTGTAACACTGCTTGTGGCGGTATAGAATCCCTATTCTTGTATTGATCGCTCTTGCTGTATTGCCTGTATTGTATGCATGATAGTGTGGAGTCGATTGTGATGCCCAAGTACCTGAAATGCTGGACGTGCTCCAGAGTGTCACTGCTGTCATTCAAGACTGCAAGGAAGAAGGCCTTGTACCTGCTATGGGAGCTGGAGTTCATCATTGTCTTTTTTTTTCGCAGTTCATGACTAACCTGTGATCCTTAAACCATTTTTCAGTGGATGAAAACCCCCTTTGAAGATCTGCCACCAGCTGTTTGGGATGAGGGTTGCTGGTGAATATGACCATGTCATCCGCGAAAAGGAGCATTCTGCCCAGGCAGGTGGCAGGCAGTTAGTTTAGAAATAAGCTGAATAGTAAGGGTCCCAGAATTGACCCCTGTGAAACCCCAGAATGGACTGGTCTGCTGTCGGAGGTGATATTTCCAGTCTTGTCCTTTTGGGAGCAGTTGTTAAGGTAGTTGCTGAACCAGTGTACAGCTTCTGGAGACAGCCCAGTGGCAGACAACTGCTCCAGAAGGAGCTCATGGTGCACCATATCAAATGCTTTTGATAGGTCAATGAATGTTGCTCAGATTAGGAGACCATGGTCTAGTAAGTGGTGGATGAATCAAGTAAATTCAAGTAAGGCCATGATGGTACTGTGTCCAGATCAGAAACCATGTTGTTCAGGACAGTGGAGTTGGTACAGGTTCAAAAGCTCCACCAGCTGATCTGCCACAATCCACTCTAGAGCTTTGGAGAAGGGGGGGGTATGGAGATGAGTCTGTAGTTGTTGTGCAGAGTCCGTTCCCCACCTTTGTGTACCAGGGTAATTGTTGCTTATTTTCATCCCTGGAGGTACTGAAAGAGGCACAGGGAGAGGTTGATTATTTTAGTGAGAGGGCAGAAGACTTCCTCCAGGGCCAAGTTGACAAGTTTAAGGTCATGGGTGTCCCTGCTGTGTCTAGACTTCCCCAGTGCCTTCTCCAGGTATTTTCTGGCTTCAACTTCCAAAACTTCTTTAAAGTAGAAGAGTGGTTGGTTAGAGGATGGTTGCTGGGCCATATTAGGGTAAGCCGTGGTTGGGGGATTAAAGTAATCCACTGGTAGTACAATGCTCAGGTCTGTGAACACTTTGTTAAGTACATTCACCATATGGAGTTGGTCCAGGTATGGTGTACCATCAACCATGAGCATCAACAGGGCAGTTCTGGGATTCTTGCCGGTTATGTCATTGAGGTTGTCCCAGAATGACTTGCTGTTATTCCAGGAGCTGGAGAGGGCTTCCTTGTAGAATTTGCTTTTGGTGAGTCAGATGGCTTTAGTACATTCATTATGGGCTTTCTTGTACCTCTGGATGTTAGCGGTGGTACCATGTGCTCTCACTTTCTGCAACAGGTGATCTCTGGTGTGGAGCTGATCCAAGAAGTCCTGGGTGATCCAGGGGCTGCAATGTCCTTTTATTTTTCTTGTCCTTATTGGGGCATGCTTGTCACAGATGGTGTTAAATTTATCTATGAAGTGGTCAAGAGCTGTATCCACATAGTTGGCTTCATGGAGGTCTGACCAGTCTATGCACTCATTAAATTAAATAAATATTTAACAAACAGAAAAAATCTTTTTGTGCTGAAAGAAATCAAATAAATGGCACTTGGGGTTTAATGCCAAAAAGTGCAAAATCATGCACCTAGGGCACAGGAACTCTGGTGCTGATTACAGGATGGGGAGCGGTATTGGCAGTCACTAGACAGGAAAGGGTCCTTGTGGTTATTATATCAGAGGACCTCAAGGTGGCAGAACAGTGTGATAAAGCCATGGGCAGAACTAGTGAGACCATGGTGTGCATAGGGAGGAGCATCACCAGCAAGAGAAGAGAGATGGTGCTGCCACTGTATAGCTCTCTGGTATGCCCCTCCTGGATTACTGTGCCTAGTTCTTGAGATTGCACCTCAGAAAGGACATAGACAGAAAAAAGGTAGTCCAGAGGAGAGAAACCAAAATGGTGCAGGGTTTGCAAGGAAAGCCCTACAAAGAGGGACTGAGGGATCTCAACATGTGAATCCTGGAGGAGAGGAGAGCAAGAGGTGACATGATCAAGATCTACAAGTACCTCACAGGGGTGAACAGGGTGCAGTAGGGGAGCCTTTTCCAAATATGCATGACCTCCAGGAGAAGGGGACATGTGATGAACCTGGAGGGTAGAAGTTCAGGAGTAATGTGAGGAAATATTTCTTTACTGAAAGGGTGGTAGACACACAAAACAGACTGCCATCCAAAGTGGTAGAGGCTAGAATGGTGGAGGACTTTAAGCATGCATGGGATAAACACGGGTATATTAGAATGGAGGTGGGGGGTTGCTGGAGCCCAGATAGTCTCTGCAGAGGTAGAGTAGTCAGGGAACATTGGGCAGACTGGGTGGGCAAGCTGTCCTTTTTTGCCAACAAATTCTATGTTCTTATGAGAAGCACTTTCCTCAATCAGTTTTTCATTTGTTTCAATGTTTTTTATTTTCTGTAATCCAAACATTTGTGAAGCCAGTTCAATAATCTGGCACTTAAAACAATAAACAATTACTGTGGCTAAATTTGCCTCATATGGTAAACTGTTTGTTATAGCCTTGCACAAAACAATTTGTATTGAAGGGGACCCATGTGCATAAAGACAGTGTAATATTTCATGATGTTTAACAGATGTTTAAATCAAAAAGACACCTGCTTCCTAAACTTGCCCCATACCGTAATTATTTTACAACATTTCTGTGGTTGCACAAGCTTTCTCACTAATACATTTACTCTGGGACTCAACCTGTATACTGTAGAAAAACTTCCCCTTTAGTAACAAAGTTTAATTGAAAGTGAAACATGCAATAAAAGCCTGTCAAAACTTAGAAGCTTACCCTTTATATGTGGGGAGAAGTGCAACACATGGCTGCCAACTCCATAAAGATCCTAGAGGTCCCATATATGAATAACTAGAGGGGACATCACATGGTGTTTTGTGGGGCACTCATCGCCATATACAAGTTATTCTGTACTTTTAACATTAAAGAAGTGATAACCAGGAACAGCAAAGTCACGTGATGGCCTCTTTAGTTTTTTTACATATTTGATCTGTATGGCAGACTCCTGCAGCTATTAGGAGTAGTCTACTTGTCACACACTCACAACTTTTATAGTGCAATGAAAAGGGGGTTGTGGCTGTCCACCAGTGTTACTCTGCAAGGACCTTCCTCCCTACTGCTTCTTAGCTTGCAGATTGCAAGTGGAGAGAAACCCGAGCCATCCCTGGAGGTGTGATCAGGCAGTTGGTGTTAGACTGCTCAGCTCTCTTTTGTGGCTGCTTATCCCCCCCTTCCTGGCCTAAAAGTCCCAATAAGTAATACTTTTTAAAAGCCAATCTCTATTTCAGTTATTACATTTTTAATTGTCTATATATAATATTTATTGCAAAAAACGTTGTTAATGCACTAGTTGGGGTTAAAGTGACAAACCTAGGGAAATGTGGCATCAGGGTTTCTAACCCTAACACCCCACTTCCACCCTGCAGGCAGCAACAGGCATGGGGTATGCCTTGGGGTTGTCAAACCTAATGCTCACCTTATTCCATGAGTAAGTAAGCTAAGATAGGTACAGTATATGAGGTCATCTCCTAGTCTCTCTGCATTGCTAACAGGTACTGCCCACTGTTTAAATTCAAGGACTGTTTTGACAGGGAACTCAGTGTAGAGGCATTTTTAAACCCCCTTTTAAAGGGCTTGGAAAACTGGGCAGGCATTGCTCCTCAGTGCTCAAAAGGCAGCCCTTTGCAGCTGCTTTTGGTGTTGGCTAACTCACCTTTATAAAGGCGAGCTATATACATTGCTCGGCCCCACTGTTTTGCTTTGTTGTCTTCTTTGATCACCATAGCAACTGGTGACGTCTGCGCGATAGGACTATAAAACTATGGGCTCCAGAGAGCTTTTTAGCTCATCTCCTAGTCTCTCTGCATTGCTAACAGGTACTGCCTACTGTTTAAATTCAAGGACTGTTTTGACAGGGAAATCAGTGTAGAGGCATTTTTTAAACCCCCTTTTAGAGGGCTTGGAAAACTGGGCAGGCATTGCTCCTCAGTGCTCAAAAGGCAGCCCTTTGCAGCTGCTTTTGGCGTTGGCTAACTCACCTTTATAAAGGCAAGCTATATACATTACCCGTCCCCACTGTTTTGCTTTGTTGTCTCCTTTGACCACCATAGCAACTGGTGACATCAGCGTGATAGCGTTACATAACTGTGGGCTCTAGCGAGTGTAGTCGAGCGCGGAGTGGAGGTGATGCGGGCAGAGGCCAGCGGCGTCTGTAGGTGGAAGAAGGTGGAAGGTGACTTTGTGTTTTCCAGACATTCAATACTATTCCTATACTCTACTGTAGCTTGTTTTAAGCTTTACTGTATTTTGTTCAACAGACAGCTTGAGAAGTGAAATACCTTCATAAACTGTAATATACCATCTTGGAGTTAAACTTACTATGTAAAAATATGGAAGATATTATCCAAATAAACAAAGAGTGCTTTGGTTGCAGATGTCAATCCTGTTATATGTACTTAATATCTGAGATAAACAACTTCACCTTGCCCTTTACCTGTGTTAAATGTAAAGTTAACCATGATTTAACTGCCGAATTGGAATTGTTTAACAATAGGTTAAGCTTTTTAGAGACCAGCCAACAGGAAATGTCTAGTAGATTTCAAAATCAAATTAGTGATATTTCCCAACCCACCAAAGTACATGTGGTAGGCAAAAGCCCAAACGTCAGGAAAAAACTTAGACCATTATCAAAATGCCAGAAGGCAAACGAAATTATCACCACTTGTCAAGAACCTATTGAAATACCCCCTGCACAAAAAGAAAAGAAAAAAGTTAGTGTTAAGAAAACAAGGGAAGAAGATCCATCTGATAATGCAGATGAAGATTGGTACACTTTACAAATTCAAAAAAATCCAAAAAAAAGGCAGAAGAACAGACCAATTTACGGTTTCTACTTTCAATTCCTTTGATCCCTTAACATATATCTCGGATACAGGCCATGATCCAGAAATAATAAGTGTCCCCATTTCTGAAAATTTTTAAAATATAGAAAACCCAATATTTACTATAACAAATATGAATCTTTCAAATGCAGAGTTTAATTCTTCACCTCTTTTTCCCAGCAATCTACAAAATGTTACTGACACCAGAGAGGCCAAAAACATGACCAGTTGATGTAAATCCTTTGATTTCACTAGAAAATTGTGACAACTTGGACCTAAATCAAGATGATGTTTGCAAAAAAAACAGGTTATAGTGCTAGGAGACTCTATCATCAAACATATTGATAGAATCATTTGCAACCCTGACAACACAAATAGAACTCTTTCAAGCTTCAGGGTGCTGGCATTACTGACATCACAGAGATGTCCAGCAACATCTTACAAAACTCAGGTTTTAAACCTTGGTAATAGTTCACATAGGAGCCAACAATGTTCTAAAGGATTCTTCTCAAAAACTAAAAGAAGATTATGTTGCATTAACAAACAAATTATTGGATTTAGGATGTGAGGTAGTCCTATCTGAAATCTTGCCTATTCCAAGAGCAAATCTTTCCCAACAATGTAAAATGAGAGAAATAAATAATTGGTTGAGATGTTGGTGTCTTAAACAAGATATACAATGTATAACTCACTGGGAGGACTTTTATGGTAAATCAAACCTCTATTGTTGGGACGGACTCCATCTCAGCAGGAGGGGTAGTAGGCTATTGGCAAAGCATAGTGCATTCTATCAATAGTTGTTTAAACTTCCAGCAAGGGGAGTTGTATGTTCTAGATACAACTCTTGAACCTCAATTTTCAACTATTCTTCAAACCCTGCATCCATAATCAACTGTAAATTCCCCAAATGAACACTACTGGTGTAATTTCTAAACCAAATATAAATATTATATTAACTAATGCCAGAAGTCTCACGTAACAAAAAGAAGAACTTACTTACATCCTTCAAGCACAAAAATATCAATTTGTGGAGTTACTGAAACTTGGTATAAGGATGAAGACTGGAACACTGACATAAAGGGATATAATAAGTTTTACAAAAATGAAATGAAAATAAAAAGGAAGAGTGTTGTATTATACATTGATGAACACTTGAAAGCAAACACAATTAAAACTAAAACAAGTAATAATGAGAGCTTATGGGTCAAAATTTTTCTCCCCATAGTCCACTAGTAATTGGGCTAATATATAGATCTCCTAGTTTAACTAATGATGAAAATCAAAGTTTAATAGAAGAAATATCTGAGGTACACATTGATACTCCTATATACTGATGGGTGATTTCAATCTTCCAACTGTCAACTGGGACAATTATACATCAGCTTCAAATACTGAAAAGATGTTTATGGATACTTTTCTTGAATCTAACCTAGAACAAATAATTAATAAACCTACCCGTGGTAACAATATCCTTGTCATTGTACTCACCAATGTTAATGAGAAAATTGATAACATCAAAATACTTCCTCCTCTGGGTGATAGTGATCATTGCATGGTCAATTATGAATACATAGCAGACTTTCCAAGCACAAATGGCATTACTAAAATAAAAACTTTAATAAAGCAAACTATAAAAAATAAATGATTTTTATCTAAATGGAATTGGGAGACGGAACTAAATAACCTAAATTTATTACAAATTTGGGATTTAATTAATAACAAAATCAATATTTGTCTCTCAAATTGGGTTCCTTATAGAATGAAGTACTGCAACAATAAACGTGTCCCTCTTTGGTGGTCCTCAAAAATTAAGAAACAATTACAAAAAAAAGAAAACTATATAGAAAATATAAAAAAGTTAATTCCAACGGTCTCCTGGAAAAATACAAAATTGCAGCCAAAAAATTAAAACACATGATTAAATCATCTAAATCTAAAATTGAATTCAACTTAGTTACTAAAGTTAAAGACAACAAAAAACAATTTTATAATTATATTGGTTCCATGAAAGAAAGAAATCATACAATTGGACCCTTTAACATCAATGATATACCTATTTTAGATGAAACAACTACTGATACAATTCTAAATGAGGCATTTCTAAAAGTTTTTGAAACTAAGGAAGCTGCAAATACGCCTCTTCTAGTAAATAATTCTAGTTTTCCTGTTTTTACAAAAATGGAGGTTGCAAAACAAATTAAATCTTTAAAATCAAACAGTTCTCCTGGTCCTGATGGTATTCCACCCAGATTTTTACAAAAAATTAGTCATTCAATTTCTGGTCCTCTAGCCGTGTTATTTAATTCATCAATCAGAGAAGGAAAAGTTGTTCAGGCTTGGAGGGAGGCTATAGTTACACCCATATATAAGGGTGGATCCAGACATGACCCTAACAATTATTGGCCCATAAGCCTGACTTCCATCATAGGCAAAATTATGGAAAGATTGCTTAAAGCCCATATTATAGATAATTTAGAAAGAAATAAAATAGTAGATATCTTTCAACACAGTTTTGTGACTGAAAGATCAGTTTTGACCAACCTACTACATTTTTTTGAACCAGTAAGTGCTGCCCTGGACTTGGGTATTCCAGTAGATGTAATATTTTTTGGATTTTTCCAAAGCTTTTGATAAAGTATCACATAAAGTCTTACTACAAGAATTGGTCAAAATTAAGTTGCAACCTAATATTATAAACTGGATACAGTCATTTGTTGGAAAACAGAACTCAACAGGTATCAGTCAAGGGTCACCTGTCTGCGATGGGTGTGGTGACTAGTGGTGTTCCCCAGGGCTCCGTCCTGGGTCCGATACTGTTTAATATTATGGTCTCTACACTGCCTACTACTGATAAGATATGGGTCGCCAAAATATGCTGATGACTGTAAAATGGGTAGTTTGGTAAGCACCTTTCATGATAAATGCTCCATACAAAATCATTTAAACAACCTATCATACTGGGAAAGGCTTATGGTATGTTTTTAATGTTGACAAATGTAAAGTCTTACATTTGGCAAAAATAACATCCCTTCAATTATTCCTTAAACAATGTTTATCTAAAAGTATTTTGGAAGAAAAGGATTTGGGTGTCATAATCTCAGATAATTTAACTTTTGAAAAAATAATATAATTAAAGTTAAAAATGTAATAAAATAATTGGCTCTATTTTAAGAAATATCAAAAGTAGAGACTCCAAGGTTATTATGCCACTCTACACCAGTCTGGTACGTCCCCACTTGGAATACTGCTCTCAGTTTTGTGCACTAACTTCTATAAGGGGTTTAAAACTCGCTGAGGGTGTTCAGCGTAAATTCACTAAAAAAGTATCATCTTTACATAGTAATAGTTATGAAGATAGATTAAAAAAACTTAACCTATTTTCTGTAAAATACAGACAAATAAGGGGTGACTTAATATTGGTATATCAAACCTTAAAAAATGATTATTTAAGAACCACAATTGGACTTACTACTGCCTCCAATGTCAAATCAACTAGGAGTCATGGTTATAAACTCATTGGAGAAAAATGTATATCCACTAGAAGGAGTCTATTTTTCACACACAGAGTTGTGGGTTTGTGGAATAACTTACCTGTAAGTGTCGTTAATAGTGATAATTTAAATACCTTTAAGCAAAGATTGGATAAACATATGGGAAACAAAAAAGTTGATTTCCACCCACAGGACATATGGGTGGCGAGCATACAATGGGCATCCTTACATATGCCTTAATTGCTCGTACACTTCTAGGAACCTATGAACCTATGAGGATGGGGTGAGCATTAGGGTTGACAACGCCAAGGCACATCCCATGCCTGTTTCTGCCTGCAGAGTGGGTGTAGAGGGTGTTGAGTGATAATAGCGAGAGAATAATGGGGAACGTAAAAACAGTGAGAGAGAAAAAAGCAACTGTTAGAAGAGTGCTATGGAATTATAGCACATGGCTTGTCAGTTAGTAGGTCAGACTACAAAGAATGTGGCAGAAGCATGTAGGTAGTAGTGTGCATGTTGCAGTCCTCCTGGTTTCATAGCCTAGCAGACTGAGTCAGTCATTTTGTGCTCCAGTTGGTTCCATGGATCTAGGTTTGATTCTTGCGGTGCGTCATGTTTGTTTTTTCCATCTATTTCTTCACTTACTGCCCTCTGCACTTTGTCTCCCACCCTGACTTGCATATCCCCCACAGACACACAAGATATATTGAATGTTACCCCCTCCCAGACTATTGCTTTCAGGGGAGGGTGAATGCATGGTAGGTACCCAAGGATGTTTAATATTTATGTTGGGGGTGCGCCTCCCCAAATTGCATTTATTAGTGTATGTCACCTGTGTTTCTTCTCAACCCTTTTTACTGGATTTTGGCACTGTTCCTTTTTGTGGAATTCAACTGTTGTTTCTCGCTGACATTGTCGGTGCTATTTTTATTATCGCTGTTTTGCCATCGCTTTTATCACCCAGTACCAGGGTGGAGTGTTAGGGTTGGAAACCCTAATGCCACATTTCCCTGCTTTTGTTGCTTTAACCCTAACTAGTGCATTAACAACGTTTTTGGAAATGACATTCCTTAGTTTTTGAGATAATACTTTTTCAATAATTTGTTTTTATAAACACATGATTGTTTTTCTATAATTAGTTTTCATAAACATATGAGTTACTATAAAAGAAACAAAAAAACTTTAGACCATGTTCATTGGGGGCTGTGGGATTCAAACCCAGGTCTCCAGAATCATAGCCCAGAAACTTAGTGACTATACTACATTGCCTCCTTTGATATCACTGTGTTAATGTTCTCTTATCCTAAGTCAAGACTGATCCAAACTAAAACTGCCAGTAATACTTTCCTGTTTCTCTGTATTGCCAAAAGTCTTTTTTTAAAACTTCTCATATTTGTAAGCCATTGAATTGCCTGAAACTTTTCCAGTTCACATGAACACAAAATCAATACTCTGTTTTAACATGTTAAAAAATGACTATTTTCCTTCTATAGCCCTAATGTTTAAAATACTGATTTGTAGTTCAAGTTTCAAAACAATTCACACGTCCCAAAGAGGGATAGCTTGTAGTTTTCACCCGATTTTTTAAATTCCCTCAATTTTAAAAAACAGGTATGCAAAAAAGCTTATGATAATTCATGAACTACAGTTACAGTGACGTTTTTGAAAATGTGGGTCACATATGGAACTGTTCTTCTTGTAATGTCAACAGGTGAAACCAAAAGTAAATTGTTGTAAACAGTGATTTTGAACAGACCAAGCTTCCCAAATAGGGATAGCTTGTAGATTTCACCCAATTTTTCTAATTTCCTCATTAAAAAAAAACAGGTATCCAAATAAGCTCTTATTCACAAGCTATAAGGTGACTCTAGGCATCCAAGCCACACCCCTTTCTAGTTATTTTGAAGTGCTTACAGAGCATTCTCAAAACCTGGAATTTTAAAATGCAATAACTTTGGAATGGGTTAATATTTTTTTACCAAATCAGTGAAAGGCACCCCTGTGGACCAAACCCTTTCTATCCTGAAAATGTCAGACCAAAATTCTAAACTGTCTGGGGGCAAGGTAATGACAAAAAAACCAGTGATTTTGTTAAATTATTTCACTATCCACATCTCAGAATCCACACATCTGACCAGAACAAAACTTATCACATCAAGAGAACTACCCTACAAGACTGCGCATATAAAATTTCATGCAACTCCGTTGAACGATTGCCAATTTAATGCTCACTACTGCCATCTGCATGACAGTCGCCAAATTACACATAAGTTTCATTAGAAATTATATGCTTACCCTGGCTAGAACTGATCCCTCCTTCTATCTGTAGAGCAGTCACCAAATTGCACATGAGTTCCATTATAAATGATGCATTTACCCAGCTAGAACTGATCCCTTCTGCCTTCTGTAGGGCAGTTGCTAAATTACACATGAGTTCCGTTTTAAAATTATAACATGTAGAAAAATTGTTAAAAAGCAGTAAAATAAAAAACATAAAACTATTTTCAAAAAGATTATAACTATTGTAACTGCATTTGGACATAAAGTACTACCTTTTTGTTAAATAAACTAACTTTTGATAATGGTTACAGCAGCATAACAGGTAATATGCTGATTTACAAACAGCAATGAGGAATTCTTAGTAGATTATAATGTTTATGTAAATTTTCTTACTCAGAGGTGCAATCTCCTATGTTAGTAGTGGTGACTGCAGTGTAGCACTGACTGAATATGTAGATGTGCATAACAAGGCATTGCGGGTACAATATGCATTTGTCTTCTATTTTCCTTACTGAGAGGCACAATCTCCTATTTTTGTAGTGGTTAGAACAATATAAGATCTCAGGGTCCTGATTCACAGAACTTTGCCCTGGTGCTTGTGGCAAAGTAGTATTCACAAAAGGCCAGTTTGCACCTGCAAACTGGGTTTGTGCCAGGGCAAAGTTATGAGGGGGCCGCAATGCAAATGAGGGGGAGGGTACCTGCATATCGAAGCATATTCTCCATGCCCAAGGGTTTTTTGTGGCGTTCCCTTGCATTGAGAAAATACCACTGAGGAAAACCTCCTCTGAACTCTGTTCAACCCTAGTGGTTGTCGGAGGTAGTGGCCCAACCCACAACACCATGTCCCTGGTAGTCCAGTGGTCCCTCCCCCTCCCCAACCTCCGATCACTGGCACATAATAATAATAAGCATCTCCCTGTAGGACCAGTGGTCCTTTACCTTCCCTAATTGTTGGTCACTGTCCCAGTAATACCAACAAGCATCTTCCTGGTGGTCCCGTGGTCCCACCCCTTCCCCAGTCACCAGTCGCTGTCCCGCTCTGGAAAACTAAAATCTCCCTGGTGGCTAGTGGTCCCTCCCCTAACCTGATTACCCACCCAATAGACATATCAAATATTCCCGGTGTCTAGGGCACTGTACCCCCCATTCCATCCCCTTGCATGATAAGGTGCCATACAGTATGTCCCTGGTGGTCTAGTGGACCCCCCATTCCCCCACTCATGCAGGGAGTGCCTCACCATCCCACTACTCTCATCTCAAAAGAGAGATGGTGACTAGCACAGCCCTCCTCTGACCACAGTGGCCAGCTGCTGACTGAGCTGTCATGGAGTGTGTACTGTATACAGTACACATGCATTGATTGACAGCAGTGTGAGCTGTCAATCAACAGGCACATACTGTATGTAGTATGCACTCCATGACAGCTCAGTCAGCGGCTGGTCATGGTAGTGACAGGAGGGCTGTGCCAGTCATCAGTTGGTGGAGCTGGGTGTTGGAACACTCCCTGCAGGGGTGGGGATCCACTAGACCACCATGGACATATGTCATCTTATCATACAAGGGGTTGGGATTGGGTGGTACACTGCCCTAGACACTGGAAATATTTGGTATATGTAGTGGGTGGGTGATCGGGTTGTGGGAGGGACCACTAGCCACCAGGAAGATTTTAGTTTTTTGAAACTGGACAGTGACCAATGATTGGGGAAGGGGTGGGACCACTGGACCACCAGGGGGATGGTTGTTGGTATTACTGGGACAGTGATTGGTGATTAGGGAAGGGGGGACCACTGGACCACCAGGGAAATGCTTGTTGGTATTACTGGGACAGCGATCAGTGATCTGGGATGGGGGAGGGACCACTGGACTACTAGGGAAAGTATTTTTATGAGGGGGACAGTGATCGGACATCAAGGAAGAGGGGAAGGACCAATAAACTACCAGGGATATTTTTATTCTTATTACAGGCTGGCAATCAGAGATTGAGGAGGGGAAAGTGACCACTAGACTACCAGGGCTATTTTTATTATTATGGGCTTGTGATCAGAGATCGAGCTAGAGGACACTACACCACCAGGGACTGTGGCTGCATCAGACAAGAGTGGTGGGCGGCATGCTCAGCCACCAGCAGGTTATGTAAATGGGCCCATAATGGGCATGAAAATGGCTGCATAGTGCCTTGCATGCCCAATGGACTCATTTACATGGCTGCTTTCATGAATAGGACATAGCTCACCTGCGCTATTACTGGTGGGGCCATTCTCCTGGCTGGATGTTGGGACAGCACTAGTGGGGTTAGCAGTGGCTTTCCTTAGTTAGTGCCTTGTCCTGGCCCTATTCACAGTCAGATAGTGCGGTGCACTATCCAACTGTGAACTGAAACTTTTGGAGCCTGCACAATTGCATGGTGCAGTGCAAACTTTTGTGCTGCACTTTGTGATACATAGATACATGCATAGATACATAGACAGTGTCGGCAGATAAGGGCCTATGGCCCACCCAGTCTGTCCATTTGAGCTTGTAAGTTCAGTTTGTTTTCCTAGAAGTCTGTTGCACCTTACCCCTGACCTCCAGAATTCTCTTTATGTCTATCCCATGCATTCTTAAACCCGTGATTGTTTCCAGCCCCCACCACTTCCTCTGGCAGGGTGTTCCACTTGTCCACCACCCGTTCTGTGAAGAAATTCTTCTCATGTTTCCTCTGAATCATCCTCCCCAACTTCATCCCATGCCCTCTAGTCCTGGAACATCTTTTTCGCTTAAAATAGTGTTTTCCTGCACCCTGTTCCTCCCTGTAAGATACTTGTATGTCTCTATCATATCCCTCTCTCCTCCTCTCCTCCAGGGAGTACATGTTCAGTTCCTTCAACCTGACTTCATAGGACTTGTGATGCAATCCATGCACCATCTTTGTTGCCCTCCTCTGAACCTTCTCTACCATGTCTATGTCCTTACATAGGTATGGTCTCCAGAACCATACACTGTACTCCAGGTGGGGCCTCACTAGTGTCTTGTATAGCGGAATTATGACCTCCCTTTTCCTGCTGGTAATGCCCCTGCCTATACATCCCAGCATCCTATTTGCTTTTCCTGCTGCCTTGTCACACTGTTTCCCTACCTTGAGGTCATCAGAGATGATAACCCCAAGATCCCTTTCCTGCTTGGTGCATGCTATATCCTCACCCCCCAACTGATATATTGTGCCAGGGTTTTTGTGCCCCATATGCATTATCTTGCACTTCTTTGCATTGAATTTCAACTGCCAAACCCCTGACCATTCTTCACGTTTCTGCAGGTCCCTTCTCATTCTGTCTACACCCTCTGGTGTGTCTACTGGTGTGATTGTTTAGTGAATCTAGCCAGAGATGTCTATTTTCAAAATAAGGCATTGTGCATACAGTATATAGCTGACATGATTTCTTTACTGAGAGTTGTAGTCTCCTATTTCTGTAGTGAGTACAGAAATATCTAGCCAGTTTTTCTAATTATTCAATTTTAAGAAAATATATGCAAATAAGCTCATGATTATTCATGAGGTAGACTTATACTAACATTTTTGAAAATATGGGGCACAGAAGAAACTGTTCTTCTTGCAATATGAACAGATGAAACTAAAAAGAAATTGTTGTAAACAATGATTTTGAACAGACCAAACTTCCCAAGGAGGGATAGCATGTAGATTTCACCCAATTTTTCTAGTTCCCTTAATTTTAAAAAACAGCTATGCAAATAAGGTCATTATTATTCATGAGCTATGAGGTGTCTCTAGGCATCCTGGCTTGAATGCCTAAAGTCACCTCTAGTCATAGCTCATGAATAATAATTTTTACAGCTATTTTGAAGTGCTTACTGAGCATGCTCAGAACCTGAATTTTTAAAACTTAATAACATTAAAACAGATTAATATTTTTTCAACAAACCAGCAAAGGAAATCTTTCTTGGGCAAGCCCTTTCTGCATTAAAATTTTCAGACCAATATTCCAAACCATCAGGGTGCTATGTAATGGGAAAAAAGGGCAGAAAACTGCACTTTTTTACATTTTTTGCTATCCACATCTTGGAATCCACATATCCAACTGGAATGAAACTTGTCACATCAATATCTAGCCTACAAGACTGCACATGCAAACTTTTATGTAAATCCATTTAAGTGCAAAAACTGGGGTTTAATATTAAAGTGCCTACTCAACTCTAACTATAGTGGCGCTACATTGCCACTATAATTCTGGTGTAATTATTGTACATATTTAGACATATGATTAATAATGAAAGATAAAGTAAAGAATGGGTGAAAAGAGTATTAGGAATAAGAAGAGCCAGGGGGATGGCTATGGCAAGAGTGTAACTCCTTCATATACTGGAGTATAAGCAAGTCATTTGGTCTCTAATTAAAACTACTCGTTGTCCATGCAGTATCAGATATTATCAGCTATACAATAAATTGACAGATCTTTCAATATTTTCATATGATACCAGTTCAGAGGAAAATACTGCATGCTTGATCATCTTTGATGTGTGTATTCTGCCCTGCAGTTGTACACTACACAGAAAGGCATTATATTGATACCCCATGTGCTCAGAAAATAAACAGAAAATCTGAACGCTCTCTCAATCAGCCCACATAACGAAGTAGTCCCACAGTTGTCTTGTTTACCAAAATAGTTGCTTGTTTAATTCTTCATTCACTGTGCAATCAGTCTTATTAGTTCCCAGTTTATGTATGCAGTACACTTCCCTTTTGAGCAATTCTGTATCCCAGTCATCCCCACATTTTTCTTTACTAATTCTAGGCCCCAAACCTGAGGGGCTGCTGAATGTCCAGCAGATTCGAAGTGCATTGCAACTGATGACATAGCCTCTTTTCTTCAGATTGAACTTTTGTGGTCTATTATCCTATTGTGCAAAGTTCTTGTAGTGCTATGTAGAGCTTATCACGTGGGCACTGCATTAACTATACCACACAGCCAGACGCGCAGGTGATTTGATCCTTAATGTTTAAAAGCAGGTGCTTAGTAAGGATGTATATGTGAAATAATTACAGTTTGGACCCTTTGGATGCATCTGTAATCATTTTGTTTGCTTTTATTTATTTGTACTACCCTTTCATCAATTTATTTGTATTTTATCAACTACTAGTAAAAAAAAAATAATAATCCAATGGAATTATTGTATTATGATGTCAGAAAAGTTTTACTGGCAGGTCTGCCAGTGCATTTCAATGGGAAACTGCTAATGTGTTTTTATAGAGAAACCATACTTTTTACCAGCAAAATATATGTTTAATAGAAATATGTGATTTTTGATAACCTATGATCTTTTGCTATAATTTAGCAGGTGACATGTTCTTCATAAGTAGATTTTACTTAGGAAGAAGTAAAGAGAAGCCAATTACTGTTTTAAAAATTGTAAAATCATACAGATGGACCACAATAGTGAAAACACATAAAAATAAATGTTTGCTGCCGAAAGAAGTATCTATTTCATCCAAAAAGGAAAAAGATATGTATGGGAGAGGCTTGTTATGTATGGAAAACAAACAGATTATTTTCTTGTGATCTCATCGCTATGATGTCAGTGATAAACCTCTCTTAAATACGTCATAGTAATGAGTTTACAAGACATAATGCCAGCATTGATATGTAATCCTTTCTCAGAATGCTGATCGCTAGCCCCTGCAAATGCTTGAACAGTTAATTCCACTGTCAGTTAACGCTTGCTTGAACTAGTGATCGAGATGTCACCACGCACAATTCTGTTTATTGCTGCCCAAAATGTATTGCAAACATTTTTGTTGCCTTTTTTGTTTGTTTCTTTTTTTTCTTCCCCCAAATCTAGTTACCTTGATGTTCCTCGGTTCATCACTGGGCCCTCTTGTTCATGAAGACGACACACAGATGTCTTCCAGCACTCCCTGTAGCAAGACACTATGTGGTGTCCACCGACCAACTGGATCTTCCCTAATGGATTACTGACAAAACAGCAGTTTATTTAAAGATATTTTTGGATGTGAACCTATTTCTTCTGAACCCATACACACTCTGATCCCATACACTATAAAAGCTAATGTATGGGGTTTTGATTAGTAACCTCGCTGAAACTGCTTCTCGAGGTTGCCATGACAATATTGTAAACCTCTCGAGCTGCGCTCTTGAGGTTTACAGTTGTCATGCTAACCTCTTGAAGCTATTACAGCGTGTTTACTAATCCAACCCATTACATTATCCTCTGTGTAGTTTCTCATTGAAATACACTGGGCTCCTAAGTAGCTGGCAGTTTCTGAGATCACAGTACCTGGAATTCTATTGAATTCTTTTTTACTAGCAGTGTGAAAAGCAAAGGGTAAAATATCTTGTTTTGCCACACAAAATATTTTATTATAAAAGTAGTAAGTAATTGCTAACACATTAAAATACTCTAAATACAATAGTTGTCTATTTATTAGAAGTAAACACCTGCTCTTTAAATACTATATTCGTGTTTGGCTTCTCATAAGATTTTTTCTGATATTATTGCTGCACTGCACACAGTGCCCACACTGTTGCATGCCGTTACATAATGGCTCAAGGAGTAATTGGCCATTTTGTGCTATTGGAATTGTATGGTTGGTATGAACCAATCTGTCACTCAGAGTAGGGTTATTTTTAGAGGTGAAGAGTAATTTTTACACAAACCTGAGATTTAAAACATAGAAACAGACAGTGATGGCAGACAAAGACCAATGGTCCATCCAGTGTGCCCAAATTCCCTATCTAACCCTGGTATCTACTGTCTATCCAGGGTCCTAGCACTCCTCCTCCTCCTCCTCCTCCCCCCCATCCTCCTTCCAGATCCTTTCACCCCGAGTGACCACTATACCGTTTGTTCTGTCTGTTTCATGCTTGAAACCATTAACTGTTTTAGCGCCCAGCACTTCAGCTGGTAGACTGTTCCATGGTTCCGCCACCCTTTCTGTAAAATAATATTTCCTCACATCCCTCCTGTCAGTTTCCACTCATGCCCTCATTACCCTGAACTAGTAATCAAGCTGAGTATTTCCTCACAGTTCACCTTGTTAATTCCTTTTAGGAACTTGAAGGTCTCTATCCTATCTCTCCTCTCCTCTCCTCTCCCTTCTGGTCTCCAGTTTGTATATGTCCAGTGTCTTGAGGTGCTCCTCATAAGACTTTCCCTGTTGGCCCTGAATCATCTTTGCTATCCTGTGCTGCACTGCCTCTATCTTTTCCCTATCTTCCCTGAGGTGAGCGCTCCAGAACTGGGTGCAGCACTCCAGGCGTGGTCTCACTAAAGATCTATAAAGGGGGAGTATTACCTCCTTCCTCCTGCTATAAATACCCCTCTCGATATACCCCAGCTTCCTACTTGTCTTACCATAGGCCTTGTTACACTTGCTTGATTGTTTGAGGGTGTCACTGATTATAACTCCAGGGTCCTGTTCTTCAGCTGTAGTGTTGTCTCCCCCCACTCATCCAGTATACTGTCCTGGGGTTCTTATTCCCAATTCCCTATGTAACCCCTAGGCAGAGCTATTCTAAGGGCTACTACCCCTGTCTGTATGGCTATGCACAGGTTAAGGGGCCTGAGTTCTCTAATAAGGTGCCCCCACCCAGAGCAATGGTATTGGGGATGCTTGTCTGTTCTGGTATAGCCCTCTGGGAAGCTATAACCCCCCACCAACCCTCCTAGTGGCCTAGTACCTGATGCAGTAACACATTCATAAACAGTATGGAACAGTAATAATATGCACACACCCTTCACACTTACCACTAGGGTTAGATCTGCAGCAGTTTTCCTGGAGATCCCCTGTAAAGTAAGGTTAGCAATACAAAAGCACACTCTTAACACTGTAACCCAACTAATAATATGCACACTAGGCAGGTTAAACTTGAAGAAAGACAATCAGGTTTATTTAGGGGCAGTGAACAAGGAAGGGGCGTGAATTTAGTCAAATGATTAGCAATCTGATCTGATTCAGGTTTGGCATGCACTTTTAGTCCCAACATGACAGCCACAAAACATTGGGTACTCAGGTACCCAGAATGGTAAGTCTGGCTAACCAGAGGCGTTGCCACAAGGGGTGGCTGACATTGCAGCTGATGTTGGGGCCCTTGGTGGAAAGAAATGCAGTTAACATGCAAAATAACCAGATTATTTGTAATTCGAGCTGGTTGGCTCAGTCCTTTGTAAACCCAAGAAACTGGAACAATTAGATGGTACCACAGATGATTTAAACACTCATTGCAGGGCTCCACCCTGATTGTACTCATGCTACCTGGAGTCTGCTGAAAGGCAGGTGATATGGAGACCTCGTGGTGATGACCGATGGGCATGGGGAAGCAGGGCCGTTTCCTCCAGGTGGCCACAACCTGCATGTTGTTGCTGCTGCACAGGTGCTGGATCCCTGAGCCAGTCTCTCACCAAAACATTCTCTGGTGCAGGAGTAGCATCCCAGGTCAGATTGGCAAGGCTCAGGCAAGATGAACAGTCTGGCAAAGTTCGTGATCCTCTGCTGGTGAAGCCTCCAGCTGGCATAACAGGTTTGGGTGAAGGGGAACAGGTCTCAACTGATAGAACATATTCAGCACATTCAAATTTAAGAGCTACCTCAGGATACAGTTCAGATAAAGTCCAGTTGCAATTCAGCAGCTTTACTGAGCAAACCTTTAATTCCGAGTATGTCTCACACACAAGCTGGGCCGATCGCTTCAGGAGCAAGTCTTCGGTCTGAATCGCATGTAACATTAACAAAACTTCTTTTTTCCTTCTGCTGCAGTTCCAGGCTGGACTTGGACAAGTCTGACTTCTGCTATAGGCAGTTCTCAAGCAGGAGAAAGGTGGCCGGGAGGCAAGTTGGGTCTCTTCCTGGCAATTCCCCTACGCGCCTTCTGGGAGCAGCTGCTCGAAAGCTCGAGCTGTTCACACTTCAACCTCAAATTCTAACTGATCCATTGTCTCTTGTCCCATTGGAGATTTCCCTTGTAAATCCAGCAATGTGGTTGGCTGAAGGAGCTGTCAGTTACAGTTAAGGCTCCCCCTCCAGGCCAAACTGGCACCAACATCAAAACTACAAAAACTGCAGTTTTCCTTCCCATGAGACCTCTGGGGCAGGATCCGTTTTAGGCCCCCAGAGTCTGATTGGTGCAATTACTGGAAGTTCTGGACCTAACATGGTGGTTCCCATCCAAATGAAAGAGCTGCAAATAAAGCAAGCTAGAGAAACTTCTCTCTATGAAATATAACAGTTCACAAACAGTAAATAAACACAGTTCCTACATAGGCTCCCTCTGAGCAAGTAGTGACTGCAGAGTGGAGCAAAACAGAGCAATGTCTGGCCAATCACAAGCCTTAAATCACTTGGACCCAGCTCAAATCATTCACTTAACATAGTTTAATGATTCTCTTAAAAGGACAGCCACGGAGGCTCAATAAGGCACTCTCACACAAATGAACAGAACTACTTAAGACAGGACCCCAGCCTGACAGTGGACATTAAGAAGCCTAGGAAGACATCAAGTAAACCCTAAATTGGTTGGGGGGTTACACCTAGGTGCATTACCTTGCACTTTTGGTATTGAATTTCAACTGCTAAACCTCAGACCACAAGCTTTTGTAAGTCACTCTCAATTTCCCTGATTCCCTCGTCGCTATCCACCCTCCCACAGAGTTTAGTGTCATCTGTAAAGAGACACAACCTTCCCTGGATTCCATCTCCAATTTTGTTGATGAATATATTGAACAGGACCTGGCCCAGGACAAATCTCTGTGGTACCCGCTCATGACCTTCCCCTCTTTTGATGTAACCCCATTGACTACATCCTTCTGTTGCTGCCTCTTTAGCCAGTTACATACCCAGTTTACAATGTCCTTAGTTACACCCTGATCCTCGAGCTTCTTCAGCAAGCATCTGTGGGGCACTGAGTCGAAAGTCTTGTTAATGTCGAAGTAGAGCAAATCCAAAGTATGGCCCCTGTCCAATTCTCTCATCACCCAACCAAAGAAATCTATTAGGTTAGTTTGACAAGACCTCCCTGCCACAAACCCATGCTGTTTACTATCCTGGAGACCATTACTCCCCAGGTAGTCTACGAGGTCCTCTTTGACCAGTAACTCCATCAGCTTCCCTATGATAGAGGTCAGACTGACAGGTCTTTAGTTCCCCATCTGCCCCTTGCCCCCTCCCCCCCCATTAAGTGGAATGATGTCCACCACCCTGAAGTCCTTCAGATTTACCCCATCCATCGTGAGCTGTTGAATAATGCCACCAGGGTTCAGCCAATTCCCAGCCAGTTTCCTGAGTATCCAAAGATGCAACCCATCTGGTCCCAGGGCTTTATCCATCTTTAGGGCTGCCAACCCTTTCTGGACCTTTTTTCTTATAAATATTGGCTGCCTCATCTCTGGGACCCCCTTAGTGGCCACTTTGATGCCACTTTCAGATAAGGGCCGGCCTTCCTACCTAGTAAAAAATGAGCAAAAATAATAATTATGGACAGCAGCCTTTCACCTGTCCTCCTTTATCATCCTACCCCCTCTGATAGCCTAACAAATCCCCCTCATTTTTCTTTTTTCCTAATATATCAGAAGAAATGTTTCTTTCTGCTCTTGACCCCTTCTGCAATATGCAGCTCTGTGTCTGCACTTGCCTCCCTAACCAACCTCTTTGCCTCTTTATTTCTCAGTAAGTATTCTCATCATTTTTCTGCCCTCTGCTTTTCTTTGTACTTGCAGAAGGCCTTTTTTCTTGACATTCACTGCTTCCCTGACTCTTGCCAAGAGCCATAATGGTCTCTTGAACTTGTTCGTTTTGGTTACCATTCTCATACATACATTAGATGCCTCGAGAATGACCCCCTTTATTACCCTCATCTCTCTTCCACCCCACCTAAGTTGTCAACCCACACTAACTTTTCTTTGATCAGCTCCCTTAGCCTGCTGAAGTCCGCCCTCCAAAAATCAAGGACTTAGTTCT
The DNA here is from genome assembly GCA_016271365.2 of Neoceratodus forsteri. NCBI lineage: Eukaryota > Metazoa > Chordata > Ceratodontiformes > Ceratodontidae > Neoceratodus > Neoceratodus forsteri. The sequence continues at coordinate 498,796,764 of CM028135.1, read as the reverse complement.
TGATTGGGATTTTCCAGTCTCAAGGGTGAGTTCAAACCAAATGGAGTTATGGTAGCTGTTGCCTAGCAGCTCCCCTACTCTCAGAGCTCCTACCACCTCTAAGCTGGTAAGCAACACATCGTGAATGGCAGTCTGCCTGATGGGTTTCTTAACTAGCTGTACAAGGAGAAAGTCCTGTGTTGCATTCAGCAAAGCCTGATGTCTGGTGCTCCTGGCCACTGGAACATCTCAATTGATGTCTGGCAGGTTCAGGTCATCCTCTACCACTACTTCCCACTTACCCCCCCCAATCCTCCCTCTTTTTCTGTTCCAGCCCCTCTTGAAGCAGCACACTGTTCTACAGGCTACTACCTCCGCTGGTAGTGTGTTCCACTCTGCCACCACCCTCTCTGTAAAATGTCTCTTCTCATCTCCCTCCTGAACCTTCTACCCTTCAATCTCATATCATGGCCACGAGTGTCCCTCCCTGCCCTTACTTTAAATAGTCCTTCTGTACCAGCCTTGCTTATTCCTGTCAAGTACTTGAAGGTCTCGATCAAATCCCCCCGTCCTTCTTCTCCTCCAGTGAGTACATGTTCAACTGTCTAACACTGTAGAGTTGGCGCTAGGACGTGGTGCTACCATACTAAAAAAGTTTTACTACACAAACAGATAAGTAGAGCACGCACACCTCATAGATACAAGGGCACTGGTCTATTAAAAAAATTTTTTATTAGCAACCAAAGAAATTCTGGGGCCACATAAATGCTCTCCTTAAGGGCTCCTCAATGGAACATGATGCCCCACTCCAAATTGGGGACTCAGTCACCAATGACCCTTCTAAAATGGCTGAAGCCTTCAGTGCATCCTTTGGAAACCCCAGCTGCCACCTCCCAACAGTGCCTGTGACAACCTCCCTCCCCCTCTCAGACTGGGTGCTGCCTCGGCCCTTATTCCACCTGAAACTAGTGGAATCCAACACAGTACTGGCCTTCCTGCACAAAATAAAACCCGAGTCCTCTCCTGGCAATGACCTCCTGGAGTCCCGGCTGCTGAGGGTTGCAGCTCCAGCCATCACCTACCCCGTCACCCTGCTCATCAATAGATCCCTCCAAGAAGGGGCGGTCTCCTCTAAATGGAAAGTTGTGACCATTGTTCCAGTCCACAAAAAAGGAACTCGGGACAGAGTGGAGCACTACAGGCCTATCTCTCTTCTCTGCCCCCTGGGTTAATTCAGGAAAGACTTGTCTATGACCAACTTCAAGCCTACCTGGAACAACACCTGCTCCTCTCCAAAGTACAGCATGGCTTTCAGAAAGGTCACGGCACCGACACCACCCTCATCCAGCTAACATCAGACATACTCCACGCCATGGACCTAGGCACCCCAATGGGCACACTGTTTATTGACCTATCCAAGGCCTTTGACTTGGTCAACCATGAGCTTCTCCTCACCAAACTTCTCTGCCTTGGCCTTGATCAGCTCGCACTCTCCTGGATCTCTAGCTACCTTAGAAACAGATCCCAAAGTGTCCACTGGTGGGGAGCACACTCTAACCCCAGACCCGTGACCTCCGGTGTACCCCAGGGCTCCATCCTGGGCCCCCTACTATTCTCGCTATTTCTAAATGACCTTGAAGAAGCTTGTTCACCATGCAACCTTATCCTCTATGCAGATGACACTAATCTATTACAGCGACCCCCAACCCTCGGTTATCGCCGCCAAACTTCAGGCCAGCCTCTCAACGCTCGAAGTCTGGTTCACTACCAATCACCTAAAACTTACTGGAGGAAAAGACAAAGGCAGTCCTCTTCGGACCCGACAGCTGGGCAAAACTGTAGTGGGTTACTCCAACTCTCATCAGCCCTTGGAAGGCCTGTTGAAGTCGCTGATCAGTTCAGGTACCTTGGGGTACTCCTTGACCGGGAGTTAGCCTACAAACCTTATTTTGAGGCCTTAACTAGATCCATACACCAGAGGCTTGGCCTCTTATACCGCTTGGGCAACGCTCTTTCTGGAGAAGCACAACAAGCCATTGAAAACTGCAACCTCTTTCCCTCACTGCTATATGGCTCCCCCCCCATTCCTGTTGCTCAGGGAGGCAGAGCTAAACAAACTCACTACCCTTTACCACCGCATCGCCCGCTTTGGAACTAACTACTCCTCTAGGAGGCATCACTGCGAGGCCCTCAACGACCTGCGCTGGCCAACCCTACAGCATAAACTAACCTATGCCTCCATTTGTCTCACATATAAACTCACCTCCTGTGGCCACCCGCCTCACCTGAGTGACCTGCTCACCCCCAAAGTCTCCCTCCGTAACCTCCGGTCCACCACAAGTCGACTACTGGACATCCCTCGCATATGGACTAACCAAGGTAAACGCTCTTTTCAGTTCACGGCCCCCCATCTCTGGAACTCGCTCCCCACAAGCTTGCTAAACAGGCCTTCCCAATCCTTGTTCAAAGCAGGTCTTAAAGCATACCTCATTGAGCTGAGCCTCTGTGGCTGCAACTGCTAGTTCATGTCCTTAACCACATACCCCTTCCTAAGACAAAGGACTAAAATGTCTCTCTCTCTCCTATTGACTGCCCAGAGGCAAAAATCCAATTAATGTTGTTGCCCTTATGTTATGAAACTGTAATTGTCTAATGTACCCCCTGACTATGAATGCACTCTTATACAGTGTTACTTTGTGCTTACCTAATGTAAAGTGGTTGGTTTTCTCAACCCCGGGTCGCCCCTGAAAAAAGAACCTTTGGTCTCAGTGGGCTTACCTTGGTTAGCAAAATCTAAATAAATAAAATTGCCAAACAATACCTGACACATTTTGGATGCTAGTAAATCTTTTTAATAGACCAGCACCCTTGTATCTTTGAGGTGTGTGTGCTCTACTTACATGTTCAGCTCTCTCAGCCTACTTTCTAATGGTAAGTCCCCCAGGCACTGGATCATCTTTGTTGCTCTGCAGTGCATCCCCTCTAGCAATTTAATATCCCAATTCAGGTACAGGCACCAGTACTGAACACAGTACTCCAGGTGAGGTCTAACCAGCGATCTATACCATGGCAGAGTCACCTCCCCCTCCTTGAGGTAATACCCCTTGCAATACAACCCAGCATTTTGTTGGCCCTTGCTGCTCCTCTCTACACTGTGCAGAGTTATTCATTGACCCAGTAATGATCATCCCCGGATCTTTCTCCTCCTCAGTCTCAGCTAGCTGCACTCCCCCCAGTTGGTGACGTCTCCTTGGATTCTTTACCTCAAAATGCAGTACCTTGCACTTCTTGGCATTGAACCCCAGTTGCCAGGTATCTGACCAGGTCTCTAGCCTTGTCAGATCCTCTTGCAAACTCTGCCACCCCTTAGGTCATCCACCACTGCTCCCATCTTGGTGTCATCAGCAAATAGACTGATCTTACTGTTGATGCCCTCAGAAATGTCTGCAATAAATATCCCAAATAACAGTGGCCTCAACACTGAGCCCTGCAGAACCCCACTTGCACCTCCCTTGGGGATGAGATTTCCCCTCCAACCATCACTCTCTGCTGCCTTCCCTGCAGCCAGTTCGCCACCCATCCAACCATTTTCACACCTGCCCCTGTGCCTTCTAGTTTTTTTCCAAGTCTCCCATGTGGCACTGAGTCAAATGCCTTACTGAAGTCAAGGTACAGGACATTCACCGCATGGCCCTTATCCATTTGCCTAGTCATCCAGTCATAGTATTCTACCAGGTTGGTCTGACAGGATCTGTCCGTGACAAAGCCATGCTGTCTACTGCCCTGCAGCCCACTGGACTCCAGCAGGGTCACCAGCCTCTCCTTCAGGATTGTCTCCATTAGTTTTCTCACAATGGACGTAAGACTCACTGGTCTATAATTTCCACGGTTCATCCTTGGGGTCACTCTTATGGAGAGAGACCATGTGAGCCATCCGCCAATCCTGAGGTATGCATCTCAAGTCCAATTAGGCATTAAATAGGCCTGCCAAGGGCTCCCCCAGGACCTCTGCCAGCTCCTTTAGTACCCTTGGGTGAATGCCATTTGGCCCAGGCACCTTGTCCACCCTTGGTGCTTTTAATGCCTCAGGTACTCTACCTTCTATGATTTTCCCATTTGTCACACCCTCCCCTCCATTCCTACCCTCCCTCCCACTTCGGGTATCTGTGCCTCCCCTTCTCCTTGGTAAATATTAGCAGAAGTGGTCATTAAGTGCTTCTGCGTTTTCACCCCCCTTATCTACTAGTCCCCCCCTCACTCTAAATCCTTACTGTCTGGTCCCTACAACTCCTTTTTTCCCTGATGTACCTGAAGAAGTCCTTCTCCCACTCTTTAGTGCCCTGCGCTAATCTGAGTTCCTTGGACACCTTGGCTGCCCTTACTGCCCTAGTCACCTCCTTTGCTTCCTTCAGGTACTCCTCCCTGTCCTCCCCCCCTCCCAGTTTTCTTGCATCTCATAAAGGTGGCTCTTTTCTTCCTTACACGTTCCATGACTCCACTGCATATCCAGCTAGGTGTCTTAGTCCTGGCCTTTTTACTCTGGGCCTTGATGCAGGAATTGGTTTCCTCAACAATCCCTAGCTTTATGAGCTCCCACCTCTGGTTTGTGTCTGTATTAGGCTGAATTCTGGACAGGAACCCCTGTAGCACCTCTCCCATCCTCTTGAAATCTGCTGTCCTAAAGTCTAACACCTTTGTGTCAGATTCCACACCTTCCTTACGCATATTCAGCTGGAACCATACTGTCTGATGGTCACTCCCTGCCAGTGGTTCTCCCACCCTCAGTTTCTTCACATACTCCTCGTTTGTTAGCACGAGGTCAAGGATGTTCCTTTCCTTGGTTGGTTCACAGACCAACAGCATCAGGACATTATCCTGGAAGGCATCCAGCACTACCTGCTCCCTTCTGTTATTGGTGGCAGGGGTACTCAAATCCACTCCCTGCAGGTTGAAGTCCCCCACTATCACCACACCCCCTTCTCACAGGTCCTCTGGATCTGCCCAGCTAATTCTTTATCCAACTCCTCTGTTTGGGTGGGTGGCTATATACCACTCCCAACCTCAGTGTCCTATTCCTGGTGTCCTGGATTTGCACCCACAGTGACTCAGTTTCACCCTCCTCCCTTACACACTTCAGCCCCTCTGTCACATACAGCGCTACCCCTTCCCCCTTTCCATTAACTCCATCTTTACAGAATATCCTGTATCCTGGGACCACTAGTTCCAATTCATGGCATTGGGTGGCTCATGTTTTGGTGATGGCAGCCATGTCCACCTCCCCCACCACCATGAGAGTCTGTAGTTCCGTCATTTTATTCCCCAAGCTTCTATCATTTAAGGAGACCTCCTTCCATCCCCTTATCTTATTTCCCCCCCCCCCCATCCTGCCCTCCCTTTCTGGCACTCCCTCCCGTACTTACCCCTATTCCTATTTCCCTGTTATGGGGGTATGACCATATGGTTTCCCATCCTGAGGCCTCTGCATATCTATCCCTCTTGCTACCCCCCACTCCTAGTTTAAATTCCCTTTTTCTTCTATGTACTCCCCAATCCTTTGTTTCAACATTTTCTTGCCCTCTTCACTCAAGTGCAGTCTGTTCTTAGCATAGAGCCTGCTGTCCTCCCAGGTCACACCCCACCCCCCTTACCTGGCACCAGGTTCCCAGCCATTTGTTAAATTCCTGTAATCTCAGTTTTCTTGCTGTGCTGGCTCTGGGAACTGGAAGTACCTCTGAGAAGGTTACTGATCTTCCTGCTCAATTGCAAATTGGTCCTAGTTCCTCAAACCTCTTCTTCACTGCATGTACTGCTCTTCAGCTAGGTCATTTGTCCCTAAGTGCAGAACTAGGTGAGGTTTCTCCCTACCCTACATACTCCCCAATCCTCTGTTTCAACATTTTCTTGCCTTCTTCACTCAAGTGCAGTCTATCCTTACAGTAGAGCCTGCTGTCCTCCCAGGTCACACCCCACCCCCCCTACCAGCCCATACCCTTTGTCCTGGCACCAGATTTCCAGCCATTTGTTAAATTCCTGTATTCTCAGTTTTCTTGCTGTGCTTGCTCTGGGAACTGGAAGTACCTCTGGGAAGGCTACTGATCTTCCTGCCCCCTTGCAAATTGGTCCTAGTTCCTCAAACCCCTTCTTCACCACATCTACCGTTCCTTCAGCTGGGTCATTTGTCCCTAAATGCAGAATTAGGTGAGGTTTCTCCCTGCCCCTTGTAGCATACTTCACAATAGATTGTCCCACCCTTTCCACTGTCATTCCCGGTATGACCTCCTCCCAAACATGACTGTGCCTATCTCCCTTGTTGCCCCACCTGACACCTCTTAGTATTGAGTCCCCAAGCACCAAGACTCCACCCCTTGTACTGACTGCTTCCTTCCTGACCTCCCATCCCCTCCCTCCAAATGCCCCTTCATTCTCCAGCACCTTGTTACCTCCATCTGCCCGTATTGTATTTCCCTCAGCTGTGCTCCCCTCAATACCTGTTTCATCCTGACACCCCTCAGTTACTCCTCCAATCCCATCCCATCTCCCTGACACCCTTCCCTCCAGTAGTATGGCATGCTTTTCTGCATATCCTTCTCCATCGCCTGCTCCCTCCTTCTCCCTGCTATCCTGATCCACCCTCCCTACTCCTTGTCTGTCACCACCTCCCCCCTCCTATCATTCCCTTTTTTCTTCTTCTTGCTCTCTTCTGCCCTCTGGCGTTGTCTCCACTCAGTGACTGTATGCCTGGGTCCCCAGACTCAGTTCCCTCCATTAACTTCTTCCCATCCTCCCTGACAATCCAAAATGGCCACCCCTCAGCTCCCCTCTTACCTCCCTGTGCTGTTGGGCCATAACCCTCCTTAGGCCGTTCTGCCCTAATCAGCTCCTCCTGCAGGCACCTGATCTCATTTCTGAGTTGCCCTATTTGTATGCACACTATACATCCCCCCACTCTCCATGCCATCTTAAGAAAGATTGGCACTCCGCAGTTCTTGCAGCCTACCACACTTCCCAATGCCTTATGGCCCATCATCAACCCCACCCTTCAAGATGAGTAGCAGCCATTCCTTCCCAAACTCCCCCACCGCCACCATTGCTACATGTTCTTCCTGGTCTCTTTTCCCCTTACCTTCTTGTACTAGCCAAAATCAGGACGAATTCCCTGAAGCTGAAATTTCTTCCTTTTGTACACCTAGTTTTTAGAACCTATTCAGCAGTCCCTTCTGAGACTCCTACCCTATCTTAATCCAACCAGAGCTTACAGAATGCTAATTAAACATTTCTAACCGACGTTTTTCCCAAATATTCAAAGAGCTACTATAGAGCTCTAATTAAACAGTACTAGCAACCTTTTTCCAAATTAAAGCATGTTCAAAAAGCTAATAAAAACATTTCTAGGGTGTTCATTAGTTAGCACTTTTCATAATCTTCTGCACTGTGTAAAAAACATTCTATGCCATTTCCAATAATAATCTTGTTGTGATCTCTCCCCCCACCACTTGATTTAATTCAGAGTGCCTCCTGCTTGAGAGCATAGCTCTAGAGAAGAGCTCCCCACAGCTGCCACAAGTGATGGTCTTCCCTCTGTACCCTCATACCTGTACCTTAGGCAAAACCTTTAGCACAGAAACAGATGCCTAATTGAACTTGTAGTGCTCACCCAGATAGGTTGTAAGAAAAAGCTTCAACTTTAGCACATCTAAATTAAACCAGACGTAGCAGCAGTAGCAGTAATTGCCACTACAAAACAGACTACTAAATTAACTGTTAGTTTTCACCCAGATAGGACAAAGGATTCTGTCTCAGCTTAGTACAGACCACTAAGTTAAACTGGAAATAGCAGTAGTAGCAACACATATCACTTCAAAACCGACTACTAAAATAACTATTAGTGCTCACCTAGATGGGGTGAAGCAGTAAACATCAACTTTGGCATAGCCTACTAAACTAAACAGAAACTAGCAGTAGTAGCACTAAGCATCACTACAGCACAAACAGCCTGGTAATGTAACCATTAGTGCTTCTCCAGATAGGGTGAAGCAGTAAGCATCAACTTCAGCACAGATTTTTTTAAACTGAACTGGAAGTAGCAGTAGTAGCAGTAGTAGCAATAAACAGCATTACAGCATGAACAGGCAGCTAAATTTATTTGTAGTGTTCACACAGATAGGGTGTTCCTAGGACCTAGCTTAAATACATTCTAACAGACAAAGCAGTTATGTTTTCTATACAATTTTACCAGTGTTGACACACGTTCAGAGTTCCTAGCTGCAGGCTGCCTCTCTTGGTTGGCTCCCTGGCAGAGTCTCAGTGCTTGAGTGGGACTGTTTAAAATGAGAATGGAGCAGTCCATGGGCTAGAAGGCAGCTCTCCTGACTGGTGCAGCAGGCAGGCAAGGGTGCGACTTCAGGAAAGCCAAGCACCAATTGGAGAAGAACTGAAGCTGGCTGTAGCTGCTGGTGAAGAGGCACCATGGCATGCAGGGAGGTCCAGTGTTGGAAGGTAGGAAAGGGGTTAGGGTAAGTGTGGAAGATGAGCCTTCAAAACCCTGTGATGACTTGCATTAAATTAGAGCTCTTGATGGAAAAGAGCAGCAGACCCATATTTAAAGTCACTTGAATGTGTACTGCAGGTTCTAAGCTAAAAGGTGACTCTCCCAATTGGTGCAGCAGGCAGGAGTGCAGCTTCAGGAATGCCGAGTGTTGGATGGAGGAGCACCGAAGCTGGCTGTAGTTGCTGTTGAAGAGGCATCCTGCATGCATCCAGGTCTGGCGGTGGAAGGCAGAAGTAAGGCTAGAACAGGACTTGAAGTTGAACCCTTCAGAACCCCGTGCTGGCTTGTGATGTGGAGTTACAGCTCTTGATGCATAGAGCAGCAGACCCAAATTTAAAGTCCCTCCAAATGTGGTGCAAGTCCAGGGCTGGAAGGTGGCTTTCCTGATTGGTATAGCAGGCAGGCAGGAGTGCAGCTTCAGGAAAGCTGAGTGCTGATTGGAGTGCACTGAAGCTAGTTGTAGCTTTTAGTGAAGAAGCATCCAGGCATGCAGGCAGGTCTGGCTAAGGAAAATCTGGAAGTTGAGCTTTTCAAAACCCTGTACTGCTTTGTGGCATGAAGTTACAGCTCTTGATGGCAAAGAGCTGCAGATCCAAATTTAAGGTCCCTCTGAACATGTATGACAGGTATCAGACTGGAAGGCAACTATCCAAGATGGTGCAGCAGGCAGGCATGAGTGCAACTTTAGGAATGCCAAGTGTTGATTGGAGGAGCACTGGAGCTGGCTATAGCTGCTGGTGAAGAGGCATCCCACATGCAGGCAGGTCTTGAGATGGAAGGCAGGAGTGGGGCTAGGACAGAACTCAAAGTTGAACCTTCAGAACCTCGTGCTGGCTTGTGATGTGAAGTTACAGCTCTTGATGGCAAACAGCTGCAGACCCAGATTTAAAGTTCCTCCAAATGTGTTGCAAGTCCCAGGCTGGAAGATGGATTTCCCAATCAGTGCAACAGGCAGGAGGAAGTGAGGCTTCAGGAAAGCTGAGCACTAACTGGAAGTGTGCTGAAGCTGGCTGTGGCTGCTGGTGAAGAGGCATTCCAATATGGAGTCAGGTCCAGTGGCAGAAGGTAGGAGTAGGGCTAGGGTAGGTCTGGAAGCTGAGCTCTTAAGAAGTCCATGTTGGCTTGTAGCTTGAAGTTACAACTCTGTAACTAATTTTGTTTGGGCTGTTTCCAGCTTGTAAAACATACCGGTGCCTTTAAAGGATCTTTTTAATTGTACTTTGCTGGGACTATGATGCAAAAAGCTATATTATCTTTTTGACCTGTCTTGTTTTTTTCCTTTGAGGACTTCTGACCGCTCCATGTTCTGTACCTCCATGGAGGCTGATGATACTTCCTGTGGAAGGTAGCCTCTGTATATAGTCCTCCATGTCCTGTTTAACTTTTTCAAATTCACTATCCTCACTACAATTTCTCCTACTGTAACTCTTAAGAACTTTGTTTTGGGAATGCTTTCCTTCAGGTTTGGGTCATGAAGGACACCACTTCTGTGTAATGCAATATTCCTATCTCTGCTTTTATTATGTAATGGTGCCTCCAGCATGCCTTCTGATTTATATGCAGTAAGTCTAGAAATGGATCAGTTTTTGGACTGCTGGTGAGTGTGAAAGATACATTTTGATTTCTTGTGTTATGCTAAAAGTGAAAGTCACTAAGATCTGTTGAATTTCCTTTCCAAAATATAATAATATCATTAATATAGCACATTTAATATGCTATTTAACTCTCACCTGGTTGCCCACTTGTGGGCATCAGGGTCCGAGTCCTCTAAAAACATTTCTGAAAGTCCAGTACCCCCACCAAGCAATCTGTCAAGTTGAATCACATCTCTGGTGTCAAGTAGCACTCTTTCAAGCCCCATGAGTGGTGATACTATGGGATGCCTAACCTTCCCCCGTGCCCCCCTTCCCACTGAGCTGCTTGAAACAGTTCTTCAAAGCTGGAGGGTACAGTGGTTTGCAACTGGGTATGTTGGGGCTAGCAAGTGACTTAGCATGGCTCTGTGCCCAATAAACATACTAGCATCTGCAGTACCATTGCAACCCACAACCCAGTCTTTGCATGATCGCAAATGATTCAGTGACCATGTAGGGAAAGGCTTGCGACACTGTTGTGTACCACACAATCAAGTAACTGGGGCTAAGTGGTCATTGAGACCACTTTGTGTCAGAAATTTGTGACTGACTATAGGGAGGGCTCCTGGCACCCCCTTAGATGACAGTAAAGCAACAAGTTCAGTTGGCTTTGGTGAAAACGTTAGATAGCTGTGGAGCAGAGTCTGACAACTTTTCACACCTACATATACATTATTTGCTCTCTAACATGGCATCCAGAGTCATAAAATGTTTTTTAATATTCTCTTCAGCAGGGGTGCCATGCCAATTACAAAACATGCAAGTAAGTAACCAGTCAAGTTGGGATACAAGTTTGGGAGTGCCCAGGTCTTTCCCAGCTGGGGGAGTGGCAGGATTGAAATGTATGTTCCTTGCCAGGGTTTCTCCAGAGGGTGTTGGAGAGAAAGAGGGGGAATAAGAAGGAATGGTGTGTAAAGAGGAGCAGTGGCATGGTCAGGCCAGCTGGGAGGCTCCCCAGGCAGTGATGGAGTATCTCTATGGGGCACTATAGAAAGCCTGGGCCAGGCATCCATGGAGGCATAGAGCCGTGTCAGAAGAGAGAGAAGTGGCTCCAGAATGGATGCAGGTGTCTGGCCTTGTAAGGCCACCAAGGGGACTGGTCTGTCTTGATTTGTTCCTCCAAAGGTGCTCAAACTGGATTCCCCATCAAGTATATCTGATTGCTGGGAACACTGATTACAATGTTTCAGTGGTTCATTGGGTAACTAAGCATGGATTAACTAAAGCAAGTTATTTGTGTATGCAACATACAGTAGTACTGTAGGTCAATACTTCAATACTGTTGGCAATGTAAGTGTTGTTAGTAAGTTAGCTGAACTGAGGTAAGCTGTTTTTACAGTATGTACATGTGGCATTTCATGCTTTTTGTTTTCAGAGGAGATATTACAGTTTCAGGTTACCAACAGCACAGGAACCATGTTTGAGGAGAGTTCTACCATAGAGGTACCACATGACTGTGGGTCTTTTTTGTTAAAGGTACCTTTGGGAAGAGCCCAAAAGTCAGAGGCAAAAGCTGCCGATAGAACAGTCAGAACATTCACATCTACTAAGAAGAGCGGAAAGGTCAAAGAGCAGAACAAACTGGATTAAAAACATTTGAGTGAATCACTATCCAAGTTCCCAACTCAACTGGTAGAAACAGAAATGAACTAATGAACAAAACTAACTAAATATTTTATGATCTTCAGCATGGAGATAAGGAAAATCCCCCTGTGGAGGCAACATCTGAGGTTCCAAGGCCTGTTGTCACCATCACTCCAGGCATGGTGCAACACTATTAAGCCCCAAATATACAGTTGGATCTGTGACACAACATTAAAAATTACAGTGAATGTTTGACTTTTCCTTCTGCCTCTCTAAGACTTCTACCACCCATAAAGGAGCTACAGAGCATGGTCCCACTACCAAAGGAGTCCCTGCATGAGGAGATTCCACCCCTCTAATGTGCACCTGAGCTGTACTCGAATACTGAAGAAACATCAGAGTCATAGAAAAAGAAGGAAAAAAAGATGACATAAGAAACAGCTGCATCATTCCTGTTACCCAAAATACCCTCTTCTGAAGAACAAAGCTCACTAATACTGGAAAGATGCTTAGCCCTTGATGGGCAAAGGATATTATAGTATAAAGTCATGAATGGGTGAATGAATACTGAGCCCTTGAGATGCAATTATTTGGTTGAGTGCCTGGTAGTATTTGGGGCTATGCCTGATTGTTATTAGAGCATGTGCTTGATTGTTATTGGGGAGTTTGCCTGATTGTTGCTGGGGTTTATAGTCAGTTATCATTAAGGCCTATGGCAGATAGTGGTAGTAGTAATAGGTCAAGTAAGAATAGTAAGAGTGGCTGATTAGGTTGATAAGGATGAGAGCCGAGCCACGGGGAGAGGACTAAATGACAGCTTAGGCAGTCTGGTTGCACTGTAAACCACATCTGGGCTATCAAACCCTGTCAGATCAACTTGAGGATAACCTTGCAATGGATGTGGAGTGGTAGGCAGGATACACATGCCTAGTTTGAGACAGAGTTTTTAGGCATGACATTGATGTGGGTGGTCCAACACCAAAATACTTAAAGTGAAGTTCAACTTCAAATGGGGAGAAGCTTTGAGTCCTAAAAACTGGTGTGCATTAAATCCTAGCTAACTCTGCTGTGCCAAAGGCCATAGGGACTGTTTTTGGGCAGCAAGTGAGAGTTGATTTGAGTGGAATCTGTGGTGGATGTTGTCAAAGTCTTGATGAAGCAACAATTCAGGATCAAGAACCAGGGCCCTGGAAGCAAAGAGTGCTGTTTCAGCCAGGTATTGTGCATGTGGATGTGCAAAGATACATAAGCTGACGGGCAGTTATTTAAAAAGTGGAACAGAAGATGGGGCCAAGAATGGAGCCCTGAAGAATACCAGACCTGATGAGCAGGGGAGGGGGATATGGCATCATTGACCTGAACTGACTGCTGCCAATCGAAAATGTAAGATACTGTAAGATAGAACTATGCAACCACCAGATCAGACAACCCGTAGCTTATCTGGAAGGATGACAAGGGGCACTGAATCAAAGGCCTTAATCAGAAACAGGCTGCTGTGATTTTGGTTTGGTCTATAGATTTCAGAACAGAATCTGTGTCCCAAAGGAGGAAGGAGACGGTGGAGTGATGTTTGAGGAAACCTATCTGGAAAGGTGAAAGGAAGGAGGAGGAATCAAGGAAGGATAAGCGCTGAGAGAAGATACATTTTTCTTGCACCTTGGCCATGGCAGGGAACAGGGAGATAGGATAGTAATCCTTAGGGGAGGAATCTCCCCTTTTGTGGAGGGGGAGGATTTTAGTCTGCTTTCATATCTAAGGGACAGTCCTGAGTTGAAAAGATGCACACCCCCTGAAGAAGAAGGTTGCCTATACAGTAGGTTAGAGCACTTGTTCTGTCTAATAGCCTTAAATAAACATTTATGTTGGAGGCTATAGATGTCTGGGAGTGCTTAGGAGTTTGGACCTTTATCTGAGTTGAAAAGAGAGGTTAAGGAGGGAGGTGATAGGAGCAACATTAGCAGAAGTAGTGAGGTGAAGGAGTTTGGCATCCAATTAATCTGGGCTGTGGCCTTTGGAGGGGTTGAGAGGGTATAGAACAGAAAGGGTAGCCTCAGCTAAATTGGGAGAAAAAGTAAAAGAGGCTGAGAGAGGAGACATGAGGTGAGGATAAGGGGGGAGAGGGGTGCTTCTGAGAATGGAAAGGAAGTTTGGGAGGAGAAGTAATGGGGTTCACAAGGGTCTGGACTACCAGAAATAACAGGGCTACCCAAGATCATTTGCCATTCTGGTCCCAGGGAGAGGAAAAGATTGCTGTTGGACATTCATTGGCCTAGTACATTTTCTTGGACACTTGAATTAATGATTGAACCCGAATCATATTAATGTATGCATATGGGATTCACTGAAAGAGTTCACCACACAAAAAAAATGAAAAGAACAACACATGCAATGAATGACTCCATGTTAGAATGGCAGCCTACCTGTGTGCACAATAATTCTTGTTTAGCACCAACTCCTTGATGTATGCCCCATGCTTTTTTTGTTTTGTTTTGGTGTGCTAGTGCTCAGTTGGTGGCACCTTTAAGGATGTCGGTTGCGCTGTCTTTGTTCTTGTTACTGAATGAGTTGTAGGTGCACACACATGTGGACTTTACTATTTGGAACTCTAATAAAGGATTTTTTTTGTCAATTAAATTTTATTGAAATAATGTTATAACAAAAAGAAACATCAGTTACATACATCTTTTAGAGACCATAAAGAAACATCAGATAATGAATGTTCAACACAAGCATTTCCTAAATTCTGTACCTAAAATAATAATAAACGGAGAGCATAAATAAAACATGAACTGCTAAAAATACTGAGAAATGCTGTACTATGAATAGCATAATACCATGCATTTTAAAGAGATATTACAAAACAAAATCTACATACCTGAAAAACTGTAGATTATTGAGGCTTGCTCCAATAAAGGATAATGTGACTGTTTTTATGTCTTCTCGTCAGAGTACCTCACATCATTTCTAAGAGCAAGTGATGCTAAATAACAGGCAGTGTCTGAATGACAGTTCTGGTGTTTCATATGAAAGTGCAGAATAACTGTTTCATCTGCAGTCAGTCAGCAGAGTGTTTCTTGCTGACAGCATCTATGCTGGTTCTCAATGGAAAAGAGGAGAGCAGATTTGTGTATGTACACTACACACTTGTAGGATGACTGGGGGGTTTGAGATACACTGGGACTTAAGAGATTGCATGAAGAGTTTCTCAAGTCTTCCCACTTGTATATTCATCAAGGGCAATGGTAAAAGAACTCTGGTCTGGCTACATATTTCTATCATGGGGAGTACTCCTGAAGGCCTGGGTTATAAAGTGACACACAAACTGGCAACCAAGGGTCCAAATATGAAAGGACATGGTTGTGAACTTTCAAAAATTCTTTTGCAATGTTCGCTAAAGACTTTGGGTCATCATGACTACCCAAGGCGCCAAGTGGCAGGATAATGATTTCCAGGTCTTGTCTGTTGCTGGGCTGGAGTAAAGGTGAGCTGATGTCAAACTGCAGTTTGGCAGATGTTCTGAAACCTGGCACGTTGAACATCACCCTTACAAAAATAGCATATATTGCAATATATTGAAAAATATGCATTAATGTATGTCAATAGAATGAGAAATACATTGTCCCATTGTTCAGCAAATCACTAGAGAGTGGCACAGTGCCTCAGGACTGGAGAAGGGCAACAGTGGGGCCCTTACACAAAGGAGGTAGCAAGGAGGAGACTGCAAACTATTGCCCAGTCAGCCTGATCTCTATAGTGGGAAACATTATGGAAATACTGCTGAAAGAGAGAACATTGTAATACCTGAAGGAAAATGGAAAACTAGACCCAAGCAGCATGGCTTCACAGAGGATGATCATGTCAAACAAATATGACATATTTCTTTGACTGGGTTACCAAAACAATAGACCAGGGGGGTACAATGGATGTGGTATACCTGAATTTCAGCAAGGCCTATGACACCGGAGGCACACAGGAGGCTGGAAAACAAACTAGGGCACACAGGAGTAGGGCATAAAATAGTTAACTGAGTTAGAAATTGGCTACAGGGTAGGACACAGAGAGTCTTGGTCAGCGGGGCCCTATCAGAATAGGAGAAAGTGACCAGCGATGTACCACAGAGATCAGTACTTGGCCTAATGCTCTTCAACATATTCATCAGGGACATCGCAGAAGAATTGGAAGGGGAAGTATGCCTGTTTACTGATGATACAAAGCTATGCAACAGGATGGACCCACATGAGGGGGTCACAAGTATGGTAGCTGACAGGAAACTGGAGGACTGGTTAGGGCATTGGTAGTTAAAATTTAACGCCAAGAAATGTAAAGTCATGCATCTGGGAATGTAAAACCCAGGGATAAAGTACACACTGGAAGGACACCAACTGGAGGAGACAAAAATGGAAAGGGATTTGGGTGTACTCATTGCCAACGACTTAAAAGCCACAAAACAGTGTGAAAAAGCTGCTCAAAGAGCAAGTGGCATAATAGGGTACATAGGTAGGGTCATTACTAGCAGAAAGCAGGAAGTGATCATGCCATTGTACAGATGGTAAGGCCACACCTGGAATACTGTGTCCAGTTTTGGAGGCCTCACCAGAAAAAGGACATAGGCAGATTAGAAGCAGTGCAGAGAAGGGCTGCAAATAAGGTGCAGGACCTACACCAAGAAACATATGAAAATAGGCTCAGAGTACTGAAGCTGTACTCTCTGGAGCAGAGAAGAAATAGATAGAGGAGACAATACAGAGACATTCAAATATGTCCAGGGAATAAACAAAACAGAAACTCTTCCAGGAAAATAAGACAATTTGGACAAGGGGACACAACTTGCATCTGGTGGGAGGCAAGTTCAGGAGCAACTCGAGAAAGTACTACGTCACAGAGAGGGTAATAGACCCATGGAACAGTCTGCCACCACAGGTGGTGGCAGCTAAGACAGTGAGGGAATTTAAACAAGCATGGGACAGACAGTGCGGGCAGCTTGCCAGGAACACGTAACGGAAGAGGGGTTAGCCACCTTGGGCAGACTAGATGGATTAACTGGTCCCATCTGTCAACACCATTCTTATATTCTTGTATAACATATTGTACTTTACCTTTGTATACATTGTGACTATGCCAGATTTTACTCTTGTAAATTTTTGTAAATGTCTGTCATCACTTAATTTGTAACTTCATTCTACCACTGTGATATTTCTACCTTGGTGGCACCTGGAAATGAGCCTTGGCTCAGTGTACCTTTTCCGGTCACCAATTTTAAATAAATAAGTAAATAAGTAATATATTATGAAATATATTTTTAAATATACTGGTATAATATATATCTAACCTATAGTTTGTAAAAATATATGTCACTATATTGAGAAATACATTGACTCAATGAAATAAAGTACACAGCATATTTCAGCATATAATGAAACCACATAGTTTGCCTCAGGCATTGCTTGAAAGCATGTCAATCTATTTAGTAATACATTGTCTGAAATATATTATTAATAGATTTCAAAATATATACTGTATTCTTTGAACGTTATGTATATTTTTATGTTGTCTTGTGCATGAGCAAGCAACATCTTGCGGTAGTAGCACATTCAGAGGTGTGTCAGTGTTGGTTAATGCAGGGAACGCTTTAGTGGGTGCGTCCCTCAGCCACCAATTAGTGAGCATGCTAGTTATGACAGCAGTTTCAAAGAAAACCATGGAGTTGAAAGAAATCTGCCGCTCCTATGAGGTGCAGTTTCCTCACTGGAGCGTCAGATGACAAGGCTCAGTTATGTGCCTTTCCCGGTGAAACATTCCAATAAATATGGTGGCTTCTGGCGCCGGCCACACAATTCCCCACAAAGCTGACATTGGGGATGCTCAGTCCCCATGTCAGCATGTCCTCCCCACAGTTCAATTTGTTTGCCGACAGGGGTGCCCAGTCCCTGTTGGCATCATGTCCCCCCACACACACATGTTTTTGCTGATGGCAGTGCCCAATCCCCATCATCATCATTCCCCCCCAAACTCGTGGCACACTGGGAGCCCACCCCAGTGTGCCCCAAATATTTTTTTTACCTGTAAATTAAGAAAACCATCCCCCCGAAGTCTGTTTTGTTTTTTTACCTGTAAAAAAAAAGGTCCCTCGTCATCCCACCATGCCCCCTCTCCAAACCCGCACCCACCCTCTGGACACACACCCTCCCCACACACCCCTCACTCCATATTTACCTCCCGAGGGCCAGTGCTGTGATCTTCTGTGAAGCTATAACACTTCTAAACTCTTCAAAAGCCAACTGGGAACTGAACAAAATGTGTATTTCAGCTTAGGTGGATATCTCAGCCATTTTTGGGAATTTTGGTACCAGATTTTCAACTTGAGGTTCTTGGGACCCCACCTCATAAACACATGCACTGTCATCTCATTATTTGGTCCTGAAAGGTGATTTCACAGTCACTGTGCAGAATCACCTTTTGGGCCCAATTAATGAAATGACAGTGCCACTGTTCATGAGGTGGGGTCCCAAAAGGCTCATGTTGCAAATGTGGTGAAACAGTTCCCAAAAATGACTGCATTATGAACGTGCATTGTGCAGTTTCCACGTATGCTCATAACTTCAACAATTTTTAATATTTGCACTCCAGAATTTCAGCATTGCCATATTTTCACACCACACTGCTGTTATTTTTCATATCCTGCCTAAAATGTGTTTTCACACCTGTGGCACACAGTGGCACAGTCACTGTGGCAAATCAACTTTCAGGACAGATTAACAAAATCACGGTGCCACTGTTCATGAGGGGATGCCCGAAAATGCCTATGTTGAAAATGTGGTTTTAAAAAAATCCCAAACATAATTGCATTACGGGCATGCATTGCACAGTTTCTACACATACTCATGACTTCACCAATTTTTCATATTTTCACTCCAGATTTTCAACATTGCCATTTTTTTAAACCTCCTCATGAACAGTACAGCTGTCATTTTTCACATCCTGACCAAACTGTGTTTTTGCATCTTTGACGCCAAATGGCGCAGTCTCTGTGCAAAATCACCTTTTGGCTAATGAACTGATAGTGCCACTGTTCATGAAGTGGAGTTACAAAAAGCCCATGTTGAAAATTTGGAGTGAAAATACCAACAAACGCCCAGGGTTTTAGGGTTTAGAACTGTAACGCCCCACCCTGTAGAGACTGGCAGGCATCAGGGGTGTGGCTTGGGATCATTGTCTTGTAATACTCACACCATTCCACCCCCACCCCCACCCTGCAGGCAGTGACAGGCAACGAGGTGTGCCTTGGACTCTTCGGCCCCAAAGTTCACTCCATTCTCCTACACTGCACCCATCTCAGCATATTTCCTTATGGAATGGGGTGAGCTTAAAGCCCGATGACCCCAAGGCACACTGTGACACTTGTCAGTGTCTGCAGGGTAGTGTGAGATGAAATGGTGTGAGCGTTATGGCCAACAACCCAAAGGCACACCCAAATGCCTGTCAGTCTTTGCCGGGTGGGGGTGGGGTTGGCATCAGTTCAATACTTCACTGCCATTCCTATTATGTATCTCTCTAACTCCTGCACTACCAATGCCAGTGCCAGCAAGACAACATTTGGCATTGACAAATGCTTGTTTATATATGTTACATATATTTTGTATACATTACATATATTTTAGAAATATCTGACTACGTCTTTAGCTGTGACTGTTACATATACTTTTTATATGTTACATACATTTTTATAAATGCTTAGTTTTGTCCCATGTGTACATTTGCATAGCTCATTTGCATATTTCAAAAACATAGTTTTTCAGCCAAAATCATGACAATGTTTAGTTTTACAATACTTTCTAATTTACAACACTAGCTTACAGATTGAAAAGAATGGTGCAAGTTATAAAGCAAGTGCATGTAAAATCTCACCCTGACCTAAAAGTAAAACAAAATGGGGTGGTATAAATACCAGTTTGAGCCAGTAAAAAGCTTGAGTTTGTGAGGTAAGTCATATAAGTAAATATACATCTTTAAATTCTATGTTTAAGTTAAAGCAGCACTGTAAAACAATTCAATGTAAATATTTCCATGATTAATAACAAGATAAACTCCAAATGTACAGATAGAGGTATGTGTAAATCATGAATAATTTATTTTGTTTTTGTCTGGGTAAGTTGATAGTTATATTAATATCTATTACACATATAGTTTATATATATATTATATATATATTTGTAAATATAGGAAACAATGTTTGAAATGTAAAACAAAATACATTTATACATATATTGGCAATATACCAATAACATATATTTATCATCCTTATTTCAATATATTTAGAATGTTATCAATATATTTTGCAATATACGGAATATGCCAAAGCGGCCATAATGTATATATTTACAGTACATTGCAATATATTTACAAATGTTAAAATATATTGAAATATATTGATTTTTCAATACATTATAATATATTCTAAAACAAGTAGATTGGAATATATTTAACTTGGTGCACCCCTTCAGGTCGACACCCAACGGCGAAACACGGAAAAAGACCATTACAGTGACAATTGCTCTAATGGTCCTTTTTCCATATTTTACTTTCCCCCAGTGTTTTGCCCCATCCCTAGAACAACTCTGACCTGGAGTTGATAATCCTAAAGTCTGGGGTGTGTGGGGGGCACAGCCCCCCACAGAAAACACTTGTTGAACGGGCAGCACAATACCTGCATCAGTATTGTGCTGTCGCTGTGCTGGAGGTCAGCATTTTCACTGTCAACCTCCCTAGGTGCTTCCTATTTAACTATATGTAAATGTATTGTTAATAATATATTTTAAAATATATTTCATTTTCATATGGACATGGATTCAGTGGGTCTTGGATTCACTTCAGCATTTTATCACTTTGATGCCATGATGTGTTTTTTTTTTTGCAGGGAACACACACTGAATCTGTGCAAGTTATTGTAAACTACATGACCTTTGGCAGCCAACAAATGATGCTGGAGATTAAGAACTCCTCTAACTGTGCATATTTCAATGCCATTCCCGGCTTTCTGCCAGCAGAAATGGACGTGGCTCCTGAGAGCTCTTCATTTCTTCAACAAAAGAGCAATATCTAATCCAAAAAGTTGCATGTCAGAGAATTGTGCATTATCATTTGAGTTAGCTAGCCAAAGGGGAACAGTCAGCACTAAGAGCACCACACCCAAGTGTGGGGTTGGTCCCCATTTTCACCTTGTGTGCAAAAAAATTTTTTTACTTATTGTTTGATAGAAAAGTGGATTGTATAAGACTAATTCTGTTGACTTGCAAGGTGACATTTTCTGTAAAAATCCCAGAATCCCCTGCAGCTGACATCAGAGGAGGGCTGTAGCAGTGGGAGATTCAATAGCCTGCAATGCACATAAGAGATTTTATGAGCTCTGATCAGATGTTTTCCGATCCTGCTGTTCTCCCGGGGCTAAGTAAAGTCTTCTGTGACTGTACGTAGCTCAGGGAGGATTACAGGATCAGCAAACAAAAAAGACTAGACACAGACCATCAGGGCAGACTGGGTGGGCCCAGCATTCTTTTTCTGCCAACAGATTCTATGTTTCTATGTTTCTATCACATAAAGACAACTCACATGAGCAGCATATCACACGCATCACAAGAGGTGGCCAGAGCAAAATTCCAAACCTAATGTTTTGCCCTGGGGGTGCTTCATCAGATCTTTAATGTATTTATGTAATATATTAATAAATTATAATACGGCTATAAAAAATCCAGTAATCTGATTGGCTGAGGAGCTCAGAACCCAGTGCTGATATCCCATGACAACAGCACTGGAAGAAGGTCCAGTAAGCCTCTTCACAAAAAAATCAATAGTACCAGCCATTCCTGACTGCCATCACAAATGTGGCTGTCACCTTTACTCACTAAAAACCTTCAACTAGGCCCTAAAAATAAAACCGTCTTAAATTTATAAAGATAAGAACTAAATGTTATTTGACCTCATAGTACTCTTGTCACACACATAAATACGTAACTTAAACAAGCATTTGTCAATGCCGAATGTTTGCTTGCTGGTATTAGCATTGGAAATGCAGGAGTTAGACAGATGCACAATAGGAATGGCAGTGAAGTAGTGAACTTCATGCCAACCCCACATTCCACCCAGCAGAGACAGACAGGCATTTGGGTATGCATTTGGATCGTCACCCATAACATTCATGCCACTTCACCTTACCCATCCGAGCGTATGTGGAAACTGTGCAACGCAGGTGTGTAACAGTTATTTAGTGGAATTATTTCACCAGATTTTCAACATAGGCATTTTGTGGCCTCTGCTCATGAACACTGTCACTATGATTTTCTTAATCTTTCCCGAACATTGATTTCCCACAGCGACTGCGCTATTCTGTGCCACATGTGTAAATGTATACTTTGGGCAGCATATGAAAAATGACAGCTGCACTGTTCATAAGGAGGTGTGAAAAAATGCCAATGTTGAAAATCTGGAGTGAAAATATTACAAATGCATGAAATTACAAGGGTGCGTGGAAACTGCACAATGTTAGCTCATAACACAGTCATTTTATGGACTTTTGTCACTAAATTTTTGACATAGGCATTTTAGCACCTCTGCTCATGAACAGTGTCACTGTGATTTTCTTAATTTGTCCCGAACATTGACTTCCCACAGCGACTGTGCTATTGTGTACCAGAAGTGCGAAAAACACATTTAAGCCAGGATGTGAAAAATGACAGCTGTACTATTCATAAGAAGAAACATAGAAACCTAGAAACATAGAATTTAATGGCAGATAAGGACCACTTGGCCCACCTAGTCTGCCCATTTTCCTACCTAACAGATAAGCTGCAGATCCTAATTAACCAACAGCTTACTTCCTCCTACCCCCCACTAGGACTGCCTTATGTCTGTCCCATGCATTCTTGAATTCCCCCACTGTTCTTGACTCCACGACCTCCTCAGGGAGGCTATTCCATGCATCCACAACCCTCTCTGTGAAAAAATACTTCCTCACATTACCTCTGAGCCGACCCCTCTATCTTCAAATTGTGCGCCTTGTTCTTGCACATCTCTTTTTCTGAAAGATGCCACCCTCTTGGACTTTTGATTCTTGAGGTACTTGAACGTTTCTATCATGTCCTCTCTCCTCCTTTCCTCAAGGGTATACATATTAAGCTCCTTTAGTCTTTCTTTGTATGTCTTCTGGTGCAGACCGTGCACCATTTTGTTGCCCTCCTCTGGACAGCCTCCACTCTGTCTATGTCTTTTGAGGAGATGGGGTCTCCAGAACTGCACACAGTACTCCATATGGGGTCTCACCAACTGTCTGTACAGAGGGATAACAACTTCCTGTTTTCTACTATTGATGCCTCTCCCTATGCATCCCAGTATCCCCCCAGCCTTCCTTACTGCCTTCTCACATTGCTTGCCCACCTTTAGGTCATCTGATATAATTACCCCCAGGTACCTTTCCATTTTTACTGTTGTCAGTATCTCACCCCCCATTGTGTACTCTTGCCCTGGGTTTTTGCTTCCCAGGTGCATTACCTTGCACTTCTTTGCATTGAATCTGAGCTGCCATACATTTGACCATTCCTCCAACCTTTCCAAGTCCCTTCTCATCCTTTCCACTCCATCTGGTGTATCAACCCTGTTGCAGATCTTTGTGTCATCTGCAAGAGACATACCTTTCCTTCCAGTTCCTTTGCAATGTCACTTATAAAGACATTAAAAGGACCGATCAATACTGAACCCTCACGGTACCCACTAGTAACCCTCCTTTTCTTCACTGTGGACTCATTTACTACTACCCTTGCGTCCCTATTGTCTAGCCAATTTTTTATCCAGGCTACCACCTTGGGACCCACTCCAAGGCTGGCTAACTTGTGTATTAATCTTTTGTGTGGGACTGTATCAAATGCCTTGCTAAAATCTAGGTAAGCCGTGTCCACAGCCCCTCCCTGGTCTACTACTTTGGTCACCCAGTCAAAGAAATCTATTAGATTCGTCTGACATAACCTTCCCATCGTGAATCCATGCTGCCTTGGGTCCTGTGTCCCACTGGCCTCTAGGTACTCAACAATTCTTTCCTTCAGAAGTGATTCCATCATTTTACCTACCACTGAGGTCAAACTAACTGGTCTGTAGTTTCCTGCCTCTGTCCTGCTCCCACTTTTGTGAAGAGGAATCACATCTGCCCTCCTCCAGTCCTCAGGTACCACCCCATCCTCCCATGATTTGTTAAAGAGAGTAGTCAGAGGTGTCATTAGTTCTACCCTTAGTTCTTTTAGAATTCTTGGGTGAATCCCCATTGGGCCCCATTGTTTTGTCTACCTTCAATTTTATTAGTTCTTTCAGAACCCTTTCTTCTGTAAATGGACTGGTATCGACCCTTGTCTTCAGAGTGTTTCTCTTGTTTGGTTTAGGTACCTCCCCCTCCTCTTCCTTTGTGAATACTGAGCAGAAATATTCATTCAGTATCCCTGCTTTTTCATTGTCACCCTCTACCCACATTCCCTCCCCTTTATTAAGCCTCAGTATCCCTTCTCTGGTCTTTCTTCGCTCCCTAATGTACCTATAAAAGGTCTTATCCTCCTTCTTAACAGAGTTGGCTATCCTTTCCTCGGTTTGGGCCTTTGCTATTCTGATTGCCTTCCCAGCCTTTCTGCTTTAACTGATAAAGTTTTCTGTCCTGCTCCTTCTGTGTTTCCTTATATTTCCTGAATGCTATCCTTTTCTCCTTAACCTTCCCTGCCACCTCTTTTGAGAACCATAGCAGTTTTTTCCTTCGTTGTGTTTTGTTGATTTGCTTTACACAAAGGCTTGTTGCCTCTGTGATGGCTGTTTTGATTACTCTCCATTGTTCCTCCACCCTCCTTCTTGCCTGTTTGCTAGTGCTTTTCTGAGGCACTCTCTCATTTTCCCAAAGTCAGCCCTCCTAAAGTCCAATACTCTTGCTTTTGTATGGCTTGATTGTGTGGCTGTGTTTATCGTGAACCACACTGTTTGGTGGCCGCTTGTTCCCAGATGGCTACCCACTTCTAAATCTGAGATTCCTTCTCCATCCCCATTTGAGATTATCAGGTCTAAGATTGATCCCTCCTGAGTGGGTTCCAATACTAGCTGTCTGAGGCATGCCCCCTGTAGGGCATCAAGAATGACCCTGCTCTTGGATGTGCCTGCAGCAAAGGTGCTCCAGTTAACATCTGGCATATTCAGGTCCCCCATCAACAATACCTCCCCTTTTTCTGCCATTCTAAGGAAGCCTTCTATCATTTCCTTGTCCATTCCCTCCCCCTGAGATGGGGGTCTGTATACAACCCCCATGCGGATTATGATGCAATTTCCTGTCTCCAGGGTGACCCAGAGTGTCTCATCTGCTCCCTGTTTACCCTTTAGTTCTGTAGCTTTGATTCCTTCCTTTACATAAAGAGCTACTCCTCCTCTTTTACCCTCCCTGTCCCTCCTGTAGATTGTGTATCCTGGTACGTTGACATCCCAGTCATGGTTCTCTGTGTACCATGTTTGTGTGACTTACACAATATCCAGGCAACCCTCTTCCATCTAGGCCACTAGTTCAGGGAGCTTGTTACACAGACTATGGGCATTGGTACTCATCACCCTCCACTTTTTGATGGCCTTACCTCTTTTAGCCCCATTCCTGTCCTTACTGCCTTTGCCTTTTTTACATTTACTTCTGTCCTGCTCCCTAATGAGTTCTCTACCTTGGTGTTTACCTCACTAATTACTGTTGTTTGTGGGGGGATGCTGGGATTTTCCTGCTCCTTTTCAGTGCCTCCCCCCTTGGCTAGTTTAAATGCTTGCCAATGAAGCATTTAAACCTCTCACCTAGGATCCTGGTTCCCCCTCTGGACAGATGCAGACCATCGCACCAGTATAGGTCTGCATCCCTTCAGGTGGCTCCCCAGTACCCAATGAAGCCAAAACCCTGAGCTCCACACCAGTTTTTCAACCATTCATTGAATTCCCTGGTGAGGAGTACCTAACATCACCCTGCCATAGACAGGCAGCACCTCCGAGAAGGTTACTGTATATGCTACTTGTCTAAGGCCCTCCCCAACTCTACAAACTCCTCTTGCACTGCTCTGATCCCATTCCTAGCCAGGTCATTTGTCCCTAGGTGGACAATGACATCCAGCTCCCTCCTCCCTCGTGCAGCTGCTCCCACGATCCTGAGGATTCACTTCCTGTCCCTCCAAGCCATGGTGCCAGGCAGGCACCTTACCTCCCTCTCCCCTTCCTCCCCAATTTCTACCCCCGTAATGATTGAGTCCCCCACCAGGAGTTGTTTCCTTTCCCTGTGGGGTCTCATGCCACCCTCCTGTGGGTCTCCTTTGTGAAGGTTCCCAGCATCCTCCTTGGTCTCCACTGCAGGTGCCTCCATAGAGGAACCACTTTCCACCAGAAGAGTGAATGAATTATGGAGAGGTACAGCTGGAGGGATGCAACTCTGTTCCACCACCCTCTCCCTCCCTGAGCCTACCCTGGTCCAGCCTCTCTTCTTTCTTGGCAACCTCTGAGGTAGTGGCATTGGCCCTGGTGGTCCCTGGGTGGGGGAGGAGGTTTCATGAATCCTAGCCAGGTCAGCCTGGGGACAGGCAACCTCATCCCTCAGACCAGAGAGGTGCCTGCAAATAGGGCAGCTATGCAGCCTCCAGAATGTCTCCCAGAACACTGCCGCCCCACAGCCATTGCACTGCACCACTCCTATCATGTCTTATTTTGTGAAGGTGTGAACAAATGCCAATGTTGAAAATCTAGAATGAAAATATTATAAATTTGCGAAGTTACGAGGGTGCATGGAAACTTCGCAATGCACTCTTGTAACTCAGTCATTTTATGGACTTTTGCCACCAAATTTTTGACATAGGCATTTTAGCACCTCTGCTCATGAATGTGTCACTGTGATTTTCTTAATCTGTCCCAAACACTGACTTCTCACAGCGACCGCGTTATTGTGTGCCAGAAGTGCAAAAACACATTTCAGCCAGGATCTGAAAAATGACAGCTGCGCTGTTCATAAGGAGTGTGAACAAATACCAATTTTGAAAATCTGGAATGAAAATATTACAAATTTGTGAAGTTACCAGGGTGCGTGGAAACTGTGCAACGCACGCTCATAACACAGTCATTTTATGGATTTTCATCACCAAATTTTCAACATAGGCATTTTGGGACCTCTGCTCATGAACAGTGTCGCTGTGATTTTCTTAATCTGTCCCAAATACTGATTTCCCACAGTGACCGCACTATTCTGAGCTGGAAGTGCCAAAACACATTTTAGCCAGGATGTGAAAAATGACAGCTATACTGTTCATAAGGAGGTGTGGAAAAATGCCAGTGTTGAAAATCTGGAGTAAAATATTACAAATATGCAAAGTTAAGAGTGTGCATGTAAACTGCGCAATGCACGCTCGTAGAAAAGTAATTTTTTGGATTTTTTTTCACTAAATTTGCAACATAGGCATTTTGAGAGCCCACCTCATGAACAGTGGCACTGTTGTTTCGTTACTTGGTCCTGAAAGGTGATTCTATACAGTGACCACAAAATCACCTTTTGGGACTGAATAACACCATGACAGTG
Source organism: Neoceratodus forsteri (assembly GCA_016271365.2). NCBI lineage: Eukaryota > Metazoa > Chordata > Ceratodontiformes > Ceratodontidae > Neoceratodus > Neoceratodus forsteri. The sequence continues at coordinate 498,769,421 of CM028135.1, read as the reverse complement.
ACTGAATTCATGAGGAGGGGTCCCAATAACCCCATGTTGAAAATTTGGTGCCAAAAGTTGCAAAAATGGCCGAAATATCCACATAAGTTGAAAAAACCCTATTTACGCCATTATACAGCTTACCGGCATTTCTTCAGTTCGCAGTTGGCTTTGAAGAGTACAGACATGTTCCCGGTACACCGAAGATCATCATGCCAGGCTCTGGAAATAAATATGGGGTGAGGGGTGTGTGGGGAGGTGGGGTGCGTAGAGGGTGGCTGCGGGTTGGGGGAGGAGGCACTAGACACTGCAAGGGGCCATTTTCTTGGTTTCAAAGACAACAAAATAAACAAAAGATGTCACAGTTAGGAGTTTTTTTTGCAAGCTTGCTTTGGTCATACTGGGGTGGGCTCCCAGTGTGCCACCTGCATTTTGAGGGACTTAAGCCAATGTGGATTGGGCCCCCCCATTGGCAAAGAAAGACTGTTTGGGGAGGGGGGATGATGATGAGAGGGTACGGGCAACCCCTCAGCACACAGCAAATGGGGGGGACATTATGCTGATGGGGAGTGGGCTCCCTGTCGGCAAATGAACTTGGTTGGAAGCATGTCAACAGGGGGATTTGGCACCCCCATCAGCCTTCATGGGGCTCTGAGGTGGACAATGATAACCACCACCATGTTCATGGAAATGTTACACCAGGCAAGGTATCTCCCTGCCATGACGGGTCGCTCTCTCATTGCAGCTGAATGGCTGATGCTGCAATGATGAGGCGGCCCCTGATTGCGGCGGCCAAATCATTTCAAGTTGGTGGTACTTCTGGAGAACCAGTGTCATCAGGACAGTGGGTCTGCACTGGTTTAACACTGCCAAGCCCCCAAATGCATTGCTGGCATTGGCCACCACAGTGCCACACCTCCACAACCTGCTTCTCTCCTAAGCTGCCACATAATGTTTCTTGCACATGCATGCAAGCAAACATAAAAATGAAGTACTACAGTAATTAGACTTGTAATTTATGGTGTTTCTTTGTTGACCATGAAAATCCCCCTCCTATCCTCACCTACTTACTAGTTAAATCTGTGATCTTACTTCGAGAAGGTTCCTTCAGTAGGTCATCTCATATAGGACTAGCAGCACCAGGCATCTGGCCACACGGCAGACTTTTTCTACCAATACCTGACAGGGGACCACCCACCCGACATCACATGACCGACATCAGTGTGATGCTGTATAGTGGACAGTCCCCATGCTCGCACTTCAGTTCTTTCCCACCATCGCCTTGTGTCAGTCACATTGCAGACTTCCCAAGTGATCATCGCTGAAAGTGCTATCTTCTCATCGGTTCTCACCGCGTTTTTTTTCTTCAAATTTGTGAATTTTCTTCTATGTCTTCACCGAAGAAGTGTTTCACCTGTGGCACGTAAATTCTACATAAGGACAGCCACTTGAAGTGTATGATCTGCTTAGGCCCAGACCACCCAGTCTCTTCTTGCCCGTAATGCCAGTCTTTTAACCATGCCATACGCGAAAGGAGGCAGCAGGCTCTGGAGGCCCATCTTCTCAAGACCCAGCTGGCATCTTCAGAAAAACAGATGGAGTGGATCTGGTCTTCTTCATCTCCTTCCAGAAAAGATCATAGGAAAGAGAAACATTGGGAGTGGGAGCACTCCACAGAGATGTCCCAGACCGAGGCCTATTGACCCTCGACCAGCAAGGTTTCTTCCCAGCTGTCTCCTAAGGCAAAGCCGGCTTTGGATGTAAGTCAGACAAATCTCTTCTGGGGTTAATCGGCTGGCTTCTCAACAGCCGCATCAATGCCTGTCAGCTAAGTCAGCCTCGGCCCTCAGGGAACCACCCAGCAGCTGGTAAGTTGGCTCCCTAGGCTTCTGGGACCCACACAGCACCAGTCACTAAGTCAGCCGGGGGCTCCTCCCCCTCCCGCTCAGCTCCGTCTCTTCAGACTCCCACCCCAGCTGGGCAGTCAGATGCGGCTCTCCCATCGGGGCCTAACGGCACTCAACCCGACTTCCAAAAGAGCCCAGGGGAGACTACCCCTCTCCCCCTTCCTCTTTATCGATAGCTTCCCCTGCTTAGGCTGCTACCTTGGACGACGATAGTGCAGAACTCCTAGATGTCGACTGCACCTCTGGGTCCATTCTCCACTCTCCTGATAGGGTCGCAGGGAAGGAGGCCCCTCCTCAGCCATCTGGCCCTCCTCTGGAGGCCCTTCCTATCCCTTTTGGTGGGATCACTCCTGACCTGATGCCTGTCCCGGTCGAGATTCCTCCGCCGGATCTGGCAATGATTCCTCCAACTCCAGACCCCCTGGTGATAGACTTTGAGCCTGTGCCCAGCCATTTGCCCCAGCCTTCAGCTCCAGTGCCAGACACGGTCCCTCCGTTGAGTCCCCTTTGCCAAGCTCCAATGCCAGCCCCTCTGATGCCAGCCCCCATTCCGGTGCTAGTTCGGGTGGTGCTGGTCCCAATGATGGTGACCCTGATGACGGCTCCTGCAACACTGGTCTAGCTGATGATTTATATGACAGCAGGCCCTACGTGGGTTCCCTTCCATCAAATCTTCTGATGTTGGTCCTCTACTCATGACCCTGGATTGTCCCACATTACCCCTTGGGGTATCCTGGGGACCATCTCCCCACTAGTTCTCCTCCAGATTGGAGTGGTGCGGGGCACTACTTCCTGGGATATGGTCAGTACCTGGGATATGGCTGTTCAGGTTACCAGGGGTATCACTATCCTCATCCCCTAGTAATCCCTCCACCTCCTCCTCCTCTTCCTCCTCCCCTCCCCCCTCCTCAACCTCAACCTCCACCTCTGTCCCCTCCACAAGCCCTGGTTCAACCGGATTTCAAGACTCTTATCCAGTCTTGGTGGCAGGGGGCATCCTCGGAGCTGGTATCTGACCTGGAGAGCAGACTCCCATCTCCACGCTTTCCTAGGTCTCTGTCCCTGAGGAGCTTGTCCCCCTCTACGGTCCATGTCCTGGGGACTTCTCACAAGGAGATCACTCTTCTAGCTCTTGAAGACGTGGGGGATGATAATAATGATGATGAGGATGGTGATGAGTCACCGGAGAAGCCCTAGGATCATGAGTCTTCGGTCCCTAAGGGCAAGGTTTCCTCCAAATCCCCTCCAGAGGTCCCTGCTTTTTTGGACCGCCTGAGGTCCATGCAGAACTACTTTGAGTGGGAGTCGGAGGAACAGGATCTGATGTGGCAGAGACTCACCGAACACCTGGACCAGGAATGTCTGTCCCTGATCCCTGTTCTGTCATGGATAGGACCTCACCAAGACCTCACCTCTACTGTCTGGCAGATGCCTCATTCCATCCCAGCGGTCCCCAAGAGGGTGGCCAGGGTTTACCGAAAGCCCAAGGATGCTCTGTTCCTCAACGTTCATCCGAAGGCTGACTCCGTCATAATTTCAGCTGCTCATGACTGCTGTTCAGTGCTTAAGAACATGAGCACCTCTCCTCCAGACAAGGAGTCGAGGCAGATGGACCAGTTCAGCAAGAAGGTCTATTCTTTGACTACATGTGCGTTCGGTCCCTTAATTATGTGGCCCGCATGGTGTCACACCAAAAAGGCACCTTGATCAGGCTCAAGTCCAGTCTACGGAACCTTCGGATCTCAAGGAGGAGCTCACCAAGGAACTCTGCCTGTCCCGCTTTTCCTGCAGGCATGCATTGTGGGCTACTTATGACTGTCGATTCAGTAGCTCGCGCCTTGGCGACTGCAGTTGCTTTGAGATGACAGGCCTGGTTTCGCATCTCTGGTCTCACCAACAAGGTTCTGTCTGCAATTCAGGATGCCCCCTTTCAGGGCTCAGTGCTCTTTGGCAGCGACACCAAAGACATCATCACTGATCTGGGATAAAGGTCAGGCCCTGAGATCAGTGCACTCTATGTACCAAACGGGTGCCCAACAACAGCAGCAGCCCTTTCGGAAAAGGACCTGGAGGCAGAGAAAGCAGGCCCCGGCTCATCACCAGTGCAAGCACAAGTCTAGGGGTTCCACCACTCCTTTCACCTCTAAGAATCAGAGACATCTGGGGGCCCTCCTCCTGACCGGCACACCATAGAGATTCTGGAGATTCCACCAGATTCTCCACAAATCTGGTTGTCCTACTCTTGGGACCAGGATAGTCTTGTCAGAGAAGAAATCAACTCTCTCTTGCTCAAGGAGACTATAGAGAACGTTCCCCTCTGGCAAAGGGGAAGGGGGTTCTACTCCCACTTCTTCCTGGTTCCAAAAAAGTCAGGCGACATGAGACCCATTCTTGACCTGAGCAGTCTCAACCTGTTCGTCGGGCACAAGAAATTCAGAATGCTGACTCTCCAAAGCCTTCTCCCTCTCCTGCTGGAGAACCAGCGGCTCTGTGCTCTGGATATTCGGGATGCTTACCTGCACATTCCAGTTTTCCCCAGCCACTGCCGGTTCCTGCAGTTTTGTTTCCGGGGGAGCATTTCCAGCTCTGAGCCCTCCCCTTTGATCTGTCTTTAGCACCCCGGGTCTTTACCAAGTGCCTGGTGGTGGTGGTGGCATTTCTGCATCACCAGGGCATAGCAGTGGTCCCTTACCTGGACGACTGGCTGATTTCAGACCCTTCCAGGGATTCCTTTTCAGAAGCTCTGCATTTCATTCTGGATCTGTTCTCCAAGTTGGGGATTACTGTCTGTTTTCCCAAGTCATCTCTTTCCCTGAATCAGAGACTTCAGTTCTGCACGGCAGTCTTGGACACCTTCCAGAGCAGGGCCTTCCTGCCTCCAGACAGGGTGGAAACCCTGGTCCGTCAGACTTCAGTGGTGGCCTCATCCAGGACCATTACAGCAAGGGAGGTCCTTTGCCTTCTTGGCCTGATGCTGGCCTCCATCACTACCATTCCCCTGGTGAGGCTTCATATGAGAATCACTCAGTGGTCCTTGTGGGTACAGTGTGATTAACTCCTGGATGACCTTGATCATCCAGTCTTGGTATCGTCTGCAGTCCAGAAGGATCTGCTTTGGTGGAGGGATCCCTGCAACCTTTCTTTGGGTTTTCCATTCAGGAGTCCTGTCCCCTCAGCATCTCTGACTACAGATGCATCAAATATGGTCTGGGGGTGCAATTGGGGGGAACACCAAGCACAAGGACTTTGGTCCAGCTCAGAGACGTTATTACACATCAACGTTCTGGAGATGAGAGCAGTCTTGTACACGTGTCAGGTGCTACAGACTCTTCTCCCCAATGGATCATCCAGATAGACAATATGTAGGTAGTCTGGTATCTCAACAAACAAGGAGGAACTCGCTCGTACCCTCTCTGCAGGGAAGCGATGAGAGTGTGGAACTGGGCAGTCCAGCATGATCTGTCATTAGTGGCCATGTATGTTCCAGTCATTCAAAATGTCCTGGCAGACAGCAGGTCTCGAATCCTCAGTCACAAATGAGAACTAAGTCAGGAAGTGGCAGAGTCTCTCTTCCTAAGGTGGGGGCATCCGGAGCTCGACCTTTTCACCTCCCCATTCAATGTAGAACTTCACAGTTTTTGCTCACTCATTCCAGGGCATGGTGCTTTCTGGCATGACACATTGTCTCTTTCCTGGACAGGGACGTTTTTGTACACCTTCCCACTGTTTCCCATTCTCCAGAGGGTTCTTCTCAAACTTCAGGCAGAGAAGGCGCAGATGATCCTTATCGCCCCTCCCCCTGGCCGAGACAGATTTGGTTCCCGCTTCTGCAATAGTTAGCGGAGGAACCACCGGTTCCACTACCTGTGACTCATGAGTTCTTGACACAGAATCAAGGCTGGTTCATCCATCCGGGGCTCAGGACCCTGCATCTTCATGTGTGGCTCCTGCAGACATAGTGGTCTCCCACTTTGGTGTCTCCTCTCAGGTCATCCAGATAATTATTGAGACTAGAAAGCCATCTACTTGTTCCACCTACGCTATGGAGTGAAAGTGTTTTTCCATTTCGGTGGCTTCCAAAGATTGGAACCCTTTCTCTTGTTCTGCCCCACAAGTCATAGAATGCTTCCTTCATCTTTCAGATTTGGGCCTATCCTATTCCTCTTTGAAGGTCCATCTTGTGGATATTTCAGCGTACCATGAGCTGGTGGATGGTAAACCTGTGGCTCAGTTGGAAGCCTCAAAAACATTTCTGAAAGGGATTCTCCATCTGAAACCCCTCTTCCACAGCCCCTTACCACCTTGGGATTTAAACTTTGTGTTGGAGAAGCTCACTGTCCTGCATTTTGAATCAGCGATGAGCTGTGATTTATGCTTCCTGTTCTGGAAGACGTTTTTAGTTGCAGTTACCTCAGCTCAAAGAATTTTGGAGCTTCAGGCTCTGGTTTGCAAGGAGCCTTATTTAATTTTCCATAAGGACTGGGTGGTCCTCAGGACAAATCCTAAGTTTTTGCCTAAGATGGTTTTGGAGGTCACACTGAATCAATCAGTGGAGCACGCTGTTTATTTTCCCTCCCCTGCAAATAGATGTGAGGCACTCCTACACACCATGGACGTGCATCATGCTCTCCAGTGCTATACTCATCATACAAAAGAGTTCCATAAGGATGATCAACTGTTTGTCTCTTTTGCCCCCAGATCTTTGGGCAAAGCTGTTTCTAAGCAGTGCCTGTCCAATTGGTTGGGCAATTGTATTCGCTTCTGCTACCAGAAGTATGACAAGTCTCTGCCGGGACCAGTCAGAGGTCATTCTACAAGGGGCATGGCTGCTTCTGTGGCTTTTCTGTGCAACGTTTCAGCAGCCGATATCTGTGCAGCAGCAATGTGGAGTTTTGTCCATACCTTTACCAAACACTACAATCTGGTCATTGCTTCTAGCTGGAGGACAGGTTTTGGCCTAGCTGTCCTGCAGAGCCTTCTGTCCTAGGCTGGTTCCACTCTGTGTTTTCCTTAGTTGTTGGAGATTTTCCTCCTCCCTTATTTCTCTCAGTCTCTCTGCAGAGGGACTGCTTGGGAGTCAGTCATATGTGTGATGACCTACTGAAGGAACCCTCTCGAAGTAAGATAGTACAGTTACGTGGGAACTTACTGTAACAGTAGATCTTTGAGACAGGTTCCTTCAGTAGCTCATATTTTTCCCTCCCTCCTTCCCATTTTTTATTTTTGGACTCCAGACTCTGTTTCCTCCTGCTGTCAGGCCTATTCCAGGCTCCAGTGGGAGAACTGGAGGGCGGGTGTGGGGACCGTCCACTATATAGCATCATGTTGACATCGGTCACGTGATGTCGAGTGAGAGGTCCCCCGTCAGGTATTGCTAGAAAAAGTCTGCCATGCAGCCAGACACCAGGAGGTGCCAGTCCTACATGTGATGACCTACTGAAGGAACCTCTCTCGAAGATCTACTGTTAAGTAAGTTCCTACGTAACTGTACTTTGTTTAACCTGCTGCAGATAAAACAAAAGCCCTGGTTCCATCTAAGGCCTTCTGTTGTGTGTTAGTGGGAGTAAACATTCTGCCAGCAGAACTGAGCAAAGGTTTGAATTCTTGCATTCTATCTGTAATAAATGTTCCATCTCTTGAATGTTGGCAAGACAGAAAATAAACAAGACAGAGAAAAGGGAGGGAATAATATAAAGAAGAAGAAAGAAAGGTGAGGGAATGGTTAAAAGGGGGTGGGTTGGGGGAAACTAGAGGATTTAAGAGCTAATTAAAAATACATAAATTTTGCTGTACATAATATTTAAACCTGAGATGGCATGTCAGTGCAGGGATGTGCTAGGGCTATTTTAAAAAAGTCATGAAAATGTTTCTTTTTTGATTTGGTGCATTTCTTCCTCCTCCCCCCCCCCAAAAAAACATATTGGGCCCAGTTTATAATCACAGTAAGACACTCCAGGGTGTACATTGTGGTGGGGGTAACGGCACTTCTCGGGTGGTTGAAGTGAAGGCACTCTGTGATGTCTCATGCCACATCTGAGGTGTGTTACTATCCAACCACAACACATAACCTGTCATACCTTATTGCTTAATTGTTGTTGTTTTTTTTGTTTGTTCGGTAATGGGACTGTCAATATTAATGTGTTCAGTTCTGCAAAGAGAGAAATGAGATAAAAGCAGGAGTATAAAAAATATTGCTAAACTCAAAGTAATAAAATTGGCTATAAAAAAGTCAGTGTAAGCAATCTGGAGGGATGAAGTAAAGCTCTTGAATGGAATATTTTATCCCTATTTTATGTCTAAATTACTTACAATAAAGTTAATAACTTCTGATGTGTTTCTTATGTCTATTGCTTAATCATTAAAGTCCTGTCAGATTTTGTTATACTCGTTTTATAATCACAATAAGGCACTCCAGGGTGTGCGTCGTCCCTGAATAACGTCACATCTACGGTGGTAGAAGCACTCAGCGCTTCGACCCACCCTAGGTGTGACATTATTTAGCAATGACACACCCCCTGTCATGCCTTATTGCTTAAATATGCTTTAAGATAATTTTTGGGTACTTACAGTATATCTGTACAGGATATAACCCATGTGAGGTAGCACAGTGCCTTAAGTTTTTCTTTTTTTTTTTTTCAGTATTTGATTCATATTAATGACACTGTATAGACCCTGCACTACATGTTTTAATAAAGGAAAAAGTGCAGTTAATGGGAGTAGGGGCAGGGTAAGATGTACTGACCCTATAGTTCTACACAAGCAAGTAAGCAGCATCACTACCAAAGCACGCTGTAAAGGAGAGTGTCAGTGAGAAAGCTATGGAAGTGGACCTGTCCAAGGGAAAAGAGACAGTCAGTCAAGAAAGCAGAGAAGGGGAAGCATGAGAGGAGGAGATAAAGGGGAAGGGAAAAGCATGTGATGCTCACAAGATGAAGTAAGAACAGGTGGAAGAAGAATGAGGAGGAGGAGGATTAGAGGAAATATGTAGGAGAGAAGAATCAGTGGACAGAAGTGCTGTATGAGAGGAGAAGCAGGAAGAAGTATGAAAGAAGTAGAGAGATGCATAAGAGGAGTAGGGACGAGGAATTGTGTGCATGAGAGGGTATAAAGAATTAGAGGAGTTTGACAGTCTGATTTCAGTCACACAACCAACTAATGACGATGAGTGTGAAACAATGGAGAGGTGGCCATCACAGGAGGAGATGGCAAAAGTAATAATGGTAATGAGAAAAAGAAAAGCAAAAAAAGGAAGCATTGCAGGCAGGGGAGCAAGCCAAACCTGAAACGCCTCAGCAGCCCCGTAATACTGTACTGCCTTTTGCTGCTGCCCTCCCTGCCCATCCCCAGCCAAATCATTCAACAGTGCTTTAAAAAATAATTTTGCATTTGACCCCACAGTTCATCATGAAGTACCCCACTCCATATGCACACACACACCCACAGACACCCACTCCATAACACAGTCACTAAAAAAGGAAAGAGATCCTTTGCAGTGTGGGAGTATTTTATAGATGACACTGCAAAGTCACTGAAAACATATTGTAATCAGTGTGGTTAAAAGGTCAAAACAGGAGAGTCAATGCCCTCCCCCACAAAAAATAACATATCATTAAATGAAACTTCCCCACTTACTTCTGTATCGTCTGAAAATTTAGTGATAACTGAATCAAGGCCCTTACCCATATCACTTATATATAAACCGAACAGCACCGGACCCAATACTGAATGCTGGGGGACTCCACTGCAAGCGCTACCTTCATCAGAAAGAACAGAATTCATTCTTACTTTTTGCTTTCTGTTCGTCAACCAATTCCCAGCCCATCTCACAATGTACTTGTTTAGACCTAGATCACATAATTTTTGTATAAGTTTGTTATGTGGTATCTTGTCAAATGCCTTTCCCAGGTCCAATAGGATTACATCAGTAGGTATTCCTTTATCTAGTTTTCTGCTAACAAAATTATAGAATGATATCAAGTTGGTATTACATGAAAGTTCCTTCCTAAAACCATGTTGAGATGAGTCCTGTTAACACTTCATGTTTTCTCAGCCTGTTATCTCCACTATGTACAAGGCAGTGTGCATGCAAGTAGTTATTCTTCTGAAGGCAGCAGATGGGGGTGCAATTCAGTAGTGATTTCTGGAGCAGTAATACTGAACCAAGTTTCCCCCAGGTCTTAGTGTCCACTGGGTAATGCTCAGATCAAGAACCACCACCGTTTGTTTTCCACCTCCACAACCACCAGCCCCTGCAGGAGTTAAAGTGAAGCAGACAGGCTCCTAGAGGCACAGTAATGGAGGAAGTGCCTTACTTGATGTGTCAGTAATGGAGTGGAAGCCCAGTGGGGGAACATTCTCTGATTCATACAGTCCCTGCTAGACATCCTGATATACCCTCATGATCTAAAGGTGGGCATCTTTGTGAAGGGCAGTGTTAGTAACATGCAGAAGATGACTGCTGTCATGTATTTTGTTTTGCACAAATACTAAATTTGATGGTGCGTTATGTGCTCGACAAACAGGCACAATTAAAAGAAACACTTGCTACTGTATGGGACATCACTAAATAGTTCCACTGTTCCACCAAACATGCTGAGATTCTCTGTCATTACTAGAAGAAGAACAGTGTTCATCAGCATTGCTTAATTAAAGATGTTCCCACATGGTGGAACTTCTTATTTTATATGGTGGAGAGATTCGCGAAACAGAAAGCTGTGTTTCAGGGTATGGAATTTAAGAGTGTGGAATGTGGAATAGATCTGCTATGGGTGCAGTGGTGTGTTCTGCAAAAGCTTGTCATGCTTCTGCGATCATATGAACAGGTCCCCATAAATTTCAGTGTGCAGAATCCAAAACTTCTATTTTGAGTCTACTTGGGTCTTCCTGAATGCCACACATGCCATCATTTATAATCATCTACTACAGCAACCCAACACAGCACCACATCTGAGTTTTTCCAGCAGCAGCAACAGCAGGATGCAATACCCATTCAAGAACTGGCACGAATGTTTAATAAGGCTTAGCAAAGCTACTATATCACAGATACAAAGACATGTTCATTCCCCTGGAAGCACAGATTATAGCGTACCAAAACAGCTGCATACATGTGATGGACCAGAAGAACCAATTTTATAAAACTATAAAGAATGTGCATACACCATCTGCTGATTGTTCTGTTCCCTCTCTTCTGCTGTCTTCTCATGGTGTCATTGCCAGTCATGACATGGAAGACTTGGATAGTGATAATTCTGAGATAAAAAAAAGATACCTTGGAGCTTTCGGATACTGAATGCTGGCACCACTCAGGTGTTTTGGAAGAAGACTTGCACATCTTATCATAGATTTTGTTGGCAGATAAGGACCTCCTGGCCCACCCAGTCTGCCCATATAATCCCCCCAATAGTGCTACCAAGCCACTACTGTGGGGCTGTCTTCCACCCCAATCCATTATCCAAGATTCCCATGTATTTATCCCAGACACACTTGTAGCCTGTGATTGTATTTGCCCCCACCACCTCTGCTGGGAGGCTGTTCAAGTCATCCACCACCCTTTCTGTAAAGTAGAACTTCCTTATTTTTCCCCTGAATTTACCCCACTCTAACTTCATATTGTGACCCCTAGTCTTACAGCATCTTTTTCTCTAGAAAGTACTCTCCTCTTGCACCTTGTTTATTCCCTTGAGATATTTGAATGTCTCTATCATATCCTCTGCCTCCTTCTGTCCTCCAGGGAGGACAAGTTTAATTCCCAAAACCTTTCCTCATAGGTGTTCTGATGTAGGCACTGCACAATTTTTGTTGTCCTTCTCTGCACTGTCTCTATCCTGCCCCTGTCCTTCCAAAGATGGGACCTTCAGAACTGCACACAGTACCTGAGGTGCAGCCTCACTAACAAAGTATGCAGGGGAAGTATTACCTCCCTCCTTCTTCTGGTGATACTTCTCCTTATGCATCCAAACATTTGATTAGCCTTTCCCACTGCCTTCCTACACTGCTTCGCCGCCACCTTAAGGTCATCAATAATGATGATTCCCAGGTCTATCTCTTTTTTTTTCTCTCTCAAAATTCAATAAATGTTGTTAAAAAGTAACGAAGTGACAACATGCTCAGATAACAGCCAATAACAATTATAATAAAATTCCCAAACCCCTCCCCCCACCCTCACCACCCTGGCAGAGTGACTGACCAAATACCCAACCAAGCTACAGTAGAGTATCCAAGAATAAAATTATGAGATTATAGCAAACCACCCTCTGGACCAAATTATAAAAGGAAAGACAACACTAGGCCCGGAACCCATAAAGGTTCCAACGGTATAGCTTAGTTTTAAAGCCCAACCCTGAAGAGGTGATCCTAGGATGTATATAAAGTATGGAACCTGCTCCATCTTTTATCGAAGGTTATAGGTCTATTGTGAATACTCGCAATCATACGCTCAACCCTGAGGTTATAAAGTAACTTTTTGAAACCATTCTTGATAATAAATAGAGGCCTGATCAAGCCAATGACATAAAACCAACCTTTTGACAGATAATAAAATTAAGGCCATATGATATCTCCTTTCCATTGCAGGAACTGCACTATAGTTGACAATTATACAGATCTCTGGTGTAAAAAGGTCAGTGATGCCTAAGAGAGGGTTGGTGTTAGACTCAATAAGGTTCCATAAAGGGGCCACCTTAGGGCAGTCCCACAGAATATGCATCAGAGTAATGTTGGCCTGATTACACCTTGTGCATTGAGGAGATGTTAACCTACCCATCTTGACAAGTTTCACCAGCATAAAACACAAATTATTAAGTATATTAAACAGCATAACATGCAGCTTTTCCTGGGAGGTATACATGTATAAATCTTCCCACATTTTCTGCAACTGGAAAGAATTAGGAAACAGATGGTTATCCCAATAAGGGGGTTTCCCATCCAAGTCAATGTCAGTGGCTCAACAGCTAGCACACTTGACTCTTAGGCTGGGAGATCAGTAGGCTGTGGGTTCTATCCCCTCATCAGGCACTTGGGTTAATATCCCAATACTGACACTGCAGTGCAGCATGAGGGGGTTGCTGCACTCCTGAGGTGTCGTCTTTCAGATGAGATGTTAAACTGAGGTCCCATCTGCCTGTTCAGGTGGATGTTAAAGATCCCATAGCACTTCTTGAAAAGAGTAAGGAAATTTTATACTGAAAAGAAAAAATGTTAACAGAATCACTGGTTCAATCAGTTACATCATTCATTTTTCTAATTACATAACAATTCATGGTCTCATGGACAATCCACATATCAACTAATGAGAAAAAATATCAAAAAAGCAAAAAGGAGAAAAAAAAAGGAAACACACAGTAGAAATTTACAAAAAGGGTTATACCACAGTCACATACTGTACATAGCTAACCAGAAACCAAGTATAGTGTCTCCAAAAGTTGGTGAACCTTGAATGTTGCACTTTGCTGAGCTCCTCCTGATATATAGATTTAAGGCTAGAAGCTATTTTGGGCAAAAATTTGGCTTGGATTTATTCTTTTCTGCTGTAGCATGAAGGCACAGCATGCCTGCCAGAGATAAAATCTACAAAGAGCTAAGATTAACCTTACTGTGCTAAGGTACAAGTCTATGGTACCAGGTGGGAATGAGCCGTATATTAATATCTGGTAAGTAATAACAGGGTGAATAGAGTATCACAATGTACCCTGGAAGGAGGTCCAAAATTCTTGTGAGAAAGGACATTGAATATAGAAATGTTCTAATGTTTCCAAAATAGCAGGGCAGGAAGGTCTGGGGCAGAAACTATCCTCTAGAATGTTGTGCTTATGTGTATTCCTAACACCCAGCCTTCCATAGCATGAAAGCCATGTAGCATCCCAGCATTTCTCAGGAATTCTTTTGTCTGTTAATTGCAAAAAAAGATCATCTGGTGATACCCCTTGAAGGACAGATAGAATTGGGAGTTCATAAAAATGTGTGGCAATAATGCCAGAGTACAACTGTTTAATATATAAGGAGCAAATGGAATGGGAGGTCAGAGACCATGCCCTAATTTTACAAAATGTAGGAATTAATGTCACAGGGATTTTATATGACTTCAAATTTTTAGGTATCAAATAAGGCATTTTTCCCCATACACTTATCAAATTCTCGAGAAAAGATCTGAGCAGAGAAAACCAGGTTGAGAAATTGCCTAGTAGTATAGGGCATATGTTCCATTGTATAAAAATAGTGTGGAAAAAGGCAAGGGGATTAACCATTCTTACTCCTCCAAGTTTATAATCATGATAAGTGTGCAGTCGTTTAATGGGGTTTAATTGGCTTCCCAAAAAATCTTGAAAGAATAAACTATAGACCTTAGTTTCCATAGCTAGTGGAAGAAAAAAACTATGGGCTACATGTAAAAATAAAGGTAAAATCAAAGTTTTTAACAAAAATACTCTCCTTTTGCAGTAATTCTTGCTTTCCATGATTGTACTAACCCCATAGCTCTTCTTACTGCTGTATCCCAGTTTAAAATTGCATCATCTGGACTAACAAAAGTAAGCCCTAAAAATTTAACTGGTGTAGATGAAATGGTAATATTCACTAGCTGAGATAGAAAACATGATTGACCATTTGGGCACATAGGGAATCCTGCACTCTTTTCATAATTCAATTTGGCACCAGAAAGGTATTCGAAAGAAGTTATAACCTTTACTATCTCGGCTGAGTTAGCTTGTGTAGTGGTATAAATGCATAAATCATCAGCATATGCACTCACCAAGGGTATCTGAATTTTGGAATTAAATGTTATTCTAGAAATGCTGGGATGATTTAACAAATGTCTCAAGAGGGGTCGATGTGTAGAAAATAAGAAAAATGACTTAGGGGGCAACCCTGATGTACCCCAATGGTTCCTTCAAAACATCTATCAGGGGCACAGGGTCATAATGTCGCAAGACATTATGCTGCATGGCAAACTCATGCTGCCAAAACAGTGCGATTTATGCCATGAGGTATAAGTCTTTTTTCTGTGGGAGGGCTAACGTGTAACAGGAAATCATCTACATATACTGATATTTGAAGCTTCTTGATTCCTACGTTAACTCCAAAAAGGTCTGGGTTGGCTTTTAACTTCCAAATCAGGGGCTCCAAGTACAAATTAAATAATAGCGGGGATAAGGGACAACCCTGACTAGTGCCAGAAGACAAAGCAAAGTTAACAGAGAACACTCCATTGCAATACATTTTAGCACCAGGACAGGAGTAAATGACCATAATCCATTTTAAAAAGGTTGAGAGGAAACCACATTTTTCCAAGGTATGAAATAAAATTAAATTGACTTGATCGAAAGCTTTCTCTATGTCCAGAGAAATCAACACATTAGGAGTTGCAGGATCTCTGGACATGGAGAAGATATGGCTAATTTTCCACAGATGGTCCACTGAGGATTGAGAAGGCACAAACCTGACCTGCTGCTGGCTAATGAGCCCACCCCAAACAGCATTGATCCTGGTCGCCAATCTCTAAGTGAAAATTTTGATATTATAATTTAGCAGTGATATGGGGCAATAGCTGGTAACATTGTTGGGTGCTTTACCCAGTTTAAGAAGTAATACTATGAGAGCCTCAAGTAAGGTATGGTCTGAGGTTCTGAACTGATATAAATAAAGAAAAAACGATGTAGCAACCGGGACCAATTCTTTGGCAAACATTTTACAAAAATTAGATGTGAAGACACCTGGACCAGGCACCTTGTCAAGAGCAAGACATTCTATAGCGATGAAACTTCTACAGTAGTTAAGGGCTGACTCAAATAGGCATTCTGATCCTCAGTTAATGATGGAAGAGGCATACTAGATAAATAATCTGCTATTCTTGAGTCAGTTGGAGGATCATCCATGAGCTCATAAAGGGTCTTACAATAAGACTCAAATTCCTGCACTATGTTTCTGGGTTGAGTTCTAATAATGCCATCAACAGACTTAAATCAAATCAAATCAGTTTTTCTTTATAAAAGGCACATTTCCAAGACTGTTCAAGGTGCCTGTACAACAATTTAAAAATGCAAACAAATCACAAAATATTATTAAAACATCAAATATCTAATCCATAAATACATTAAAAACCTTCATAACTTGTAACAGTGTTACTAACTTAATATATAACTCTCTCTCTCTCTCTCTCTCTCTCTCTCTCTCTCTCTATATATATATATATATATATATATATATATATATATGTATTACAATTATAATATAAGTATTATAACTTAATAGATGCAACGAGATGGGAAGCCTCTTGTTTCTGAAGGCAGAGAGCCAAGAGGCATCCCACTTTCTTCCCTGATCTATATATCTGGCTTGGGTTTTGAGAATGGTGTATTCAGACGTCTCCCACATAAAATCAGCATACTTATCATGAAGAAGTAATAGCTCATTATGGATCTCCGGTAGTGTCTGTGGAGATAGGGAGAGTTATATACCTGTCACATGCTTTATGAGAGCAGTAGCCTCCTCCATGCATATGCGTTTCCACTTTGATGCCAACTGAATAAATTCTCCTGTAAAGAAGTCTTTGAAGGTTCCCTTCTCCAAATCCCCTCCATCTACTGATCCATTTTTTTTGGAAATGAAAACCTCAATTTGGCTTTTAATTCTGGTAAGAATAAATTTGTCCTTAAGGAGCTGATAATTCAGCTCCCGTGAAGTGTCCCTCTGGATGTTGAGGGCTAAGGAAAGGTTCACCCATACTGAGGAATGGTCCAACAGGACCCTGGGAGAAATACCACTGCCCAGCACTCCACTCATCCCAGACTGTCTGATCAAAATGAAGTCAATTCAGGAATACAAACTGTGAACTGGGAAGTAGAGTATATACTCCCTGTCCTAAGGGTGAAGCAACCGACAGGGATCACACAAACCTAGAGACTCCATCATGTCATGGAGGGAATGATGGGCAGGGGACAGCCCTGCTACGGACCTACTGGTTCTATCTAAATCTTGAGTAAAAGATACATTCTAGTCACCCCCCCCCCCAAGACCAGAGGGAGTGAAATAAATGGGCAGGAAGAAGGCCAATTCCATAAAGAAAGGAGGACTGTCAGAATTAGGACCATACACACTACCTAATATTACCTCTACCTGATCTAACATCCCTCTAACAAAAATATATCTCCCCTTGGGGTCCACGAGACTCTGAGTACATTGAAAACTGATATTTCTACAAATTAAAATAGCCACACCCCTACTTGCCGTACTATCCCCAGCTGTGAAAACCTGACCAATGCACTGCCTGAGGAATAGATAAGATGCTAAAGAGATTAGATGAGTCTCCTGTAAAAAAGCTATCTTGTATTGGAACTGCTTCAGATGTTTAAGAATTTGATAACGCTTAATCTGAGACCTAGCTCCATTGACATTCCACGACATATAAACCAGGGAACTAGCAATTATTATAACTCATTCAGAGTGTAAGCAGAAAGATAAACAACACACAGGTTTCAAAGACTGCCCCACATGTGTCAACTCCACCCCCTCCCTCCTCCATCTATAAACCATAAAACAACCCCCATAACACTGCCCCAAATACCTCTCCCACAAACCTGAAATCACTCTCAAGATACCCTCCCATAAATAAAAATTCACTTTGTACATAACCCCAAAATCTCCAAGATCTAGGCCCACCACCCCCTCTCATTCAAAACCTGACCATCATAAAACCCCAACCCACCCCTACAAAAGAAATCCCATTCAAGTCCCCTGTTTTGCTACCCCAATTTAAGGTGAATGACGAGGGGAAAATAACATAAAAAATCAGAAAGGACCTCCAAAACCAGAACATGGCCACCTCCATCCCACCCTGGTAAATAGGGAACCACCTTCTCAAACACCAGTTCATGATGATGATGTCTCTCATCCCAAAGCAGTTAAACAACCCTTACTACCCAGCCCCTGGCCTCTCTTAATGTCCAACTACCCATAAAAAACACAAGTACCCTAACAAAGACTGTGTCCCCAAAAACTAAAGCAGAAAAAAGCTATATGTATAACTTGCCTAAACTGTCCCCCGCAATCTACATAACAATTAACTTATATATAAAGTCCAAAACCAAGTCTGTCTTTTGCCATGTGACCTCTGGTATCTCTCCCCTAAGTGTGTACTCTGCCATGGGTTCCTGTGTCCCAAGTGTGTAACCTGGCACTTCTTTGTATTGAATCAAAGCTGCCACCTTCTTGACTACTCTTCTAACTTTCTACGTCCTCCGTCATCCTTTCCACCTCCCATGTGCCCACCCTGTTGCAGATCTTAGTGTCATCTGCAAACAGGCATACCCTCCCTCCCAGTCCCTCTGCCATGTCACTAATGTAGAGATTGAAGAGTATAAGGCCCAACACTGACCCCTGTGGTACCCTGCTAGTCACCCTCCATTCCCCGCAGTGCACACCATTTGCCACCAGTCTTTGGCTCCTGTGTCTAAGACAGTTTTCCACCCATTTTATGATTTTAGGCCCCATCCCTGGCTGCTTAGTTTCCTTATCAACCTTTTATGTGGGATGGTGTCAAAGGCCTTGCTGAAATCCAGACAGGCCACATCCACCACCCTGCCGTGGTCCACTACTTTGGTAACCTCATCGAACAACTCTATCAGATTGATTTGACAGGACCTCCCCCCGTGAACCCATGCTGTCTTTGGTTCTGCAGTCTGCTGTCCTCATGGTATTCTACAATTTTTTACTTTACAGGGTTTTAAATAATTGATTAGCAGTTTTTTTCTTGGGACAATGCTAACTGTATAGAAAGTATTTATATAGGTTTTGTAGAAGTGTAATGTTTGTTAGACACAGTGAGGTAAGTGCTATGCATTTTCACGATGTTTTAGCACTTTTATGAGCAAAATGCTAATCAATTTTTGGAGTTAAATAAAACCCTGCTTTAGGAGCAATTCCATTACCTTGACAACTACTGATGTCAATGCTAACCTGCCTGTAATTTTCTGGCTGATCCCTACTACCGCTTTGTGGAGTGGGACTACTTCAGCCCTCCTTCAGTCCCGCTAGCACCACTCCAATGTCCAGAGACCAGTTGAACAGGGCTGCCAGGGGCTTAGCCAGTACCCTTCTGGGCTTTCTCAACATCCAGGGGTGTACTGCATCAGGGACCATGGCTTTGTCCACTCTTAGCTTGGACAGTTCCCTTAGGACCCTGCCTGCAGTGAAGGGGCTAGTGTCTGTTTTCCTACCCTTTATGCCCTTATTGTGTATTTCAGACTCATATCCATTCCCCTCCTCCATGAATACAGACAACAAGTATTTTTTCAGTATGCTGGCCTTTTGACCATCTTCCTTCAACGATGCCCCTCCTTCCCCCAGTAGCAATTCAGTTCATTTTATTGTTCAACAATAATATTGTTTTTACAAAGTAGAAATCATTAAAAACAATCTTAAAAATGCATACACATAAAAATTATAGTAATAATATTGCACATACATTCTTATACAAGATACATCTACAGTATAAGACATATCCACAAATTTAAATATTTCACATCACATATATTCTTTATAGATTACAATGTTACTATCATATTGCACACTGGGGCCCAGATATTCGAACTGCACCAGGCTATGGCGCAAGCCTGGGTGCAGCTCAACTTGGCTGCACAGGGGCGTGGACTGGGCGATATTCAATGGAGCTGCGCCATGGCTCAGCAGCGTTGAATATCGCACCCTGGCCACTCGCAGTGTGCATGGTGCAGTGGCACTGCACCAGCACCAGTGGCCAGAGTGGAGCATGTGGATGCGCTAGCGCAAGTTCCATTGCGCAAGGTGCAGCAACTGCAATATTCAAAAGTTGACATGCAAATGGGGCCATAACGTACAGTATGCAAGGTGCACATGGGACCATTTGCATGTCATTATGGCCCCATTTGCATGCAGGTGCACCGATCCCTGACGACTTGTGCCTGGCACCCTGCCAGGCAGCAGCCATTGGGGACCGACACCCCCTGCAGCGTGGCAATGTGCCCCACAGCCCGATCGCGGGCTGCAGTAAAAAATAGAATAAAGCCTACCTCCCTGGTGGTCCAGTGGCCTGCTGCGTGCCCGATCGCAGACTAAGTAAATAAAAGATATATCCCAAATCCCTGGTGGTCCAGTGGACCGCTGCCCACCCGATCGCTGGCTAAGTAAATAAAAGATATATCCCAAATCTCTGGTGGTCCAGTGGACTGCTGCCCGCCCGATCGCGGGCTAAGGAAATAAAGGATATATCCAAAATCCCTGGTGGTCCAGTGGACCTATCTGCCCAATCGCGGGCTCAGTAAAGTAATGGTAAATCCAATATCCCTGTTGGTCCAGTGGACCTGTCTGCCCGATCGCGGGCTGAAGTAGAATGAAATGAAACCTATCATCCCTGGTGATCCAATGGACCCCCCTTCCATACTACACATTCCAGATATGTGAATGGGATCCATTTTATATCTGGAATGTATACAGTATGGGCTGCACAGCCATTGGCTCATGCTGTAGACCAATGGGCTTACAGCCCTACCGATGGTGTCAGTCGATGGGCGGCAGGGCGGCAGGCGGGTGGGGTGCTTCTGCCTGCCACTGACTGGGGGGGAGTGGGGCGGTGGGGATCAGTAGGCGGGTGGGGAGGGGGCTCCACTGGACCACCAGGGATGATAGGTTTGGTTTCATTCTACTTCAGCCTGCAATTGGGCAGACAGTTCCACTGGACCACCAGGGATATTGGATTTACCATTACTTTACTGAGCCTGCGGTCAGGCAGATAGGTCCACTGGACCACCAGGGATATTGGATTTACCATTACTTTACTGAGCCCACGATCGGGCAGATAGGTCCACTGGACCACCAGGGATATTGGATATATCCTTTATTTCCTTAGCCTACGATCGGGTGGGCAGCTGTCCACTGGACCACCAGGGATGATAGGTTTGGTTTCATTCTACTTCAGCCTGCAATTGGGCAGACAGGTCCACTGGACCACCAGGGATATTGGATTTACCATTATTTTACTGAGCCCACGATCAGGCAGATAGGTCCACTGGACTACCAGGGATATTGGATATATCCTTTATTTCCTTAGCCCACGATCGGGTGGGCAGCGGTCCACTGGACCACCAGGGATTTGGCATACATCTTTTATTTACTTAGCCCGCGATTGGGCGGGCAGCGGTCCACTGGACCACCAGGGATTTGGGATAATCATTTTCTACTGATGCCCACAATCGGGCATGGGGGGGCACCACCACGGAGGTGCAGCCGGAGCTCGGGTGGCCACCCACAGGTGGCAGCTGCTGTGTTGCACCCTGCAATGTGGTAGCTCACCTGTGGGTGGCCATCCGTTGGTTTGTTTTTTTTTGGATCAACTTTGTGCTGGCGCAGGCAGGGGTTGCGCATGCATGGCTCCATACATCGGGCTGAATATCGGGCTGTGCAGAATATGCGTAGGTACACCCCACCCTGCGCCTGCATATACTAAAGAACTCTCCGGTGCCGGGTTTCGTCACGCACTTTTCCCGTCGAATATCATGTTGGGCGCATCAGTAAAAGCATGGCTAAACACCGTTGTGCCATGTGCAACCCTTTTGAATATCTGCCTGTATGTATTATTCATGTAGATATTCATTTTTAATGTTCAATTTTCATTTGCATCCAAAATATGTTTGACTATTGATATGTAATTTTTTGTCTCAGTTTTATTGCTAAATAAGGCATTTTTTTAATACACCTATATTTTTAGATTTCAGCAATTGTGTAACTATATACTTAAGACTCCATTTGCATTTCAGTTAAAATTTCTCCTAGATACAACTTCTGCTTGTAGTTATATAGTGGGCATTACAATAATAAATGGGTCATATCATCCTTTCCGAGCTTTCCAGTAGCATGATTACCCCTTCCCTGGACTACTCCTTTCGCCGATATATCTGAAAAAGGTTTTTATCCCCCCTCTTGACCAACTTACCTATCCTTTCCTCTGTTACCACTTTTGCCCTCCTTATTTCCTTCCCTGCCTCCCTGTGCCTCTCCTGGTAAGTTCTACTATCTTCCTCCTTTTGTGTTTTTTTTTGTACTGTCTAAAGGCTGTTTTCTTTGCTGTCACCCTTTTCGTCACCTCCTGAGTGAATCAAAGTGGACTTCTCCTTCTCCTGCCCTTGCTGACTTGCCTGGCATAAAGTTTTGCAGCTATTTCAATTGCCCCTCTTATTGTTGTTCATTGTTCTTCTAAGCTTCCTAGCTCCTGAAACCCTGCCAGGGAATCCGTGAGACATACTGCCATTTTTTTGAAATCAGCCCTCCTAAAGTCCAGGGCCCTCATTCTCATGTGGCTTGTCTCAACCCCAATCTTTACAGTAAACCACATTGCCCGATAGTTGCTGGTCCCCAGGTGGTCCTCCTCAGTGACATTGGTCACACTGTCCCCATTGGCCAGAACTAGGTAAAGTGTCACCCCCCTCCTGAGTGGATTTTCTTACCAGTTGTTTGAGTAGCCCACCTTGCAGGGAGTCCAGGATGTCCATACTCCTAGTTGTTGTCACAGCCAGGAGACTCCGATCCATGTCCAGAAGTTGAAGTTCCCCCTCAGCAGCAGCAGCTCTTCCTTTTGCGCCATCCTTTGGATAGCTTGCACCAATTCCCTATCCACTTCCTCCCCCTGTGCTGGTGGTCAGTATACCACCCCTGCTTGAATAATGGCCCCTTTCTTATTCTCAAGGGTGACCCACAGTACCTCCACTCCCCCTCTTTCCCCCTGGATTTCAACAGCCATTATATGGTCCTGTACATAAAATGCTATCGCTCCCCCTTTCCTTCCTATTCTATCCTTTCTGAATAGATTAAACCCAGAGTGACCATATCCCAATACTGGTTTTCTGTACACCAGGTCTCTGTTATGGTTGCAGTGTTGAAGTCCTTTCCCACCATGGTGGCCTCTAGGTTAGTAATCCTTTTGCTCAGACTACTAGCGTTCACACTCATGATCCTTCATCTGCTCCCCTTTTCCTTCCCTTTCTCCCCTTGCTAATTCCTTGCCACCAATTGCAAGAGAGTGTCAGCTGGGTTCCCATCTTCTTTGCTATCATCCTTGATTTCCCTAGCCTCATTCTCCTCCCTCTTCAGTTTAAATGAAGGAGCTCCTTCATGTATTTCCTTAGTCTCCCCGTGATCACACTAGACTCTCCTCATTTAGGTGTAGCCTATCTTTTGCATACAGTCCCTCCTTCACTCACATGTCCCCCCATTCCACAATGCATTTGAACCCCTCTCTCTCACACCAGTACCTTAGCCAATCATTAAATTCCACTATCCTCCATTTTTTCACAATACTGGCTCAGTGAACTGGCAAACCTTAGAATGTGAGTGAGTTCACTGAGCCCCTTCTGCACCCAACTAGATTCTTAAACATCTGCTGCACTACTCTGACCTCATTTCCTGCCAGGTCATTCATCCCCACGTGAATGATCATAGAAACAGAGAAACTGTCAGCAGATAAGAACTGCTAGGCCCATCCAGTTTTCCAGTAGGCCCTATACATTGTATGTGGCCACTGACTCTATGTGATCAACGGCTTGTCATCACTCCCTTCCCTTTCAGGATTCCCTTGTGCCTGTCCCAAGCATGCTTAAACCCCTCCACTGTTTGACCCCACTACCTCCTGTGGCAGATTATTCCATGTGTCAACTACCCTTTCTGTGTAGAAAAACTTCCTCACATTACCACTTAATCTACCCCCTTACAATTTCATATTGTGCCCCCTTGTTCTAGTACTTTTTCTACATCGGAAAAGCTCCCCCGCCTGCACCTTGTTTATGCCCTTGAGGTACTTGAAAGTTTCAATCATGTCCCCCTGCTGTCTTCTCTCCTCCAGTGAGTACATATCGAGGTCCCTTAGTCTCTCCTTATATGTTTTGTGGTGTAAGCCCTGCAGCATCTTTGTTGCCCTTCTCTGGATAGTCTCCACTTTATCTATGTCCTTGCACAGCTGTGGTCTCCAGAACTGCATGCAGTACTCCAGGTGAGGCCTAATCAATGTTTTGTACAATGGCATCACCACCTTCTGCCTCCTGCTAGTGATATCCCTGCCTATGCACCCCAGTATAGCATTGGCACTCCCTTCTGCCTTTGTACACTGCTTTGATACCTTAAGGTCATCAAAGATGATAACCCCCTAGGTCTCTTTCCTGTTTGGTGACAGTCAGCTCATCCTCCCCCCAATCTGTAGCTCTCCCCAGGTTTCCCTCTACCCAGGTGCCTTATTTTGCACTTCTTTACATTGAACCTCAGTTGCCACATCTCAGACCATCTTTCAAGCTTCTCTAGGTCCCTCTTCATTTTCTGCACCTCTTCTGGAGTATCCACCCTGTTGCATATCTTGGTGTCATCTGCAAACAGGCAGATCTTTCCTTCCAGCCCCTCTGCAATGTCACTAATGAAGACATTGAATAGGACTGGTCCTAGTACTGATCCGTGTGGTACCCCACTGGTCACTCCCCTCTCCCCAGATTGTACTCCATTTACCACTACCCTCTGTCTCCTGTTTAACGAGTTCCTAATCCAGTTCACCACCTTGTCTCCCATGCTCAGACTACCCATCTTGTTAATCAGCCTTCTATGTGGTATGATGTCGAAGTCTTTGCTGAAATCCAGGTAGGCGACATCTACTGCCCCCCCCCCGATTAAGTTCCCTTGTCACCTAATCAAAAAAAATAAATAAATTAGGTTGACATGATCTCATGTGAGGTTTACCCCCCCCCACTCCTTATATCTCTTCCCTGATTCTAGGCCCTGCCCCCTCGCTTCCATTCCTTGCACACAGATAACCACCATTCTTCTGTCTGGGTCCCACTTCTTACCCCAGTGAATACCCTTGTTGATGAAGTCCCCCACAACCACCACCAGTTCTGCCTCCTCCTCATTGGGTAGTATCCCCCTGCCTGCCCTTGATGATCCAGCCTCCTTCCACCATTTTTTTCTCTGCATCCATCTTGCTAGACTGCCTATCTGCAGTCCTACTTCTCTCTCCCATTCTGTCCTTTGTCTCCTCCAGCCTCCCTCCCTCCCTCCTGCTGTCCTCTGTACTCCCTTGTAGCCCTCCCCCCCTTGGACCCTCTCTATGCTTACATGCCCCCTAGTTTCTGTTCCTTCCAGCCTGTGTGCCCTTTCTTCCTCCCCTCACCTACCTCTGTCTTCCTCACCCATGCTTTTGCGAGCCCCTATCTGCCCTTATGCCCCCTGGTATTTTTCTCCCATCACTACTCCCTTGAATTTGTCCCTGTCACCTGTACTGCCTTGAGCCTCTATCCCCGCATGCCCCCGGTCCATGATTCCCCCTAAAATGTATACCTATTGGATATCGGCCCCCCATCAACAGTCCTCCCCCGTGCCACCTTCCTACAATGTAATGCCACCTATTGCTCAGTTTTCCCTCCACCCTTCCTTTTTTCCTTACCTACTGCCACTCCCCTGTCCTAGTATTGATTGGTCTATGTGGGACTCTGCATGCATGGCCCCTTACATCCCCTGATTAGCTCCCTTGCTTTCGCCTCCCATCCAGCCAAAACCTTTTCTCCCCTCTTCTTCTTTTCCCTATTTTTCCCTCCACTATCTCCCTGTTCATCTCTCTCTATACTCCTTCTTAACCAGATGATCTCTGCCCTTAACTGTCCCAGGTACCTGCATTTTTGACAGCCCCTTGCTCTCCACATTACATAAAGGAATACTGTACTGCCATCCCACATCCATTACAGTTTACTACCCTTCCCTACTGCCCCTCATACCTTCTCCTCTGATCCCCTCTGCCTCACCCCTCCCTTCTACCCCTCATATTATTCCCCCTGCATGGTTCCTACATCCTCTGTGGATCTTTGAATCCAGCTTTTTCAAAGTCCTTGGCTCTAGTGGTAAACAAAACACCAGGTCAATCCCAGCCCCAGTCTCTGTCAAGATCTGCAATTTGAAGCATAGTAGACAGTGGTTTAGCTCCCTTATTTCCCCCACTGAGATTCCCTTTGTGCCAAGATCAGCTCAGAAATATAGAGCCAGTAGTAGTTAATGTAATCCAGCAATTAATAGTGGTTTGAGTAGTACAAAATACAGTCTTAGATGATTTAGTTTAGCACTATCCTGTATTAGTTGAGCCTCCTCTTTTTCCCTAATCCAAAGCGGTTAAATACATCACAATTGCATTTGAACTATGACTCATGAATTTCAGTTAAGCAAGTTTAGAATGCTCTACAAACTAGTTTAGAATGCTACTTGCTATACAAAAAGCCCAGATAAAGCAGTTATGGTTTTGTAATGCTAGAACAGTGACTTGATGTTCCCTTTAACTGCTCCCACACTTAATGACTTAATGCTCCCTGTAACAGCACCCACAAACAAAGCCTCCTACAACCCACACAGTAGGAAACAAAAGTGGCGGAGTTTTCCCTGAAAAGCCCAAAAGTCCACCAATGCTCCTCAAATGCTGCAGGGGGAGGGCAGAAAATCAATCTGCTGGCATCCTTTGACCCCCAAAGCGGTCGCTCTTTCTCCAGCAGCTCTTTGCTGTATACTTGTTGACATAGTTCAGTTGGACAGGGAGTTTTGTGATGATCACAGTTTCTGAATTTGCAGTTTTTAGTTTGGATTGGCCCATCCTAAAACTTACACATCACCCAACCTCTTTCTAATCACTGTCTGGGGAGATGAATTAAAAGAATGGGGGGAGGACAAAACTTTCTGATGCTCCGGTGGGGGGGGGGGGGCAGCAACAGGAAAAAGCCTTTTACAGCTCCTGAGTCCTTAATCTGAATTAAGCAGCACTTGGACACACTTTTTAAAATGTTGAAGATCTTTGTTTAGTTTAAAATTTTGGGTCCAGAAAAGATCAAGTCCTGATCTGCTGAAGAAGAAGGCTCTGTAACGCATCTGCTCTGGTGGCCAGTGGTCTAGTTGGGCAGGTTCCGACTTTTGGCACCGGCAAAAATTTCCAATGCTCCAGTGAGGGGAGAGGGGGTCCCAGCAACAGGACAAAGCCTTCTATAGCCCTTGAGTCCTTAATCTGAATTTAACAGCGCTTGGACGCGCTTTTTAAAATGTTGAAGACCTCTGTTTAGTTCTAAATTTTGGTGTCAGAAAAGATCAAGTCCTGATTTGTTGCACAGGATGGCTCCGCAGCTCACCTGATCCAATAGCGAGTAATCTCATCAGGCGGATTCCGACCTATGACACTAGCAAGAAATTTCCAATGCTCTGGTGAGGGGAGAAGGGGTTCTAGCAACAGGACAAATCCTGCTACAACCGTTGAGTCCTTAATCTGAATTTTGCAGTGCTTAGACACGCTTTTTAAAATTTTGAAAACCTTTGTCTAGCTTAAAATTTTGGCACCAGAAAATATCAGGTCTTGACAGGTTGCACAGGAGGGCTTTGCAGGTCATCTGCTCCTGTGGCCAGCGGTTTAGTCAGGCAGGTTCTGACTGAGTCCTTAATCTGCATCATGTACTATCAGAGTACATGATGCAGGCTTATCTAGCAGCAGATCCTCTGTGTACAGTAGCAGAAATACTGACCCATTTTAAATCTGGCAACATAGGCAAGTCATTTGGGCTCCTCTGGCTAAAGGTCATTATACAATGGCAAGAAAAAATCCTGGACTCTGATTGGTCAGTCTTGGGCTGGACCCATGATGTTAATCAGTACATCACGGGTCTAGTCTCAGCCTCACTGTGAACCCATTTGGATGACCACCATGACCATTTCTCTTTTGTTGCATCTCCTCTTAAGAAACAAAAATATTTTTCCTCACTAATAAAAACATTCTTTAAAATTATTTTTTACTTTATATATACAACAAGCCATTGTATAATAGCAATAAATGCCCTCAGGCGTGTATCATTGGGATAACGTCATGCCTCAGTTGTTGGGCCTTTCGGCCTCGGCCTCGTGCCCAACCACCTGAGGCGTGACGTTATCCCAGCACTACACACACCCTGTCGGGCATTATTGCTTAAGTATCATACACTTTCAGCTCTTTCCAGTTGGTCCTGGGTGAGGGAATAAGGGAAATTTGGTTCACTTCCTTTATCATACTGCCTCCAACTTTGTTATAACTCTCTCAGGGCTGTTCCTTTCAAGTCCCACAACAGGCCTCTGCTCACACAGCACAAGGTCAGGTGCTAGCTCACACAGTATAACCCCCCCACAACAATCACTCCGGAAACCACTCCTTTGTTCTGTATCAGATTCAGGTTTACATTTTAAGTTTGTTAGACTCCTCTCCAGAAGTGGGCTATGGACTTTGCCCAATAAGAATGGATAACCTGTGCTTACTCAATAATTTCAATCACATATTTATATTAAGTATAACATCCTTAAACAATTAGAGGAAATACAACAAAATTGTAAAATTTAACAAGTTAAAAATGTTAAACGGAAAGAATTACAAACAGAAAAATCCTCACTAACTCTTACTTAAATCCACTTTCTCGCCCCACAGGTCTTCTTAGGAACATCAAACTTGTTCACTACACAGGCTTGAGATCCAAAAGTCCAGTACTCCCCTTTAGAAAGTAGTCCTCTGCTATTGCTTCTGGAACCCCAAATTAATTTGAGAAAACTATAGCTATGACTCCTGCGATATACCTTGCAGGGTCAGTCCATCTCATCACATCACTTGGGTTCAACCCACTTCTTATTGAAGATTTCCACATGTGTTTTATGAGCCTATGAATTGGTTTGGACCAGTTTGACTTTTACACTAGGCCTTATTAATTAAGAACTCAGCTATTGACAAACAAACTGCTTCAATTAGCTGCCATTTAGTTTCCAGGTTCCAACACAGTGCAGGTAAGTTTTCAGACTTGATTGCCAAATCTATTGCTGCAATTTCTAGCCTGGGAAATGCAGCTGCTGAGCAGCAAATGAAACCAATGTTTCAGATATCTGATGTGGGTGATTATTTTTGGAAAAACCTTGATTTTTCATCAAGAGGACAGATATGCTGGAAACGCAATATAATACTGTCACTGAGGAAAATCAAGGTATAAAAACTGACATTAATGAACAGCAGACTATGATACTTACTGTAAATCAGTGACTGGATGGCTTATAGTGGTCTGAAGCTTAATCCTGGCAAAAATTAGTGGTGGGATCAGATTGACTTAGGTCATTCATTTTGGACAGCCTGGATCTCCCTGTTTTTGGGTTGTCAAACTCCAGACTAGGCAGGTAGTTTGCAGTCTAGGCATCACGCTTGTTCAGGAGCTGTCACATGCATCACAAACTCACTCCTGGGGTCAGGCCCACTGAGCTCACAATGCCCACCCTTAAGTGCAATCTGTGATGGGGGAGGGACAGGGATACCCTCCTTATCCCTTAGAATGCTTGCTGAGGTCATGGCTGTACCTCTCCACAAGGATCTAGGGCATCCCTCTAACTCTGAATAAGGGTAAAATACCAGTCTCAAGTCTTGTGGCCAAATATGAACCCTTTCTTTGGATATTACACAAAGGAGGAAGACCCAGGTGTCACACTATTCTCTTGGTAGCACTGTAAGCCGGATCTGACCTTCTCCCTACAGGACATGCAACAGCCTAGTTCAAAATTCCTGCAGAATTATATGAGACTCTGGTATTCTCCCTATCCTTACAGATGTCTCTTATAGGCCCTTTTCTCAAATTGGTTGCTTATAGTGGCCCTTTTGGCAATAACAGTTTTCACAGATTATTAATACTGTTTTCACAGTTCACACACCAATAGAGAAGGTCTCATTCAGGCAGAATGTCTTTAGGAAAATAAAAGTCTTTACTAAAATTATTAAATGCAGTTACAACTAAAAGGGGATATACTGTATACTAATTTATGTTACAGTATAAGAAACAAAATGAAGAAATATACAGAAAAATGTACTAAAACATGTTTACTAAGTCTACCTTAGGTATGAGATTTTAAAGTCCAGAGATAGTGGATGAAGGTTTTCAGTTTCTTTTAGTCCTTGGCAGCCACATTGGGTTTCAGCAGTTGGGCTTCTCATGTGTGTCAGGTGGAGTCCCAATTAAAAATATGTTCGAATGCCCTGAGCTGGGGTTATTTATATACCTGTCTGTAGATAAAAGTGGCCCTTCCATTTTAGGCCACCTGGTGTCACTCTTACACTTCCCCAATGCAACGTTCAGCCACAAACTCAAAATTTTGATATCTCAGAAAAGAACCCAATAAGCTAATTCACAGTGTCCTGTTAGAATTTCACACAAGTCTGCTAGAAGGATGTTCTCCTTCCTGTTACCTCATAAAATGTGATATACTATTATGGTTTCCTGGGACAAAGCATTTGGCCTTTGAAGTGTATGGTCCGTGACAGAAAAAGATTTTGGTGTATCTCTGTTAAAAAATCTGGGAATGAAATCTCAATCATTGGCAAGTAGCTGGCCTGCAGGTCAAAAGAAGGTCAAACCTTTTTTTTTTTTAAATCAAGTCTTTTCTCTAGGTACTTTTGTACTGACACTGGCATGTACATATAATTACATAAAAAACATATATACAACATACTGTAATAATATTTACAAATACAGGCTTGCAGTCAGGCAACTTGCCACAACTTGTATCACAAGTGTCAGCAGTGGTGAGAAGTGGCTTCTATCATTTAAAGAATATAGCAGGATTGGGCTTGTTACCTAGACTGGGATGATCTGTTAACAATGATGCAGCTTTTGTCATCTCTCATCTTGACTACTGTAATGTACTCTACCTGGGCCCTCCAGCTGGACAAATATGCCATCTCCATCTGGTGCAGAATGATGCAGCTAGATTATTCACCTCTGTAAAGAGAAATGATCATATCACTTCAGCACTGCACTCTCTGCACTGGCTTCCTGTGAGATGGCAGATTGACTTTAAGGTCTTACTTCTTACTTCTAGGGACCTCAATGGATTGGAATCCTGATATCTTGGTGAGCTTCTTGTGACACACCCGGTAGTCCATGAATTATGTTCAAATAGCATTGTCCAATTTATCATCCTAAATCAAAACTGAAATTGGCTGGGGACAGTGCCTTTTCTATAGATATCCAATTATTTGGAAGGGCCTTCCCATGGACATTTGTTTTGCACCATCTGTCACTACTTTTAAAAGTAGATTAAAAACGTGGCTGTTTAGACAGACATTTGTCGGAGATTGAATCAGCCATGTTATCTGCCATGATTACTTGAGTCTAATATTTCCGATATCAATGTACGTGACTATTTAATTATGCTCTCTGATTTGTTGTGTCATTTATAAAGCTCCTTGGTTTTAGAATGGTGTTTCTTTAATAAATTATATCTATCTGTTTGTCTGTCTATCAACAGCCAGTACAAGACTGTGTTGCAATCTGCAGAATTTTGGAGGGTTTGGAGAAAACTCTACTTAGCTTTGTGGGCATGCCCACTGCTTTTGATCTGAACTTTGAATATACTCATTAGCTATGAAAATAAGTTTTTGTTAATGCCCCAAGTCTCTCTTCTGAGAATTTACCATTCACTGTAAAAGACTACATGTTTTCATGATAAAGGGTCCCAACAATAAGCTTCTGAGATTTCTGGAGCAGTGATGTATAAAACAAGATGTTGAAATCTGCAATTATGTTTGACTGACGTTTGACTCAGATAGGGAAATGCTAATAAGACTTGCTAGAGTGAGAGGAGGAATTGAGTATAGAGCATGCCGATGCACTTTCGTCTTGATTTGTATTTTGCTGTGCAGTAGAGGTTGAAAAATACTT
Source organism: Neoceratodus forsteri (assembly GCA_016271365.2). Taxonomy (NCBI): domain Eukaryota; kingdom Metazoa; phylum Chordata; order Ceratodontiformes; family Ceratodontidae; genus Neoceratodus; species Neoceratodus forsteri. Next base: position 498,737,806 of record CM028135.1, on the reverse strand, counting down.
ATTATATAGACATAATGTTGTGGAACTTGGTGTGTGATTTTCTGTCCTTGAGCTCACAAAATATAAGGTTCAGCTCAAAGAGAGATTCTACATTTTTGTCATCAATAAGCTGCTTTCATCTGTAAGCAGCAAAAGCAGGCGACTTCACATCTTGAAAGAGATTCTATGTATTTGAGTTCAACCAACTGAAGAGAAACCCTAATCAATGACTTGGAAAATGTAGGAAAAAAAGAATGAAATAAACTTTGAAGTTTCTTGAGAATATGATTAAATGACATTTTAGAGCATGCTAGTTGACCTGTTAATTTGAATCCATGTTTTGGAAAAATGGCTACCTCCATAGAAGATAGCATGGCATGACTAAGCACTTTAGAAATATGATATTGAAGTATACACAGTACATTGTGAAGTTGGATGAATCTCTTAAAGGAAATGTTCTTTTGTTTTCTCAAAGCCTTCAATAGATTAATAACCTGCATCCATTTAAGAGCTAGACACTCCTTTAGGAAAACCATGTTTATTTAACAAAGGAAAAAAAAAGCAATGAGTTTTAATTTAAACGTACATGTTATTTCTCTTTAAGGATTAGTATTATGGAATGCACAGTACTCATGGTATAAAAGAGTCCAAGAAGGGATCGTTACATTGCACTTGCATTCTTAAGAACTACTGTAGGAGCTCAAAGATTAGGGTCAAGGGCAAACAGCTGACTGTTGAATCAATACTAAATGGAGGCAGTAGAAAGTACATGGAGCCTTTATGTAACCTAAATCAGAAATTAATCACAATCTCATCGTTTGTTTATTTGTATATTCATTTATTTAGTTTTTGTTTACCAGGTAAGCACACTAAGCAACTGAATGTATGAAGATATGACTCTGGAGAATATGAAGATTCATATAATACATAGTATCTGGAAGGCCAGGCAAACTAATAGAGTTGTAGCAAAGGGTACCTGGTTAGATTAACGCTACACTTATAGCACCAGTCAAGAAAGTGCTAGGCTGTATAGTACTACCACAGACAGCAAGCAGGGATTTACAGTGCTTGTTATATGTGCTCCCCTGGTCACTGTCTGTGGTGCTGCCCAGGACAAGGGCAGCAGAATCCAGGAGGCTGGCTGAGCTGCTCCCATGGTGTGGAGGGCTGGGCATAAAGCAGCTCAGCCAGGCGGCACCCTGGTCTCCAACCATTTTTGTAGACATCAGGACTTGTATTTTTTTACAGGGGGCCATGGAAGCAGTATTCTACTGCTCCACAAATGTTAACTTGCCCCGTAATCCACTTCCCCCAGAGAGAAAATCCTTAAGTCTGGGGGGTGCGAGGGTGGCGCCCTCCCCAAATAAGAATGACAGCATTTTTGCCGCACTGTTTTGTGGTCGACTATGTTCCAACCCAGTGCTGTAGCAAAAGAATATTAATCATATTACATTCATAGGTTTCATAGGTACATACTGAGCATAGAAGCCAAGTGTCAGTTTAGCTTGCCAATAATCAGTGCCTATATCCCCTGATGTTATTAAACACACAATAATAATCTGGTTCCCTCTTAAATTCTGTCATGTTTTTACTGCCTACCAATTCCTGAGGGAGTAAGTTCCAGAGTGCAACCACTCTCTGGTTGTGCCAGTTAGATCTTTTATTTGAGTGGCATAACTCCCCTCTCAGTTGCAAGGTGTGAGATCTCATACTGTATTTTTGTTCTCTCATGTCCAAACCCAGGCAGTCCCATAAGTCAAAACTGGTTAGAATGTGATACAGAAGGCACATGCCCCACCCCCCCAATCTGCTGTATTTAAGAGAAAACATTCCCAGATGTTCCAATCTCTTCTCATAATCAGACCCTCTGAGGTCTCAAATTAACCTTACAGCTTAATCCCAACCCAACATCTTAATCTGGTTCAAGGTAAATTGGCATTCATCTGTAGCCCCCTCCCCCGGGTGATGCCTTAAAATAGGCTGGATTTGTCTAGTGCACTTACTTACCTGGTCAACAAAAACTAACTAACTAACTAAACTAAACTAGTAGCTCTCCTCTCTACTTTCTCTAGTGATTTTATCTCTGTTTTTTTTTTTTTTACTAGTACTCCAAATGTGGACAAACCAGCTAAACATTCAGAGGAACAATGACCTCCCTTTCAGAAACTGTTATTCTGAGATCTCTTTCCTCTGTCACTTCCCTCAGAGTTTGATCTCTTAATATGTAGTCTGCCTTAGTGTTCTTCTTGTCCATGTGCATAATTGAACATTTATCAGTATTAAAATGTAACATGTTTAACAGCCCAGTTTTCCAATTCAGCTAAAGCACTCTGTAACTTTACTGTATCATCTGTATTTCCATTATTGTGTCAATCTTTGTATAATCCATGAATTTAGCCACCCAGATGCATTCCTCACAACTCATTGAAGTAATGTATAGGTTGAGCAACCACAGTCCAAGAACAGACCCTGGGGGACTCCACTACCCACACCAGCCCAACCCAAGTAGATATCTTGTGTGCTCGCTCTCTGTTTCCTATTAGTCAACCAGGATGCAATCCACTTTGTTATACTTCCATGCAAACCTGAATTTACCAATACATCGATCAGCTTGCTGTGGGGTACTTTGTCAAAAGCCTTGGTAACATCTAAGAATAGTACACCTATTGGTGTACCTTGCACAGCTACATGTAAATAAAGTTAGCATGCAGTTACAGTAAAGGCAGAAAGAATACAAAGTTACAATAAATGCCATTACAGTAAATGCAGAACAAGAACAGAAGGAGTTAGGAATAAGATTATAATGCACAAAGAGCAGAACCTAACCAGTGGTATTGCAGAGTAAGGCTCAACAGTACTGGTGAGGCTTCGTTTAGGATGTTTTTTGTTTAACGTTCTCTTTTGTAAATAAAGTCCTTAATTTCATCACTTGTTTTTCTTATCCTTATTGCAAGAGCTTATTCCTTCACACGTGCATGCATTTCAAAGCACAGGATTTATAATGGACATCATATCTGTAGAGTTGGACTGGCTAGGAATTGTCCAGGTGGGAACCCCTCTGATGAGTACCTGGACATCTTCTAAATTTTGAAAATCTTTGCAATTATCATCTAGTTTCTTATTGAGATGGGTATTTTGGGCACTGCAAGTAAATGTAAGATGTAAACACTGTGCTAGTGTATCAGATTTAAGCTATATACTGATACAAGTCTGTCACAATGGGCCCCCCCATTGGTTTTCCAGGTGAGCCCCTGTAGGTACTGTCCCTCAAGGCTCCATCCTAGGACCAATCCTTTTTTCCCTGTACATCAACTACCTTGACTCCCACATAAAGAACTCTAGCATACATTTCTTTGTGGGCCATACGGTTTTGTATGCATCAGGCTCGTCCTTAAGTGAAGTCAGGGAAGCACTCCAAGCTGACTTTATCCATTTAGAAAGCAACCTTATCAATGTCAAGCTTCTCTTAAATGCCAAAAAAAACAAGACAATGATTTTCTCAAGACTTGCCTTGTCTGGTGCCCTACCTACCCCACCTAAAAACTTCATAGTTACCTCTCTAGCAAACCCTTGGAAGTCGTACCTAAATTTAAATATCTAGGTATGTGGATAGACAACAAGATTTCCTTCAATGGCCACATCAAGGATCTATCAAAGAGGCTTAAAGCACGCTTGGGTTTCTTCTTTAGAAATAGGACCCTATTTCTCTCGCGACCGGCAAAAGACTTGTCCAAGCAACATTCCTTCCCTTGCTTGACTATGGAGACATTATCTTTATGTCCCCCCCAACCTGGAGCCTATCTAAACTGGATGTACTCTATCACCATGCTCTTCTCTTCATTACTAACTCTGCGTACAGGTCCCACCACTGTGATCTTTATGCAGCAGTTGGGTGGATCTCTCTTGCCACTAGATGTCTCCTGTATGCTGACATTTGGACCCTCAAATTACTACTCCACAAACTGCCTGTCTATTTAATGTCTCTCATACACATCTCGCATAACGCCTACTCCCTAAGGAAATCTGACCTAATCCTATTAGATGTTCCCAGGACACATACCACAGCTGGCCAAAGAGTTGTCTCATATGCCCTCCCAAACATTTAGAACCAGCTACAAGCCATGCTGAAGCTAACCAGCATCGTATCAATTAACTCCTACAAAACACTAGCTATCTCTAAATTAAAAGACATAAGTAGATGCTACTTGGCCCCCAACGGCAAGTCAACTTCCTAGGTACTAACTGGCCCTCTACTTATTAAGCTGAAGTGTGTTGCATAATTTAGGGCAAGGTTAAAGCTGGAATGTACTGCATGTATAGCATAAGGACTTCTATTGTGTATGCCTCTTGTATTATAATTTTTTTCTTTGTTGTTCTACATTTTATATCTCCTGTCTATGTAATTGTGAACTGTATGTGTATGTGCCTTAGGACCTCCTTGTGAATGAGCTTGCTCAACGGAGTCTTTCCTGCAATAAACTTGAACTTGAACTTTCCAGGTGAGTCTCATGTTCCACAGTCTGACCTGTCATACATGTAGGGCTAAATTATCAGTAGCTGTTTCTGCCATGCAACTGCTAGGGAAGTAATTCCTGTCTTGGGACCTAGTAGGATTAAAGTTGACTTATAATTTGCAATACAGATAAGTGATCTACTTTACAAATACTGGCAATATATTTACACCACAGGTGATATATGTCTTTCTTTAATTACGATATTTTTTTCTCTGCCTTGGATTTTGTTTTTATATAGAGGATAATGCCTGATGTACAGGTGATAACCATGGTGTAATCACCTCAAGTGGTTGCTAGGGTATCAGTAAACCTCAAGAGTGCAACTCAAGAGGTTTACAATTGCCCCAGCAACCATGAGAGATGATTACACCATGGTTATCACCTGTACATCAGGCATTGTCATTTATAATGAGTGGGACTCGACATGAGAAGTTACCTCCCCTCCCCTTCCCCAAACACAAGTAATTTAGCCTTACCTTATTAATGAATCTGCACTCCAGCCACATGATTGTATAGGAAAACAATTTATTAGGATACACGGACTGAATGACAGCGGGCCAAAATAGCACCAGAGTTAAAATCTCTATCATACATAGAGATTGCTAGACTCTGTAATAGTAAACTGAGACAACTGGAATGTTATCTGAATACTGTACTGAGGCTAACGTAGAGGATTGTGTATGGGGAGTCATTCACAACAAGGATATTTTTGATTGAGAGGTCTCCATAGCAACGCTAGACCTCGAGAGTGAAGCTCAAGAGGTTGTCTGTTGACATGGAGACCTTGAGATCAGAGAATATACTTGTCTGTGAATGACTCACCATAGACAATCTTTTATAGTGTATGGTGAGTCCAGACAAGTTTTTAGTGGTATGTAAAGTACCTTCTTGGTGTGGTTTATTCAAGTGCTGTTTGTTTCCTCTGTCTCTTGTCCGTTGTCACCGCCACAGCCCAACATTGCACATGCGCGAATGCGTTCAATCTTGTCGTGCTGCACTGGTGATGTACTCAGTGCAGCACAACAAGATCATGATGCACTGAGTGCAGCACAACAATGCTGTTCCAGGCATGAATTTCCATGTGGAACAGCATTCTACCATACACTATAATCACATTCTGGGTGTATAGAATACTGAATTACACTGGCATTCCGTTTTGTAAACTCACTGCTATGACATAGGTGAGATAGGTTTATAAGGTTCTGACATCACAACAGTGGGATTACAAGGTTGTAATCTGCTTGATTTCAGTGGGTAATAAGGGCTACCCATACATTATTAGCAAATATAGTTAACTTCTCAATGCCATCTTTCAGGACACTACTGGTAATTCAGAACTGCATTTTTGCACTCAAAAACATGAATAAAGTTATTTACTGGTACAAGTATATTCCGATCTGTATGGAACCATGGTACTGTATGTCCAGCTAATGATTTAACTTGGATGGCAGTGAGGAAATAAGCTTCCACAATAGTAACCTTTAGAATCTTTCAAGACACTCAACATGCTGTACATGTCTATTTGTCTTGAGTAGCTTTGTTTCTGTTATGTTAAAGTCTTTGTCATTCTGTACATATTTTGGAATTTGTTTACTGGTCTTCTGGCATGAGTAAAACCAGTCATGGCACTCACCAGCACAGGTAATGAATGAAAAAAACAAAGAAGTATGCATTTAAAAGTATGGTCTGAACTAACTCTCTGTCTATGCTCCTTTCTATTTTTGGTTCAGACATTCAGAGTTATTGATGTAAAAGAAAATAAGGAGTTTGAGACCCTATATGAAAAGGTATATAGCCTAGTTTATGAACCAACAGAATTATGAGTGATTTAAAATACTGTTTAGTGTTTTTCTACCAGTTGTTATTTATTAACCTCATTGCCTTCCAGAAACACCTGTAAGTGGCAGACAAATCATCTACCTTGTCTCCCCCAATGACTCCAGTCAGCAGCCAAAGACTTCCTGTTTGCTCTGTACACTTCTCAGGTTGTCAGCACCATTTCTCTGTACTACATGCAAACCAAATTGATTAGAATTGACTGCATTGCACCGTTAGGTAATTTTGTGCTGAACAACTTTGCAGCTGATACTTAGTGTGTATCGTGTATACTTTAGGAGTTTTTTCATCTGTTTATGGTACGGTGTGTATGGCTGACATTTTTCCCTTATGCCTCACCTAAGCACCTTGAATAAAATTGGAAAAATATACATCTTATATTAGAAAAATTGCTTTATAGAACAAAATTACTTTTGTACCTACATCTAATGTATGTATGCTTAATTTGGTGTTGATATGTTACATATTTTCCTACCAAAAATGGTTTACGTTGCCTTTTTTATTGCAAAAAAAATGCCATTTTGACTACTATGGAAAAAAAGAAATTGCTTATAATTAATTGCATAGCACCGTTAGAAATGTAATTTTGTGCTGAACAACTCTGTCAGTTATACTTTGTGTGTAGCACTCACGGTTCATGAGGTATTCACATTTGTTTGTGGCATGGTGATTATGGCTTGAGTTTGCTTAGAAAGGCCCAGGATGCAGTGTTAAGTGTATACAGGACACAAGTGGTGGAACTCTCAAAGAGCTCCTACGGAGTGAATGAGTTAACACTATTTAAGCTCTAATGCACTTTATGTTGCTGATTGCACTGTTTTTATGTTGCACTAATTTGCACTGTCTATGTTAGGACCTTATATGATGAAACACAAATTTAAGTCATGTGATATATAATAGGTGCTATATAAGGAAATGAACACTTGGAGGCAGTATTTTTGAGAAAGCCTCACATGCAGGCGAAACGTAAGAGTCTTTTTGGAGTCCTCCAGGCCCAGTGGGGTCGTTGTGAACTTGATGGTATTTATTCAATAAACAAAGGAAATTGTCCTTTTGGAAAGTATTTCTGGACTTCTTCATTTTTTTCATTCATTGTCTGTGCTGGTGAGTGCCATGACTGGTTTTACTTGTATCTTCTGCTGTCACAGAGCACCACGCTCTACCCTGGTGCTGCTCTTTTTTGCTGATTTGGTCTTCTGGCATGATTTCCTTTTTTCATTGGGACTTTTTAGTTACTTTTGTCCTCTGTCAATCAACTCTAATCCCAGCATTATTAAGGCAGATATTTCCAAAAACATCATAGTAATCCCTACATTTAAGTCTTTCACTACATATACTACCATATTCTACATTTAACAAAAAAAAAATTATGAAGCTGCCATGGAATTTATATGTTTTTTTCCATTAAAATGCATACAAATATTCCACATTTTCTGAAATGTTAGTGCATATACAGTAGTTGTCATCTAATTGATAGTTTGCACTGTATTATCACATTGGTGAAAAAATAAAGCAAATCTCATGACATACTGAGTCCTCATTTTATTTTTCATGTACTCTCATGTTGATACCAAAAATATGTGACTGTGTTACTAACAAAAATAATATGACATGGATCACGTGATACCTCTTCTCTGAGCACCTTGCTTTTCTCTCGCTCCCACTCCCGTACCAGTTTTTCTGCTTTAAAACTACCCAAATCACAGTTTATTAAATACATTTGTAACTCAGACAGCCTTGTGAAACATCTCAGAAGCTTGCCATTTCAGATTTTTGTCCCGCTTGATTTCCAAGTGCCGTTGATGGACACAGAGATGTGGCAGGCCTTGCCATCACACATGCCACCCTCAATGCCGGAAAAGATTAGCAAGAAAGCTAAGAACCTAGCGCCTCCCTCAGATGAGTCCACGCCAGCAACCGGGAAAGCCATACTACTCACAGAGGACAAATTTCTAACTGAGCTAGCGCCCCTGAAGAGCGCCTTCTCTGAGTTTGCATTGGATCTCAAAACCATCAAAGGTGACTTAAAATAATCGTTCAAGCAGATTGCTGACGTGTCTGCCCATACCTCCTCCCTGGTGATCTGGTGACAGAAACTGGACCCTGAAGTTACCACCCTTCGACAACGCTTGGCTAAAATGGAATTAAAACTCAAAGATCTCGAAGGCTGAAGCCAAAGAAATAACCTGGTAATTTTTGGCCTTCCAGAGGATGCAGGAGGGAGCTCTCCTGTTCTTTTCACCCAGAAATTACTACTTAAGGTGGTGGGGCCCCCTTCCTGCAGTGCTTCATACATTGTTGAAAGGGCTCATCACTCGCTGTGCCCTAAGCCTCCCACAGGATCCAGCCCTTGACCTTTCATCCTTCGCTTACTGAATTACCTAGACCATCAACACATACTGGCAAAAGTAAAGGAATTACAGGAAATCAAATGGGAGTCCTCCCCTCTACATGTGGCTCAAGACCTGCTGACTGCTACAAGACAGAAGAGAGATGAATACCACGCAGCGGTCACCAAACTCATAGCCGCTGGCATAAAGTTTAAAATGTTGTATCCAGCCCATCTTTCTGTCCTGCACAATAGCACCTGGAAGACCTTTGAAAATGCAACTCAGGCGAAATCCAAACTAGCCAAATTATTTCCCGACTTATTTATAACCCGTTGAGGCCGGGCTTGGCTGGGGTAAGCTCTGATTTGGTTTCAACTAAGTTAAACTGTAGCTCTTTTGAATTGCCATTAATCCTCATTGCAAGAGACTAACCTGTATGCCCCGTATAGTTTTGTTCCTTCCCTTTCTCCGGTGGGGAGCTGGTCATTCCAGTGGTGCTTGCTGATGTTCCAGTTGCTTTCTGGGGGTCTGTTTAGATCTGCCTCCATTGTTCCATAGGATGTGTATACGTGACCGCTCCTGCTCTGCGACCGTGAGCACCATCGCAGTCTCTTTCTTGAAGTTGCGAACTGTTCCACTGTGCGAAGGTGCACATGATCATGATCTACTTAAGGCTGTACAACTGACTCCCTCACGATCATGCGAAGGACCATTGTTTTTTGCTAGCTAATGCACATGGCTCCATGGTTTCCCAGAGATAAATGTCTTGGCTTTCATCTCCCAACTGCTGCACAGCAAAGATGATCCTCCTATCAGGTTTGCCTGCTGGATCCTCAGGACTTTGCTACCACCGGACCTCCACCTGGACTAGTACATTCTCCTTCCCCTTCCCTCTTTGCCCCATCTCCTCCTCTTCTCCCTTCCTTCCCTTCCCTCCCCCCCTTTTTTCCCTTCCACAGGTCTTGCACTGCCTAGCCACATGATAGCATCCCAATACATGGGTTACCATTGTTGGAGTACAAGTTAAGGGCTGTTTGCTTAATAGTTGTTATTGTCACTGTGATTATTGAGGGTTGGGAGTGGGAGAGGATGGGCGTGACCTGTGTTGAGAGTAGTCACACAAGTTACATTGGTTCTAATGGGGCCCCCCCAACTCCAGTGGGGTTTGTTCTTTAATAGTTGTTTAATTTTCTATGTTTGGGGGCCCTGTGGGGGATGGGGTGGGGTTCCTACCACCTAAAATTGGAAACCAGTTATTTTAGGTTGGGGCTGTGGGGGGAGGGAGGGTTAGGGAAGGATCTTGCCACTAGCAGGGGTATTCTGGGGTGTCTTCTGTTTCTCTGTGACACACTTAAGCCAACTCCATGCCCCTTCAAGACTGGGTGTAAGGTGAAATTTCTGGCTCCATCTCAGCATATTTGTTACACTCATGGTAGATGCTAACTTCTGTTCTTGGAATATGAAAGGGGCACACTCATTTTTAAAAAGGACTAAAATTCTCCTTCATCTGCAGTCATTACAAGCTCATGTGGCCTTCTTACAAGAGACTCACCTTTCCAGTAAGCAAGTCTTATTGTTACAAAGGTCATGGATGGGTCAAGCTTTCAGCTTGAGTTTTGATTCCTGGAAAACAGAGGTCACTAGATTGACTGGCCACAAACTCCCTTTCAGGCTTCTTTGGGAAATCACAGACCCTCAAGGTAATTTTGTATTCATCCTAGCCTTACTGGGCCATGCTGAAGTTGTCCTTGTCTCCATTTGCAGACCAAATTTGGATGACCCTACCCTTTTTACCACCCTGACAACCATTTTGGCAGACTGGTCAGCTATACCTATTGTCCTGGGGGGTGATTGGAACACTGTACTTTCACCTTCTCTGGACAGGTTTGGATCACACACACACATCTAACCTCTCCCAGATCAAGGGCCCTCTATGACCTTATGTACTCATTGAGTCTTACTAATCCTTGGAGATTTCTTAACCCATTGAAGAAAGAATACTTGTTCTACTCTCCTCCCCACTGCTCTTCCTCCTACATTGATTTCTTCCTGCTGGGGAAGGATCTCATAGGAGGGGTTTCCCTATGTGGCTATACCTCTAAGGTAATTTCCAACCATCAGCCAACCATTCCACAGCTAGATTTTCCCACTGCCCCTTGTAAAGAGAGAACTTGGTAGCTTAACAGCCAGCTATTAAAATCAGAAGAACATGTTCGCCTCATCCAAGATTACATCCTTAATTTTCAACCTGCAAACGCTCCCTCAAAGTTGGATATTTTATGGCGTGCTCTGAAATTCTCATTGAGGGGTGAATTTATACATCTCTCTACTAAGCGCAAGAAGCAAATGAATCTCTCTTTATCAACCATACTTGATCAAATTAAACACCTGGAGAAACAAATTTTGCCAGATGCCCCAGTAAATGAATGGGAACACCTGGAATCACTCCAGGCCAAATATAACTCCCTTATTGGGGAATGGGCCGAGTATGCCATGCTGAGATCTAAAGCATCTTACTTCAACCAAGGAGAAAGGGCAGGTAAGCTCCTTGCTCTACGTCTCTGATACCAAGCAACTGATAAAATCATCACCTCCATCCAGACATCCTCGGGACAATTACTTACCTCCCCCTCCTCCATTGGCGATGCCTTTAAAGAATATTACAAGGAGTTATAGTACCCCACCCCCTTTAAGTCCACCCAGTTGGATACCATTTTGACTGACACCCAGCTCCCTACTCTATTGGATTCTGAGGTGGTGGTTCTCCAGGCTCCTCTGACCTTATCTGAAATTATAACTGCGATAGACCACCTCCCTCCAGATAGAGTGCTGGGACCAGATGGGTTCACAGCCAACTTCAATAAAACTTTCAAGATGCAAATAGCCCCCATTCTTCTGGACACCTTCAATGATTTCTTACAAAAGTGCATTTCTGATCCCTCTCTAACTGCGGCCACTATTGCCATTCTCCCCAAGCCCAATAAAGATCCCTCCTTAGTCTCCAACTATAGACCAATCTCTCTTATCAATACTGATCTTAAGATACTAACAAAACTCCTGGCCACCCGGCTCTCTCTTGTTTGGGACTTTCTCATGAGTAAGGAACAAATTGGCTTTGTTCAGGGACGCCATTCCACAGACCACATGAGGAAACTTTCCTGTCTCCTTTCTGCATCCAGGGACTCCTTGATACCTTCTGCCCTGATCTTTCTGGATGCAGAAAAAGCTTTTGATCGAGTCTCATGGGACTACTTGTTTGCTCTTCTCCCTCAGTTTCACATCCCTATGGAATTTATCAGATGGATCCAAGTTCTCTACATCTGTCCCTTGGCAATGGTATACTCTAGGCTCCATTTTGCCTGAAACAGGGCACTCGTCAAGGATGTCCCCTTTCCCCTTTTCTACTTAACTTATTTCTAGAGCCTTTAATTAGAAAACTTAATGGATCTCCCACGGTCACAGGCATCTCTCTTTATGAATTAGAATACAAACTTTCTGTACACGCTGATGGTATCTTACTGCATTTGTCATCTCCCGACACATCACTCCCTGTGGCCTTGAACATTATCTCAAAATTTGGTGCCATCTCAAATTACAAGTTGAACCTAGGTAAAACAGAGGTACTTCCCCTTAACAAGTACACATTCTGAGCTGAACTCAACCATTTGGTCCTGTAATGAAACCCACAAAAATGAAATATCTGGGTATTTATCTGACCCCCAAAACTGACCAATTCAAACAGCTTAACCTTGATCCTCTCTTAGTGGCAATAAAAATGGACCTTAATAGATGGACTCATCCCTTTGTGGGGTTACATGAGTGTGACCAAAATGAATGTCCTGCCACACATCTTATATTCCCTTCTGCTGTTCAATGGTTTCCTTCCCTTATCATAGTTCCGGTAAGTGCACCAGTCAAACAGTTAATTTCTTTGGAAGGATAAGAAAACAGAAGGAATTATCTGTATCTTACCCATCATAAGTCTGAAAGTGGGCTACAAGCCCCTAATATCTTCCTCTATTATTCGTCTATCCATCTCTCAAGAATAAGTTATCAGCTTCGACCCCCTCCGGACATGGCCGGTGATCCCTGCTATCCTTTATGGGTAGAAATAGAATGCAGGTCTTGCATCAAACATAGTATTAACTATAGATCTCTCCCTTTTTTGTGTAAAAGATGTATTCCCAAAATACTGCAGGTCACTCCTCTTGGGATCTCCCTCCTAATACACTCACAACTCTCATCCTATCTAGAGGTGGACAACTGTAGGGACATCGCTCAACCACTGTTCGGTAATCCTAATCTCCTAATATCTGGAAAAACTGTCACACAATCCTCCTTCAGGCTGAATGTAGGGGTAGAATCAGTTAGCCAGTTAGTGGCTGACCGGAAACTTATGCCCTTTCATTTGGCAAGAGTCGTCTTTGAGTGGCCTTCCTCTTTAGTATTTAAATTCATGCAAATCTCACATATGTTGCTTCATCATTTTGGTGACACGACTTGGGAACAGCCCCCTTCCCTATTTGGAATCATTGCCTACCTCCCTTCTAATCTCGTATTCCTTTCATTTCCTCTCAAAGGTCATTGCAAACAAAGAGGGTCCAAGATTTTACACTTGGGGTCAGGTTATCCCATCATCTGTCTCTTCTAGATCATGGCCTAAAATCTGGAAACATCTTTATCAAATGATAAAATGGCACAGGTACCGTTACATGCAATCCCAAATTAATCATGATCTATATTATACCCCTGTTAAATTATATAAAATGGGACACACCTCTATTGATATCTGTCCTAAATGTAACAAGGAGCATGGCACCCTATTAAACATGTTGAGGTCATGTGAAAAAATTGCCCCTCTTTGGTCTCAGATTCAGTCCCTTGTAGATCCCCTTTTAAACCTTCATGACAGATTCAGTCCAGAAGTAAGCATACTAGGTGAATATTCTGGAACAATCTATGGTTTCCTAAGAGCCCATGTTGCTTCAATCTCAGCATGTGCTACAAAGATTACTCTTAGGCATTGGCTAGACACTTCCATGCCCAGTTATATTGAATGGTTCAGAGAGATTCTCTTTGCGCTTCAAGCAGAGCACATAACTGCAGATCTGCATCAGCGCTCCAGTGGTTATAAACAAAAATGGGAAAATCTTCACACATTACTACTGGTTAACCATCCCTGGTCCTCCCTCACCTAAGTAGTATCCATTCTACGTATGTTATAGGATGGTGCCCCAACTGACTATGTATTCCCCTCCCTAGCATTAAGTTCCCAATTTTCCTTTATTCACTGTACCCATGTTGGTTTATGTGGTGGCAAGGGGGGAGGGGGAGGGGCTTCTGGGAGGTGGGGAAGGTGGAATGGGAGGGGTTTATGTCTATACTCCTACCTAATCAACTCCGTTTAATCCCCCATTTGTGCATTGTACATCCTGAGATGCACCATATGTTGAACAGTGTTTGTTTTTTACTAGATTGCCTTAAATAAAGTATACTGAATTAAAAAAAATTAAAATAATATGACACATTATTAAATGTTGCTATCATGGCCATTAGGTGAAGCCATAAAACTCAAAAACAAGCATAGGAACCCATGGTTTATTTTGTGGATTTTAAACACTTGGGTGATCATCATGCACTGGGAAAAAATAGAAACTGGAAGGAAAAGTATGTCTCTTTGCAGATGACACTAAGATCTGCAACAGAGTTGATGCACAGGGTGGGGTGGAAAGGATGAGAAAGGACTTGGCAAGGTTAGAGGAATGGTCAAATGTATGGCAGCTTAGATTCAATGCTAAGAAGTGCAAGGTAATGCACCTGGGAAACAAAAACCCAGGGGAAGAGTACACAATGGGGGGTGAGATACTAACAACAACAAAATGGAAAGGGACCTGGGGTAGTCATATCAGATGACCTAAAGACGGGCAAGCAATGTGAGAGGGCAGCAAGGAGGGCTGGGGGATACTGGGATGCATAGGGAGGCATCACCAGTGAAAGCAGAGAGTTATTATCCCTCTGTACAGACAGCTGGTGAGACCCCATCTGGGTATTGTGTGCAGTTCTGGAGACCCAATCTCCATAAGCATAGACAGGATGGAAGCTGTCCAGAGGAGGCAACTAAAAATGGTTGCAGGGTCTGCACGGAAGACATATGAAGAGAGACTAGGAGCTTAATATGTATAGCCCTGAGGGAAAGAAGGGAGAGGGGACATGATAGAAACGCTCAAGTACCTCAAGGAATCAACAAAGTCCAAGAGGGTAGCATCTTTCAAAAAAAGGGTGTGCAAGAACAAGAGGCACAATTTGAAAATAGAGGCGGCTCAGGTAATTTAAGGAGTATTTTTTTACAGAGGGTTGTGGATGCATGGAGCGGCCTTCCGAAGGAGGTTGTGGAGTCAAAATCAGTGGTGGAATTCAAGCATGCATGGGATAGTCATAAGGCAGTTCTGGGGGATGGGGGTAGGAAGAAGTAGGCTGCTGGTTAACTAGGATCTGCAGCTTATCCAGTAGGTAGGGAAATGGGCAGACTGGGTGGGCCAAGCGGTCCTTATCTGCCGTCAAATTCTATGTTTCTATGTTTCTAAACATGATATGGGGTGTAGAATTACCAGTGAATATCTGTAAAGTTATGTAAATTAACAGCACCCATACAAATGAATGATGCATTGTAGTCCAAACACAGATATAGCTCTGTGTGATGGTGCACCTCCCGGGTGGAATTTGACAGCAACTCTGTGCCAGCACACTATACAACAGTAACTGTGAACTGACTTATAATGCACCAGGTTAATCCATTGGTTGGCTAGTGAATGGGAGTAATTTGGTGAAGACACTAGAGAAATCCCTGCTTTTTTGAGAAGTGTCAGGGGATCTTTTTTTTTATCCACTTGAGCAATTTTAAGAACAGGCATACATGAAATCATTGCTACATCTTTTTATTCCACAAAATGATTGCCTCTACAGGTTTCATGCAGCACTATTTTGAAGGTATTTTACTAAAGAGACATTTTATGTATAAACAAGGAATCCTATTACTAGATCACATCTAAGTCTAAGTTAAAGCAACACTCTAGATTGACTTTGTTTAGGGACATTTACTTTGAACTAGAGATGTTGAGAAATTAAATTTTGTCAGAGAAATTGCCACAAAATCATCAATTTCGCGTGCGAAAAATTTGCCAAATTCCGCCATTCCACAAATGTTTTTGCCGGGTGCAAAATTTTGCCTGTGAAATGCAAAATTTCACTGCAAAATGTGCAATTTTGCCAAATATTGAGCAAATTTAACCCAAATTTCACCATTTCGCAGGCGAAATTTCACATTTCATGGGCAAAATTTCACATTTTACAGGCAAAATTTTGCATTTCACCCATGGAATTTCACATTTCACACCCGCAAAATATTTCATGCCTGCAAAATATTTCACAAAATGCGAACATTTTGTGAAATGTTCTAATTTCGCCCATCTCTACTTTGAACATCTTGCACATTTATTATTTTATGGCTTTTGGTTTTCAGTGTTGAACCAGTCAGCTGTGCATGTCATCTGGGGGTGGAGCAGCATCAATTAAAAGCCCATGCCACCCCCCTGGCACTCACGTAAGCGGCACTCACATGAGTGGGTCTCGCAGGAGTGGCAAGAGTCCTAGACATAAGTCACAGGTGGGAGGCTGTTTACAAAAAAGTCTGATGCTGTTTGCACTTAATCATCCTTAGGTTGTTATCTTATAATGATAAGTAACTGATTTACATAAATAGACTACTACTCTTTTGAAGCTGCAACATGAATGTAAAAGTAAATCAAAAAATTGATGATTGCTGCTATTTACTATGTTTATTTAGTTTGTTAACCATCTTAAAATTCATGACTGTTAGTGGGAACAATGCAAAAGGGGGAAAGTCGATGTTTGTGGGTCATCCAATAACTTGGATAGACAACAAGTGTGGCAATACATTAGGCAGAAGAAATTTTGAGATTAGACTGCAATATTAGGTGAAAAGAATTGGTCTTAATTAGCTGTTATTTTATATTACTCAAAAGGGCAAAAGACAGCAGGAGATTCATCACATATAGAAAGGATGAGAAAAGGTTTCTTCTGCTGGTTTTGTTGCGCCTAGGTGGTGGTATCATAGTATCATAGTAAAAGCCAGCAGATTAGACCCCATGGTCTATCGTGTCTGCTCAGAAGCTAGACCCCTATTGGGAGCTTGCTCCTCCACCCCCCCAGCCCCAGAGGTGGCCCTTCCTAGTCTCAGCTTCCCCCTGTACCTGTCCCAACCCTTCTTGAATCCTTCCACTGTGGTCTCTTCCACCAGACTCCTGAACAGTACATTCCATGCTTCCACCACCCTCTCCATGAAGAAGTGTTTCCTGTGCTCCCCTCTGTACTTCAACCCTTCCAGCTTCCACTCGTGCCCCTGTTAGTTCCCCCCTTCTTAAGACTGAACACTTCCCTGGCTCTGCCCTTATTTATCCCCTTTACATACTTGAAAGTCTCTGTCATGTCCCATCTGTCCCTCCTCTCCTCCAATGCGTACAGATTGAGTTCATCCAGTCTCCTCATAGGTCCTACCCTCCATGCCCTGAATCATCCTGGTCACACTTCTCTGGAACCTCTCCAGCAGTGCTATATCCCTCTTAAAATGGGGTCTCCAGAACTGTATACAGTACTCAAGATGCGGCCTAACCAGGGTATTATACGTAGGGAGGATCACCTCCCTCCTCCTGGAGGTAATCCTCCTGGTTATGCAGCACAGTATCCTGTTTGCTTTTGCTGCAGCTCTTTGAGAATTCTCTGTGTTATTCATTTTGCTGTCCACCACTATCCCTAAGTCCCTCTCACCTGATGTGACTTGTAGTGTGGTCTCCCTCCAGGGTGTATGCATATCCCATGTTTCTGATCCCCAGATGCAGCACCCTACATTTCCCTGCATTGAACTTCAACCCACACTTCCTTGCCCACCACCTCAGGGTATCCAGATCTCCCTGCAGGGCCTTTTTCCCCTCCTGCCCATCTGCCAATGCTCCTAGTTTTGAGTCATCCGCAAAGGGACTCAACCTACTCCTAACACCACCCTATGTCTGAGACAAAGGAATTGAACAGGAGTGGCCCCAGGACCGAACCTTGGTGGACCCCACTGATGACCCTCCTAAGGGAAGAGACTATCCCTTCAACCACCACTCACGGTATTCGCCCTGTAAGCCAATTTTCCACACCTGAGCAACTGTCCCACCCCATCCCCCAGCTTTGTTATAGGCCATTGTGGGGTACCGAATCGAACACCTTACTGTAATCCAGATAGAGGACGTCCACTGGCCTATGTCAGTCCAGGGCACCCATCACCCAGTCATAAAACTCCACCAGGTTAGTCTGGCATGACCTGCATGGAACAAAACCATACTGCCTATCATCCAGGTGCCCCAACCTTTCCAGCTGCCCCCCCAGCCTCTCCTTGATAATGCCCTCCATAACCTTGCCTACCACAGACATTAGGCTAATGGGCCTATAATTCCCCATCTCCTCTATAGGCCACATGAGACACCTTCCAGTCTTGAGGCACTCACCATGTCATCAGGGAGATGTTGAAAAGTGAGGCCAGTGAAGCTGCCAGCACATCCACCAGTTCCTTCAGCACCCTTGGATGCAGCCCATCTGGTCCCGGTGCCTTCTCAGCCTTTAGCAACTGGAGGTCCTCTATCACCCTTCCCACTGTGATTTCACCTTCCCATCCCCCCTCCTCATGCATCCTCTCCTCCCCTTCTAGATATGACCCATCCCCTGCCTTAGTCTCATCCAGTCCTTCAGTCTCCAACTGACCGCCTGGTTCAGTGGGCTACTCTACCCTCCCATTGGGTTGGAAAGATCCCCCACCTCCCCCAGTAAAGACAGAGGCAAAGTACTCTAGCACCTCTTCTTGTTCCCCAGCTTCCTGAACCCATCCCCCCAGTTCTAATCCTGTTGATCTGTGCCCTCACTTTTCTTTTCTCCCCTATGTATCTACAGAACCCCTTTCCCCCCGTAGATATCCCTGGCCAGGTTAAGCTCCTTCTTCACCTTGACCCCCTCTTACCACCCTGGTGACCCTTGTAGCCAGGAAATCATACTCTCTCCTCTCTCTAGCCCCCTTGAGCACTTTAAGTGCACATAGGCAGCCTTTTTCTCCCTCACCACTTCCTGCACCCACCAACACTGCTTACTGGCCCTATATTGCTTGCGCCTTACAATCCGCAATCCGAATCCACACAGGGGTTGTATACAGACTGGGAGGAAATGGACAAGGAAATGACAGAAAGTATACTTAGAATGGGAGATAAAGGGGAGATACTGCTGAAGGGTGATCTGAATAGGCCAGATGTTAACTGGAGTGCAGTTGCAGCAGCCACTTCTAAGAGTAGGGTTATTCTAGATGCCCTACAGGGGGCATGCCTTAGACAACTAGTATTGGAACCCACTCGAGAGGGAGCAATCTTAGACCTGGTTCTCTCAAATGAAGATGGAGAGAGGATCACAGATGTAGAAGCAGGTAGCCATGTGGGAACTAGCGACCATTGAACAGTATGGTTCACAATAAACACAGCA
This sequence comes from Neoceratodus forsteri, assembly GCA_016271365.2. NCBI lineage: Eukaryota > Metazoa > Chordata > Ceratodontiformes > Ceratodontidae > Neoceratodus > Neoceratodus forsteri. The sequence continues at coordinate 498,718,566 of CM028135.1, read as the reverse complement.
ATAGAGTCAAGCCATACAAAGGCAAAAGTACTGGACTTCAAGAGGGCTGACTTTACTAAAATGGGTGAGTGCCTAAGGAATCCACTAGCAAATGGGCAGGAAGGAGGGTGGAAGAACAATGGGGAATAACAAAAACTGCCATCACAGAGGTAACAAGCCTTTGTGTGAAGCAAATAAACAAAACAAAACTATGTAAGAAACCACTATGGTTCTCAAAGGAGGTAGCAGTGAAGGTTCAAGAGAAAAAGAAAGCATTCAGAATGTACAAGGAATCCCAGAAGGAGCAGGACAGAGAACTGTATCAGTTAAAACAAAAGAAAGCTGGGAAGGCAGTCAGAACAGCAAAGGCCCAAACTTAGGAAAAGATAGCCAACTCAGTTAAGAAGGGGAATAAAACCTTTTTTAGGCATATCAGGGAGTGAAGGAAGACTAAGGGAGGGATAGTGAGGCTTAATAAAGGGGAGGGGGTGGGCAGAGGGTGACGGTGAAAAGGCAGAGATACTAAACAAATATTTTTGCTCAGTATTTACAAATGAAGAGGGGGAGGTACCTAAAACAAACAATAGAAATACTCTGGATGCAGAAGTTGATACCAGCCCATTTACAGAAGAAAGGTTCTGAAAGAACTCTTAAAACTGAAGGTGGACAAAGCAATGGGGAGCTGATGGGATTCATCCAGAATTCTTAAGAACTAAGAGTAGAACTAGTGACTCCTGACTACCCTCTTTAACAAACCATGGGAGGATAGGGTGGTACCTGAAGACTGGAGAAGGGCAGATGTGATTCCCTTCACAAAAGTGGGAGCAGGGCAGAAGCGAAACTACAGACCCGTTAGTTTTACCTCAGTGATAGGGAAAATGATGGAATCACTTCTGAAGGAAAGCATTGTCAAGTACCTAGAGGTCAGAGGGGCACAGGACCCAAGACAGCATGGATTCACAGCAGGAAGGTCATGCCAGACAAATCTAATAGATTTCTTTGACTGGGTGACCAAAGTAGTAGATCAGGGAGGGGCTGTGGACATGGCCTACCTAGACTTTGGCAAGGCATTTGACTCAGTACCACACAAAAGATTAATATACAAGTTAGCCAGCCTGGGAGTGGATCTCAAGATGATATCCTGGGGAAAGAATGGGCTGGAGAATAGGACACAGAGGGTAATAGTAAATGGAGTCCACTCTGAAGAAAGTGGGGTTACTAGTGGGGTACCGCAGGGTTCAGTATTAGGACCGGCCCTCTTCAATGTCTTTATAAGCGACATTGCAGAGGGACTGGAAAGAAAAATATGTCTCTTTGCAGATGACACAAAGATCTGCAACAGAGTTGATGCACAAGGTGGGGTGGAAAGGATAAGAAGGGACTTGGCAAGGTTAGAGAAATGGTCAAATGTATGGCAGCTTAGATTCAGTGCTAAGAAGTGCAAGGTAATGCACCTGGGAAACAAAAACCCAATGGAAGAGTATACAATGAGGGGTGAGATACTAACAACAACAGAAATGGAAAGGGACCTGGGGGTAGTCATATCAGATGACTTAAAGGTGGGCAAGCAATGTGAGGGCAGTAAGAAGGGCTGGGGGGATACTGGGATGTATAGGGAGAGGCATCACCAGTAGAAAACAGGAAGTTGTTATCCCTCTGTACAGACAGCTGGTGAGACCCCATCTGGAGTACTGTGTGCAGTTCTGGAGATCCAGTCTCCACAAGGACATAGACAAGATGGAAGCTGTCCAGAGGAGGGCAACTAAAATGATGCAGAGTCTGCACCAGAAGACATATAGAGAGAGAGACTAAAGGAGCTTAATATGTATAGTCTTGAGGAAAGGAGGAGATGGGGGACATGATAGAAACTTTCAAGTACCTCAAGGGAATCAACAAAGTCCAAGAGGTAGCATCTTTCAAAAGAGGTGTGCAAGAACAAGGGGCACAATTTGAAGATGGGGTGGCTCAGAGGTAATGTAAGTAGTATTTTTCACAGAGAGGTTGTTTATGCATGGAGCGGCCTTCCAGAGGAGGTTGTGAAGTCAAAAACAGTGGTTGAATTCAAGCATGCATGGGACAGTCAAAAGGCAATTCTAGGGGGCTAGGGGGTTGGGGTAGAAAGAAGTAGGCTGCTGGTTAACTAGGATCTGCAGCTTATCCATTAGGTAGGGAAATGGGCAGACTGGGTGGGCCAAGTGGTCCTTATCTGCTGTCAAATTCTATGTTTCTATGTTTCTTACCTTTGCGCAGGCCCTCGAAGCCTCCTGCACCCTCTTCTTAATGGTCTCCCACAAGCTACCAGCATCCATGTCTGGCCTTACCTCATCCAAGCACCCTTTAAGAATCCTTCCCATGCCCTCAAAGTCAGCCCCCCTGAAATCTATTACTTCTGGGTTAGTGCAAATTTCCTCTCCCCCTAGGAACATAAGAAACCAGACCGTGGCATGGTCACTGCCTGCCAATGGGCTGTTCACCTCCAGGCCCCTTATCTGGTCACTATCTGCTAGGACAATGTCCAGAATCCGATCCTGCCTAATAGACTCCCTCACATGCTGGACTTGGAAGGCATCCTGGCAGACATCCGTCAACCTCTGCTCTCTGGCCACTGAGGATGTCATAGGGCCCCAGTCTGCCCCCGGCATGTTCAGGTCACCTATGATCACCACCCTGCCCTTTCCGAGGCCACAGTGACCCCTGATGTTCTCAGCCAGATCATCCTCCAGTTCTGCTTCCATTGTGAGGGGTCTGTACACCACCCCTATTTTTAATCTTTTACCCCCCCATTTGTAGGGTTACCCAAATTGCCTCCACATTTCCTTCTGTGTCCTCGATTCCACCAACTACTATGTCATTTTTGACTATCAATGCCACACATCCCCTTCCCACCCCCTATACTTCCTAAACATTGTGTAGCCCTCTAAATGTAGGTCCTGATCATGCCTCTGGGTGGCCCATGTCTCAGTAATTGCCACCAAGTATGCTGCACCCTCAACTAGCATTGCCTGGAGCTCTGGAATTTTATTGACCATGCTCCTGGCATTGATCAGGACCATCCTCCCTCCTTCCCCCTCTCCAGTCTTCTCAGCCCAGTGCAATCCCCCGTGTCTCTTCTCCCCTCATTTCCCCCTGATCTTTTAATGCTACCTGCAGCCCGCTTTGCATGATCTAGTCCTGAACCCTCAAGCTTTCTCACTGGGGCTTTCAGTCTTTCTATTCTTCCCCCCTTTACAAGTTTAAACCCTACCTAACACCAATTAATCCAAAAAAGTTTTAGTTTAAGGATCTCCCTCCCCTCCAGGTTGAGATGCAGCCTATCCCTGGCATATAGCCCCTTTTCTTCCTATGTATCACCCCAGTCCCCCATCAATCCACACCTTTCTGACTTGCACCACTCCCTGAGCCACTGGTTCACCCCCCCCCACAAGTTTTTGCTTATTTTCCCCACTTGCCCTTAGTACTGGCAATATCTCAGAAAAGGAGATTGAATGGCAAACCCTGGCCAAGTACCTGAATCTTGCCTGTATCTCCAGTTCACTGTTTCCTTCTAAATCATTTGTTCCCAGGTGAATTAGAAAGTCTGGGCATCCTCCGCATTCCCTTGCCATTGAGTACAGCTGGAATTTGGCCTTATGTACTGATAACGCTGGGATACATTTAACCTTGACTGGGCTGCCTTTTCCCTCCCCAACCCCCTTCCACTGAATACCTCTAATCATGGAGTCACCCAGCAGGAGCACCTTCACCGCTCCCCCCAAGTTACTAACCTGTTTGTGCCCTTCCATACTCCTTCTTCTGTCTATGTCCCCTGGCTTGCTCCTTGCACCCCCTCCCCAACAGCCTGGGTGTCTATATTTTGTGTGTGCCCTTCCAGGCTCCCTCTTGCCCTATGTCCCCAGTTTTCTCCTCTTACCCCTGCAACTAGGGCGCGGGTCTGTATGTGCCCTTCCAGACTCTTTCTCCTGACTATGGTCCCCTGCTTGCTCCTCGCCCCTCCCACTGCCTGGGCATCACTAGTTTGATTGTGCCCTTCCAGGCTTCCTCTTCTGTCTCCCTCTCCCAGCTTGCTTCTCGCACCCCTCACAGCCTGAATATCACTAGTCGGCCCCCTTAACTCTTCCCTGCTTGGTCTGTTGCCATTGACTTCTCCACCCAGGCCTCCTATTCCTGCTTTCCTTCTCCCCTCTCTCCCCCCTCAGGTTCTGCAGTAATGGACCCTTGTGCCCTAGTGCTCTCTACACCCCCCTCTTCTGGAAATTCCAGTCTCGGAGCTGGCCTACCCAGAGTGCTCCCCTCCTCACCCTCCTCCTTGTCTGCTTTACCCTTCCTTAAATCTGCCCTGTCCTGGGTTCTGGCCTTGTCCACCCTGACTCTGTTCTGTGTGTCCCCTCTCTGCCTTACCTCCCTCAGAACTGGGTTCCTGCCCCCCACCCATCTGGTGCCCTGGTCTCATGTTCCCCTTGCCCTCCCCTCCTTTGGATCAGGCCCCCCTCCTATCCTCTGCCCCCCTCCAACACCTGACCAATCCCTCCCTATCTTCCTGCACCACCTGCCTGCCAGCCTCTTCCACCTCATCATCCAGTTACAGCAGGGTGAAGCGATTTGTAAGTGTGATGCCTGCCCCAAGCTCACCCACTCCTGTCCCCCTCCCCTCCCCCTTCCTTGGCTCTCTCTGGGCCACCCCCTCCTTTCAAAGTGAAGGCTGTACACTGGTATTTTCATGCCTCTCCCCCCCAGAGCGACTATGTGGTCCTAGTCCTCTCACTCCCACCCCATACCCTGGGGTATGCCATTTTTTCTTCGCCTATTATCATATGGTTCTTGCCCCCACTTCCCTGTCCAACCCACCCCCTCCTCCCACCAACTGCTTCCTGATCTCCTTGACCTCCTGCCTGAGGCCTGCCAACTGATAACACACTGGGCATCCCCCAAGCCTCCATGCCTATTTCAATATTATGGCCACCCTGCACCCCTTACACCCAATCACCCTCCCGAAGATACCGGCTCTTGCATCATTTGATCCCATCCTTACTGTTAGGTGTGGTTAACATGGGCCCCCCTCAGCAATAAAAGTACCCTCAAATCCATATACATTCAATCAATCTACTCTTTTATCAGCAGTACCCAGCATATGCCTGAGCAATCGATACAAACAGTACCCAAGATGCAGTAGCCAGCACTACCCAAGCATCACCCTAATAGGATTAGGATGTTGCAAGGCCTTATAGGACTCACCCAATAAACGTAGGATGAACCTTGGGGCGGGTGGGAGTACCCAACAGGCAAAACACAATCAGCCAAGGAGTCCTCTGGCAGTGACACCTCACACAATCACCAACTTGTCTGCTAGAATCCCTTACTCCTGCCAAAACTAAATGTAAAAGCACAATAAATGGCAGTTAAGACCAGCCCTCAAATACAATTACAAACACACAGAAATCCGAGCTAAGAAAATCTTTCAGATCCACTTACACTCACTGCCACCAGCTAGAGGCTCCTTCTCTCTCTCTCTCCTAACTGAAGACTAACTGAGATGGCAGTTACACATCACATTCAAACAGCACTAATCCCCTGTAATATGATGCCTGCACTTACAGGCCAGACAGCAACTTTTAAACACACAAACACCAACTTGTCTGCTAGAATCCCTTACTGCCAAAAACTAAATGTAAAAAAGCACAATAAATGGCAGTTAAGACCAGTCCTCAAATACAATTACAAACTCACAGAAATCCCAGCTAAGAAACTCTTTCAGACTACTTACACTCACTGCCACCAGCTAGAGGCTCCCTTCCCCTCTCCTGTAACTGAAGACTAACTGAGATGGCAGTTACACATCACATTCAAACAGTGCTAATCCTCTGTAATATGATGCCAGCACTTACTGGCCAGACAGCAACTTTTAAACACATAAACACCAGCTTGTCTGCTACAATCCCTTACTCCTGCGAAACTAAATGTAAAAGCACAATAAATGGCAGTTAAGACCAGCCCTCAAATACAATTACAAACACACAGAAATCCCAGCTAAGAAAATCTTTCAGATCTACTTACACTCACAGCCACCAGCTAAAGGCTCCTTCTCCTTCACCTCCTCAGTTCTCCCAACAAAGACTGGAGCAAAATGTCCTCTGCTGGGGAACTGAGGAGGTACCGAGAGTTCCTGCCAACATCGTATCAAAAGAAATCCTGGACTCATTAAATTGTCTAGGTTTACACAATTGTAAGGGTGTTAAACGTTGCCACTTAAACATCAGGAGTATTTTACCACATTTGGATGAAGTACAAACTTGGGTTAGGATGGAAAATTATGATATTTTGGCTCTTAGTGAATCATGGTTAAAAAATAATATTTTAAACGAACATATATGGATGGATGGGTATAATATTTATAGACCTGACTGAGCCAAGGGAAAGGTTGGTAGTGGTATTATGATTTATATAAAGGACTGAGTTAATTGTGAACTAACTGAAGCTGAACATTTTAAAGGTTCTACTGATTTCATAACCTTGAAGGTGAAGCTTGGGGAAGTATTGTGTACTTCTTTTTCCTGTGTGTATTTGTCACCTACAAGTGCTAAAACCAATTTCACCATACTGGAAAGATTGATGGCAATTCACAAAGGAGAAAAGGGCATGTTATAATGGGTAATTTTAACCTTGATTGGTTGGTTTTAGAGTATAATAATAAGATCCATAATATGCTGTCTAAATGCAACTTGGTACAATTAGTGATTATACAAGGCCAAACAATAAAACTAAAGGTGGGTCCTTAACTGACTGCATACTTACAAACAGGCCCAACCTATTAACCTATGTAGGTGCTTCCTCGGACAACATATCAAATCACTTTCCTGTATATAGCATCAGAAAAAAAGAAGAAAGAAAATGGCATGTCCAAACTAATAATCTAGGAAAGTAGATTTCTGAAAAATCTTAGTGAGCATGATTTTGTAAATGATCTGATAAATGTTGACTGTTTGGATTTGTATTGGACAAAAGATGTTGATGAAGCAGTAAACATTTTCAATAGTAAATTAGGAACTGTAATTAACAAACAAGTGCCTGTAAAAAGACGAAGGGTTAGGAACAATGCAGGTCCATGGATAAATACCAGTTTACTTAAAAATGATGAGATTGAAGGACAAGTTTTGAAAAACACTATCAAAAAATAAATCTGATTCTGCTTTTAGGGAATACCCATATCATCAAAATGTGGTTAGAATAGCTACAAAAAAAGATAAAACGGGCTGATAGTATATTGTTAGGGCTCATTGTTAATGGAAAATGGTGGCTTTCAAAATCCTGTTGTAGGACAGTTCAAAGGTCAGAAAAGTTATTGTACTATTATTCTGATGTCCATCAATAGTACAGCAACCTTTCCCCCTTGAGCTCTTATCTAATTGATGAAAACAGTGCTGTTACAAAAACAAACAAATGGATTAAAATGGTGGTGCTGGTTAGTGAGTGGGCGGTTGAGCAGTCACTTTAGATGGCTTGGACACAGACTTTCATAGTCAGCTCTGAGTGTCTAAACTACCAGTTTGCCATTTTTTGTTTTTTTTTGGGGGGGGGTTGTTTTAAATCACTGGCAGCTATAAATCATTGTGGACAGGAGTAGAGCAGGACTGCAGCAAGAACTGGATTCGGGAACAGAGTGAGACTGAACTGAGGAGTGGCAGCATGATCACAAGGTAAGAAACCTTGTGAAATTATAAAGTTTCAATATTTTGGAGAATCATATACTATATAAAACAGTGTATGGTTGTCCATACACAATACGGCTATGTTGCCATCTCGGGGATGTGATGCTGTCATGCAGACCTCTTGAGCTTTGCTCTCGAGGTCTATATGACATCAACACATCCCCACGATGGCAACATAGCCTTGTTGCGTATGGGTAACCGTACACTATTCTATATGTTGTAAAAATAAACAGCTAGAAAGTGTAACAAATCCAGTGTTATAGTGGAAATCTTTCAAGATTTCTGCAAACCTAAAACAAAGGATGGTACTGAAAGTATATCTGTAAGGGACAGAACATTTTATGAAGAAAAAGATATTGCTGGAAAGCTAAATTAATTTTTTACTGATACGTCGAGTTACAAAAGTAAATTAAATGAGCTTGCATTGAGATGCAGTAGTTACTGTTTTGTAAGACAAACTGAAAAGGATGTGGTAAACCTCCTTAAGGACATAAATGGTAACAAAGGAATGGGGATTGATGGACTTCACCATAAATTTTTAAAATTAGGGGCACACTATCTTGTAAAGCTTATAATGTTTTTGATTAACATGTCATTGTGTCAAAATAACATCCATTTATGTTGGAAAGCTGCAACAGTGACTTCCATTTTAAGTCTGGAGACAAAACTATAATGTCTAATTACAGGCTTATATCAGTTCTCCAGACCTTATCAACATTTTTAGAAAAAGTAGTATTTAGTCAGTTACCAGGTTATCTTGAGGTGAACAAGCTGTTAACCCTGATCAATATGGATTCAGGAGGGGATGTAGCATGATGACAGCCTTGGTCAGGTTGATGGAAGATACCCACAGCAATATGAAATAATGATTGCTGACTAGGGCTAGCTTCATCAACCTGACCAATGCCTTTAATTAAGTAGATCATACAGTATTAGTAAAAAAAAGTTAAAGGATCATGGGATGAGTGATTGCACTGCGAGTTAGTTTCAAGATTATTTATCAAATAGGCTACAAATAAAAATAGATACAACCAAATCAGATCACCATAGGATTAGTCTGGGTGTTCCTCAGGGCTCCATTCTGGGTCCACTCCTGTTTTCCCTATATGTTAACAGTCTACCAAAGGTATGTGGGGGAATATCTATGATAATGTATACTGATGATACAGTGTTATATTGTGCTGGAAAAACAGGAGCGGACCTAGAGGAACACCTGCAGGGTACCTATGACAAGTTACAAAATTGGTTTTGTAGTAACAGACTTTTGTTGAATGAAAAGAAAGCAAGGGTGATGATCTTTGGAACATGACAGCGATTAAATTATTATGGACAAAAACTACACATTACTGGGTCTGAAACTGAACCACTAAAACTAGGAAATTTCAACTATTTAGGCACAGATCTTGATCAAACATGTTAACTATGCAAGCTAATTCTAGGCACAGTTCCTGCTTAAACATTAACTATGCAAGATCATGTAAATAAAGCAACAGGAAAAGTTAACAGTGAATTAGGTTATCTTTATAGAAATTAGAATTGCAAAACAGGTGTTTCTTCCTGCTGCAGAGTACAATTCAATCTTGCTTTATTAAGCCCCAGAAAGTGTTTTGTTCAAATATGTTGTTACTTTTAATATTATGTATCAATTTGTAATAAATTCTCCCAGACTCACTGCTGTGAATTGCATTCATATGCAAAGGTCTTGGCACCATGGGTGAGAATTTTTCAGAAAGTTGTGAACGTACTTACAACAAATATACCATAAACTGTAAGGGAAAAAATAACTTTGGTCACTAAAACTATATAATTACTGGCAGGTGCTTTTTCCCATAGGGAAACCCGGTTATAATTTGCCGTTATAACCAGCTCGGCTGGTTATAACGGCAAACATACGCCAGGTTTCCCTCTGATCAAGCATGCGCCAGTCCAGTGTTCTTTGAAAGCGGCGCTCATTGTCCCAAGAAGCAACGCCGCTCGCTGTCAGGTTTTTTTGTATTTGAAAAAAATGGAATTACTCTGGGGAACAAAAACAAACAGAAAAGGAACACACCGTCCGGTTTCCCTCTCCACACATGAGAGCTGGCGGGTCTCTCCTCTTCATACAAAAGAACACCGCAGCTCCACAACCATTGTTTGCCGGTAAGTAAGAATACCGGAAACAAACAGAAAAAATATACACACAGCTACCCTTACTTTCTCCACTTCTTGTTACCTCACATAAGCGGAGCACTATAACTTGTCAGACTGCAGAATGCTAAGACTTTTTACTGGTCCGTGGTTGCCTGAAAATGGATCATTTTATTTTCTATGATTGCTGAGGCAAAAAAGCACATGCCAGCAATTATAAAAATAAAATAAAAAGTGCTATGTATAAACTCAATTTTACACACCCCTCATTGTAGGATGCATTTATAAACCACTCGGGCTCCGCCCTCGGGGTTTATGTAGCATCCCACAACTCGGGTGTGTGTAAAATCTAGTTACACACCCCACCCCATATCTTATTCTCTATATAATAACTGGTGACCCCCTATATCAACTCACTTCATCTAGTTTTCAAAAGCTATAATAATGTGGTCCAATGTCATATTAAGTTATTACGGCCTTTGCTGACTAGCACTCCACTGTCACTGTCAGTCCCTTTGCAAGCATAAAAATAAAAAAACTTCACGAGACCACTATCCAGACATTTTGAATCTCTTACTCATCAGAACTGACCTTTCTGCTTAATAGTGATACTCTTTTCCCTTGAAATCTTGATTTAGTAGTTGCCGTATTGGTCCTTGCAAGAATAGATCCAGAAGCAAATGATTTGATACCTTTTAATGGACCAACATAGATGTAACAACAAGAACAAAGTGCTCTAGCTTTCGGACCAATCAGTCCTTCTTCAGAAGCTCATGGCAGTTGTTTAGAAAATACAATACTTATAACAGCTAGATAATGCAGAGAAAAACAGAAAAAAATTCCCATTGGTTTAAAATATTTAAAAAAAAAAAAACAGAAGATGATGTCAGAGAAGTTAAACAGTACAATACTGCCCTCAGTCCGAATGAACCTTGGGTTAAGATGTGCTTGGTGCAACAAACATAAAGAATCCTACTACACATAAATTTAATTGACATAAGATAACACTGCTGAAGCAGATAACTCCCAAATTGGGGATTTTTTTCTGTTTTTCTCTGCATTATCTAGCTGTTATAAGTATTGTATTTTCTAAACAACTGCCATGAGCTTCTGAAGAAGGACTGGTTGGTCCGAAAGCTAGAGCACTTTGTTCTTGTTGTTACATCTATGTTGGTCCATTAAAAGGTATCAAATCATTTGCTTCTGGATCTGTTCCCTTGAATAACTTCTGCCTAGAAGAAAAAAAAATGGAAGGCTGTCAGTGTCTCTTCATTGACTGACAGAGAACAATTCATTTCAGAACAACAAAATCAAAACACAGCAAGAAAAACAGTAAGCAGCCTATGTTTGTTTCAATGTTACCTGACACACATTGAAGACAGTAGAGCTGTACGCACAATCACCCTTAATGACTTAGATAAAATAATTGCTGACTTTATTTTTTGTGTAAAGAAAAGCGATGGTTCAGAATATGTACCCAGAAGTATAAGGGGCATCATTGCAAGCATAAATTGTCATCTACAGTGACAAAAGTATCCAAAATCAATAGTTCAAGGGGCGGAAACAGACTTTTCAGAAACAAAACAAACACTGAAAGCTAAATTGATGTTTCTAAAAAAAAAAATCAAGGGAAAGGAACAGGCCACTAAAAGCTCAGCCACTATCAGACGAGGATATCAATCTACTCTATTCAAGTGAAATAATCTCATTAAAAAAAATCTCTCTTTTGAATTTTCTATTTGTTCACATATGAATGCATTTCGCCCTGTGTACCAAAGGCAGTATGATTTAACCTGGGGTGATATTACAGAGAGGTGAAACAGTGCTGGCAACAGATTTCTTGAATTCAAAGAGAGACAAACAAAAGCTCGCACAGGGGGAAATCCCGAAGATGTCAGAGCAGTAAATCCTTGACTTTGTGAAAATCCCAGTACCCTTGAAAGAAATCCTATACTCACTTACCAAATACTGCATACAAGGAAAACTGTCCAAGCAGCACTCTGTCAACTGATACCCCATTTTATATTGGGATGAATAAGCTTAGGCTAATGATGCAGAGAATGAAACCATCAGCAGGGTTTCCAGAAGAAAACTGCTTTACCAACCACAGCACTCATAAAACCAGCATACAATGGCAAATCAATACAAATATCCCACCCACAGAAGTACAGCAGATCTCAGGGCACAGGAACTTGCACAGCATAAATAAACACTCCGTCCTGAGTGAAAAAAAACACAAGAGACACATATCTAATGTTTTCAGCCAAGTAGACCAGATTCCTGCAATTACCCCAGCTGTGTTCGCCGATGCCAAAAATCCATCTCCTTAGAGCCCCAGAAATGTATAGCAAGATACTTTCAGCTTTACAACGGTTGCAAACTCACTCAGCATGCAAACTCTGTTTGGGCCAAACTGTGTCTTCAACCAAGGGATATTTATAAGGATCTATAATCAAAGCCAGCCATCAAAGAGCTATCATCCTTGTGTGTTGTATAACTCTGATTCCAAATGAAGGCACTAGCTAAAAGGCATAATTTGAATCTACACCTTCTAGTTTAAAAGTTGGTGAAATAACTGAAGTTGTATAAAAATTGTATATAATAATGTCATGACTTTCACTAAATAAGTGCACTTTCCCCCAATCCCTTACTCTTTTGCTGCTCTCCTGAACCTTCACCCTGGTTCTCATGATAAACAGAGTGATCCAGAGTCCTACCAGCTAGGCAGAGAGAAGAATGAAACCTTAGATAGCCAGCCTTGGAGTGGGTCCCAAGGTGGTAGCCTGGATAAAAAATTGTCTAGACAACAGGACGCAAAGGATAGTAGTAAATGGAGTGCACAGTGAAGAAAGGAGGGTTACTAGCGGGGTACCGCAGAGTTCACTACTGGGACCGGTCCTTTTTAAAGTCTTTATAAGTGACATTGCAGAGGAACTGGAAGGAAAAGTATGTCTCTTTGTAGATGACACAAAGATCTGCAACAGGGTTGATACACAAGGTGGGGTGGAAAGGATGAAAAAGGACTTGGCAAGGTTGGAGGAATGGTCAAATGTATGGCAGCTCAGATTCAATGCAAAGAAGTGCAAGGTAATGCACATGGGAAACAAAAATCCAGGGGAAGCGTACACAATGCGGGGTGAGATACTGACAACAGTAAAAATAGAAAAGGACCTGGGGGTAATTATATCAGATGACCTAAAGGTGGGCAAGCAATGTGAGAAGGCAGTAAGGAAGGCTGGGGAGATACTGGGATGCATAGGAAGAGGCATCACTAGTAGAAAACAGGAAGTTGTTATCCCTCTGTACAGACAGTTGGTGAGACCCCATCTGGAGTACTGTGTGCAGTTCTGGAGACCCCATCTCCGCAAAGACACAGACAGAGTGGAGGCTGTCCAGAGGAGGGCAACCAAAATGGTGCAGGGTCTGCACCAGAGGACATGTGAAGAAAGACTAAATGAGCTTAATATGTATACCCTTGAGGAAAGAAGGGAGAGAGGGGACATGATAGCAACTTTCAAGTACCTCAAGGGAATTAACAAAGTCCAAGAGGGTAGCATCTTCCAGAAAAAGAGATGTGCACGAACAAGGGGGCACAATTTGAAGATAGAGGGGGGACGGCTCAGAGGTAATGTGAGGAAGTATTTTTTCACTGAGAGGGTTGTGGATGCATGGAACAGCCTCCCTGAGGAGGTCGTGGAGTCAAGAACAGTGGGGAACTTCAAGAATGCATGGGACAGGCATAAGACAGTCCTAGTGGGGGGTAGGAGGAAGTAAGCTGTTGGTTAACTAGGATCTGCAGCTTATCTGTTAGGTAGGAAAATGGGCAGACTAGGTGGGCCAAGCGGTCCTTATCTGCCGTCAAATTCTATGTTTCTATGTTTTACATAAAAAATGTGCTTTGCTGTTTAAAAACCTAGTTTATATTTGTAAGCAACAACCCACGACAGAGTGTGCAGTTATTGGGGATTAATCAACACCCCGGGTGCATTGTGAGGCATAAGGCCGCAGGCTGAGTGTCCTCGCAGCACTTGGGGTGTTGATTATTCCCCAAATAACTGCACACCCTGAAGTGGGTTATTGTGCTTATAACATGGGGTGTCACCAGACCTTCACAAAATATGAGGATAGCATAATTAATTGATTAAAACATTGGAACTTTTTTATGTGTTCTGCCACCACCTGAAGCACTGCTGTGCTGGCACTGATTTACCTGTGCAGAATATGCACTGCTCGCACTTGCAATTATCTCTGGTCTGTACTGCATCAGTACAGATACACTGATGTGTGCAGACATGACAGGGAGAATAAACATACTATTCAGCAGCAACACCTTCACTCAGTGGAAAACAGAGAGAGAGAGAGAGGTCACTGGTTTTGCATGCTGTGCTGCAGCTGCAAGAAATATGGAGAGAGAGAGAGAGAGAGAGAGAGAGAGAGAGAGAGAGAAATGTGACACTCCCATTGCTCTCTCACTCTCTCTGTCTGTTTGTATGCCTCAGAGCAAAACACACTACAGGAGAACTCTTGTTCACTGTCTGCAGGCAACTGATTTCTCTCTCTATCTCTCGCTGTGTGTTACTGTCTTGCGGGCGTGGGTTTACATGAGTCACTGCTGATACTGACCCTACCATTTTGCCTGTCAAGACTCCTGCTGTTTCCTCCTCATGACAATGTCTACCAGGCTTATGGGAGCCCTGCTGCTCTTCTCTCAATGGTCTCCTGAACCGTTGCCATAAGCTTGAACACTGTCTTGTGTTCCCTGCTACCACTCACTGTCTATCCCTGTGGCACTTGTCTCTCTCTCCACACCACACACAGTTGAGCTAGAGACAGTGAGAGAATGACAGTGAGCTGCTCTGGGTAAAGAAGAGCCACCACCAGGAACGGGGCGGGTGGGGGTCACTACTGCTGCAGGACAGAACTACACAGAGAAAGAGCAACACTTTCACTTGGCCATAGAAAGTGAGAGAGAGAGAGAGACATGGGACATTGCCAGGGCCACTGGAAAATTGCAGAAAATTTTACCCCAAAATGCGGGGATTTTCTTGCAAAAATTGAGGGAAAATTGTGGGGGTTCACTATACATCCCAACTGCCCCCTAATAAATAGTTTATTGTTTGCTGCAGCATGTACTGATCACATAAATTGTTAGATAAATATATCACCACTTGTAAATGCTTTTAATATGAAGAAAGATGTGTGTTTTTGAAATGCACTGTAAACTAATCATTATGTAACATATCTTCTAAAAATCAAGACATCTAAGTCATGCAGTGCTAACTAGATTTTATTCAGTGATTTACAGTTAATCTGTACTGAATACGTCCTGAAACAGCATAATTTGCCAGTTTCTAGATGTTAAATAATGAAGCCTGTCTAAACTACTTGCTTTGGTGCAAGAACAAAATAAACAAATAAGCAGGGTGCCTAATAAAGGTCTAGCAAGAAAAATATTTATTTTGTTAAAATAATTACTGCTCTTAATCAGCACTGTAAGTACATTTGAAAATCACATGATAAAATCAAATCATACCAATAGCTTTTCATTACATCATACAATAGTTTTCAATACATGGTACTTTTGTTCCACTCGGTTTGCAATGATTTTACTTGGGTTGCAATTATTTTGTCTATCTGAAGATAAATGTTTAACTATACGTAACCTGTTCAGCATGTTTTCAGAAATGTTTCCTTTCGTAGGTTTTGTATATGAGTATGCAGTTGCAGCAGACTGACATGTAAGGAATCACTGTCACCAACCCCCTCAGAAGCACATTCAGGTTTATAATTAGCAATGTCATCCAAACTCTTGACACATTTTAATCAAAATCCTTTCAGATTGAAAGTATTTATACAAGGAAAATCTACCCTACCATTCAAAAACAAGCACTGTGGTCAAGGCTTCATTTAGGTGAATGGGGCACTTTGCACCTCTTCTCACACCTATTGTTTCAGTCTCTGTGTCAGCAAAAAGTTATCTGATAGTCTGCTTTAACACCGATTTTAAGTGTTCAAGTCTACATATGCATGACCAAAGGATTCTGAAACTAAAGCAGGGAAGTGAATCACATGAAAGCAGAGTCACATTTGACCCCTTCTCACCTCACACTGTACTGTCTTGGTCAAATCCAAGTCTGTGTACTAAATTGTTAGTATAACTGAGAAGATTTCCTTTATAATTTAAATATTTTTATACAATTTCAGTCAAAAATTCCATAAATGTAAGAAATTGCAAGAAATTGCGGATTTTGTGCGGAGAAGGGTGAAAATTGTGGAAATTGCGGAAAAATTGCGCCTGCAATTTTCCAGTGGCCCTGGACATTGCCATAACTCACACTTCAATGTCCCAGTCTCACAGTGCTGCTCTCTGTCTCTGACACACACATACAGTATGGTGGGCGGAGGAACAGGAGCCGAGATCGTTGGGCCACTCTTGCTGTCTGTCATCAGAGGACAGTTGGTAGAGATGATCTGCATGGGTGCAGAATAACAGAACTGTGTGTGGGGGGGTGGCAAAACAGACACTGAAGCATCATGGCAATTCGGGACTCTGCAGCACTTCTGATGTAGCCTGTACATGCAGAAATATGAGCAGAGAGAAATACAAAAGCCAATGGGTGGGTGGGTGGGAGGACAGCACCTCCAGCAATGCGGACTGCACAGCAGAAGAATGGGACTGCATGTGGGGGGTGCACCAATGAACTCTACCCACCTGGCACACAGAGAAGACAGACACACAACAGTTCTGACAGTTTAAACAGTGCAGTCACTGATGCTGCACTATGCTAGAGTATGTGACAGCCTTCAGCTCTTGCTCTTTACCGAGGATAGTAATGACAGCTTCACCTCTCTCTCTCTTAGAGAGGATAGTAATGGCTGACAATGAGACTGCATTTGGGGCACAATAACTAGATCTAGTCTACTCAGTGATCATGGTGGATGCTTCACAACTTGCTGTGCGTATATCGTGTATTAATCAACGATCATCTGATGGCTCTGTACCAATCAGGTACCTTTCTTTGTCTACCCCATGTTATAAAACAAGTTAATATTTCGTTTCTGTTTTTATAAATTTTCAAGTGGTGACATTGCAGCTGTACTCATAATGACTGAATAGATGTTAAAGAACAGCATATAGTAAAACAATCTTAACACGGAATTTGGTATCCACACGCTTATCTCTTTCAAAAGTGATGTTAGCATGTTTTAGGTTGTTACAGTATTTGTTATCTAATGTTAAATAGGGGCTTATTAAAATTGACTGCTACATCTTTCCAGATTTTTTGTTGTTGTAAAGTTCTCACTGCACCAGTTATTATAGAAAATAATGCATATGCAGGTGTGCGTTATGAGTTTTTTACATGACCTTGGTGTTTAATAATCACATAAACTTCTCCAGCTTTGCTCTCGAGGTTATGAATTATCACACACCTCTGGCATGTAAAAAAAAACTACACACACCTGCATATGCATCATTCTCTGTGTCTCTGGGAAACACATCAACTAAAACATTCAAAGTGATGTGTATAAAAACAAAGCTAGCTGAATTATTCTTTTCTCACTATGGACCTAGAGTAAGATATTTAAAACTTTGCCCCAATGCAAAACCCAGTTTGCCTGCGCAAAATCCACCATATTCAAAAGTCCAGATATTGTGTGCACACTGGGCTTGAGCTAAGGCAATGAGTGGAGGGGAGTGCAAGGCAAAACTATGCAAATAGTGGGGCTGGGACCTGAATATCAGTACAGTCCAATATTCAGAGTATTGTCCCATGCAATGGTGCCTAGCGCGGCCCCCTTGCACAGGGCAGATATTACCGAATGAAACCAGGTCTTCACCCAGCACAACCCTAGTGGCTGCCAGAGGTAGTGCATTGGTCCCCCCCCAACACAGTAGGCACTGGTGTCTACTGGAACTCTCCTCCCTCCAATCCCAATTCCAATAATAAAAAGATGTCCCTGGTGTCTAGAGGTGCCCCCTGCCCACCATTCCCAATTCTGGTAGTGTAAATATACATCCCTGATGTCCAGTGGTCCCTCTCCCCTTCCCATCCCCATTCTCCAATGGCCATCCCCCTATAAAATAATATATCCCATGGTAGTCCAGTAGTCCCTCCTCCTTTCTCCAATCACCATCCCTGTATAAAATAATATATTCCCTTATGTCCAGTGCCCCCCTGATCACTGTCCCATTATTTAATTTCCTAATGTTTCCCTGGTAGTCTAGTGGCTTCATCCCATCCCCAATTGCTGTCCCATTAGTAGTAAGTAACATATCCTTAGTGGTATAGTGCACCCCTCACCCCCACCCTGGCAGGTAGTGACTGGCCACCCTACTCCCCCCATCCCGACCTCCAGTCGGCGACTGGAACAGCCCTCCTCTCCCCACCATGGCTGGTCACTGACTGAGCTGTCACTGAGTGCAAACTGTATAAAGTACATGCTCGTTGACTGACAGCTGGGGGTAGGGATGGGGGGGAATGGGGTGGTGGGTCACTATCTGCCAGGGTGGGGGGTGCACTAGGCCACCAGGGATATGTTACTCACTATTTAAAGGGACAGCAGTCCAGGATGGGGAGGGACCACTACACTACCAAGGAAATGTTAGGAAATTAAATAATGGACAGTGACTGGGGAGCACTGACCTAGGGAATGTATTATTTATACAGGAATGGTGACTCAGAGAATGGGGAGGGGGAAGGACCACTGGACTACCAGGGAATATATTATTTTATATATAGGTAGGCATTTGGAGAACAGGGAGGGGGGAAGAGACCACTGGACTACCTGGGAATATAATACAATCTCAATTATCCAAACCCCAGTTATCCAGATCTCCCTATTATCAGAACTCTGACATTGTCCCCCAACTCTCATTTGCCTAATGTTATGGACCCATGATTATCTGAACTCTCAATTATTCAAACAAATCTGATGTCTCCCAGAGCATTCGGATAATTGAGGCTGTAATGTATATTATTTTATATGCAGATGGCAATTGGAGAACAGGGGAGGGACCACTGGACACCAGGGATGTATAAAATTGATATAAGGACAGCTATTGGGAGGGGGGAGGGAGCTCTGGACACTGGGGACGTATATTTACACTACCAGGATTGGGACCAGAGGGCAGGAGACCCTGCTAAAACCAGGGAAAAATTTTAATACGATAGGAACTGTAATCAGAAGGTGGGAGAGGCCACTAGCACCACAGATCTGTCCCTGGATCAGGCTATTTGTGACACTAAAGTGCCTCCCTCCCCATGCAACTGAGCCCATAATGGGTATGCAAATAGCTCCTTAGTGCCTTTTCATGCACATTAGTATCATTTGCATGGGGACTTTTGAATATTGCAACTTTTGCTCTGGCACTAGTCATTGGTGGGGCCCTAATGCAGAGGTGCTATCAGGTGGGGCTAAGTGGCTTAGCCCTGGGCATAACAGGATCTATATTCAGACAACTAGCGCCCTGTGCTATTCATCTGAATATAACATTTTTGCCCACTAGTGCTCTTGAAAGATGGAATACAAATGTCTGTGCTCTGTTTTGCATTTTTTGAATATCTGTCCCCTAAAGTGTTAAATCAGTTGATTCAGCAGGATATTGGTCTGTTTGCAAAATATACAATGTTTAAACAAACTTTAATTAAAAGTTTGTGGTTATCCCCTGTATTTAATTGTACAATGGATTCTTAAATTTTTGATTCAGATAGCTTTCTGTTTTAATGTATTTTTTTTTATTAATGTGATTCATGAAAGGCTTATACTGTTTTTAATTTCTGTGTTGTACTTACCCCTCAGGCATGGCTAAAAATGTATCTTTTTGATCCAGCTCACCTCATTGGTTAAATGGAAACAAATAAATAAAACAAAGAATAAAAATTACCAACATAATTTTCAATAAATGAGGAAAGGAATTTATTTTCATATGGCTACTTTCTTATATAAACCACCCCTGTACTTGTAATGCATATAATGAGAGGATGGTGTCCCTGATTAAGGTTTAGCTGAAATAATTTACTTGTACTGTATCTAGCCCATAAAAACAAAACTGGGACAAATACTCAGGTCTGAGTAACCATTTGCTCCTTAGTTTACTGTGACAAATAAACATTTAAATACATGAACTATGGATATGCGCAAGTGTCTAAAATATAGATAGTTATTTATTTAGTTTTTGTTGACCAGGTAGGTGCACTGGACAGCAAAAATTGCCTATTTTCAGGCACGACCTGGGAGGTTACAACACATATGGGTGGAAAAACAACAGTGAGATACAAGGGATAAACAGGTTACAACAAGCGATATAAAACTAAAAAACACAATAGTCAGGTAATAATAGACAAAAATAGTACAGATATAGAGGCAACAGTTTATAAGCCCCTGGGACAAACCAAATTGCATATAGTAGTGCAAAAAATAGGGGAGTGAGTGCTTGGGCAATAAATAGAATTTGGCAAATGAATCAGGATCACAGGATAGGTACCAGAGCCAAGGAAAACTGCTAGGAGGGACAGGCAGGTAAGTGGGTGCACTCACCACTGAAGCAGGGCTCAGAGCTGGTGAGAAACTTATGGAGTTTCTGCTTAAAGCTACAAAGTGTTTGGGTGCTCCTTAGTGTCAGCGGGATGGTATTCCACCCTTTCGGAGCACTGACAGTGAAGGTGTTCTCACCCGTAAGTGTGCTACACTTGGATTGGAGGGACTTATCAGCATATCTCAGGGTGTAGGCAGAGTAAGCAGGTGTCAGAAGAGAGGCTAGCTTATCTGGTGTCTGGGAGGTGAGGCTGTTTTTTATGTAGTAAAGTATTGCCGGTAAGCTGTAGGGGCAAGCCAGCCCGGCCCAGAGTAGAGGGAGCAGTGGTGAGAGAACTAAGGTACTGACAGAGCAAAGCAGCAGATACTGCTGCAGCAGATGTCCTTTTGTGGATTCCAGAAAGGCAATCAAACCATAGGCCAGCTTAGGTCGGAGGACTCCCTGCGCGATGGCCAGCCTTGCAGCAGATGTGAGGCTGTGCCTGACTTTGTACGCGAGATCTAGTTGAATGTTGACTGCTTTGATGGAAGTGGTTAGATGGAGTTTAAAGTCCAGGGATGGATCTAAGGTGACACCAATGTACTTAAAAGAGGACACAGTGTTGAGGTGGGTGTTATGGGTTGCGCTGATGCATATGGGCTGGCGACAGTCCTGGAGTTTAGGTCCCGAGCCAAAGAGCATGGTGACAGTCTTTTTGGTGTTTAGAACAAGCTTGTTTTGCTTCAGCCAGAGTTGGAAGATGTTAAAGTTAGGGTTGAGGTTACTGTTGATGACCGATATGTCTGAGGAGCTGGAGTAGAGTACTAAATCCTTCGCATATAACAGGGCAGAACAAGGACCGGATAGCTGGAGAAGGTCATTTATGAATATTGAGAAAAGCAGAGGGCCCAAAATCGATTCTTGTAGGATACCAATCCAGGTAGGAGATTGGGAGGACTTTGCATTTCAAATTTGCACAAATTGTTGACACTCAGCGAGGCAGCTGTGGAACCAAGCAGTTGTAGAGGAAGAAAAACCCAGGGTGGACAGCTTGGATAAGAGCAGCAGCTGGTCCACCAAATCAAATGCCTTCATGAGATCCATGAAGATCACCCTAGTGAGAGAGCCTTTATCCATTGCAAGCCTGACATTGTTGGTGAACTGGACAAGAGCAGTGAATGTGCTGTGCCTTCGTCGAAAGCCGTGTTGATCCGGGTTGAGGATATTATGCAATTGGAGGTGATCAGATACCTTGGTGGCAATAATTTTCTCCAGGATTTTAGATAAGGATGAAAGGATGGCAATAGGGTGGTACTTATCCATGTTAGTGGCGTCCCCATTTTTGTGGATGGGGATGACTCGTGCAGTCTTCCAGGAGGACAGGATGTGTCCAGTTGCCAGGGACATTTTGAAGAGGCATGTAGCAGGGGATGCAATGTAGGGGGCAATGGTTTTGAGGAATTTAGGTATCAGACTATCTGCCCCAGCCGACCTGTAGGGAGGAATGGATTTGAATAAACGTAGAACTTCAGTTACGGCAACAGGGTGGAGGTGGAAAGGAGGTGGTGCAGGTTCACTCTTGTTGAGGGGTGGTCCAGATGAGGGTGCAGGGTGTGATGCATAGGAAGAGAGGTCTGTGAAGCGGGAGTTGAAAGCCTCAGCAATGCTGAGAGGATTATTGCAGCTAGCTCCACCCAAGACCATTTCTGTTAGGGAATCACTTTTTTCTCTCCCCAGAATCAGGTTTACATGACTCCAAAAAATCCCACAAGAGTCACTAACAGAGGTGTGTAGGATCAACTCTGGACATAAGCAGTTATCAATTATCTATGTTATTGGCCCACCTCTAATCTGCACTGTGTTTCCCAGAGGGATAGTTGATGTCCTCCAAAGTCAATTCAGTCTATTCCACAGAGTCTCTAGATGAGAAGAAGATATCAAAGAGATCAATCATGAGAGTAATTCACTCAGTATGAAGTCACTGCAATGAAAATCCTTGTTCTTTATAATTCATATTCACATTGTTCTGTGCTACAAAGCTGTGAGCAGGCCGCTGGATTCTGTAGATAATAAAAACAGTCTTTCTTGAACCTCATGGAGCTTCCTCTCTATTAAATAATCCTCACCACAGTGGATATGAAAGGGTCCTAATTTGAAGGTTTCTATGACTGGCATCTCTTCCTCACTTTGAGAAATAGTCACTTTACTGGAGTGTCTGTAGCGCACTTCTTCTTGGTGTCTTCCCATAGAGGTTCTGGAAGCCTCTCAGATTCAGATTCTTTATTCAGTGCATATAAACACTTTTGCACAATATATAGGATAGTGTATGGGAGCCCATACACAACCACACTATTCTCTTACCGAGTGGTTTCCATTACGAAGAGGACCTCGAGAGTGAAGCTCGCGAGGACCCTGTCATCATTGAAACCACAAGGTAAGGGAATAGCACAGTTGAATATTTAGGCTCCCATACACTTTTCTGTATAATGTATGGTGTCCCAAAAATTCAAGACCACTTACGTTTTAGCCCTTTGTTGTCAGTGTTTGCCACCGGGAACTGGCTCTTGTCTTCAGTCTGAGCAGCATCCAGGTTTTGCATGCAACTGGTCAACTACCCCCTGTCCTATGAACAGTGCTGATGGGGTGGTTGCATTATGATATCCTCACTAACACAGAAAGAAAAGTCGTTCTGAGTTAGTGAGGTCATCACTACTAAAGCAGAATGACTTTCTGCGGTGCATGGTTTTCCGTACACAACCGCATTCCACCATACACTATAAGTGCATATTCCACATGATTTACCTTAAAATCAGAACATGTTAAAAACAGTACATTACTTAAGCAATAATGACCAAGAAGCTGGTCATTTTTGAGGGATTAACAACTGGTTAACAACTGGTTGGGGGGATGGGTGGCCTGAGGCGCAGCCTCAGGCAACCTCCCTCAAGCCGGTCATTAATCCAAGGAAATGACCAGCCTCAAGGCTGTTATTGCAATTATAAGTCTAATTGCAATAACAACTTTCTTTTTAGCTTTATGTTTTAGCTGTGTGGTGCGAGCTGTACGTGCCACACAGTATCAATTTACAGCTAGACCGGTCAGTTCTAAGAAGTTCATGACTGATCCAGTATGCTAATCAGGAGCCTCACTGGGCTCATAAATCATTAATTAGACTTACAACATGGTTTCACTTTACATTTCAGAACAATGAAACCCATTTCCCAGACTTAGACCACAGGCCCTATGCCCATAAAAACTTACAGTTTCTTATATTTTATTCTAATTTAAAAATCTACTTCTCATTTTGCTTAGTGCATGCAAGGTGAAGGAGCTCACTGCAAAACATTTTGCTAGTGTACCAGCTTTACATAGCTCAGTCATATGTTGGTCATTAGATAAAAACCTTTTCTGAATAATATATGTGGCTGATCATTTACCTCTTTTCATTTAAAAGTGAACAATGCAATATACATTTATATTCTGATTAATCACAGGGGCACATTCTATCTTTTATCATCCTCACCCATGAGTAGCTTAGGTGCAGTATCCCCATTCTTAATTGTGCAAAACTTTCTAAATGTGTAACTTTGGTACATTGTACAACATAATATTCTCTGTTATGTACAGTTTTAAGCAGTGCAAACATACTTAAACCTAGCCAAGTCATTTATAATGCACAGATCTCTTTGATTTGAGATATCCACTATTTAGCCTGCCCCTGAGCCTTGGACCACCGCACTGGTGCCATTTCATACACACAAGCCATCGCCACACTGCATCAACTTGGTGAAAGAAAAAATGACCTTAAGGGGCTGCTATCACTTCTTTTCTCCCTTAATTCCCACCACAGTTTCCTCAGCTGCACCAGCACCAGACTTATTGATGGACCTATCAGCTACCACCTTTAGCCAAGCTACACCTCTAACACTGCTGGGGGCCAATAAGATTGTAGCCACCAGCCAGCCAAGACCTTTAAAATTCAGCTGGGATACTTTGTTTGATTCAGCCTGCCCCTGAGCCTTGGACCGCTGAACTGGCACCATTCTATCTGCAGAAGCTGATGCCACACTGCATCAGATCAGGGAAGGGGAAACAAAGACCTAAGGGAGGGGAGCTGCTGTCACTTCTTTTCTCCTCCTGATTCCTGCCACTGTTTCATGAGTTGCACAGCACCCAGACTTACTGATGGACCAATCAACTGCTGCCTTTAGCCAAATCACACCTCCAACACCCCTAAGGGCCAGTCAGACTGCAGCTACTAGCCAGCTTGGACTTTTAAAATTCAGTTGAGCTTTTTCTGTTTGATGCAGCCTACTCCTGAGTCTTGGACTGCCAGATCCACACCATTCCCATCCACAGATGCTACAACCACACTGCATCAGCTTGGAGAGGGTAAGAAAGACCTGAAGGAGCTTCTGTCACTTCTTTTCTGCCCCTGATTACCACCACTATTTCCTGAGCTGTACCAGCACCAGACTTACTGACAGACCTATCAGCTGCTACCTTTAGTCAAGCTGCACCTCAGACTTTCCTGGGGGGCCCATCGGATTGCAGCAACCAGCCAGTCAGGCCTTTGTTTTGCTATTTGTTTAGACCCCTTAAGCAGTCCTTTCATGCTGCAGTTCCTCATGTGAAGGGCCAAGTGCAAAGACCAGCAAGGGAGTCTGCCCAGAGTTAGCCTGGAACAGATAGAAGTAGGGCAAGTCATACAGCTGTAATATCAAATGACACTGTAAGTTCTATGATACCCCTTCTGTGACAGAGCTGCTTTACTGCTGAACTTTCTGTTTGTTAGAATCAGCCTGTACATTTATTGATTAGATTGGGTATACTACCTATATAGCCTGTTGTCTTCTGCCTGCTACCAAGTAATAGACTGCTACCAAGACTGTAGGGTTTCCTACCTGCTATATGGCTTCCTATCTGCTTTTTGGGATTAGCAAACTGGTTACAATAATTTATGTGTAAATTAACCTCTGCCCCATAAAGGCTGCTGTGTTAGCTGTTTTGTGCTATATTTCAAGGTAACCCGATAACTACCAATCTAGGTATGCTAATTAAATTCAGTATCTAACTAATCCTTTTGTTGCTTGCCTGGTGTGTTGCCAAACTATGCTATAGATTATGTTGATTCTGTTAATAGCTAAGTGCCACATTTAAACCATTGATTGTTACTCCTGCTTCTAGAAACTGCCAAGCTGCTTCTACAGACAGATAGGTTAATGTAACAAGTACTCTAACAACATTCTTTCTAGGTAGAACACTATCTCTTGGTTCAGTATAAGGTTGGGGTACAATGGGGAGATAGTTGTGGCATCTGTGGGTCACTCTTCTCTAGGAGCATGATCTGGAGGGGGCACTGCCTCATCTGGAGAACGTTTGTGAAGCTCCAAACTCAGCTGGCTGTAGCAAGAGATTAGATGTTACTGCTGTGTTGTCAGCTCTGCTGAAACCAGCACACCACACAACCAGAGGCCCACTGGTCCGGGGGATGGATTCTGAGGGGGAGGTGAAGGGGGCCAGGGTTAACTACTGGGAGATTTTTCAGCACCACTCCATCCAGATGACAAATTACTTTGCACTCCTACAGGAGCCTCAGGCACCTGACTCCACTGGGGAGGACTCTGAGTCATTCGTTGGAAAGGGGCAGGACAACTTGTTGGCACCTTGGGGAAAAAGTAGGAAGAAATCAGTTAAGAGAGTCTTGGTGGTTGGGGATTCAGTGGTGATGGGGGCAGAGAGAGTGATGGAAGGAGGGTTGGATGGGAGGTGGAGGATAGTCAGAGGCCTTCCTAGTGCAACAGCCATCTGGGAGCCCAAGCAGGGCGGGTGCCCATTGACTCACATGAAGACACGTACAAAGACGTGCATCTGCACATGTTTTGTGTGTTCTTTGGGGAGGCGAGGAGGTGAGGGTAGATACAAACAAACTGAGGTGATAAATATTAGTTGGCCTTAAATCCACCAGTGTGATAGAGTTGGACATAACATACAGAATTATTGTGAAGACTCATTATTAGCAGACTATAATCCTGATACATACATAAAAAGGATGGAACACATAATCTTAACCACTGATGGGAAAACCAGAGTGTGTTGTGTGTTGTCATATGTAGAACCTAGACATTTATATAATAACTAATGAACAATACACCTTCATGAAATGCAAGGAGAATGTTGAATTAGAAGTACTAGTAAAGGAGTTCCATATAAGATTAAGTCAATTGGAAATAAGCCAGAAAGATATGGCAAATAGATTCCATGAACAAACATTAGATAATAACACATATACTGTTCTTAGTACTGCACCATCCCAAGACCTACACTCTATAAAAGGAAAATCATACAAGAAAAAGTCTATTACCAAAAAAAGATGTAGAGAAGAAGACATGCCCACTAATGTAGAAGAAGAGTGGTTTCACGTGCAGAGTACAAAAGTCACCCAAAAGAAGGAAGGGGAAGAATGTTGACTCCTTTAACATCTCCCTCCAGAATAGCTTTGAACCATTGTCACAAATAGGGGATTCAAACATAAGCACTAGTAATAGACAGGGGAAACAGATTTATTCAAATGATACAGGGATATATCAAACAGAAAAACAACTACAGTACCTTTGGTAATGCTAGAACCAGACAATGGTAAAGAAAAAACACCTGAGGAATTAAGCTCCCAAATGGGAAGTATAGCTGGAACAAGAGAAATTGAGAATATTGACAAAAAAACTAATATATGTACTAAGTGACTCCTTAGTCAGAGGGTTAGACAGAGCCATATGTGATGAAGATAAAGAAACCAGAACATTATCATGTTTTAGAGGGGCTAAGGTGTCTGACATTAATAAAATGACTAACGAAATATTGAAAAATGGTGCACATGATTCCTTAGTAATAATTCATGCCGGTGCAAACAGTATATTCCAACAATCTGAACAACAAATAAAACAGGAATTTGTGGATATGACTAACAGACTTGTGGAATTGGGATGTGATTACTCTGAAATGTTACCAATACCTAGAGCTTCTTATGAACAAACATTAAAACTAAAAACAGTAAACAACTGGCTAAGAATGTGGCGCTTGAAACAAAAGATAGGGTATATAAAGCACTGGGAAGAATTCAGCATCAATGGAGAGTATTTTAGTACAGATGGGCTACATCTTAACAAAAAAGGTAGCTATTCATTAGGAATGAGTTTAAAAAAATGTATCAATAATTATTTAAACTGACCACATGGGAGGTGGGGGGTAAGATAAATACCAGACAGGCTAACATTATGAAACATATACAAGTAAGAAAGATAAGAACTGTTAAAAAGGATGGTAAACATGAAGACAAAAAGAAATAAATATACTGTTACTCAATACTAGGAGCTTGAATAACAAGGTGGAGGAACTAAAGTACACATTAGATGACACACATATAGATGTTTGTGCAGTATGTGAAACATGGTTCACTGAAAAAGATTGGGGCACAGATATATTAGATTGCACTAAATACATCAAAAGTAGGAAACAAAAAAGAGGGGGAGGCATTGCATTATATATACTTGAAACCATAGAAAGTGAGCTTAAACAACAAAAGGAGGATGATTCTGAAATTCTCTGGGTGGATCTCCACTTATTTAACAAAACATTAACATTGGGACTAGGATACAGAGCTCCCAATTTAGAACCAGAAGGAAATGAGGCCTTTCTTACTGAAATAGAGAGTATGGGAGTCACTAATGAATACATCCTTATGGGAGACTTTAATCTACCCAATATTAGGTGGGCAACACTTGAGGCAAAAGGACACCTAGAAAAAAGGTTGTTGGAAATAACACTCCAGCAGAACCTGGAACAATTAGACCTGGAACCAACAAGGGATAATAACACTCTTGATCTAATACTTCAGCAATAAGGCATGACAAAGTGTGTGTTATCATGTAATAATGTCACTCATGGGGTGGGTAGAAGCACAAGGCGAAGCCGAGTGCTTCCATCACCCAGGAGTGACGTTATTACAAGATAACACACACCTTGGAGTTTCTTATTGAAATTATACAATGGCTCGATGTTATACAAAATAAAAATTTTTTTTAAATGTTTTTAGTAGATTTTTATAATGTAAAAAGAGAGTATCTCTAGCGGAATTTCAATACAGGTGATGTTATTACACAATAACATCACTGTTTCAGGCACACACTGACCAATCAGAGTCCAGGATTCTTTCTTGCCATTGTATAATTACTAACATCATAAACATAGAAACACAACCACAAATATTGCCACCCCTTGGAGACAGTGATCACAAGATGATAGAGCTTAAAATAAAAACAACAACTAAGAGCAACAATAATGGAATTACAAAAATAAGAGACTACAATGAGGCAGACTATAACTGCATTAAACAGTATTTGAGGAAATGAAACTGGGTGGAAGATTTAAAAAAATAACATAAACCTAGAGGAACAATGGAATATAATCAACAGTAAGATTGAGCATTGTATAAATACATGGGTACCCTTGAGGATCAAATATAATAATAAAAAAAATACCTTTATGGTGGACAAATGAAATAAGAAAAATCATAAGCAAAAAAAGAGGGTATATCAAAAATACAGAAAATCCCTTAACATAAATCACTTAACAAAATACAAAAAGCTGGCAAAAATAACTAAAAAACTTATTAGAAAAACAAAAAACAAACAAGCACTAGAAGTCCATCTAGAAACTAATTCAAAACACAATAAAAAAGGCTTTTTCTATTATATTGGATCCTTAAAAGGCTACCAGTGCAGTGTGAGACCATTGAAGGTAAATGATACAGTCATAACAGAGGAAAGGGAAATCACCAGAGAACTAAATACATATTTTGTGGATGTTTTCCAACAAAAAAGAATACCTTGAGATTGAACAATCCGACAGTTATGATACTTTAAATCTTATAACAACAAATGAAGTGATGAATATAATAATACATCTTAAAGAAGTTTCTCCCTCAGGCCCCGATGGAATAGCCCCTAAATTCCTTAAAAAACTTGTTAATGAATTGACTGGTCCATTAGCAGTATTATAGAATACATCTCTTAAATATGGAGCCACCTTAAAGGAATGGAGATGCGCTAACATCATACCTATACATAAAGGGGGGAAGTAAGCAACTGGTGGGGAACTACAGGCCTATTAGCTTGACATCTGTGATAGGTAAAATGATGGAACGATTAATACAAACAAGAATGACGGAACATATTAATAAGAGGAATATTCTGATATTACACAACACGGTTTTACACCTAGGAGATCTTGCCTTACCAACCTTATCAGTTTTTTTGAACCTGTTAGTGAGGCCTTGGATGCAGGTATGCCTGTGGATGTGATTTTCTTGGACTGCGCAAAGGCATTTGACACAGTCTCGCATAAAATCTTACTGGAACAGCTTAATAAAATAAAATTAAACAGAAATATTATTAAGTGGCTATCCTCATGGTTGGACGGAAGGGAAAAAAAGAGTTATGCTGAGAGGACATGAATCAGACTGGGGCCATGTGACAAGTGGAGTGCTCCAAGGCTCAGTACTGGGCCCCTTATTATTTAATATTCTGGTGTCGACAATGCAGATGAATGATCATGTGTGGATCAGCAAATATGCAGATGACTGCAAAGTTGGATGCATAGTTAATAACCTTGAATCAACTGTCATGTTCCGGGATAGTTTGAACAAAATAAGTGCGTGGGCAAAGGAGAACAAGATAACATTTAATGAGTCCAAGTGTAAGGTGATGCACTTTGGAAAAAATAACATGGAGGTCAGCTATGTTATAAATGATAAATAATACAAACAACCACAGCGGAAAAAGATTTAGGCGTAACAATGACTAATGATCTAAAATTTGATATACATGTAAAGAAAACTGTTAAAAAATGTTTATCCTTACTTGGATTCATACATAGGCATCTAAAAAGTAGGAAGGCTGAGGTTTTGATGCCTCTGTATACAAGTCTTGTGAGACCCCATTTGGAGTATTGTGCTCCTTTTTGTGCACCAACATCAGCAGGAGGCCTGAGGATGGCAGAGAGAGTCCAGCGTAGGGCAACCAGGAGGATAAAACAACTGGCAAATTATACATATGAGGATAGACTTAGGTCACTTAATCTGTACTCTCTTGAGTACAGATTGTTAAGAAGGGATCTTATATACATATACACTACCTTACAAAAGGGTGAGACATTAGACAATATTTGTCTAGAGAAGTATCCAAGCGTGAGTAATATTAGATCACACAAGGATAAAATTAAATGTTCACTCAGTAAGACACAAAAACAGCAGAGGTTCTTTACACAAAGGGCACCTCCAGTATGGAATTCCTTACCACCATATTTTGTTACTAGTAACACTGTAGAATCTTTTAAAATACTCTTGGATGAGTACATGGGAAACATGAAATACAAATTCCACCAGTAACCACATGGTGATGAGTTCATTATGGGCCTTGGCCTCACAAACTCGTAGTTCTACTGTGAAACTATGAAACAAATATAATAGTTTTCTTTGACTGGGTGACAAAGATTCTGGCTTGGGGTACACCTTAGATTTACTCTATTTTGGTTTCAGCAAAGTCTTCTACTCAGCGCCACACAGCCGATTGCTGAAGAAAATGGAGGATCTGGGGGTGGGAAAGGATATAATAAGATGGGTAGGAAATTGTCTGAGGGGTAGGCAGCAAAGGGTCATGGTAGATGGGGTCAAATCGGGAGAGAGAGAGGTCCTTAGTGGAGTGCCACAGTGATTTGTTCTGGACCCAGTTATCTTCAATATGATCATCAGTGATATTGGAGAAGGAATCCAGGGCAGGTTGTGTCCCTTTGCAGATGATACAAAGCTTTATGGGAGGGTGAACAGCAATGAGGGAATATGGGAGTTGCAGAGTGACCTGCATAGACTGAAGAGGTGGTCTAAGGTGTGGCCATTTAAATTCAGTGTCAAAATGTGCAAAGTGATGTACTGAAGCTAGGGAGCCAGAATCCCAGGATGGATTACTGGATGGGAGGGGTTAAGCTGAGCACTACGACAGAGGAAAGGGACCTTGAATCATCATTAGTGACACCCTCAAACAATCAAATCAAAGCAATAAAGCCATCATTAAGGAAAATAGGGTGTTTGGATTTATTGGGAGGGGTATAAACAGTAGGAAAAAAGCGATAATATTACCTCTTTATAGGTCACTGGTAAGGCCACACCTGAGTACTGCACCCAGTTCTGGAGTGCCTACCTCCAAAAAGATAAGGACAGGCACAAGACGGTGCAATAAAGGGTGTCCAGGATTATACAGACCAGCAGGGCAGATCTTATGATGAGTAACTAAAGGCACTAAACATGTATTTGCTTCAAACCAGATAGAAGAGAGGTGATATGATAGAGACTTTCAGATTCTTGAAAGGAATAAATAAGGTGAACTCTGAGGAGTTATTTAGCATAAGCACAAATTCAAGGTCACGGGAGCATGACTGGAAACTGAAAGAAGGGAGGATGAAGAGAAATTTGAGGAAGTATTAGCCTGTTTAATCAGGCCTTCCCGGACCTTAGGCATTAGTCCACCCTGGGCACCTGGTTTACTTGTCTGAGCATCAGTTTTTTAGATATATATTTATTAACCATATTTATGTATATTGATATTTTACTGTTTTTATGTTGATTTGTATTATTGTATTGGTAGTTTGTTTCTGTTGTTTGGCACCCAGGGCCTTGGGGATTGGGCACCAGAAAAATAAAATTTGCCTTGCCTTGAAGTATTACTTTACTGAGAAAGTTGTGGAACCTTGGAACAATCTGCCAGTCACGGTGGTACAAGCCAAAACCATAAATGGTTTCAAACATAATTGGGACAGAGTGAAGGCTATTGTGGCTGTCCAGGGTGATAGAAGCAGGGCAGAGATTTGGAGGGAGGAAATGGAGGGTTAGTACCCAGGATGACAAGTGTCAGGGTTAGATAGAGAACATGAGCAGACTGGATGGACCAATGGTCTTTTTTCTGCTGACATTGTTCATGTTCTGTGTTTCTCTCTTGTGACAGAAGTGCATATATTTTAGCCATACTTCAACAGCTGACACTAAATACGGATGGGCACCCATTTAAGAACACTTAGTTTATTAAACCACATGCACTTAACTTTGCCTTTTTGTGCCTCTTGCCAACACAAGGCTGGAAGCTTATCACTCTTCATGACCTTATCCTTTACCAATAGCTAACTGCTTTGGTTACTACTTGTGCCTCCAAGTACAGTAGATACTCAAACTTTTGCCTTTAGCAATGCACCCAGAATCCATCCAGGTAAACCTTATGTTAACCTATAAAACACATCCTTGTAGGATTGTAAACAAGTTAGAGAAATAATAAGATCATTAAATAAAAAATAAAGCTCCAGGGAAGGATAAGATTGAAATAAGACTTTTGAAAGATGCAGAGTGTGTTATAACCCCAATTTTGACTAAATTGTTCAATTGGAGTCTGAGGGAGGGAAATGTTCCTAAATTATGGAAAGAGGCAAAAATAGTCCCAATTTTTTAAAGGAGGAAATATAGCAGAACCTTCAAACTATCAACCCATAGCCCTTTTGCCTGTGGTATCAAAGATCCTCAAAAGACTGGTGATTGGACAGCTATTCGAATATTTGGAGAAGTATGCTTTGCTGTCTATGCACCAGTCAGGATTTAGAAAAGACCACTCCAAGAACACTGTGCTCACTGACTTAATTGACTTGGTGGCATCTTCTCTGGATAAAGGAGAAAAGGTGGACACAGTGTTCGTAGACTTGTCCAATGCATTCGACACAGTAGACCATCAAAGGTTGTTGGATGGCTTAAAACATATAGGTCTATCAGAGGAAGCGTGCACCTGGTTTTGTTCATATCTCACAGGACGAAGGCAGCAGACTGTATTGGATGAGAACTATTTGGCTACCCTAGAAGTTCAGTGGGGAGTCCCACAGGGGTCTATATTGGGGCCTTTATTATTTTTAATTTATACAAATCGAGTGGCCGACGTTGTCAAAAAGTCACAAATCACACTTTATGCAGACGATACAGTCATATTAACTGTGAGGTCTGATCGAGACCAGGTGCAGTTGAATTTACAACAAGACTTCCTCCAGGTTCAGAACTGGTTTGAAAACTCAGACCTGAGTTTAAATAGTAAAAAATCAAAAGTGATGATGTTTTCAGGTGGTGCTAAGTCAGTCCAGGATTCTTTGACGTTGGAAATAAGAACTACAACAGGAGAGTATTTAGAACAGGTAGAGGAATATAAGTACCTGGGACTATGGGTAGATAGTAAGTTAAGATTTGAATATCACATAAATGATTTGGTTAATAAAGTCAGTCGTAGGTTAGGTGCCCTGAGATGGACAAAACACTGTCTAGACATAAAAATGAGAAGGTCAAAACCAAATGATAGTCCCTGTATTAGATTATGATTTACATATTTATGGGTTCACAAATGATAATAATTTAAAAAAGGTGGAGGTGTTATATAACCAATTGGCAAAGTTTGTGTTAAAAGCTGATAGACAAACTCATCACTGCCACCTATATGAGGAAATGAATTGGCATTCACTTAAAGATAAAATATTATTTGGATAAAACAAGTTAGAAATGTAATAAAAACAACAAACCCTACATATCTATATGACAAATTGGTAAAGACAAATCATACACACAATCTACGAAATGATAAACTACTTAGAGTTTATCAAATAAAACCCACAAAATCCAAATATGGTGAGATGACCTTCTCATTTTATGCGGTAAAAGTCTGGAATGAATATAATATGCAAGTGAAAAATATAAATGATGTTAAAAAGTATTTAATACAGCTCTTAAACAGGAATTAACAAAGAGATGTACATGTTTTGATTAGAATCAATGAATGAATGAAATAAGTGTACTATTAGAAAAGCCGTAGAAACATTCATGATAATAAATAGTAATATTTTTCCCTCTCATTATATTATACCTTGGGGTACATGTTATTAAGTATTTGTATTAATTCTTTATAGGAATATTTGTATACTGTATGTTTTAAGTAACTTAAGTAATGAGAAACTACAAATTCAGGAGCGCCTTGAAAATGAGACTTACAGTAGGTCCTAATGGTGTATTGTGTCATCAAATCCTGTTGAAAAATAAAGGTTTTCACTACTACTACATTCTGAACTGCTTCCAGACAATGCACCTTTTTCTCTGCTCTCCATAAGTCTGCTCCATGTACCACATTGCTTTCCATGCCAATAAACAAGTTACCTGCATATTTTTGGCAAAATCTATTTATGCTTAAAGGGACACTGTCAACCCCCCTTAGACCTCAAATTGTCCCTAGTTTAAAATGCACATTTTATGATTGCTTACATTCTATAGAATGTGCTGATGTTGCTGGTAGTTTGATTCTGATCCCTATTTTCTTGTTAATAGTGAAAAACAGACTGCACACCATACTGGTGTTACCACACCAAAATGTGTTTGTTTACATTCCTTAATCAACTCCCACTGCATCTTTCCTGCACTATGGTACACCTCAAACACAATCTAACCACTGAAGATGTCATGGGAGGAGAGGGGGCTGTTGCATCATGAGTGGCTGCCCTGTTTGGCGGTTTTCCTAAGGTTCAGGGTGTATGCAATAAAAGTAGATCAAGGAATTGAAACAAAACAAGGTTGTGTATAATTACACCTTTAGCATGCATTTCATTTCTACTACTAAAAGAGGTAGATTAAACTTCCAAAAACACTAATGAATTTTAGAGAAGGTAAGAAATCATAAAATGTGGATTTTCAGCTAGAAATAGTATGATGCAAAATGGATTGACAGTGTCCTTTTGACATGTTATTGGTCACATCAGAGATAAAGAACTGAAACAGCGAGGGACCTAGGACAGAGCTCTAGGGAACTCTGCTAGTAACATACTCTGTTCCAGACAGATGATCATTTATAATTATCCGCTGTGATCTACCCATCAACCACTCAGAAATCGAGTTCAGTATGGATCTACTGATATTATGCTTTTTCATTTTTTTCTGTTAAAGCCCAGTGTGACATTAAATCAAAAGCTTTAATGACGTCAAGGTACATCATATTGAATGGAGTATTTTTATCTAATAGCTCACAATTTGTTTTGTAGAAACATATTAAATTGGTAGTGCTACCTTGTCCCTGTCTAAAACCATGTTGTTCCTTATCTATATTATTAATCTCAAGTGAAATAGTATCCTTAAGTAAGCTTTCAAGAATCTTGTAAACAGTAAAAGTGAGGCTAATAGGTCTATAATTGGCAGGGTCCTGTTTATGTTCTTTTTTGTGTATGAGAACCACAAAGGCTCTTTTCCAATTCTTAGGTATAGTACATACTTTATCCTATGTTAATAGACTCTTCAAATAATACTTTTCAATGCATAGCACAAATAATTGGTCATGATGTACAGCATTTCACCGGATACATTATCAGGTTCATGAGTTGTTTTTCCTTTTAGTTTGAGAATTTTGTTTTTTATATCTTGGAGTGAGAATGTGATTTTTTTTACCAGAGCAATGGTTTATATTAGAATGTTGACTGTATACCTTACCTTTTTCCCCCAGAATCAGTTGCTTGTTCCAATATCCCTTGTATGATAACATTACACCCGGATACTTACATTCTCTGACCAACAGAGTTAAGCTAGCCCTGGCAAAAAGAAACACAGGTGAGAGGGTACAGGCAAAGTGGACAAGCATTAAGGATGCAATACTTGAAGCAACATCCCATTGTGTTAGACAGAAAAGGAAGTGCAAAAGAAGAAGGAAACCACTTTGGTTCTCAAATACAGTAGCAGAAAAGGTCAGAGCCAAAAGGCTGGTCTTCAGGAAATATAAGGGAACACAGCGGAATGAAGATGGAGGCATACCAAACTGCCCTAAGGGAAGCAGGGAAAGGCAGTAAGCAGGCAAAAGCCCCAAACTGAGAAACACTACACGAACAGTAAAGAGGTGACAAGACTTTCTATAGATACATTAGTGAAAGGAGAACGTCCAGAGGGTATTGCTAAGCAATGGAGAAAGGGAGCATGTGAGGAGGGACCATGTAAAGCATCTATCCTAAATAGATACTTTTGCTCAGTATTTACTGAAGAGAAGGTAGGGTAGGGCCCACAGCTCAGCACCATGGACACAGGGGGGAAGGAGGTGAGCACTACTCCCTTCACAAAAGAAAGGGTCCTACAAGAGCTTGCTAAGCTCAGGGTGGATAAGGCAATGGGACCTGATAGCATACATCCCAGGGTACTTAAGGAGCTAAAGGTGGAACTAGCAGAGCCATTAGCAGAACTGTTTAGTGAGTCTCTAAGCACAGGAGAGGTCCCAGAAGACTGGAGAAGGGCTCATGTGATCCCACTCCACAAGAGTGGTAGCAGGGAGGAGGCAGGGAACTACAGACCAGTCAGTCTTACCTCAGTAGTGGGCAAGATTATGGAGGCACTCCTTAAGGAAAGGATAGTGCAACACCTGGAATCCATAGGGACACAGGATCCAAGACAGCGTCGGTTTACAAAAGGAAGGTCCTGTCAAACTAATCTCATAGATTTCTTTGACTGGGTAACCAGAGTGGTGGACCAAGGGGGAGCAGTTGATGTCGCCTACCTTGACTTCAGCAATGCTTATGACACTGTTCCACATAGCAGATTGATAAATAAGCTGGGTAGGCTCGGGGTGGGTCAGAAGTTGGTCAACTGGGTGGCAAACTGGTTGATGGGCAGAAAACAGAGAGTGGTGGTAAATGGTATACAGTCAGAAGAGATGCAAGTCACAAGTGGGGTACCTCAGGGATCAGTCCTGGGGCCAGTCCTCTTCAACATCTTCATTAGTGACCTTGCAGATGGACTAGAGGGTAAGGCTTGTCTGTTTGCAGATGACACCAAGATCTGCAACAGAGTAGATGATCCAGATGGGGTGGGTAGAATGAGAAGAGATCTGGATAAACTAGCAAAATGGTCAGAAGAGTGGCAACTGGGATTTAATGCAAAGAAGTGCAAGATCATGCACATAGGGAAGAGAAACCCTGAAGCCACCTATAGGCTGGGAGAGGAGTTGCTAGCAGCCACAAAGGAAGAAAGAGACTTGGGCATCATCATCACTGATGACCTGAAATCATCCAAGCAGACCTCTAAAGCAGTAGGTAAGGCTAGGGGGTGTTAGGGTGTATTAGTAGGGGTATCACAAGTCGTAAGAGGGAGGTAATCCCTCTTTACAAGACACTGGTTAGGCCCCATCTGGAGTACTGCATGCAGTATTGGAGGCCACACCTTCACAAGGACATTAACCAAATTGAGGCAGTCCAGAGAAGGGCAACCAAAATGGTGCAGGGACTGCATCACAAGACATATGAGGACAGATTAACAGAGCTCAATATGTATACCCTTGAGCACAGGAGGGAGAGAGGTGATACGATCAAGGCATTCAAACACCTTAAGGGCATTAACAAGGTGAAAGAGTCTAACATGTTTAAATATAAGAAAAATAGCAGGACAAGAGGACACAGCATGAGATTAGAGGGGGGCCGATTAAGGGGGAATGTGAGGAAATTCTTTTTCACAGAAAGGGTGGTGGATGCATGGAATGACCTACCTCAAGAAGTGGTGGCTATGAATATAGTGCAGGGCTTCAAACAGGCATGGGATAGGCATAAGGGAACAATACAAATGATTATGAATAGATAGGCCACTGACAGAGCAAAGGCCGATGGCACATTTATAAGGTAGAAAAAGAAATGGGCAGACTGGATGGGCCTTGCGGTCCTTATCTGCCGTCAACTTCTATGTTTCTATGTTTCTATGTTTCACTTCTACCTGATTCTTCCCTAGAAACCACTTCCTTTCACTTTTTCCATAGGCCCCAAAAAACATTTCTGTTCATTGTCAGTTTTATATCCAGGCTTTCTTGAAAAAAGGCATTCAAACACCTGTGGAGGACTAGGAAAGTCTAAGAAATCTGGATAAGGCCACTAGTGTACAATAGTATATGTATTTTTGTGTTGCATATTTGTGGAGGAAATGTGTCTACCATACCTATATATTTTGCTGTGTACAACAGGTGTGGGTATAAATTTGTAAAAATAAGTAATGATACATTTGAGCTAATTTTCAAGATATTAAGATATTACCTATTAGATACATTACAATTGATTATACAGTGGCTATGAAAAATACTTATCTCTGATTGGTTGGCTAGCACGATTTACCTGTGGTAAATCCTATGATATACCAACAGGTAAAAGTGCCAGCCAGTCACATCTACTAATCCCCCTCTTTGAAATTACTTCGACACCTGAAATTTATGCTAAACACCGCCATATTGGATACTCGCTTCTTGATGGTAAACTGCTGTTGTGAATGCACTAGGTAGAAGACTGCTGTTTTCAAGTTAGCAGCTACAACACATAGTCGGAAAACAAACAAAGCTACCATCTCATTCCCCAAAACCACTTCCACTGGACTCACCTCTGAAACCAGGTTCCCAAATCCATCATACCAGTAAAAAGTGCCCGCTCTGAAGACTGACGAATAAGAGGACCGGAAAAG
The DNA here is from genome assembly GCA_016271365.2 of Neoceratodus forsteri. Taxonomy (NCBI): domain Eukaryota; kingdom Metazoa; phylum Chordata; order Ceratodontiformes; family Ceratodontidae; genus Neoceratodus; species Neoceratodus forsteri. Next base: position 498,679,661 of record CM028135.1, on the reverse strand, counting down.
CAATCACAGGAGGACTCAGTTCAAATGAGTGCCCATTGCTGCTCGGCTAAGTAATATCTCAGACCCTCTACACAGTTCTGGTGGCTGAGACAGCTCAGCCAAAATAAAAACTTCATTGCACTGGGCGGCGGGGCCGGAGCTGAAGAGACCCAGGGAGCAATTTGTTGTAAACTGTGACAGTGTGCTTATATGCGCACAATCAACAACAAAAAAATGGAGCCATTGATCCCTACAACAAACCAGTCAGTCACGCAAAAAAAGGCAACCTTAAAATGCTGTTCAGACTACTCTTTACAAAAATGCAGCTAGGGCACAAAAACAGTTACAGCAGGCACTCTGGTAAATGTTTCACAGCCCCAAGAAAACAGCTTCTGGGAATGACAGAAACAGCACTGCGCATGCGTAATAACAGGGAAGCCCTAGCAACCAGGGACTATTTCATCTGGCACAGCAATACATCAAATTAAAATAATAAAAAAATACCCCAAAAATTTATTTCTTTATAATTTGCCCCCCAAAAAAAAGGACATTGTATAATTGCAATAAACCACTCCGGATGTGGGTTATGCTGGGATTTATCATGGATGGCCAGGATTTGAACACTTGACCTGTGGCCTTGTGGCTAAACCACACCAACCATAGCAAATCCCAGCATAACCCACACCCTGTCATGGTTTATTGCTTAATTATGAACCGAGGATCATAAACAGAGGAATCTAATTGGCCGAGAGCTCTTAGAAGCCGTCATGATTTCGGGCTACATCATCACGGCTTCAAAAAATTTCCAGCACCACCAGCCTCTTTGCTCTCTACTGTCTGAGAACTATTTTTTCAAAATGTACTCCTAAGCCACCCAAAAGCTCATTCATAAAATGTTTTAAAACCTATTTTTTTTATTTATAAAACTTCAAACTCAGTTCATAATAGCAATAAGTCACTCCAGGGTGTAGTATATTATGGGATATCATCACTGCTCAGGTGGTTGGACACACTCTGCCTGCAGCCTCATGCCTAGGGATGTAAGCTTGTCAAGGCAGCCATACACATCATTGATTCCATGACGTTTGATCTTTATTCAGGACTTCCATGACTTTCACTAGTGCCATCAGAATGTAGCAATGATGACAGTGCCACAACATTTACTACTGTTTACTAATGATTTCATGAACAAACAATGAGTCATTAAAACCTCGTCCATGACAAACTTACATCCCTACTCATGCCCAACCACCCGAGGCATGACAATATCCCATGATATACCACACACCCTGTCGTGCCTTATTACTTAATTATAGAATGGCAGGGTAAAATCCAGTAATCTGATTGGCTCTTATTTATGTGCAAAATATGGTTTACTCATGGTTAAAAAAAGGACTACTCAGCAGTGAAGAGTCTGGAACCCAGATCAAAGTACATTTGGAACATAGGCATTTCAGTTAGCCCCCTACAGCCAGAACTGATCTTCCACCACAAACATGGCTGCATCCTTTACACTGTAAAAAAACTTTAACAGGGCCCTAAAAAATAAAACTACCTTAAATAAAAAATTAAACAAATTAATTAAATGTTGTTTCCCTGATTATCACACTCTCCTTAAATACATAAACAAATTAGAAACAATAAGTATTGTATATAGTTTCCACTACTACTGTTTCTTTGCTGATGGTGAAAAATCCCCCTTCTGTCTTTACCTGCTGATCAGGGAACTCTCTTCATCTTTCCCTAACAGTGAGATAATTGAGTCTCTGGCAGTAACAAAGGCCTTTGTTGTCTGTGTATACAGTGTGTTAGGAGAGAAACATTCTGCCAGTGGAACTGAGCAGAATTTTGAATCCATGTATTCTGTGATAAACATTCCATGATGAACATTCCATATCTTGAATGTGGAGAAAAACAAAGGAAAAAAAACAGGAAGAAGAAAGTAGGCAATAATACAATGACATCACTTGCAGTGGGTGGAAGGACTATTTTATCACAAATGCACACAAGTAAATTTATTGTTTCTACATATAAACATGCTTTTCCCAATAGTAAAAAGTAAAAAAAAAGAGCCAATTTTATAAGTGCAATAAGGCACTCAGGGATATGTATAAAACATATTTTACAGCACGTCCAGGCTAAAGTCACTCGGTCTTCAGCCTTGTGCCATACTACACCCCTGGCCATGCTGTAAAATATGTTTTACATACATCCCTTCATGCCTTACTGCTTACCCTATTTATAGCTGACCAATAGCAACATTATATACTGCATTACCTCATAACAATGCTACCTTGACAACCATTACTTCACACATTCTTCATAGATATTCCATTCATAGAAACAACAATTAATTAAAAAGAAAATATCTTGTTTTTAGCGTTATTTGTGAAACTTTCAGGTCCTGTTGTATACATAAAATATGAGATAAGCTAATGTATACTATCAGAAATATATTCTTTCACTGTACAGTACTTGACCACTTTTGACCTCACTGGTGGCTTTACCACTTGTGAGGTCAGAAGTTAAGCAAAACTCAAGAAGATATTTCTGATATCTTACATTAGCTCACCTCATATCCCATATATATCTTCTATAAACATATTAAAGAGAAGAGGGGCAATAAAAAACCTTGTTTGATTCAGGTTTCCATCTTTTCCTACTCTGATTTTAATAATTATATGCCCTTGCTACATTTTTAAAACTTCCTAACCTACATATATGTTCAACCTCATGTTTCTCAAGGACCTTCAATGAATGTTCATGATTTACAGTGTCAAAAGCAACTTTATAGTCAATATATGCCATGTGATGCTGTACTTTTTTATACTTTACATTCTTATAAATCAACAAATTTAATAGAAATAATTGTTCTACTGCAGATTGGCCATGCCTACAAGTCTGCTTGTGCTTCTGAAATTAAGTTAAATTCTATCTGTTTAGAATCCGTCTTATTTTTATTTGCTTATTTATTTTTTTTTTATTTATTTAACCCAACCAGCAGTCATAGGCACCATAGTGTCAGGTACTGTCCATGCATTGGCCTGCATTTTGTCTAAATGTTGAGGGCTATGCATAATAAGGTGATAGGCCTGTAACAGACCTGTGGCCAGATATTCAAACAATTGCCTGCGGGCAAAGTTTGCACTGCCCAGCAGTTATTAGACCACATACTGAATATAGTGTGCAAATGGAGGTGTACAAAGCATAGCCCAGAATGCAGTGCAAAGATTGCCCAGCACTGAAGACAGCTCTGAATATAGCAAATGGGCAGTGCAAACAGCTACATCTTGACATCATTGCATTTGTGAGTTTTGTGCTACGCAAATGCACAAACTGCACTGCACAGTGCACTACACAATGCACAAGTGCAAAACCATGTAGTGTGGCATGCAAATTTGCTGTATTCAGCCAAGCTATGCAAATAACCCTCATTGGGCAGTCAGTGGGTAAAACAACACATTAGCATGTCATTATTGTGGGATATGCATACATTTACATGTGTAAATTGACTGGGCTACTAAAAGAGGACCAGAGCCCCCTTTCACAGCACACTGAAATTGCAACCAGGACGCTGCAGGAGAAAAATGTTTTCACAGGAAACAACATCCACAGGCACAGGTAGGTGTTCTGCATGCCATACACAAAACAAAACCTGTTGATGAGATGGTACATCACAGTGCAGGAACATGGGTTGCCAGTAGTGCAGCAGAAAATATATTAGAACAATGTGTGTTACCTAATGTAAAATGCTGCTGTCAAAGAATATTCCAGCTGTCAGGTGTGTCCCCAAATTACTGTCAGACTGTCTGTCCATGTAAACCCATGTGCCAACAGCATGGAGTTCAACTGACAACACACACATTGCGAGACATAGATGACAAGGTCCCTGTACATGTATGCTGTATGTGACCATGTTTGGTGGGGAGAACCACATTAATGCCACATGTGTTTGTATGGCACAACCAGCACTCATAGGCACCATGGTGTCAGGTACTGTCCCTGTGTTGGCCTTTTTGTCCATCTTATACCTGCAGTGCAGGACATAATCTATGGCAGTGGGCTGCAACTGAATATCAGCACCACAGGTCTGTACAACACACGTGTTACCCCCACATCTGTGAGGGTAGCTTCTGTGCTCCTGGCATGTTGCCACCTGCTCACCTCATAACATTGGTTGGGTTGTATGTGTCACGTACACACCAACATTCATGTGGTGCTCCACATTGGCCATGCTTGGAACAATGGTGGCCTATGACAGGCTGGCAGTGGGTGTTGTCTGTCCCCCATAATGCAGGTACATTGTCCACAACAATGCTGCAATGGTGGTTCAGATTGGGGAAAAACACACACACATACGCACACGTGCACACACACATCCTACTTACACACCAGGCACTGACCACTGTCTCATAACTTTCTCCAACAGGTGCCTCTGGTCAAGGAGAGAGACTGAGGGCACACAAATTCTCCCATGAGGAGCTAAAGCCCAGGCTGAGGGATACAAAGCCAGGGAGTCCCTGCTGACATGAAACCGTGCCACAGATGCTGTTGTTAGGCAAGCATGGGAGGAGATCACTGCCACAGTCAGTATGTTTGTGGTCGGGATCGACCACTTGGCATGGTCTGCAAGTGCTTCAGATACCTTTGTTGGCATGCCAAGGAATATATGGTTGCATGGTGCCATGTGCAATGTGCAACCGGACCGCTTGACCCTGCAGAGGAGGTGGAGGCTTCCACGCTGGGGCTGGTGGAGGTGAAGGGGTTTCCTGGGGGTGATTTTGAGTCCCAGGCTGTGTCCTTCCAGACATGTAAGTACACAGCTGGGTCACATCCTTGTGTGCATGGGTACAAGTGTAGATCATGCTGGTGTTGGGGCACATTGCAGCCAAGGCCATAGCACTTATGTTGTGTGCTTTTTTTGGTCCAGTGTGCTCTGAGACATGGGCTGCTGCTGTGTTTACTGGGTATCCAGCACAGCAGTGTCTGCTATAGACAACCCAATGGGTATTTTTCTGCACACAGATACCCTGGCATTTGCCCATGCACATATGGTGTGTGTCACATCTGCCAAGGTGATTGCCATGAGTGCTGGTGCATGCTTCCACATGAGCTGTGTGTGTCAATGTGTGTGGGGTTTTGGCATTCACTGTGGGTTACAATATGCATGTGTGTGGTGTGTGTAGAATACATTGTTAGTGGGTACAGTTATGCATGCAAGAGCCAACATCCACGGGTAGCTGTGTGGCCAGTATAGATGTGGTTTGTGCTTTATTCACCAGTTGCATAATGACCATGCATGACAGAGACTGGGCCACTGGGGCATGCATGTGACATCACTGGGACTTGACTAATGTGAAATGAATGACACACTGACAGTGCACTCCTATCTCTACAGTGCAGGGGTAGCACACAATAGGAGTGCAGAATCAACAGCGTGTGCTGGTGGAGCGAGGCAAGTGGAGCAGCTGCCAAAAGGGCGACAGTACTGTTAGGCAGACCGACAGTATATGAGCAAAAAGGGCAGCCGCACCACTACAGCAAAGCCCCAACCAGCACAACCACAACAGGCAACCCCGAAACACCAAGCCGGCCAGGAAGCGAGCATCAGAAGCGAGCAGCATGGAAGGGAGCTGCCGGAAGACAGACACCCACCAGGGCACACAAACGGACAGCATCCCAGCACAGCACGACAGCTGGTGCAGAACAATCCCCCCCCCCAACAGCACTCACCATATGGACTACGGCGGCACAACAGGTGACATTCTCAGGACCTGGGGCAGGGGCCAGACATCCTGTGGAGTTGCTGTTGTGACCCACATGCCTATTCTCCACCACTGCTACCACGGTGGGTGACTTTGTATGTGCCCCGTCGGCTGCCCCGCCTGACGCTGGATTCTGGACTGGTACTCCCCTGTAGTGCATATGGCCTGTCTGTGCAGCTATGTCCCTCCCCTCCCCATCCTGTACACTGCCCCCTTGGGCTGGCTGCTGCTCCTGTCACCCTCGTCACTGGGCCCTTGGCACTGTGCCATGTTCTGCTTGCCTTGTGCCTGTTGCCTGGCCAATGTCGCCCTTCTCCATGGGCCCTTGGCCTGCTCGCGCTTCTACATGCGCCCATTCGGTTTCACCCTCCTCAATGTGCTCTCGCCGCCAGTCGCCATTCCTGGCTCCTCACCCTTCCCGTACTCTGCCTCCCGTACTCACCCACTGGGGACTCACACAAAAGACGTCACCCTTATCACATAAATCCCAGCGTAGGATACATCATCTGGGGAGGAGGAGGAGGAGGAGGCTAGGCCATCCACTGAGGTGCACCACCCAGAGACGATGCTTGAGAAAGAGGAGGAGGAGGACCTGTTGGACTTGTCTGTGGAGGAAATGGAGGACAGCAATGAGGACACATATGTGCCAACACATCAATACCTGGAGGCCATAGCTGCCCTGGGGGGTGCCCCCCACCTCTCTATTCAGCCAGTGGTGCCCTACAGTATAAATGCACTTTCTGACAGCCACATCCCTGTGAGTAGAACTGTGTTGCCAGGGACGGCTCTGTCCCAGGGGTCAACCACCGCCTCTTCCACCACCACCACTGGGGTGGCCTCCACATCCTCCACCTCCCATGCCACCCACCCCTGCACAATGGGTGGACATGGGCAGCCATCAGAATCCCCTGCTATCCCACACCCACCCTGTGCATGCCACCACATCTGCAGAGGCCTTGCCACCTCCGCCACCCACCCCGGACATGGTGCATGCACTCCCTACTCAGCACCCATGCCAAACAACACGTACTGTCCCACAGGACAGTGTAGCCAGAGGCAGGCTCCTTCTGACTCTTGGCAGCTGCTGTAGTCTGCCATAGAGTTGCAGTCAGCTGCACAATGTGAGCAGTGGCAACCCCACGATGTACACTGACCCCATGGATTGGCAGGTTGGGGTCAGACAGCACACCAACAAAACCGATATCTATGGGCACTCCCTGAATCCCTGGGCATAACCTGTACATTCCATCATCCAGCCAGAGGCATGGGTGTGCATGGGCTAGGGTGAGCCCTGTCTCTTCGGACATCATCCTTCCCCTCTCCATGGCTCATGACCCCTACATACAGGAGTGCCGGATGCCAGTCCCTGCACACCTGTGGTGGACAGAGCCTGAGTTTGGAGGCCATCCCTGCCTTTCCCACTCATCCTCTGCCCTCTTCCTGTGTCCCAGTTTTGTTTTCACAGGCATTCCCACCATCCCTAGCCCTGTCCTACCTGTTGCACACACTGTTATTTTTCTGCTCTATTTTGCACTTTTATGCACTGTCACTTTGCATTTTGTGTTTACATTACAGTTTTGAAATCTACAACAGTGTACTTTTATTTTGGTTCCCACCTGCTCATCTCTTTGAGTCCTCTTATGATGTGGACTCTGTGTTCCTGGGACCTCCTTGCCATGTGGAGGTCGCATTTGTTGAGCTGCTCCAGTATCCCCTGCATCTCTGACTGTGTCACTGTCACTGTGTTCCTCATGTACTGGTATGCCTAGACCATGGGTGTGTGCCATGTTGTGTAACATGCAATAGGCTAGGATTATGCCACATGCCTTGTGAGGGGTATACTGTAGAGCACCACCTGAATGATCCAGGCACTGGAATCACATTTTCAGCATACCTAAGTCACACTTAATGATGTTGTGTGTGGCAGTGTGTGTCACATTGTATGTATCCTCAGCCACATTTGAGTGCTGGAGGACTGGTGTGAGGAGCCATGGGCACAAGGGATAGGCACTGTCCTCTGTAAGGTAGAAAACATATGTTAGCACCTATTCACAGTGTAACCACCTGCATCCACAACACAGCCCATGGTCTCTTGTGCATCCTGTGCACCTGTCCACCCTCCCCTATACACCCACCCACCCTTTCCTCAATGAGGCATGACTGTCCTGCATTATGGTGGTGTACCCCTATGGAGGGTTGGGGGGGGGCCTGCGGCATGTACTCACTGACACAGTGTCCACTGGGTTTTTGGCCACCTTCAAATGCCTGACATAGTCTTGAACTGTGCCATATGAAGGCATCATGGGCACTGCTGGGGTACCGTACCAGGACATTGGAGATGTACCCAGTTGCATTACATGCCACCTGGCAATTGATGAAGTGATATATCTTCCTATTGAGGTAGACATCCACCCCATCACTAGTGGGTGACCGGATGGCAACATGGGTGCAGTCAATGGCACCGAGTACTTCAGGTAGGTGCACAACCCAATTGAACGGCTGCATGGTTTCTGTGTACTCCACTGCTATGCTGGGTAACATGATGACCTCACCAGTGTGTGGCAACATGGCATCTAGAACTTGGGCCAGAAGGTGTGAGGTGGCAAACTGTGACACACCGATGGTATCACCCACCAGTGTCTGAAATTACCTGGTGGCTAGGAAGCACATCACAGCCATCACCTTCTACTCGACTGCCATGGTATGGCTGCACTGTGTTACTGCATAGCTGCTCATGGAGAAGCTCACACAGCTGCCGTAGCATGGCCCTATTGGGTTGGTACTGGCCCACCAGATGGTCCTTAGTGAAGGTCTCGAGGAAGACTCATGGCCGGTACCATCTGTGCACAGCATATCACCTCTGTGGCCTATGGAGTAGCCTGGGGTAGCCTTCTGCCCTCTCCTCCTCCTCCTCCATGGCCTGTTCCATTAGGGACAGCATGTGAGTGTTGAAGACAATCATTTCTGCTCTGGTTGCATTGTCACCGCCCGCCTGCAGAGTTTGCCCAGAGTTAGTCAGCCCTTTTATAGGTGGTATTTGCACTGTGCAATGATGTCGCACAGACTCACCTTGCACAGCACTAACACACTGAATATAGAATAGCGCCTGTCTTCATGTCCATGCCCCATCTTTGCCTGGAGCATACATTATCTCTTTGCATGTGCGCTGTTCCATTTTGCCTGCACAAATTGGGCTTTTGAATATAGTGCAAGCGCATAGAGGGTGCGTAAAGCACATGTAATCTCTTTGCACACTGGGCAAAATTTTGAACATTGGGTCCCTGATCTTTGATACCTCCCTTTTTAAATAGTGGAACTACCACCCCAGTCATCCAATTTTTCGGCATGATCAAGAATCTATTAATTTCTGAAAATGTCATGCAAAAATATATGTCCAGAATTCTGGAGCTACCTGATAAGTTTCCACTGGTATCCACTTGAATCCCTGGGGCTTTATTTCTACTTTGGGCCTTTTTAAATGAAGTTCACTCCTGTGGGGATATTTAGTCCTATTCCTCCACCCCCCCCCCAATACTGAAGTCTCACTTTTGCATATTATGTTCACTCCCTGTTTTGCCATCAGACTAAAACCATTCAGTTTCTGAGATACTAGATTTAATTTTTATCTTTAAAGTAGTTCTTCCATGTGCTCCCATTTTCCAGTCCTTTGTGATGTCTCTAACATATCAGCATGCAAAAGTAGCCAGCAGAAGGCCTATTGGTCTATCTAGTCTGCTCGAATTGTGGAGCCCCTTCTCAGCAACTACTGTGGACTAAGCCCCCACCCTGACCATCTCCTGTTCACACTTTTCTTGCTCTCCCCCACAGTGAACCTGACCCTCCCTTTCACCGTATCCCACTTCCTCTTGAATCCATTCACCATCTCCAAAGAGTCAACCTCCTCCAGGAGTTTGTTCTATCCCTTCACCATTCAGTCTGTGAAAAAGTGTCTCCTGACCTCCTTCATGACCCTTCCCTTGCCAGCTTATAGCAGTTTTCCTTGTAGTCTTGCTCCGACTACAACAGAAGAGGTACCCTGTATCCACCTTGTTAATAAGTTTTAGGTACCTGAAGATTTCAATCATGTCCCTCTTGTCCCTTTCATTTAGCATATCCTCATATGACTTGCCCTGCTGTCCCTGGACCATTTTTGTCACTCTTCTCTGGACTGCCTTGATCAGGTGTATATCCTTTTTCAGGTAGGGTCTCCAGTACTGCATGCCATATGCCAAGTGCAGCTACACCAAGGATATGTACAGTGGCAATATAGCCTCCTCCTACCTGCTCGTGATCCCCTCTCAATACAGCTAAGCATTTTGTTTGCTTTAGGTGCTGGCTTCTTGCATTGCTTTGATTATTTCAGGATGATGGTGATGGCTACCCCCAAGTCATTTTCCTCTTCCGATTTGATGACCTGAACCCCCTCTACATAGTAGTTGGTCCTCGGGTTCTTGCTTCGTTGTGCATGACTTTACAATTCTTTGCAATGAACCCAAGCTGCCATATTCAAGAGCAAGACCACTTTTCTAGCCTGGCTTGATCTTTACTAAGGTCCTGTATCTCTACAGCAGTGTCTACCTGCCCAGAGAGCTTGGTGTTGTCTGCAAAGAGGCAGGATCTTCCCCTTTATGCCATCTCCAGTGTCGCTTATAAACACAATAAACAACACTGGGCCAAGTGCTGAGCCATGTGGTACTCCACTGGTGACTTCCCCTCGAACAGGAGAGTCCTTCCCAACTACCACCATCTTTGTCTTCCCATCCAATCAATTTCCATCCATCTAGTTAGTTTAACCACTACCACTCAGTCCTCCAGCTTCTTGATCAACCTCTTATGGGGCACAGAGCCAAAGACAATTGAAGTACCGTATGTCAACCGCTTGGCCCCTGTCTACTGCTCTTGTTACCCAGTCAAAGAAGTTGATCAGATTACTGTAGTTTGACAGGATCTTCCTGCCATGACCTGTATTACCTCCCTTCCTGCAGCCCATTTGTCTCTGGGAACGCTACCAGTCTTTCCTTAAGGATGGTCTTAATAAGCTTACCAATAATTGAGATCAGACTGACCAGTCTGTAGTTATCTGGGTCATCTCTAGGCCCACTTATGTGGAGTGGCACCATGAGTGTGCTTCACCACTCCTGTGACACCACCCCCATTGCCAGTGAGCTGTTGAACAGATCTGCCATCGGACCTACCAGGCCCTATGCCAGCTCCCTCAACACCCTCGGGTGAATACCATCTGTTCCTGGGGACTTATCAACTCTGAGGGCTATGAGCTCTCTTATCACCCTTTCATCTGAGATTCTGTCTTCTGCCCCACCTTCTCTCCTTTCTCTACTCCTTTCTCCCTAGTGGCACTGGGCCATCTTTTTCTTTCATAAAGACAGAGCAAAAGTATTCATTCAGTACTTCTGCCTTCTCTGTACTACTTTCCACCCACCCTTTTTAGCTTCACTATTCCTTTTTGTCCCTTTTTTTCTTTGATGTATTGGAAAAAGGCTTTCTCTCCGCTCCTGATCCCCTCTGCTATCTGCAACTCCTTTCTGGCCATGGCTAGCTTAATTAACCTAACTGCCTCCTTAGCCTTTCCCAAGTATTCCTCCGTCTCTTCAACCCTTTGGGTTCTCCTGAATTTCCTGTATGTGGCCCTCTTATCCTTACCTGCCTGGATCACTTCTCTGTAAAACCAGCTTGGTTTCTTGGCTTGGAGTTTTTCCCCATCTTCTGACTCTCTCATTTGTGACAGCTGCTATTCCTTCTTTGATGAAGGATCACTTCTGACCCACTCCCATGTCTTCTCTGTTGCTAGCTATGTGACATCTTAGCACCTCCCCCATCTTTCTGAAATCTGCCTTTCTGAAATCCAATGCCTTTGTCTGAGTACTTACAGGCTCAGCGAAATGACAAGGCAAGCTCCAACAACCATGGTGTGTTGTTTCAACACAGTGTACTAATATAAGGAAAACAAGAAACCGCACTCTGGCATCCAAAAAATACTGTTGTGCATAATTTTATTTTGCAAGATAGTGCTAAAACAGCAGTGCTCCACCCCAGATAAGCTCCAGCATTTCAAGCTTGCACGCTTTGTCGAGAAGTTTCTCGAGAAAGTGCTCAAGCACAAAACACTGGAGCCTTTCTGTGATGGGGCACCGCTGTTTTGGCACCGTCTTACAAAATAAAATTGTGCACAGCAGTGTTTTTTGGACTCCAGAGTGTGGTTTCTTGTTTTCCTTATACTCACAGGCTCCTTAACTATATCCATTCTGAATCAGATCATTCAGTGGTCACTGACCCCACCCTAGGGGCTCGTCCACCCTGATGCTGTGGACATGCTCCCCTTTCATTAGTACCAGATCCTGGATGGCCTACTGTCTTGTGGGCTCAGTGATCTTCTGAACCAAGAACTCACTCTGCACTGTATCTAAAATCAATGGACTCCTGGCACAGATCATGGATGGAACTCTCCAGCCCACCTTAGGCAGATTTAAATTGACCAGTATCACAACCTCAACCTTACTCGCAGCCACCAGATCATGGTACCCAATAACTGTCTTTTTCGTCATTTTGATTAGGTGGCCTATATACTGCTTCATGCACATATATAGAACCCAAACTAACAGAAGACAGAAATAAAAATGCGCTTTAGCTAGAATTTGAACCCAGGCTACATGGAATACCAATCCAATTACACTACCAACTGTGCCACCAAGGCAACTGAAAACCTGGGACTACCAGAAGCACCTTACTCTTTCTATAGTGCACAACCTAGTACTGCACAGATACCGTCATTACATTTTCATATACAATGGTGCTGTGTGCACATTAATGGAACTCAAACAAATGGAACAGAGAAAGAAATAAGTGCCTTTGCTGGAATTTAAACCCAGGCCACCTGGAATACCATTTCAGTTGTGCTACCAGTTGCACCACCAAGACAACTGGAAATCTGGGATTCCCCAAAACACCATACTCTTTCTGTAATAAATAAATGGATACCTAGAGGTACATCTAATGGCGTAACTGGAATGGTTTTGCAGGTGGCATGGGCTTCAAATCCCAGCTACAGTAGGGCACTTATTTCTTTTTCTCTTCTGTTTTTTGGGGTTCTATATACAGTATGTGCACACTGCACCCTCGTGTATGAGAATGTAATTATCTGTGCAGCATCAGGATGTGCATTAGATAAAAAGTATGCCGCTTCTAGGAGTGCCTGGGTTGAAATCCCAGCTGAGGCGCATACTTCATTCAATCTTCTGTTTGTTTGGGCCTGTATACTGCCCCAGCCTCACCATCCTTCTCTTTTCTGTTTTGAGTTGCAGCCACATTGCCTCTATTTCCTTGGTCTCCTCTCTTGTAGTAGTAGTAATGCCCTTCTTTATATAGATTGCTATGCCCTAACTTTCCGTCTTTCCCTAATGCTTCTGTATAACTTATATCCTGGAACAGAGAGGCCCCAATTATGGTTCAGAGCAGCTCAGGTCTCTCTCTCTGGTATTAGTTGCTTCATAAAATTCTTTCCATTATCTTTCTGTATAATCCCATTTTTCTTCTTCTCTGTGTAACAGTGTATTCACTTTTACAGATGCCAAAGCTTTATTTTTTTAGCAGGGACATGATCTATATGCTGTCACTATTCTCTGAACCATTGTTTTTGCTGCTTAACATTTTTTATCAAACTGTTTCGTAGTAAACTATTCAACATCCTTATTCTTCCTACCTTTTTTACATTCCACTCCTGATAGTATGTGCTCTTTCAATATCCTAAAATTATTAAACATTTACCAGCAGGAGTTTGAATCCTAATTAACTTCAAGCTGTGTTTTGCTCAGGGCTGTTGCATTTGATAATATTCTGAGTTAATAATGTTCTTAACTTTCTCTTCATGTACAGCAGCCCATCTAGTCTTTTTTTGATTAGTTATCAGCACATTTCTGTTTGGATTCTACTGTATGTTAAGCTTGTTCTCCACAAGAGTAGTGTGAGAAGATCTATTTTCCATGCAACAGGCAAATGATCACTGTCATATTGTTCGGTAACTTGGAAGTATAATATTTCTGAGAAACTGTTGACATCTACAACCATAATCCCTATTACAGAGCCCCCACTTTTAGTGGGATAAATAATTTTGTTTTCTTTGTCTCCATGTGCCCAGGTATCATGTCAATTCAGTGCAAACAAATCAGCGCGATCATTACAGCATGATCATAATAGTGCAGACAAAAGAAGCTCATTGATGAAAACAGCACATAACAAGTATCATGTAACTGCGCCTTCTCCCTCTCCCTCACAGTTGCAAAAATGGCATAAATGCTGACAATTTAATTCTCTCAAGTTCTCTTTCACCCCGACTGTACATCTATAGTAGAAATGTCAGAAATACTGTTCTCCCTCACCCCCTGACTGTATGTAAATTGCAAAAGACCTTTTTATTATCTCAAGTTGTCCCTTGCTTCCCCACATAAGTCATTTGTTTAAGACATTTTAATTCTCTCAATTTCAGCAATATATACTTTTTGCTTAGCATGGATGAATAGTGAACGAGCCACAGCAGCAGCAGTAAATCATGCAACGATGAAATTACTGTGCTACCTAAGCCAAGAACAGAAACTACCAGAGAGTTGCCATGAAAAACTAAGACTGATGCCTTGGCTGACTGGGAGGTATAGATATCTGTCCCTTTTCTTTCACATTCATTACTGGTTCTTACAATTTTGTTTTGGAACGTTATACATTTGTTACTTTATCTATTGACTAATATAAGAGAGAATGATGCTTTAAACAGTAATGAATAGCAATTTATGAAGTGTAAAAATACATAAAAAAGTAAACATTAAGACTACACACCAATGGAAGTTACGAAATACAATTTAAATGATGCTGTATTCTATATATGACAATGGAGATGCTATATAGATGTTCAACGCCTACATCTCTGACATAAGGACAGGTATCAGGAGTGAGATGAGTTTCTTTGTGGATGACTCAAAACTGGGGGCGGTGGTGGATGGGGAGGAGGGGAGGGTGGCCCTACAGGGGGACCTGGAGGCTCTGGAAAGATGGTCTAGAAAGTGGAAGCTGAGGTTCAATGCAGGAAAATGCAAGGTACTGCACCTGGGGGTCAGAAATCTGGGCCAAGTGTACACTCTGGGGGGCAAATGCTACAAGTCTCGATGACTGAGAGGGACCGGGGGGTGGTGGTGGATGTCAAGGTGAACAACTCTGAGACTTGTAGGAGGGCAGCAGCCAAGGCCAACAGGATGCTGGGATGCATCGCTAGAGGGATCACCTCCAGAAGGAGGGAAGTGATATTCCCTCTGTATAACTGCTTGGTGAGGACGCACCTCAAGTACTGCATGCAGTTTTGGAGGCCACACTTAAAGAGGGACATTAAACTCCTGGAGAGGGTCCAGAGGAGGGCAACCAAAATGATTTGGGGCTTGGGGGACAGGACCTATGAGGAGAGGCTCGAAGAGCTAAATATGTGCACATTGGAAGAGAGGAGGGACCAGGGGGACATGATAGAGGTCTTTAGGTACATGAAGGGGGTAAATAGGGGAGGAACAGTCAGGGTGCTTCGAAGGAAGGAGGAGGGGCCACTAGAGGCATGGGTGAAGCTGCAAGGGGAAGATTCAGGGAGAAAGGAGGAGGTGCTACTTCACTGAGAAGGTGGTGGAGCCATGGAATGTGCTGCCTAGGGAGCTGGTGGAGGCAGAGACGGTGGAGAGGTTCAAGAGGGGGTGGGACAGGTACAGGGGAAGGGTTCTGGAAGCAAAATCCAATGCAGCGAGAATATCTGGAACTGGGAAGGGAGAAGCCAGAGAAGGTGAGGGGGGCAGCAAGGTCAGCTCCCAGTGTGGGGGCTGACCAAACGAGCAGACGCGAAAGACCGTTAGGCCTATTCTGCTGGCATTTTAGTATGTTAGTATATGAAAGCAATAATACCCGACAGGGTGGGCGGTATTGGGCAATACCGGACTACCCAGGGGCATAATGAGGCCCAGTGCCGCAGGCGGAGGGCCTTATAGCCCCTGGAAGGTCCAGTATTGCCCATACCATCCACCCTGGAGGGTATTATTGCACTTAGAAAATTGGCTATCTGTAAAGTTTTTTTTTTTATTTAAGAATTACAAAAAAAATAGTAAAAAAAGACTAAAATGAACTTATAGTTGGCTTGTTAGTAAAGTAATCCCTCTACTGGTATCCTTACTAATACTTACCAGTAGAGGGCAGAACAGCGTTTTACAAGCTGTTTTAGTGGGTGCTTACTGCTGTATTATGTTTCCCTCTTTGGT
The DNA here is from genome assembly GCA_016271365.2 of Neoceratodus forsteri. Lineage (NCBI taxonomy): Eukaryota > Metazoa > Chordata > Ceratodontiformes > Ceratodontidae > Neoceratodus > Neoceratodus forsteri. The sequence continues at coordinate 498,663,625 of CM028135.1, read as the reverse complement.
ACATGAGCCTGACCCTCCACCCCGTGTCCTCATTCTGTTTTCTTTACCCCGATTTTTAATCTCACATCTGGATATAACTGACATCAATCTGAACAGGAAACTGAGTGGGTCGTGAAGCAGGAGCCACTTATTAAGGCTTCAGTTAAGTTAAGCGGCAAGCGAGGCGTCAGCGTGTGGAGAATTCAGGACCGTGCCATGTTTTGAAGTAAGTGCGCCGTGGTTTGGGGAAATGCTCGCTTTTGTTTTCAGCTGTTCTTTTATAAATTTTATCACTGCCTCCCTTATAGATATGCCCAGTTTACACGTCAATGCCGATCAGTCAGCAGAGGAGTTTCGAGCGTGTGATAGCAGACCGACCGGCGTCAGGAACGGCGTTGGTGAATAATGCTGTGGTGTGGTGAAGTTCAGCTCAATAGCTGACATATTTACAACGATTTTATTTCCTGAATTTGAATTAGATACATACAGAGCTCAGTGACTTATTTTTTTCGTGGTGGTGGCACTAGTGGTGTGGTGTGGCAGCGGCATAAGCTGCTCGCTAACTGTTTAAAAAAATGGCAGTTTGAATTCGGTGCCTAGTTCTTCAACCAATAAGGAAGCAGGCTGGGCACAATGATACTTGGCTGGGCATAAGGAAGATTTGGTCTAGCACTTTTTATTTGCTGGGCTTCTATTGAAAGTTAATGTACCCCCCTGGCAGGGGTATTAGCCAATCAGAGCCCAGCAAATAAAAAGCCCATTTTCTAATAAGATATAATGTATGGTAGAACGCTGTTATGGCCCAAAAATCATCTTTTTACATCGTTGTTATACTATCGACGATGCGTCACATCAATAGTGTAACAGATTCCAACCACCACGCGATGCTGTTGCCATGGCCCCCATATCAGGTAACTGACGAGAGAGTCGCGGAGCTCTGTCAGAATGCTACCATGCAGTCGGAAGCTGCACCGGAAGTAGAGGTCAAGGTGGTAGTAGTAGATTATTGTTTCCAACACTGGCATCATTTTTTTGTTTCTCCGCTGACCATACACTATAAAAGACAACGTATGGTCAGCGGTGTGCAACAACGCTGTTTGCCTTCTTGTGGTTCCCTTGGCAACCCTGTAAACCTCTCAAGCTTCGCTCTCAAGGTTTAACATAGTTGCCAAGAGAACCACTTGAAGGCAAACATAGCGTTGTTACACACCGCTGCCCATATGTTATCCTCTATGTAGCTCCATCTAGTGTTTGGAAAGGGACACACATGAATTGTCTTTAATTTTTGTATACACAATTTTTTGATTTGCACCTGTTGGTTTGATGCAACTGGTTACTATGTACTATAAAGAACATGTCCTCACTGTAAACTCCACCCCCCTGAGGAAGACTCATTTGGAGCTGATGCGCTGAGGAGCTGCAATAGTGTGTAACTGTGTGACCATTGTCAGGTTGTGAAATAAATCTTCACCTTTGTAACTTTCCTGACTTGCATTGCAATTTATTGGTCTGAGTGCAACAGCAACTTTTGTTTTTGCAAAGAAACATTGTGACACGTTCTCAATGTGAAATTAGGTAGGTCACTAGCAGTCAATGTAAACATATTATCAGTGCTCAATTTAAAATTCAGGAGGTCACTGGCAATCAATGTAAATTTACTGTCGGTCTAAGCCTCTCCCACTGCTATCTGATCACAATTAATCATTATATTAACATTATTATCGGGGGGGGGGGGGGGGTAAACTAAGTAAGTCAGTAACAGGGAAATATTAAAATGTGTCTCATTGGGAATCTACATGTATCTAATTGATATTGATGTCACTGATAAAACATACTTATAGTGTTCTGTGGTCTCCTTGTTTTGTTACAACAGTAGACTGGAGTATTACAGTCCATGGCATTCATGCCTCTGCAGTATCTGTGTATTCAAAGTGGCAAACAGTTGCTGTCACATAATGGATACCTATACTGAAACGTTTTGCCAACCTCCGTCTCAGAACTACAAATACCACCTGAGTAGGTGACAAGGGCAATAAGGGGAGCCAAGGCATCTACAGAACTGAGGCTGGCACAAGGCATTAAGAAGGGGGAGAATGACTTCTTTAGGTACATCAGGGAGAAAGGAGCTGTAAGGACCACATAGTAAGGATTAGGAAGGAGGGGGTTTGGGTGGAAGCAGGGTGTGGTAAGGCAGAAACACTAAATGAGTACTTCTGCTCAGTATTTACTAAAGAGAAGAGGGGGGTGACACCCAAGGTGGGAGAAATGGCAGAAACAGGGTGTGAGGGGGTGACAGATGGGGAAATCATGGAGAGTAGAGTTCGGGAGGGTTTGAAGGCACTGAAGGTGGATAAGGCATCAGGCCCAGATGGCATCCACCCTAGGATACTGAAGGAGCTGGCAGAAGTCCTTGCAGGACCTTTGGCAGACCTATTTAATACCTCACTACATTCAGGGTGTGTACCTCAGGACTGGAGGATGGCTCATGTGGTGCCCCTCCACAAGAGTGGCCCCAAGGATGAACCGGAACTACAGACCAGTGAGCCTCACATCCATCGTGGGTAAGCTAATGGAGACTATCCTGAAGGAGAGGCTGGTGGCCCTCCTAGAGGCCAAAGGACTACAGGACAGCAGACAGCATGGCTTCATACGTGGCAGATCCTGCCAAACCAACCTGGTGGAGTTCTATGACTGGGTAACTAGGCAACTGGACAGGGGCCATGCAGTGGATGTCCTGTATCTGGACTTCAGTAAGGCATTTGACTCTGTGCCGCATGGAAGGCTGGGAAGTAAGTTAGTAGTCACAGGGGCAGGTGCAAAGTTGGTGAGATGGGTAGGGAACTGGCTTCAGGGAAGGCAACAGAGGGTGGTGGTGGGTGGGGAGCTCTCACATCCAAGGGTAGTGACGAGCGGTGTTCCACAGGGCTTGGTGCTGGGACCAATGTTGTTTGGGATATTCATTGCAGACATATCATTGGAGATCAAGAGCAAGATCATTCTGTCTGCTGATGATACCAAGGTAGGAGCGGTGGTGGATGACCTAGGGGGATGGCAGGGGTTGCAGGATGATCTGGCAAAGCTTGAAACCTGGTCAGACACCTGGCAACTGGGGTTTAATGCCAAAAAGTGCAAGGTGCTGCATTTTGGGATGAAGAACCCAAGGATGAGTTACCAGCTGGGGGGAGTGCAGCTAGCATAGACAGAGGAGGAGAAGGATCTGGGGATGCTCATTACAGGGTCAATGAACAACTCAGCACAATGCAGGAAGGCAGCTGCAAAGACCAACAAAATGCAGGGTTGTATTGCAAGGGGTATATCCACGAGGAGTGAGGAGGTGATTCTGCCACTGTACAGGTCATTAGTTAGACTGCACCTGGAGTACTGCGTGCAGTACTGGTGCCCGTATCTGAAGAGGAACATTAAGTTACTGGAAGGGGTGCAGCGCAGGGTGACAAAGATGATCAAGGGGCTGGGGGACTTATCTTACGAGAGGAGGCTGAGGGAGTTGAACATGTACTCACTGGAGGAGAGGAGGGACGGGAGGACATGATTGAAACCTTTAAGTACATGAAAGGAATAAACAAGACAGGTACAGAGGGGCTGTTCAAAGTAAGGGAGGGGAGGGATACCAGGGACCATGATATGAGACTGGAGGGAGGAAGGTTCAGGAGGGAGATGAGGAGGAGACATTTTTTTACAGAGAGGGTGGTGGCTGGGTGGGATGCAGTACCTGCAGAAGTGGTATCCAGCAGAACAGTGGACTTCTTCAAAAGGGGATGGGACAGGACAAGGGGGAGGGTCAATGAAGGGGAAGAGTGGAAGGGAGGGGCAGCTGCAGAATAAGAGGTGCTAGCTGCACATTCGAGCAGACTTGATAGACCTCTAGGCCTTTATCTGCTAGCAAATTTTGTATGTTAGTAGTACACATTGACAAATTGTGGTCACCCTGTCCTTTTGTATGATAGTTGCAATGCTGAAGATAGGTTCCTTATTTTTTTCCACAGTAAATAATCTACAGTACATGCAGTCTTGTAAGCATTGGTATGCAGACATAACATTCAAATCTATACCACTTCTGTTTTCACAGTTATATATGATACATGGTGTTGGGTACAGCACTGTCATCCCCAGTGTGTTTATTCTTATGTCCAGCAGGACATCTGGAAGCAATGGTCATGTGTTAACTGCTATAAAGTCTCTGAGTCCACAGCTGTGCCCCGACTCAATCATGACTGATTTTGAGCAGGCTGCAGTTGAAGCCTTTGCAAATGAATTCCCCTTCCCTGAAACAAGAGATTATTTCTTTCACCTCAGTCAGGCTATTTGGCGGAAAATACAAGAACTGCCAGAGATTCATAAGTGGTATGTGGCCAATGAGGAATTTGCCTTTCATATCTGCCTGTTGCCAGCATTAGCATATATTCCACTGGATGAGGTACTCGTTGTTTTTCACAACATGAGGTGCTGGGATTTTTTTGTAGAGAATGATGAGATTCTGGCACCACTTGTTAACTATTTCGAGGATACCCGGATTGGGTGACTAGTGGGTCATCATGGCCATCATAGGCCCTTATTCCAGAAGGAGTTCTGGAGTTGTTATGGTGCAGTTATGGATGGACTGCCATGGACAATTAATGCTGTGGAGGGCTGGCACCAAAAATTTAATAACCTGCTAGGTGCCAGTCACCCCATTACATGGAAATTCATTCAGGAGTTAAAATTGGGGCAAAACATAAATGAGCTCAAAATAGAGCAATACATATTTGACCAGAATACACCTCCTGCAAGAAAGAAGTACAGTGATACTACTAAGCACATTACAGCTTTGGTGCAAGAAGATGGAACATGCACCGGGTATGACTATCTAGGAAGCATATCCCACAAATTTCCAGTTGCAAGATTAAAGTGTTCAGCTACCACCCTTCAGCAATTTATTTCAAGCTGCAAGTTTGCACAGAATTCTAGTATTATTTTTTTTTTAATTTTGTGCTTATTTTCATAGCTTTTCAAACAAAATTATTTTTAAGAAAGCTAACAATAATGAAGCTCCCCCAAAAGGACTGTGACAGAATGCTGGAAAATGCAATAAAATTACTTTGAAGCTCCTGTTCCTGTTATGGCAATAACAATAAAAAGGGAGACTGGTTGTGAGAGGACTGGAAGGGGGAAGGAACTTCATGCTTTGTTTTACTGACTGTGAGAATTTTTAAATAATATTTTGTGTGTTGTTTTATTTTTAGTTTTTCTGATTGCAATTTATCACTTGTGGCAGTGCGAGTGCCATATTATTCTCTTTCCCTGGTTGTGTGAGGACTAGGGGCGGGGAAAACTTTATCTCATACTTTTTTTTATTTATTTATTTTTTGTTTGGGTGGTGAGAGATCCTACATTTTTATTTTCTCTTTTATATGTCATGTATGTATGTGGGGGTCTATAGTTGTACTTAGATTTAGGTACAAATTGATCTAGTTAACTAGGTTCAGGGTGGTGTTATAAATTGTTTTAAATTGGGTTTGTTTTATTGTATTTATTATTTGAGTATAGCCGAAGCATGTGCTGGTCTTTAACCCCACAGTTGTGCGCTATTCATCCTCTTCTCTTTGTATCTTTCACTCTTTTTATTCTCTCCCTCTCCAATTTGAGATCTACCAGCACTGTAGAGCGCTGGGCATTATGCATAGGAGAGGGAGAAGGGTGAGGGGTTACGAACAAGAGAGAATGGACAAGGGGGGCCACCGTATCGGGGTGGTCGGATCTAGAAGGCGCCCTGGGGTGAAATGGAATCCAGATCATGTTTCACCATGTCTGGTGCCCATACCCAGGGATATTACTGAGTATGGTAAGCAGATGGTCCGGGTGGCCCTCGAGGTTCATCCAACTTGGGCAGTGTTGTGCAATGCCAGGTTCATTAAGAATAAGACTGCAGTTGTTGCTGATCTTGTTGTTATGGTGGACCTGGCTTGCATTACCGAGACCTGGTTGGATGATAATTCTGGCCCTATTTTGGAGGCTATGACTCCAGCTGGGTACTCGGTGATACACTGCCTGAGATTGGATCGCGGGGGCGGGGGGGTTGCAGTCTGTTTCAAGACCGTACTAGGCCTCACAGAGGTGGTAGTTGAGGAGGTTGAGTCCTTTGAGTGTACAGTAGTAGCAAGTGTAGGCTTTCGAATCACTCTCATTTACTGTCCTCCCGGTGATGGGAAGCGATTCCTTCAGGAAGTGGCGGACTTCATCATCGACGTGGCATTTGAATTGCCCAGATTGATGGTTCTGGGTGATTTCAGTGCCTGGGTTGACGACGAACTCTCACAATTTGGTCAACACTTCTTCCAGTTAATGACATCTCTGGGCCTTACACAGGTGGTTTCCACTTATACACATAGACTTGGACACTCATTGGACTTAATCATCCTTCTAGGGATCGAAACCTCCGACATGGGGATGGAACCAGTCAGGTGGTCAGATCTCTACACCATGGGATTTAGTTTTTGCAGCCCCTCTAGAAGGCCTACCCCTGTGGAGATGGTTAGATACCGGCCTTTATGGGATATAAATTCCAAGGCCTTGCGGTGGCTCTTGCCTATCGTCCCCTGCGTTGGCAAGCAATGATCCAGAGACTCTTGTGTCAGCTTATAATACAAGCTGTTATGGTAGCACTGGATTCTATTGCTCCAGTCTGTGTGCACCCCCTCTCCGTCCCCTTGGTTTCATGGGACATTGAGGGAGATGTGGGGACAGGAGCGAAGGTTAGAGCGTTGCTGGCAAAAGTCTGCTCTTGCTGCCGACCACGTTAGATTGATGGACCATTATTCGGTCTATCAATCTGAAATCTCCAGTAAGAAGGCAGAATTCCTGTCCAGGGAGATTGCGGTTGCTCGGAATCGACCCGCTCAGCTATTTCGTACTGTGGACAGACTGTGCAACCCAGCCTGTCTGCAAGTTTGGAAAGCTTTTTTGCAGTTAGCATGCAATAAGCTTGCTCGATTCTTTGCAAATCAGGTGGCCGACATCAGGACAGATTTGCAACCAGCACACTCTGGGGGGGTTGCTTTGGAACAGTGCAAGATCACTGTGCCTCAATTTTTCTGGAGTTCCTTCAGGCAGGAGTTCATGGATGTCATGAGGATTATCCAGATTGTGCACCCTACTTGCTGTAGTTTGGACCCTGGACCGACCTCCCTAATTTTGGGTTGTAGTGATATCATCGTGTAACTCCCCTACAAATGGGGGTTTCTAAAAGCCTTCTCAGAGCTGCTTAATAGCTCCTTGCCTAACTGGTGTTCGGCACAATGCCGCCAAAATGCGGCCATTGTGAGTGCTTTTAAAGCCTCCAGTACTGTCTCTTTAAGAGCTGCCTGCTCGCAGGCTCCAGCAGGTTTGTATAGGGGGGACTGGGGTTTCCTTGCTTGAATCCCACCTGAGCTGCGGTGTAATCGCTCCATTCTGTAGCCGCTGAAAGTGCAGAGGAAGCCCATTTGGTAGATGTAACTGTTTGGCTATAATCATTTAAAGTATTAGTGAAATTACAGTTTGTCTAACCTGCCTTCATTGCAGTTGGGACTTTGTGTGCTTGGCCCCTCCATTTTGGACCTGGACTGCTGAGCTGGGCCAATGGGGTAACGAGGGGTGACTGAAATGGTGACCGCTTGAGCCGACCAGAATCAGGACTCTCTTTGGAGCCGGTTGGCCATAGGGGATACAGCCAGTAATTCTGAGAAATGAAGTTCTGGACTGTGGTGCCTTTTCGCACCAATGAGGGCCGAATTAGGTGACTGGCATCTGCAGCTCACCAATGGGATTGGGTGGCACCCAAACTGAGATTCCCTGCCCAAACTACCAAGGGCAGAGTCATTGGTGACCGTGAAGGGAGAAGGAGCTCTGGCTCCTGCGCTGTGCAAGTATTCGTGTGGGAGGTGCGTGAGTCAGGCTGAGAAAGCGGGCGACTTCATCACCAGGAGAGAGAGAGAGAGAGAGTGAGAGTTGACAAGATCTGTGAGGAGTGCAAGCAGAGGAGGCTGTGTGAACACAGCTACCTACCAGGCTCACCCTGTAGAGGACTGGAGAATCTGCTGAATTGCGTTCGGTCTGTCAGGACAAGTGAAGCTGCGTAGTTCACCTGGTTTGTTCAGCAAAAGCGATCGGGAGTTTTGGAGCAGCTGCCTGATATGGTACCCCTCTGCATTACATATAAATGTGTGGAGCAGTGTTTGAATCAGAGGCTAAGTCCTGTGGTGGTGTGAAAGGGATCTTGCTGCAGGATTCGTGAGTACTAAAAATCAGGGTAACTTCCTGTCAAATGTTCTTCCTTAGGACCAGAGTTGTCTGGCTGTTCATTGGCTGCATGTATAGTGCCTGTGGGCTATTACAAAAAAAGCATAGGTACTAAATGCTTTTTCTTCTCCAGGGCCCCACCCAGCTGCAATGAATAGGCTAGCCTTGTAAGGCCTGGGTACCCAAAGACAGTGACTGATAGGTTTGGCCTGTGCACAGTGTCCTATACAGTAGAAGTGTTAAGCTAATCGACTTGATTTCCCCATCCTTGTTACTTCCCCCTTAATAAATCAGATTTGTTGTTGCAAGGTGTATCATTTGAACTGTGTGTTTGTGCCACCCTGTTGCGTATGGGTTATTGTACAATTGCATCTTATTTTACAGGAAGTTTTCAGCACCAAGTTGACCATCCCGACCTGGGAGAAAGTGTAAGTCATAACGGTAGAGTAGGGATTGCTGGTGAGCCACTAGTGGGAAGAAAGGGGGTTGCAGTGACCCAGAGGGCTGTGACCAGGTCAGATTTGACTGTTCCAACCCCGACCTCTGGGTGGAGGCACCCGCCATTGGATCCAGGCCCCTCAACCTGTTATTAGCTGAGCAGGCAGGGGTAGTAGCCCTTAGGATAGCGCCCCTTGGGGTTACAATTGGTCTGGTCCTTGTGCAGATAGTCTGGTGCTCCTTGGAATCAGGTGACTTTCCTAGCTCCCTGAAAGAGGCGGTGGTGACACCACTCTTGAAGAAAGCTACCTTGGACCCAGACTGTTTCACAAACTACAAACCTATCTCTAACCTTCCCTTTGTTGGGAAGGTGATTGAGAAAGTAGTGGCAGCTCAACTGGAGGACCATTTGACCATCCATGACATCTATGAACCCCTCCAGTCCAGTTTTCGTAAAAGACATAGTACCAAGACAGCGCTGGTTCGAGTGCTCAATGATCTCCTGATGACGAGAGATCAGAAGAGCCATTCCATCTTAGTTCTTCTCACTCTCTCCTCAGCCTTTGACACCGTGGATCAGGTGGTGTTGATAGAATGCCTGAGGCGTATATGTGGAATATCGGGAACCATTTTAAGATGGTTCACCTCGTTCCTCAAGGAGAGATCACAAAAACTTGTGTCAGGGGTCTTTTCCTCGGACCCAACTGCTTTGTTGTGTGGAGTGCCTCAGGGTTCAGTACTGTCACCCATGTTATTCACGGTGTATATGCTACCCATCGGAGACATTGTAAGAAGGTATGGGCTGAGGTTTCACTGTTATGCAGATGATACCCAGCTATACCTTTCTTTTGCACCCGACCAGGATGGAGCTCTCTTGGTTTTTAACAACTGTCTGAAAGAAATCCAGGAGTGGATGGATTCTAGCTGGCTGAAGTTGAACTTGGAAAAGACAGAGGTATTAGTAGTGGACCCGGGTCGCCAGATAGGGGGGTCGGGTGTTGTGTGCCTTCTGGAATTATTCTTGGCAGCGTTTCTCTCCCGACCTCTGAATGGGTGAGTAACCTGGGGGTGGTTCTTGATGATAGACTGACACTGCAGTCGCAGGTGTTGGTTGTCATCAAGACTTCCTTCTACCATCTCAGAAACATCGCCAGGATTAGGCATCTGGTTCTGTCTGACAACCTTCCAACTTTGGTCCATGCCTTTGTGTCCTCATGCCTGGACTACTGCAACTCCCTGTATCTAGGCATTTCAGGGGTTGAAATCCATCACCTGCAGCTAGTGCAGAACGCTGCAGCCTGGCTTTTGGCGAGCTCGAGTAGATCCTGCCATATTACCCCAGTGCTGCGTGAACTGCACTAGCTGCCAATACTGTGGCGAATCACCTTTAAAGTCGGTTTACTGACTTTCAAAGCCCTACACAGTCAGGGTCCAGTCTATCTGAAAGAACTTCTGGTTCCTTACTGCCCAGATCATTCACTCCCCTCAGCCAACGAGGGGTTGCTAGAGATTCCAAGGGTGAATTTGAAATCATCTGGTGCTAGAGCTTTTTCTATACTGCTTCCACCCTTTGGAGTTCTCTACCCTGTTGGTTACGGGAGTGCACTTCTGTGGAGGAATTTAAGAATGGATTGAAAACTTTTCTTTGGCAAAAAGCCTTCTTGGAGAGTTGATTTGTTTATTTGATTTGACTTTTAACTGTATCAAGCATTATGGAATTTTATAATGGTGGTTTTAATTGTTTTAAATTGTACGGTGCCTTGAAATTCGAAAGGTGCCATATAAATAAAAATGATTATATTATTATTATTATAATATCAATTATAATGGAGATACTGGGTGAAGGTTGCTAATCATGAGATACACGAAGAAATGTGGAAGAGGAATAATACAGCTGAGGGAGATATGAAAAACATTATGGCGGTACAGGTAACATTCTTATTAAATTTAGCCTGCCAAAATGGAGGGGGGGGGGGGCTCAAAATTGCTACCTTAAACATCTGCAGTCTCCTCCCAAAACTGGCCTCCCTTCAAATCTTTGCCAGCCAACACAACTCGGATATCCTTGCCATCGTCGAAACTTGGCTGACGCCTAATACCCCGGATCATGCCATCTCTATACGAGGCTACAAGATATTCAGGCTGGATAGGACCTCAAAAAGGGGTGGTGGGTGTGCAATCTACATAAAGGACTACCTCACCTGTCTCCCTGGTTCTTACCCCACCACAGAAACCTCAGTGCAACTCCTCCCTATCAAGATACTACTTGGTGCCCAAAACAAAGTCCCCACGATTGCTGCTGTCTATATCTCACCAAAGATCCTGATTCCGCCTACAGGCTGTCCTCGAGTTCATAAGTACACAACCTCTGACATCGAACTCCTTCTCCTTGGGGACTTTAATATAAATTGGCTTGCCCCTGATGTAGGGTCAAACAAAGATGCTATCCTAGCAGCAAATTTAACACAAGTTGTAAACTCCCCTACCAGGAAAAACTACAAATCAGGGACCAGCACCCTCATTGACTGGATCCTTACCAGCCACCCTACCCAGATAACCAATGTAAGTGTTCTCCCTGACTCGCCTCAGTGATCACTCTCCAATAATATGTACTGGACAAATAAGTTCTCGTAAGTCGCCTCCAAAACCATCTATAGCAGAGTCCTCACCTTATGGCAACCTTACTCATCTCAAGACCTGTCTTAGTAGATAGACTGGTCCTTGATTTACAAAACTCAAGATGTTGACCTAGCCCTTGATTACTTTATTACTACTTTCAACACTGCCTGTGACACCTATGCACCAGTAAAAAAAGTGCAAAATCAAAGCACTCACAAATCCCTGGCTCACGTCGAAGCTATTGGCACAACTCAAAAATAGGGATCACCTCTGGGCCACTGCAAGAGCTACTGGCACTCTGTCGGACATCCAAAAATATAACCAGGCTCACAACCACTGTACTAAACAGATCCGCTTGATGAAGAGCTCCTACTTCAAGAATGCCCTCTCCAACTCCTGGGGTGAAGGAAAATCCTTCTGGGACAACATAAGAAATATCATGGGTCAGCAGTCCAAATCCTCTCCTACAATAATGAATGTGGATGGAACCACAATATTAGACCTAGAGATCATTGCAAACATCCTAAATGATACCTTCACGGACCTTAGTGGTGTCCTGTCATTTGATTTCTTCACTGATGCTGACCCTCCAATTTCTACTTCTACTACTGCCTCTCCAACCAAACCACCCTTCCATTTCAAACTAGTAAAGGCACATGAAGTCTATAAATATGTAAAGAAGGCCATTTCTAAGTCCCGAGCAAGCAGCGACACTATTGACCTTAAACTTCTGTCCCTCACTCTGGAGGAAGTACTGCTCCCCCTCACAAAAATTTTCAATCTCTCCCTCTACTACAGCCAATTCCCTAGGAAATGGAAGGCTGCAGTTATCACTCTGGTGCACAAAAGTGGTGATAAGTCACTGCCTGGTAACTATCGCCCGATATCAATACTACCACCTCTCTCTAAGGCCCTTGAACGCTTGGTGGTGGACCAACTTTCAGACTACCTGGAAAAGCACAACAACCTATGCACCCAGCAGCATGGATTTAGGAAAGGGCACAGCACATCGACTGCCCTACTTGAATTCTCAGGAGCAATCCACAATGCCATGGACAAAGGAAACCTAACTGGAGCAGTCTACATTGACTTAACCAAGGCATTTGATACAGTACACCATGGCCTACTTATCAAACAACTACTTTCCCTAGGGCTCTCACAGGGTCCTGGTGACTGGGTAAAAAATTACCTTGCTCAGCGCTCTCAATCTGTAAAAGTAGCTGGAGTTCTCTCAGACTCAAAACTGGTTCGCTCTGGAGTTCCCCAGGGATCCATCCTGGGCCCCCTCCTTTTCAGCCTTTTCCTAAACTCCCTCCCCAAATCCTGCCCTGAACAAATAATCCTCTATGCCGACGAAGCCATGATTCTTGCCACTCATAAAGATCCGAACCTCTTATGCCTCAACCTTCAGCATGCTTTTTCCAAAGTTGAGATGTGGTTCCTTGAACATAAGCTGGTTCTAAACCACAAAAAAACTAAATCCATGCTCTCCTCTAACCCGCAAAACAAGAAACGGCAAGTCCCACTCATCATTAATACATACCTGGGAAATACCCTTGAACAAGTGCCAATTTTCAAATATCTTGGAATCAACTTTGATCAAGGCCTAACCTTTGCAACTCACATTGATAGTACAGCAAAAACTATTAATCAGCGAATTGGGATTCTGTATCGGAACCGACAGCTCCTTACCCATTCTGCACTGAGGATTGCCATCCAATCCTCTATCATTTCAGTCATTGACTATGGCTTAGTTATATATGGATCTGCCACTACTACAGCACTTAGTCGCATTACAACATCCCTAAATAAGGCCTGTCGGCTGCTTACTGGTGCACATTGACGTACCCACACATGTGAACTCTATGCTGACTCAGGTTGGTTGCAACTCTCAAACCGGATAAAGTACCTTACCTGCCTGATGGTGAAAAAATCCACTTTGGGCCTCACTCCACCTTGTATCCAAGACCTGTTATGCCCGAGCGCTAGCACCCATTTTACCAGAAGATCAGGACACCAGCCTCTCCAAGTCCCCCGATGCCGGACTTCTCAGGGACAAAGATCATTTGCCTATCGTGCCCCCAGCTGGCTAAACACCCTCAGCACTCATATTACTGCCTCCACCTCTCTAGGTATTTTCAAATCAAGGCTGTTCTCTCACCTTGCTACCTCCAGCTCCTGTGACTGCCCTGATTAAACCTCCTATTTTCTCACTACCCACCCTGTTCCGTTATTTGACAAAGACATGTTTGGGAAACCTTTTCTCCTGCTATTGTCTGCTCCCCACACCTTTCACTTACCCTCTCTGTTCTGGACTTTTTCCTATTTGTTTCTCCTAATCTGGCATGACCTCTTTCTTGTAATAATAATGTGATTATTGACATCTCATGTCCTTTTGCACAAATGATTTGATATGTATTTGCATATGTTTTCTCGCTCTTGACACAGCACAAATTGTTGTGTTATCTATGTAACCTTTTTTGTACTGTACCTAATTGATGTGGAACCTTTGTAAAAGAGCCTCTGGCTCAAAGGTAGTAATTCCTAGAACAATAAACTAAACTAAACTTCATAAGCAGTATCACATAAGCACAATATACATGGGGATTTACTGTAGTTAGGGACATCTTAACAAACTGACCATTTTCAGCAGTAGAGGGAGTGGTGCATAAACAGTATCTTTCGGGGTTAGTAACTAATCCGTATCTGGGTGCCCAGTCTGTTTTAATGCTATAGTCCTAATTCAGATGAGCTCTGTGACTGAACTGATGTATTATTGTCATAGCCTGAGCCAGGTTGCTACTGCCCTGTTTTATTGTTCCTAACTGTGTGTTAAGTTTTCTTCAACTTTCTTTATTGCACTGCTCTTTAAGGACAAGGAACCAAATCAGCGTAGACAGGCATGAACTGTGACTGTGCAACTTTTTTTAAGGTTTGTGCCAGTGTGCGCTGTTTTTATTTATTTATTTATTTGCTTTTGTTAACCAGGTAAGCACACTAGACAACCAAATGCCTATTTTCAGGTGCGACCCGGGAGGATTACAGTTGTACATACAAGAGCATCAGGCAGAACAGGGTGCATACAGAGCATAGATTACAACAAGAGTTGCATCATGAACATCAGGCAGACAGGGTTAATACAAAATCAGCAGAAACAGTGATTAGAGCGAGAGATAGAAAAGCAACTTCGTACAGGCATAGGGAGTTTAACTAAGGTGAATTACAACAGACATTAAGCTAGCTAGGTACATACAAGAGCATCAGGCTCATAAATTTCATCAGGAGATACCGGTATGGATAAACAAATGCCAGCAGGTAAAGTCAACAATACCCACAGTTTTGCCAGTTAAGCTGTTGTGTGTATGCTGCTTTCTCAATGCATGGTTAATCTATGCAGCTGATTAACTGCACTGTTATTGACAGCGATGTTATTTCTTGCGTGGAGTTGACATGGAACCATGTGCCCACCCAATTGCTACACTTAAGACAAATTCCACTAAAACCTCCATTAGTCGCCTTCCCCTTACAGCTATTTTACTGTTCAGGGTCTTTCTTTGAGGGATCTTAATACATATCTATTGCTATATAATTTGATATCCCTCCATTTAGACAGCCAACTCATGCATTGACATCATCTGCACAATTAGAATATTTGGATAATGCATTTTGTTAGTTATCAACAGATCCCTATGTTTTTCAATTTGGCTTGTATATTCTGTTCTATTCAATGAAGTAGGCAAGTACATTCCATGACATTTACTAATTGCATGATTGACTACTACAGGGAGCTGTCTGCTAGGTGTAAGTCATAGTGAGCTCAAGTCTTTGAGCAGTTTAAACAAATTTCTAGTATCTTCCAGAATATAATATTCCATTTCACTCTCATCCATCTCTTCACTACTCTGCCCATGCATAGGTGCTGGAAGCCTCTCGGGGTACTTACTGGATCCCGTTCATATGACAAGCATATGGTCAAAACAAATGCCCCACCATATGCCATGAAAAAACAATGTACTCATTCTTTAGGATAAATGGTGTTATTCAGTAATTGTGTGGGACAAGTAATTTCTAAGTGTGCTGAACACTAACAATTTAACTTAGAATGTACTATGAATTATAGTGTTTAAAAAAGAAAGAAATGAATTTTCAGGAATTAACTCTGATAGGTAAATTTGGGTCAACACTCAACAGTGCAGAGTAAGGTTAAAAAAAAAACAGCAGCAAATGCTTATCTGCATGCTACAACTACATACTCTAGAAAATGAATCAAATCTGTACTCTATGGCCACTAGCTGAGGCTCAGATGAAACTGCTCAATGGATGAAGAATTTAACAAAGAAGTAGCTATGATGACAAAGAATGTTTTAGACAAAGGATATACATATAAGAACATAAGAGCAGCCTTTGAAGAAGCCAACAAGACAGCATGGTTTGAATTATTAGAAGTTAAGGCTAGACAAATCTCAGATGACACTGTAACCTTTGTGGCATTTTTCTAATAGAATCTCACATAGAATTGAAGGTGCAATTAAAACAAATGGGAAATATTATTTATTTATTTATTTATTTAGGGATTCAGAATCATACCTTTGAGCTCAGAGCTCTTTTACAAAGGTTCCACATCAAACAGTGACAATGACAACAATAACAAACAGTTTGTATACAATACTCGAATAGTAGGTAGCTAGTATACAATAAGGTCATAATGCCATTCATAGTGCCAATGGTGTTAGTACAGCATCAAGAGCATTCTACTAGGGTAAAGGACAGTGTTTGTATTTAGCAAAGGAGCTAAAGAGGTGTGACACCTAGTGTGAGAGTCTGAGGAGGAGGAGAAGTCAAGGTGAGGGGGAGGGGAGACTGAGGTGGGAAGAGAGTGGGTGGCCAAAAGAAGTGGCTTTGTCTAGGAGGTTGGGAGGTAGTGGTAGTAGGTTGGTTATAAGGTTGATCCAGTGGGGGAAAAGGCACAGGGGAAGAGGAAGACAGAGGGATATGGCAAGGGGGAAGAGTGGGGGTAAAAGGAAAGGTAAGGACAGTGTGGGTGAGTGGGCATTATGGGTCTTAGAGTCCTAGTGTTGCCTTAGGCCATTTTTGAATTGCGACATGCATTGGGAGTTTAGAATGTGCACTGGGATTTCATTGAGCTATTGGGGGGCCCTATAGCTGAAAGTACGCTGTCCCTGCACAGTTCAGTGGAAAGCTGTTGATAGGGCCCCCCTCATCCTGCCTCTGGTGGTATAGCTGGTAGCACTTGGTGTTAGGATGCTAGAAATGCATGGGGGGGTTTACCCATTAGCACCTTTTTTCCAAGGAGACATGTTTGTAATATAATCCTGTTCTTTAGTGGCAGTCAATTGGTCTGCTCGTATAAGGAGCAGGTGTGGGTATTTCGATCTAAAGCCATTGTGAGCCTATATGCCTTGTTGAAGGCAATGTGAATCCTTTTTAGTGCAGTGTCTGTTGCTGCGCCGTAGACCACCAATCCATAGTCGATAGTAGAAAGGATGGAGCTGAAGACTGAGAGATGGAGGGCCTCTGGAGTGAGATACTTTTTATGCCTATAGAGTACACCCAGCTTGGTGTTCACTGCCTTTACCACTGTGTTGATGTGTTGGGTGAAGGTGAGGGAGTCATCAATGGTGACCCCCAGGTACTTGAAGGAGTGAACTTGTTCTAGCGGCTCACTGACTTTATTGGAGATGGGGACGAAGATTCTTTTTGTGCTGTGGGCTGGCTGTGAGCATCACCTTGGTCTTTTTGTAGTTTAATAGAAGTTTATGGCTACAGAACCAGTCTTCCAGCTTGTAGAAGGATGCCTGCAGCTCAGAGTGGAGGGTGACTATTGATGAACTGCTAGTGAGAAGCACAGCGTCGTCTGATTAAAGTATCAGTTTAGTGTCACAGGCTTCAGGAAGATTATTTAGGAAGAGGCTGAATAGTAAGGGCCCCAGTATTGACCCCTGTGGGACCCCTAAAGATACCTCGTTGGAGCTAGATACTGTGTGCCCAATTTTTACATGTTGGCTTCTGTGTGTTAGGTAGTCCTTGAACCAGCAGACAGCAGTGGTTGCAACCCCCAGGTTCTGTAGTTGAGTCAGGAGGAAAGAGTGATTGACAGCGTCGAAGGCTTTAGTAAGGTCTATGAAGACTGATCCACCAGTTTTCCTTCGTCTAGTGCCTTGTGCAAGTAGTCAGTGTAGTCCAGCACTACATTATTACATTATTACTACATTATTACTACTGTATTACATACAGATGAGAAACTGGGGAAATCAGTGGGTACTAAACTTAGGATAACTTTCCAAAAAAGGAAAAACGTAATTGAAATCCTTTCCCACAGCCACTTTGTGGATAAAAATGCACCCAGAAGTTGACATTAACAGAGAATGTTAGGTTTTCATAATGCAACACATGTAGCATGTGTCAGTACACTGTACCATGTAGGACCTTCACTCCACACTAGGTCACTGACAGATGTTGTTGTATACATCAACTGTGGAAAGTACTTGTTGGGAGCACTATCCAGAATCTTAGTGTGCATCCAGGACCACATCCGTGATGTCATACGTGGATATCCCAGAAGCCCACTGGGTGCTCACATTGCACCTTTCTATGATTACAAACAGGATGCACTCAGATTTGTGGAAGTGAAATATCTGACAACAAAGGAAAGAGGATACATAGATACATAGACAGTGTTGGCAGATAAGGGCCTACAGCCCACCCAGTCTGACCATTTGAGCTTGTAAATTTACTTTTTGTTTTCCTAGAAGTCTGTTGCCCCTTAACCCTGACCTCCAGAATTCCTTTATGTCTATCCTATGCATTCTTAAATCCCGTGATTGTTTCAGCCCCCACCACTCCCTCTGACAGGGTGTTCCACTTGTCCACCATCCGTTCTGTGAAGAAATTCTTCCTCACGTTTCCTCTGAATCGTCCTCCCTCCAACTTCATCCCATGCCCTCTAGTCCTGGAACATCTTTTTCGCTTAAAAATAGTTTATTCCTGCACCCTGTTCCTCCCTGTAAGATACTTGTATGTCTCTATCATATCCCCTCTCTCTCTCTCTCCTCTCCTCCAGGGAGTACATATTCATATTTTTTTGTATTAGGAGATTGAATTAAGATTCTCCCTGTAAAAGAAACATATTGATTTTTTTTTAAATTTAGGAGCTTGAATTAAGATTCTCCCTGAAAAAGAAACATATTGATTTTTATGTTGGCTTGTGCATGCACAAGCAACATCTTGCGGTATTAGCACTTTCAGAGGTGTGTCAGTGTCGTGACCAATGCAGGGAATGCTTTAGTGGGTGCGTCCCTCAGCCACCAATCTGTGAGCATGCTGGTGATGACAGCAGTTTCAAAGAGAGCCACAGAGCTGAAAGAAATTTGCCACTCCAATGAGGTGCAGTTTCCTGATTGGAGCATCAGATGGCAAGGCTCCACTACGTACCTGTCCTGGTGAAACATTCCAATAAATATGGTGACTCCTGCTGTCCACCACACAATCCCCACAAAACCAACATCAGGGATGCCCAAATTCCCCCCCCCCACGCACACTTTCTTTGCCGATGGGGATGCCCAATCCCCTTCAGCATCATGTCCCCCAAACTTGTGGCACACTGGAAGCCCACCCCAGTGTGCTCAAAATAATTTTTTACCTGCAAATAAAGAAAACCTTCCTCTAAGTCTGTTTTTACTTAAAAAAAAAAAAAGTCCCTCGTTGTCCGCTGCACCCCAACCCTCACCCACCCTCTGCACACCCACCTCCTGCACCCTCTCACCCCATACTCACCTCCGGAGGGCCAGTGCTGTGATTTTCTGTGGAGTGGGAACACGTCTGAAATCTTCAAAAGCTGACCGGGAACTGAACAAAATGCGGTAAGCTTTATAATGGCAGGCAATGGGGGGTTTCAACATAAGTGGATATCTCAGCCATTTTGGGGAATTTTGGTACCACATTTTCAACATGGGGTTTTTGGGACACCACCTCATGGACACATGCACTGCCATCTTGTTACTCGGTCCTGAAAGGTGATTTCGCAGTCAATGCACGGAATCACCTTTTGGGTCTGACTAACAAAACAACAGTGCCACTGTTCATGAGGTGGGGTCCCAAAAAGCCCCTGTTGCAAATTTGGTAAAAAAATTCTAAAAAATGTCTGCATTATGAGCATGCATTGTGCAGTTTCCACGCACGCTCGTAACTTCGACAATTTTTAATATTTTCACTCCAGATTTTCAACATTGCCATTTTTTTACATCTCTTTATGAACAGTATAGCTGTCATTTTTCACATCCTGCCTGAAATGTGTTTAGGTGCACAATGGCACGGTTGCTGTGGGAAACCAACTTTTGGGACAGATTAACAAAATCACAGTGCCACTATTCATGAGGGGAGGTCTCAAAATGCCTATGTTACAAATGTGGTTAAAAAGTCCCCAAAATAATTGCGTTATGAGCATGCATTGTGCAATTTTAGAAAATGGGGAAAACTATTTGAGCCTTCTGATTGGCTCAGACACTTCTCTAGGTGGGCATCTATCAGACAACAGATGCCCACCTATTAAAAGTGCCAGTCTAGCCTGCCCCATCACCAGGATCTTGGTGCCCAGCCAGCTCTCTAATTGGCTAAAACCCGTTTTTTATTTTTTCATTTCAAATGTGCGCCATTTTTTTTGACTCGCTTAGCGAGAGTTAGCGAGACCCCCCCCACCACCTTTCATTCACTTCTTCCCCAAACAGTATCCGCTTTGTTTTTCATATTTCTAGCATATAGCAATAAAAAGGTTGCTTTTTAAATTAGCACTGCTAGCAAGTCGCATGCTCAGCGCTCCACATTCTATGCACGTTTACCCAAACTGTGGCACCGGACACATCGACACTCCCGCTCCAAATCACACAAAGCCCATTTTCAATAGAGACCCACAAAAAAGCAAGGGGCAGTTCTGAAAATATCCTTCCTTTGGAGACCACTGCTTTATTTTGACTAGGACAAATGTACTGCACTGCCTCCTGTCAAATTCACTGCTACTCCGATACACTCATGGCTCGTCTTGACAGCAGCACTGCTCTTCAGCACAAACAAAACAAGGACGCCTGTCTTTTTTAAACCCAAAATAAAAAAAAGTAATACATTTACCCCACTACAGCAATTCTAGGGTAACTGCCCTCTCATCTCACAGATGATGTTGCAGTCCAGCTCACCACTAGAATTGACTGCAAACACTTCTCGAGCCACAGCTTCAACAATGCTCGTTTTCTGCCCAAACCATAAGCTCCCAATCCTCTCCATGTCACAGAATGCTGCATGCATGATTCAGCCACAGATTATATACTATATTTATTTTACAAGGCCAGCGTGTGTGTGTATGTGTATGTGTGTGGTGGGGGTGTAACTTATTTTACTATTCAAACCACATCATTGTAATACAGGTGGAGGGACTTTTTTATTACAAAACTTATTTTAAAATAATTTTTTATTAACAACTTTTTTAACTGATTTTTTTTACAGTGCCCATTTTCTAAGCGCAATACTACCCTCCAGGGTGGGCGGTATTGGGCAATACCGGACCTTCCAGGGGCTATAAGGCCCTCTGCCTGTGGCGTCGGGCCTCATTACGCCCCTGGGCGGTCCGGTATTGCTCATACACTAATCCAGCTAATATTAACTTACTCTATGTACACTTGTGACTTCACCAGTTTTTCATATTTTCACTCCAGATTTTCAACATTGCCATTTTTTTACACCTCCTCATGCACAGTATAGTTGTCATTTTTTGCATCCTGCCCGAAATGTGTTTAAGCACCTGTAATGAACTGATAGTGCCACTGTTCATGAGGTGGGGTCACAAAAAGCCCATGTTGAAAATTTGGAGTGAAAATACCAACAAATGCCTGGGGCATTAGGGTTTCCAACCGTAACGTCCCCCACCCTGTAGAGACTGTCAGGCGTCAGGGGTGTGACTTGGGATTGTTGGCTGTAATGCTCACTCCATTCCACCCCCACCCTGCAGCCAGTGACAGGCATTGAGGTGAGCCTTGGAGTCTTTGGCCCCCCAAAGTTCACTCCATTCTCCTATACTGCATCCGTCTCAGCATATTTCCTTATGGAATGGGGTAAGTGTAAGGCCCGTAGACCCCTAGGCATACCGCAACACATCTCAATGTTTGCAGGGTACAGTGAGGTGAAATGGCATGAGCGTTATGGCCGACGACCCAAAGGCACACCCCAACGCTGGTCAGTCTCTGCCAGTTGGGGGTGGGGTTGGTGTCAATTCAATACTGCCATTCCTATTATGCACCTCTCTACCTCCTGCACTACCAATGCCAATGCCAGCAAGACGACATTCGGCATTGACAAATGCTTGTTTTATATTAGGTTCTCTGTTTCCACAGGGACTCAGTGATGATATAAATTTATTTTCTTTTATGTTTGCTTGCCACAGGCATAGCTGACCATATTGCTATCACTCTGTAAGAGCTGAGGGAAGGCTTTGGGGGGCCTGGCCCTCCTTCACCTATCATAGTTTCAGAATCACTGACCTCTGCCTCAGTTCTGCCAACTTTCCTCCTCTGCTTCACCTATTTTCTGTTTTGCTTTGAAGTATACAACCAATCAGAAGGCTGGAATATGCCCCAAGAAGGGAGTTTTTCATGTGCAACTTCTAGTTCTGACTAGGAATGTTTCTTGTGTTTTAGATAACACTTTTGTGTTGCTGTTCAGTGGTTTGTTTCTCTGTCTCATGGGAATAGCACTGATGTTGCACACCTTTACTAGCTTGCCCATCTGCTTTTCACTTGCATAGTGGCAAAAGTGACATAGTTTCATAGCAGAATGCATTCATGCTTTTCTGCTCTGGTGTGTCCCTTCCCCCACTGCTCACTCAGTCCATCAGGGTAATCACAAAACAGTTATCCTGTTGCTTTACATACTCAGTCACTGCAAATGTAAAGTCAGTTGTTTTGAGAGTCCCCCACTATGTGCGTGGCCAGCATTGTATCACCTCTGCCTGCCCCTTCCGCTCTCAATGCACTGGAGCCAGCAGTTTATCACCTCCATTCACCCCCCCGACACTTAACTTACTTATAAATAAGTCACTTCTCATAGCAGGCATACATTCCCCCTACCTCTGCCCAGTATGTTGTGGGGAGCTCATATTATGAGTGATTTCTAGAGCTTCTGGGACAAGTGATCACTGGGTGCACTGTACTAGTGGATATGGACAGCCTCCTCCAGCTAAGCCTGCGCTTTACTGAAACTAGGTTACAGAAGTACAAGTGTCTTTCACATTTATTCCACTTCTTTGTACAGTTTTAATCTGCATGCCTAACCCTGTTTACCACCCAATGCCAGTATAGTGTCCAACATGGTTTCTGCAAGAGTCATGGCACTAGCACTGCACTGGTGCATGTGACCTATGACATCCTCAATGCCATGCAGGCTGGTATGGCTACGCATGCAATTTTTGTCAGCCTCACCCAGGCATTCGACTTGGTCAGTCACAAACTACTACTGTCCTAATGAAAGGTACCACAATTGGCTAGATAACCTCTCCTGCCTCAACTTCTGCAGCTACCTGACCAATCAGAAACAGAGTGTTAAGTGGCAAAGCAGCACATCAGATCTTCGGGGGATAGCAGATGGTGTACTGCAAAGCTCTATTCTAGGCCCCCTCCTATTTTCGCTATTCATAAATTATATGCCCCCAAATAGTGGAGGAGCTATGGTACAACTCTATGCAAATGATGCTATTTTATATAGATCATCTGCAAACATTAATTGAATAAAAAATAACCTTGTGAGTGACTTCCGGCAACTAGAAGAATGGTTTCTGGCAAACAAACTTACCCTCAATGCTAAAAAAAAATAAAACCATGATCTTTGGACACAGGTGGCTAGGCACTGAGAGACAACAGCCTAATCATGCTGTCCACCACTAGTGGCACTCACCTTGAAGTGGTGGAGTCACTCAAATACCTTGGGTTAATACCTGACCAAAACATAACCTTTGCAGTACATGTGGATGCCATAGTCCAAACACTGCACCAGAAGATTGACCTCCTGTACAGGGTTTTTCCCTGTGTTCTATGAATTTTCTCCCAACCATTGCTAGTAGCACCCCAATGCCTGTACTCTTTTATAGCACCCCTGTACTACAGTCGATTTGCAGTGCTAAACTGTGCAGGCTAAATATACCCTATAACCAAACTGGATGATTTACATCTGGTGCCCACTCCAGAAACCACCAGTGTGGGAAGTGTTTGCTGTACTTTGTTGGCCCTCTTTTGATGGACGACTGCAATACCCAAGGTACTGCCTAACTATCGAGCTAGTGAAACCTACCACACCCCCTAGCCTTACTGGAAAAATCAAGCTTAAGCAATATGCAAGGCTCCTGAGATCCACTATTAGCTCATTATTAGAAATCCCCAGGGCACGGTCAGCATCTGGTAAGAGAACTGTGCAAGAGTGAGGCAATTTAGACTCTCATAGGGTAGTGAATTCCCTAAAGATGGGGCAAAGACTGAGATACAGGATTTATCTTGCCACAGGTAACATCGCTTATGAGAGAAAAAGTTTTATTTACTAAAAGGTATGCAGTGCACATTAAGTTATGGGGAATCAGGCTATATGGCAGTCTTAAAATATAATAGTATATTGGTTAAACAACGTGGCAACAAACTGAGTAAGTAAGAATGTCTTTTTCGTTGAGTATTTTTCAAAAAACATTTATAGGTAGATACTATTGAAACAGAAATGACAAAGTAAAAAATGAAATGAACAGAACTTACAGGGTAATTATATATATTTCATCCAGTTTTACAAAATTAATTAAAAAATTCAGAATATGTTGTAAAAATATGTATTTACATGTTTTATTATATTAATTTACAGATTTGGAAGCCCTTTGAAAAAGCTTCAAACTACAGAAGCGAAATGACAGGACATTATAGAAAATAAGAAAAAGTTATATGGAACACATGCCTACATTTGTTCTCATTTTTATGTTTGCTTGCACGCATGTGCAAGAAACATAGTGCCATCATCTGAGTTTTTGTAGGTGTGGCACCCTGTCTTCTAATTCAGTCAGCGTGTTTGCAGGCACAGCCACAGTTCACCAATGAATGCTGCAGCTGTCTATGACAGCAGTTGAAAATGCAGTGCCCTACAGTTGAAAGGGAGAGCTCCGCTTCAGTGAGCAGCGATGAGATACTGCGTGCTCATACGCCCCCCCACACACACGCATATTGCATGCTCATGCGCCCCCCCACGCACACACTGTATGGCCGAGGGGGTGCCCAATCTCCCGTCGGCTCTGCTGAGCTTCCCTCACAACAGAGTTCCAGGTGCCACGCTGGAAGCCCACCCCAGCATGGCAACAGTCCATATGGCCAATGGGGATGCCCAATCCCCCATTGATTCCACTGTCCCCCCCAACAGACTACCGGGTGCCACACTGGTAGCCCTCCCCAGTGTGGCAACAGTCCGTATGGACAACGGGGGTGTCCAGTCCCCCATTGGCTCCACTGCCCCCAAACAGCCTTTCAGCTGCCACGCTGGGAGCCCACCCCAGTGTGGCACAAGTCCCGTGTCGTCTAAGGAAAAAAAAAACCTGCAAGAAAAAACCTTCCCTCGTTGACTGTCCTGACCCCTCCCCCCAACGGCACCCATCCTCTGCGTAACCTGCCTCCCCACACCCCCCACCTCACCCCATCTTACCTACGGAGTCTGGCGTGACAGTCTTTGGTGAACCGGGAACACGTCTGCACTCTTCAAAGCCAACCACAAACTGAGGAAATGCCGGTAAGCTGTATAATGGAATAAATAGTTTTTCTTCAACTTTGATGCATATCTCAGGCATTTTTGGGAATTTTTTCACCAAATTTTCAACATGTGGTTTTTGGGACCCCTCCTCATGAATTCTGTCACTGTCATTTTGTTAATTGGGCCTCAAAGGTGATTTTGCGGTCACTGCGTGGAACCACATTTTGGGACCGATTTACGAAACAACAGTGTCACGATTCATGAGGTAGGCCCCAAAAAACCCTATGTTGAAAATTTGGTGAAAAAATTCCCAACAAGCATTTGTCAATGCCGAATGTTGCTTGCTTCTATGTGCTGTTTAGGTATTTGAAGTCATTTGAGTGCAAATATTGAAAATTTGCGAACTTCGATGCAGCATGGTGAGGAACTGCAGACGCACTTCGTAGAAACAGTCATTGTTAGGAAATTTCAAGAAATGTTCAACATAGCTATTTTAAGACCTCTGCTCATGAACAGTGTCAGTGTGATTTTGTTAACGTGTCCCATACATTGAGTTTGCACACCAACTGCGCCATTGTGCGCTACATGGGTGGAAACACGTTTTGGGCAGGATGTGAAAAATGACAGCTGTACTGCTCATAAGGAGGTGTGGTAAAATGGCAATGTTGAAAATCTGGAGTGGAAATATTGAAAAATTGCAAACCTACGAGCGTGCGTGGGAACTGTGCAATGCACACTCGTAAAACAGTCATTTTTAGGAATTCTTCCACCAAATTTTCAACATTGCCATTTTAAGATCTCTGCTTATGAACAGTGACACTGTGAGTTTCTTAATGTGTCCCATACACTGAGTTCGCACACCGACTGCGCCACTGTGCGCTACATGGGCGGAAACATGTTTTGGGCAGGATGTGAAAAATGACAGCTGTACTGCTCATGAGAAAGTGTGGTAAAATGGCAATGTTGAAAATCTGGAGTAAAAATATTGAAAATTTGTGAACTTACGAGCCTGCGTAGGAACTGCTAGCATGCGCTCCCGTAAAACAGTCATTTAGGAATTTTTTCACCAAATTTTCAACATAGCCATTTTAAGACCTCTGCTCATGAACAGTGTCACTGTGATTTTCTTAATTTGTCCCGTACATTGATTTCGCACACTGACTGCGCCATTCTGCGCTACAAGGGTGGAAACACATTTTGGGTGAGATATGAAAAATGACAGCTGTACTACTCATAAGAAGGTGTGGTAAAATGGCAATGTTGAAAATCTGGAGTGAAAATATCAAAATTTCGTGAACTTACGAGCCTGCGTAGGAACTGCGCAACGCACGCTCGTAAAACAGTCATTTTTTGGAATTTTTGGACTAAATTTTCAACATGGGTTTTGAGACCCTTTCTCATGAATGATGTCACTGTCATGGTGGTATTGGCCCGAAGGGTGATTTCGCAGTCACTGCGCGAAATCACCCTTCGGGCCCGAATAACGCCATGACAGTGACATCATTCATGAGAAGGGGTCCTAAAAACCCCATGTTGAAAATTTGGTGCAAAAATTCCCAAAAATGCCTGAGATATGCAATAAAGTTGAACCCCCTCCCATCTAGCCCATTATACAGCTTACCGGCATTTCCTCAGTTCGCGGTCGGCTTTGAAGAGTGCAGACGTGTTCCCGGTCCACCGAAGATCGTCGCGCTGGAGTCCGGAGGGTGAAATGGGGTGAGGGGTGGGGAGGCTGGGTGCGCAGGGTGGGTGCGTGGGTTGTGGGGTGGAAGACGCCAAGCGGGACCGTTTTGTTTTACAGGTGAAAAAAAAAAAAAGATGTTGTGGGACTGTTTGCCATGCTGGGGTGGGCTCCCAGCATGGCCAGAAGAGGCGTTCAGCCGATGGGGGATTGGGCACCCCCGTCGGCCAAAGGACTAATTGCCATGCTGGGGTGGGCTCCCAGCATGGCACCAACTACGGGTGGGGGATGACGCAGCTCAGCCAGCGGGGATTGGGCACCCCATCGGCTACACAGTAGGTGCAGGGGCCGTTCAGCCGATGGGAGTTAGGCACCCCATCGGCCAAAGGACTAATTGCCACTCTGGGGTGGGCTCCCAGCATGGCACCAACTACAGGGGGCGGCGCAGCTCAGCGGCGAGGGATTGGGCACCCGTGGAGCTACACAGTGCGTGCGAGGGGCACGCTGCGCCCACCTGCGTGTGGGGGCTACGGCTTCTTATCTCGGTGCTCACTGAAGCGTGGCTCCCCTTTCAACTGTATGCCACTTCATTTGGGTGTGTCATGACACACCTCCGAAATCTCGGATGATGGCACTATGTTTCTTACACATGCATGCAAGCAACATAAAAATGACTGTTTTACAAGCATACGTTGCGGTGTTCCTATGCACGCTCGTAAGTTCGTGAATTTTCAATATTTTCCCTCCAGATTTTCAACATTGCAATTTTATCACACCTCCTTGTGAGCAGTACTGCTGTCATTTTTCACATCTAGCCCAAAATGTGTTTTCACGCATGTAGCGCACAATGGCGCAGTCGGTGTGTGAAATCAATGTTCAGGACAGATTACGAAAATCACAGTGACACTGTTTATGAGCAGAGGTGTTAAAATGGCTATGTTAAAAAATTTGGTAAAAAAATTCCCAAAAATGACTGTTTTACGAGCATGCGTTGCGCTGTTCCTGCGTACGCTCATAAGTTTGCAAATTTTCAATATTTTCACTCCAGATTTTCAACATTGTCATTTTACCACACCTCCTTATGAGCAGTGCAGCTGTAATTTTTCACATCTCGCCCAAAACGTGTTTCTGTGCATTTAGCACACAATAATAAAAATAATACTTTATTTATAATGCGCCTTTCGAATACCAAGGCACAGTACAGTTAAAACAATGAACACAGTTAAAACAAAGTCATCATCATATTAAAATATACAGTACAAATCAACAGTCATCGCTACCATATGCTTTTTTCCAAAGGAATGCTTTTAGGGCCTGTTTAAAACTCCCCACGGTTGTGCACTCCCTAATCAGACGGGGTAGAGAGTTTCAGAGGGACGGGGCCGCGAACATAAAAGCATGGGCCCCAGCAGATTTTAAAGTCACCCTCGGAATCTCCAGCAACTCATCGTTGGCCGGGTGGAGTGGTCGCACAGGGTGATAAGGAATCAGAAGCTCTTTCAGGTAGTCAGGGCTCAGTTCATATAGGGCTTTATATGTTAGTAACCCGACTTTGAAGGTGATCCGCCACTGAACCGACAGCCAGTGCAGTTCCCACAGCACCGGTGTGATATGGGAAGATCTAGGTGTCCCCATCAACAACCGGCTGCAGAATTTTACAACAACAATGGTGCAGTTGGTGTGCAAAATCAATGATCGGGACAGATTAAGAAAATCACAGTGACACTGTTCATGAGCAGAGGTGTTAAAATGGCTATGTTAAAAATTTGGTAAAAAAAGTCCATAAAATGATTGTGTTACGAGCACCCATTGCACAGTTTCCATGCACCCTTGTAAGTTCATGAATTTCTAATATTTTCAGTCCAGATTTTCACCACTGGCATTTTTCGACACTTCCTTATGAACAGTACAGCTGTCATTTTTCACACCATGACTGAAATGTGTTTTCGCACTTCCAGCACAGAAATGCATGGTCGCTGTGGGAAATCACTGTTAGGGACAGATTAAGAAAATCACAGCGACACTGTTTGTGAGTGGAGGTTCCAAAATGCCTGTGTTGACAATCTGCTGTAAAAAATCCCCAAACTAATTGCATTACGGGTGTGCGTTGTGCATTTTCTACGCACACTCATGACTTCACCAGTTTTCTTAATATTTTCACTGCAGATTTTCAACATTGCCATTTTTTGCACCTCCCCATGAACAGTACAGCTGTCATTTTTCACATCCTGTTCGAAATGTGTTTTCGCACCTGTGGTGCCAAATGGCATAGTCGCTGTGCAAAATCAGCTTTCCGCTAACTAACTGATATTGCCAATGTTCATAAGGTGGGGGTCACAAAAAACCCATGTTGAAAATTTGGAGTGAAAATCCCAACAAACACCTGAGGCGTTAGGGT
This sequence comes from Neoceratodus forsteri, assembly GCA_016271365.2. Classification (NCBI taxonomy): domain Eukaryota; kingdom Metazoa; phylum Chordata; order Ceratodontiformes; family Ceratodontidae; genus Neoceratodus; species Neoceratodus forsteri. Next base: position 498,634,469 of record CM028135.1, on the reverse strand, counting down.
TTCCGACCATAATGCCCCACCCTGTAGAGATTGACAGGCATCAGGGGTGTGACGGGATTCTTGCCTGTAACGCTCATACCATTCCACACCCTGCAGCCAGTGAGAGGCATCGAGGTGTGCCTTGGACTCTTCGGCCACAAAGTTCACCCCATTCTCCTATACAGCACCCATCTCACCACATTTCCTGATGGAATGGGGTGAGCATAAGGTCCAAAGACCCCAAGGTACACTGTGACACTTGTCGGTGTCTGCATGGTAGGGTGTGGTGAAAAGGCATGGCCATTATGCCTGACAACCAAAAGGCACACCCCAATGCCTGTCACTCTCTGCAGAGTGGTGATGGGGTTGGCTTCAGTTCAATACTTCACAGCCCATCCTATTATGCAGCTCTGTAACTCCTACACTACCAATGCCAATGCCAGCAAGCAAACATTCAGCATTGACAAATGCTTGTTGAAGAATGAAGTGGTCCTTAAACTAAAATTGTAAACATATTCATGGCACCTTGAGGACCCACCACTGCCAGATTTTAACCTTTTCCCATGGAACTACATTTACTGCTAGATAGATTGAATAGCCTTCTTCTGCTGGCTGTTTCTTATGTTCATATGTAAGTGTCTTACTCCCTTGGGAAGTGCATTAAAGCCTGGTAATATATATATCTTTTTTTTATTTAAACAAATTGGTAACCAGGAAAGGCACACTGAGCTGAGGCTCGATTCCAGATGCGAGACTGGGGGAGGGGAGATGGAAGTACATACAATTAGTTTACAAGACACAAATAACAGCAATACAATCTAAACAATGGATACAGCAGAAAAGGTACATTATGGTCATTTAGATGGATGGGCATATGTTACAATGATAGCTTTTTACAATTGAGTACTTCAATTTTGAGAAGATTGCTTCAGGTCGAGTGACCCATGAGACACGAAGTTTCATTTATAGAGTGCAAAACATTTGGAAGTGTAGCTCAATATAGTGGTCAATATGCTGTAAACTTGATGAGCTGATGAAGATCGTGACTGTAAATAATGTCAGGATAATAAGGCAGGCATGTACTGAAATGCATATGCATATTATTGTATCTCTGGATACTGTACAAAGTTGTACATTTTTTACCAAAGGGATGCCAAAAAGTATTACTTCTTTTTTTTGAAATCATAATGTTATAGCAATGTTATAGTATCTAGGTTGCTTCTGTGGCTACACTGCACTGAGTGATGCTTTTAAAGGTTTGGCTATGAGTAGTGTAATTTGGCTAAAAGGCCTTGCTTTTATTTATTTATTTTATTTAGTTTTTATTGACTGGGTAAGTGCACTAGACAAATCCTGCCTATTTTCAGGCACAACCCGGGGGAAAGTGGATACAGATGAATGCTAACTGACCTTGAACCAGATTAAGCTGTTGGTGGTATTTTTAGTGAATGAGGGAAATTTGGCCAGGACACTGGTTAAATTCCTCTACTCTTTTTGATAAGTGCCATGGAATCTTTAACATCGACCTGAACTACCACCAATCCAGGCAGATGGGACCTCGGTTTAACATCTCATCCGAAAGACTGACAATTATCCGGATCCAAAATACATTAGACTGCTGGCATAAACACAGGGCTTGGCTTTAGATTTCAATGGCTAAGAAACTTCCTTTCTTGTGTTTCTTTTTTTCATTAACTTTTATTTTATATGTTATCTTCTCCAGCGATGGTCTCCACTCATCAGCATAACACTTATCCCCTCTAGTCAGTGGTGTAACTAACATTACATGTGCAATGATGGAGGGGTGGCAAGAGTTGGGGTGCGGTAACGATCCAAGGTGGGGCAAGAGTGAAAGTGAATGGGGTGGAAGGCATCTGGAATACAGTATTGGTTGGGGCAGGAGGGACACATAGGTTTAGGAGAATTAGTGTGAGTGGGGCCAGGGAGGCAGAGAAATAGGAAGGAATGGGGAGAGCCATGGCTGGTGCAGCAGGGGTGGGAGTAGAGATGGATACAAGAAGGATGGAGGGACTTCCTGCACTAAGCCAGCCCAGCTGGTGCAGTGGTAGGGCTACAGACTATGGTGCTGAAAGTACAGGGTTTGATATCCAAAAGGGCAGGGTTAGAATGGGCAGGTAAAAGGGGGAAGGAAGGGGAAAATAGGTCATGGAGAGGGGTGAAATGAAGAAGAAGAGGAGGGTACAGTAGCAACTCCTAGTGGTCACTGGTTGTAAGTAGCAAAGGATGGTGAGAGTAGATAGGTTGAAAAGAGAGGGATCAGGAAATACAGCGAGTGGTTAGAGGAGGGCACTGCACTACCATCTAGTGCTGGTTTTGTTTAACCTGCGGAGGAAAAAAGTGGGCACTTCATAAAATGCACTGCAGGAAGTCACATGACCAAAGGAGGTCCTTAAATTAAGAGACACCCCTGGGTGGCTGGGCAGGTGGGGCAGTTGATTGGCTAACACCCCTCACCAAGATGCCTGAAGGGGAGAGGCTGCTGATTACCTTTAGAGTGCCGTGGTCCACTGTCCCCCTGTGTGCAGGCTTCTGTGATGTGTGTAGGGGATGAGGGTGCCCATGGCCTATGTAGGAGAGGAGACAAAGAAGTAAATTAGTATTCAGTGGGAGGGGGCACAGAGTGACATCCAGAAAGCTGCTTCCCACTATGCATGCACAAACTGGGAGAAGCAGTCGTATCAGGGAGGCCTGTGAGAGAACAATGGAGCCAGGAGAGAAAATGCCAGAATGCCACAGACCATGTGGTAGGACCTCTGTGCTTAACCCCACCCTAGCTTCTGAGACACTGCACCAGGCAATAAAGCTATGAGTACTCTAACAAATTTATTCTGACCACAGTCACTAGAAAGACAGTTAAAAATGGGACATATTCCTGTCTAAGCAGCATATACTGAGAGGCTAGAACAGAAAGGTACAGACAGTGTTTCACTAGGCAGAAAGGCTACAGCTGTGCTAGTCGCTAACTCTGAGGCCATGCAAGTAAATAGGCAGAGCAAAATAGACTAGGTAACAGAGCATGCAATGCAAAACACAGAAGTAGCAAGGTAAAATGGCTGCTAGGAGCTGGGCTCCGTGGCAGAGTGAGGACTTAAAGTTCTTAAAGTTCCTCTGGGAGACAGCAGTTCTCCAGCAGGTGCCAAGGTGAAAACTGTTGCTGCAGAAACTATCAGTAGATGTCAGAGGTCAAATAAAAGCCAAACACCCTTCACCAAGGTGGTTGCAAGGGAGGAGACTGCTGATTACCTTTAGAGCTCCATGGTCCACTGTCCCCGCTGTGTGCAGGCTTCTTTGGTGTGTGTGTAGGGGATGGGGTTTCCGTGGCCTTTAGAGCTCTGTGGTACACTGTCCCCCTGTTTGCAGGCTTTTGTGGTGTGTGTAGGGGATGGGATTCCTGTGGCCTTTAGAGCTTCATGGTCTACTGTCCCCCCTGTGTGCAGGCTTCTGTGGTATGTGTAGGGGATTGGGTTCCCATGGCCTTTAGAGCTCCGTAGTCCACTGTCCCCCCTGTGTGCAGGCTCTTGTGGTATGTGTCGGGGATAGGGTTCCCATGGCCTTTAGCGCCCCGTGGTCCAATGTCCCCCCTGTGTGCAGGCTTCTGTGGTGTGTGAAGAGGATTGGGTTGCCATGGCCTTTAGAGCTCCGTAGTCCACTGTCCCCCCTGTGTCCAGGCTTCTGTGGTGTGTGTAGGGGATTGGGTTCCCATGGCCTTTAGAGCTCCATGGTCCACTGTCCCCACTGTGTGCAGGCTTCTGTGGTGTGTGTGTGTAGGGGATGGGGTTCCAGCAGCATTTAGAGCTCTGCGGTCCATTGTCCCCCCTGTGTGCAGGCTTCTGTGGTATGTGTAAGGGATGGGGTTCCTGTGTCCTTTAGAGCTCCATGATCCACTGTCACCCCTGTGTGTAGGCTTCTTTCATCATCTTTACTGAATTACATTGCCACCCCCTTTCCTATTTCTGTCCTTATGAATTAAGCTGTATCTATTTATATGTCCCCTTTGCCCTCTGGGTCCTACCACATCTCTGTTATTGCAGCAATATCTGGCTGCTCTTTAGCCCAGAAAATGTATAAGCTGTTGAACTTATTTACCTGGCTTCTTGTGTTTAGGGATATTATTTTAACTGTTTTAAAGTTGATTTTCATACTCCTTGCCCCCTTGTTTGTTTGTTTGTTCTCCTACCCCTTCACCCCTTTCTAAGAGATTAGATTTTTCTTTATTACCTCATTAAATCTTCCCCCAAAATGTTCATCCCCTTTGAATTTAAATGCATTCCATCTTTAACATAAAGTGTTTTGTTGCTATAAAAACAATCCCAGCTCTTTAAGAGGTGCAAATCTTCTTTGAACGTCCAGTCATCCAATTGCTTGTTAATATTTATTATAACCTGTTTTTTCTTCTTGGTTGCTCTTGGTACTGGTAGAATTTCTGAGAATATGGGGGAGTACCCATGACTCCTTATTTTTTTCCCAGTTTTCATGAAATCCTGTTTAATTTCTTCTTCCAATGTCATTCATGCCAATGTGTATCAGAACCTTTGGTTTGTCCCCTTCTTGGTTTAGTAGTCTGTCAATGTTTTTTGTTGTATCTTTCATGTTTGCACGTTGCAGACATGTGACCATTCTATCACACTTATTTCCCTCGCAAACTGTTCAGTCCATATACTGAATCATTGAGTCACCTATTATAGTAACTTTATTATTCTCTTTCCCTGAGGTTAAATTCTTATTTTCTATCATTGCGAGGGGTTCATCGCTATTACAGCAGTGTGTTATGTGTTTTTCTATTGACTTATGAATTTCCACCTTCCTTCTTCTTTTGACTCACTTTCTTGGTTGTACTCTAGTCCATACATCATCATCCTCTTCACTTTCCTCCTGTCTATTTATTTTTGTTCCACTATAGCTTGCTGGTTTGCTGCTTTGTAAATCAGTTTCTGTATTATTGTAATATGCTATTGTCATTGGTGTTTCATGGTTCATATTGTCCACATATGTCTCTTAACTCCTTATTTCCTTAATGTTATTGAGTTTTATTTTGGTGACTCAGTTTTCTCCTCTATTCTTTTAACTTCCATACAATGCATGCATGTATGATTTCTAGCTGTTTCCTCATCTCCATTTGAATTCTTGCTATCATGTGACATATGTTTCGCTTAATCCCTACTTCCCTACCTTGAAGACTAATTAGATCGTTATCCATACTATTGTTTCTGTACTTACTTCTTGCAGAGTTTCTGGCCTCCTGGCCTTCTCTGACTAACATGGGCAAACAAACACCTCTGCCTGTGTTGCCACCACCATGTGCCCCCCAATGCTAACACTGGTGTCACCATTTATACTAGAGGACTGGAAGTGATGCACTGTTCATTTCCAGTTTGGCAGTCCCTGAAGAAAGTTAATATTTTGCCAAATACCAGCTATAAAAGCAATGAAAGGGCTCATTGAAAAACAGTCCTGGGAGCCCTTGTTAGTGCACAGTCCTACCTGCAGTTCCCCTTCAGCAGTCTACCAGCGGGGGGATTTTTCTTGTCTTTTTAAATGTTATGCTGTGTGCTAGAGAGATAGAGATTTGCACACACACACAACAGGGTAGAGTCTCCTGCTGTCTTCACACAGCCTCTTTACCATCTGAGACCACACTGGCTCTGGCACTTGTGTTGCAGGACTGGAAATAATGTCATGCTCACTTGCAGTTCAGCGGTCCCCCAAAAAAGTTGATATTTTGTCAAATGCTTGCTAGAAAAGCAATAAAATGTACTTTGCAGGTATTCCTTAAAACCCTAGTTATCAGGAGTTGGCTAAAGTAGCCCTTATAAGAGAAATATGAAAAACAATTCTGGGAGCCCTTGTTAGTATATAGTCTTACCTGCAGTTTCCCTTCAGCAGTCCAGCTGGGAGAGGGGGGATTTTGTTTGTATTTTTAGATTTTATACTGGGTGCTGGAGAGCTAGAGATTTACACACACAGTGCAGCAGGGTAAAGATTCCTTCTGCCTTCACACAGCCACTGTGCCAGCCAAGCCCACAGTGGCATCAGTATTTATGCTCTGGGACTGGATGTGATGCCACACTCACTTCTGGTTTGGCGGTCCCAGAATAAACTTTTTAATTATTTGTGTCTCGGATTACAACCTTTGAGCTGGAAGCTCATTTACAAAGGTTAAACGTCAATTTAGGCATACAAGAACAAGTAGAACAAACATATTGTCAGAGTTACATAAATGAGGTAGCAATGCAATTGAATACATTAAGAACATTTTTTGACATTTGGTGGTAGGCTCAGTTACAATGGTTCTGTGTCGATAGTAAAAACACAACAAGCAAGGTAAGACAATTCATAATAGCAGCAGCATTCTAATCATTGATTCTGAAATAGGAAACCCATAAAAAATATGAGGGGGTAGAGGCATGGAGGGTTAGATGGGGGAGAGGGGGTGCTAACTATATGTTAGGTGAGTGAGGCCGAGAGGGAAAAAGAAGATGATTAATAGTCAGGAACTGTGGCTCCACAAGTTCACTTTGTTAGGGGGTGAAAAATGGGGGAAGGAGGAGGAGAGGATTACAGAGAATTTGTAGTCGGGAGAAGAAGGATAGAAAAGGAGGGTGGGATTGATGTGAGGAGGCAGTGGGGATGGGCTGTAGGGGATGGGAGGGAGGGTGAGGAATGGAGGGTGGGAGGAAGGGGAAGGGAGAAGGTTGGGTTGAGTGGGCAAGTAGAGAGGGAGACAGGGGAAAGAAGGGGAGCCTGAGGTGGCAGATAGGGGGGAATAAGTGTGGGAAGGTCTCAGGAGACATTTTATATGCTGTATTTCAGTTTTTCTATTGCTTTACATCCTTACTGTGGCTAGAAAATCAATAAAATGTGCCTTGTATGTACTATTTAAAATTCTACTTGCTGGGAGTTGGCTAAAGTAGCCCTTATAAGGGCTTTCTATAAAACAATCCTGAGAACCCTTGTGGAGATGGGAGAAGGGCATCAAATAGCAGTTCTAGGCAGATTGACAATTGTTACCACCCATACATAAGTGACTGTGGCAGCTGTTGTTGTGTTGCTCATATAAGGTGCACGGGGCAGTGCTTGGTTTTACGTTTAAGGATGGATTATTTCTATCTCATTCTCATTTATGAAAAGTGGAACTGTAACTGACAACACTTGAGGAGGAGGAGGAGGAGGAAACAGCAGTGTGTTTTAAGATTGCTCAGGGTCGTGTTATCAGATGCACAGGAAGACCTGGGAAGGCTTCTAGGTGGTGTAGTAGTGGAGCCAGTGGACTTCTGTGAACTACTGAATCAGAGTTTCTTTGGCCATACTGCCATCCATACAGTCCTAGTCCTCATAGTCCTATAACCCTTCAAATCATTTCCATCATGAGTACCACCAGTTACAGGAATTGTACTTGGACTGGAATGGTAGGACCTTTATCTGCAGTTTTCCTCTCCCTTGTATCGCTTCTCTTTTTTGGTTCAGAAGCTTGGGTGATTCAGTCAGTATTAGAATCATGCTCATCATAACCACCCTGCCTCTATATCTCTTTTTTAACCTAAGTTCTCTGCTAGTCTCTCGCTTCTCCTATTAAAGTTCTAATAAATCTTTTATGTCTGAATTCACAGTGGGCTAGTATCTAAATATTTATTGTCGCAAGACTGATGAGCAAATGTCTTCAAAGTCTCTGGTGTGATTTTTCATTTTATAAAATGTTCTTTCCACCTTGCTGTCTACCATTTGGTCAAGCCATTCCATGAAACCTGAAGGGTTTGCATCTTTCCAATGCTGGAGTATAATCTTTTTGTTTACTGTCAAATCCAGGTTAAGTAATATCCTGTGGGTAGTATCGAGACAGTCCTCTTTTGACTCTCCAAAGATAGCATCTCTCTTCTGTAGTCCTCTCTTTATGTTTCCATCAGGACAGATGACACTAAGAAGCAGAAGGACAGGGTGAAAACCATGTTGACAGCAATCTGTATGTTTACAATTATACAACCATGTGACATGATGCAACTGAGAAGGTGCAAGAGGGAGGCAACAAGCAAGAATGAGATCATCATGGCATCACTGAAAGACAGTGAGGGACACTGACTTGAGAGACCTAACACACTCTCAGGTCTCAGACAGCAGTGTTCTTTTCACTGACTGACAGGCTGTCTCACACACACAGGAAGAAAAGTGGGATTAAGTGCCCTGCACAACCAGCAATCAGAAATATAAATTGCTGCAAAAAAAAAATCCTGCAGAAATCCCCTTTGCCCTATCTCTGTCCCCTTCTGGGCCAATTACAAGTCCTTGATCTGCTATAGACTTTAGCTGCATCCAGCACGCAAACTGCATCCACTGTGCATATCTTTCTGTGGCAGTACATAAATTAACAGGCTATGGGCCAGATATTAAAAGTTTAGCAGGGGCGCAAATCCATTGCGCTGGATTAGCACAGAATTTACGCCTGACTGCTATATTTAAAAGTACATTTAGCGCCAGTGTTAGTTCCGACACTAAATTATAATGTATGCAAAGGAGGGACTGAGGGGAGAGGCCCTGAATGCCAGCACACTGGCATATTCAAAGGTATAGCGCTGCACTACAGGCATTAGTGCAACCTGCAGCGCGGTGCTGAATACCGCTGAGAAAAAGCTGGCGGTAATGTGCCGGCAGTAATGTGGATGCAGTGCTCCCCCCAAAAGCATGATTCCCGATCCCCATTGCAAATACATGTAACATCTTTTCTCTGGTAGTCTAGTGGTCCCCCCACCTCCAAGCATGTACCCCGACTCCCATTCCACATAATGAAGTACCTATTTCCCCTGGTAGTCTAATGGTCCCCCCCCCAAAGCATGTATCCCAATCCTCATTGCACATTTAAAAATACTTTTTTCCCTGGTAGTCTAGTGGTCCCCCACCCCAAACACATATCCTGATCCCCATTGCACATAATAAAATACTTATTTCCCTGGTAGTCTAGTGGTCCCCCCACCCCCAAGCACGTATCCTGACCCCTGTTGCAAATAAATATCAAATCCTTTCACTGGTAGTCTAGTGGTCCCCTCACCCGGCAGTGACACCCTGCTCATCCCAATAAAGTCAGAGAACAGAGACGGCGACCGGCTCAGCCCTCCTCTCACCACCACGGCTGGCTGGCTTGGGGTGGGGACCACTAGACTACCAGGAAACAAGTATTGTTTTATGTGCAACAGGGGTCAGGATATGCACTTGGGGGTGGGGGGTCACTACACTACCAGGGAAACAAGCATTTTGCCATGTGCAATGGGGTCAGATGTGTTTGGTGTGTGGGGACACTAAACCACACTAGGGAAATTATCTTAATTATTACTTGCTATGGGGGTTGGGGATTGTGCTGGGAAGGGTGGGGGACCACTAGATCACCAGGTATTTCGTTGATTGTCAGGGCTACCAGGGGTTGGGGACCATGCTGGGGAGGTGGAGACACTAGCCTACCAGGGTGCACACCACTCAATTGTCCCTGTTTATGAGGGACATCCCTCATTTTACCCCTTGAAACTGCCCTGTCCCTCATCTTGATTGTCCAAATATGTCCATGTCCCTCTTTTCAGTGACACAAGAGCTGAGGGGTATGCCAATGTGTGTAACAGGCACACATGGGCACAGGGACCATGATGGCAGGGAAGAAATTGCCCGGCCCAGCCAATCTGCCCTGTTCCCTATCTCATGGATATGCTGCATATCCTAGTGAACCTATGGCCTATGGCCTCCCACCCACACCAGGTTCACTTTATGTCTGACCCGTGCATTGAGTCCCCCCACTGTATGTCATCCACTACTGCAGTGGGGAACCTATGTTGCTGGGAGGGGCATCCTCCAGGGCATGTATGGCCACAGTGGCCACAGGCAGTGTGTCTGTGTTTAGCAATTGATCTGTGAGTGTGTGTGTGTGTGTGTGTGTATATATATATATACACATGTACAGGTCATGCTTGCACAGATGCATGGGTGCTCTGTATGCACTGACTGTGCCTGCCGGCACACAGTTCCTGCTGCTTCTAGCCTGTACTTCCATTCTGACCAACAGGGGATGCTGTGGGCATTCTTTGGCCTGCAGAGTCCAGCCTGTACTTCCTTTCTGACCAAAAGGGGGAACGTTGTGCTCCATGCAGTAGAACCGGGCAAACTGCATGGTAATGTATGCTAAGCAGTAGTTAATGAGATGCAAATGTACCTGTTTGCCCACAGATTACCTAAGTAGGCTCATTTGCATGGGAGCTTTGAATATAACTCCAGTTTGCTCCAGGCTAATGTGTTAGCACTGTGCAATCAGGTTAGCCCTGGTCAAACTTTACTTCAGCATAGCACAGTTCTGCAGTGTGTGGCTTACATTTTTGTTTGCAGTAGATGTGAGACATCTCTGTGCAGTCACACACAATATTCTCCACCTGCAACACTAGTTTTCTCCAGGGTCTAATCAGCTGCAGTAGCAGTGTGCACTTCCCTTTGCTATATTGAGTGCTGTCTTATTCCCGGGCTATTTTTGCGCTGCAGGCCTGGCACTATTTGCCTGGCTTCCTTTGCTTGCTATATTCAGTTGGTTTTGCACTGGGCTGTTTCCTTTTCAATATAGCTTGCTTTGTGCTCCAAGCTAAGTTTGCCCGCCAGGCTGTGCTAATTTAGCCCCGGGGCAAAGTTTTGAATATCTGGCCCTAAACCAGCCAAGAAACTATTGTTAACTATTATCACTCCAACTAAAATAATAATGAATAATTCTTATATGATTTCAAAGTGTTACTGCATCAGAAAACAATGTTTTCAAAAGAACTGAAGAGCTATGTCTATCAGTACACACACCTTTCTCTGCTAGTAGAGAGAGAGAGAGAGAGAGAGCAAGAGAGAGAAAGACAGATCTGAAAATGGCAGAAAAAGATGTACAACGTATAGACTAGAGGTTATGCCCTTCAGCATCACTGATTAGCTGCTGCAGGTCATGTGACTTGTACAAGCTCAGTGAGTGATTACCATCTAAAAAGACTATGTTATGCTTTTGAAGTACTGAAAAGTGAAAGCTATAGCAAATAAACTTTGGAACCCCCTTACCAGTGTAAACACTGCCAGTTTTTAATTAGCTCACTGAACTCAGCTTCAGTATTGGCTCATCCTTACTTTGGGGCATTACTGATATAATAGTTTTTGCTCATTCATTCTGCATCTCTGCTGAATTCAGTATATGGCTTTTGATCTCTTATAAGAGTGTTAGTACCGACCTGCAAAATGTTACAATACCACACTAATCCTTGGCCACTGGTATTTTTTTTTATTTTATTTTAAATTATCTTCTGCATCTTTCTTGCTATAATTGCTGAGTGCAATGTGTGTTTTGCCTCTTGAGAAACCATGCAGAGCCAAAAGGTGAAGAGATGTGTATTCATTTTTACTCATAATTTTATTATGATCTGACCAGGCCTCATAATACAGTTGCTCAAGTATCAGTTACAGTATATGCAGAGGGTGTGAGTCAAAATCCCAAGTACACAGCTATATCTCTCATAGAACTTGTAACCTCATTTATGCTTTTTAAGCCTGTGATCAACAGATTTGCTGCATTTGGAAAAGACATGGTATTTTTTTTTTTTTTGCCTTTGTGTAAATTGTTCCTCTGGGCCCAATCTCGGTCCATGGCCCAGTCAATGTCACTTTTTTAATACTTGCTTTTTATTCAGAGAGGTAGATAGATAAGGCATATGAAAACAGAGAACAAAGAAAATTCGACATATAGATACAACGTGAAAAAATATTCAAGGACTAATTAATATACAGTGGTGCTCAGTGACAAGTTCCTTCTTGTCTAATCATGTCAGTCAGCAGCTTGGGACATACTGTAAACTGACAAGAATGGATAGACCCATCTCTGCTAATTGCTTAATTGCTATGCATTTCCTAACATTAAATCTAGTCATCACTCATGGCATTGTGACAATACTGCCACAACATGACTAGACAAGAGGGAGACTGACAGTGAGCACCACTGTATAGTGTGATATTTTGTACACTCCCTGTTGAAGCTACAGTGGAGTCAGCCAGGATGCAATGCCGTAACTTGCAGTACATGATAAGTTACAAAATACTGCATGCCAAAAGGACCTAACTGCCATTGAATTACAGTGTTCCCTTCAGCATACTGCATCATTTTGAAATGCTGCAAGGTACCGTGTTGCATCCTGGCTGTTACCACTGTACCATGGATTTTGCACCAAAAACCTTCTCTGGCAGCTGGGTCCACCCCTCCTCCACCCTCTCTATGAAACAGAATCTTCTAGCATCCCTCCTGCATTTTCCACCTGCCAATTTGCTGCTATTCCCTCTCATGTTTTTGTTATCATTAGGCCTAAAAATTCAGTGGTGTCCACTCTTTTGATGGCCTTCATATATTTAAAGAGCGACTCCTGCCAAATGTGCTACATTGCAGAATTAGAATAAGCATAGCCCCAATAAATCTTGTACCAAAAATAGGGTGTATGCGTTACTTTGTTGTAATGTTATGAGCTCATTTGTAACCCTGTTTTCACTACCTATTCAAAAATGCCAGTTTCAGTGAAGAGCCACTGATGATGTCATCTCCTGAACTCACACTTTGGTCCTCCCTGTCAGCAACCTTATAGGACCTGCTTCTCCAAAGTTTAAGAAACTGTAGCTATAGTAATATTAAAAAAAAATGTCATAGGGTTGTCTGCAGTGCTTGCATTTCCAGAATGTTCAGATGCATGGCACTGTACTTTAAAACATGCCAGAAGGTGATTTTGGAATGCAGCACAGAACCAAGGCATAGAATGTCAAGGTGGTGCACAATTTTGAAATGTTTGAGGGGGGCATGCAATCTCAGAATGTGACAGGGATGTGTCATCTCAAAATGTGGTGGGACAATCAGTCTCGGAATGTGACAAGGACACACATCGAGGAATTTGGTGAGGACTGGCAATTTCGGAATACAGTGGAGATGCGTGCTGTCAGACTGTGACAGGACACACCATTTATTCTGAAATTGCTTGTCCCTGCAGCATTCCAGAATTGTACACACCCACCATATTTCAAAATTGTGCATCACATTCCCACCACATTCCAACATGATGCATCCCAGCCACATTCTAAAATCGTGCATCCCTGCTACATTCCAAAAATGCACATCCCTTTCCCATTCCCAAACTGCGCATTCCTGCCACATTCTGAAATGGCACATCCCTGCCAAATTCCATAACTGCACATCCCCACCAAGCTGTGTTTTAATGTCACATTTCAAAATTGTCACTGCTGTGTTCCCAAATTGTGTGTCACGCCATATTCCAAAATAATGCATCACCACCACATTCCGAAATTGAGCATCACTGCCACATTTCAAAAATACGTGTTACCACCACATTCCGAAACTGTGTGTCATCGCCACATTCCGGAACTGTGTCACCACATTCTGAAATTGTACATCACTGCAACATTCCAAAATTGTACATCACTGCCACATTCCGAAATTGTACATCACCACCACATTCCAAAATTGTGCATCACTGACACATTTCAAAATTGCACATCACCGCCGCATACCAAAATTGTGTGTCACCGCCACATTCTGAAACTATGTATTGCTGCCACATACTGAAACTGTGAATCACTGCCACATTCCTAAGTTGTGCATCACCACAACATTCCAAACCTGTGTGTCACCACTGCATTCTGATATTGTGTGTCACTACCACATTCCAAAATTATTCTTCACCACCACATTCTGAAATTGAGCATTACCCCGCCACATTATGAAACTGAGTGGCACTGCCACATTCCTGAAATATGCATCACCACCACATTCTTAAACTGTGTCACCGCCACATTCTGAAACTGTACATCCCTGCCACATTCTGAAATTGTGCATCACCACCACATTCCAAACCTGTGCGTCACCACCGCATTCTGAAATTGTGCATCACTGCTACATTTCAAACTTGTGCATCACCATTGCATTCAAAAATTGTGCACCATCGCTGCATTCTGAAATTGTGCATCACCGCTGCATTCCAAACCTGTATGTCACCACCACATTCGGAACCTGTACAACATCGCTACATTCCAAACCTATGCATCACCGCTTCATTTCAAAATTGTGCGTCACCACTACATTCTGAAATTACTTGTCACCACCGCATTCAGAAATTGTGTCACCACTGCATTTCAAAATTGTGTGCCACTGCCACATTCTGAAATTGTGCATCACCACCATATTTCAAAATTGTGTGTCACTGCCACATTCTGAAATTATGTGTTCCAGCTACTTTCTAAGTCTGTGTCATTGCTGCATTCCACAATTGCAACCTGGTGATATTTTGAAATGTTGTACCTGCAGTATTTTAAAAATTGCACACAACTTCATCATTCTAAAGCCATATTTGCCACTTCATTCCATCTCTCCATCACATTCTGAAGTACTGTACAGTATCTTGCATCTACACATTATGGAAGTGCATGTGCTGACCCCCCTCCCCCCTGAATAAGTTTTACTTTTTCAGATGTTTACTACTCCTGGAGTTTTAAGTAACATAGGAGAAATAAGTCATATATGGTAGCTTGCAGGGAGGACTAGGCTGTAAGTTCAGGAGATGACCTCATCAGCAGCTCTTCACTGAAACTGGCTTTTTTGAACAGGTGGTGAATTTAGGGTTACAAAATGACTTGTAACTTTTAAACAAAGTAACTTACAGATCTAATTGTTGGCATGAGGCTGACTGAAGATATTCTGATTCAAATTCTGAATTTATTGATGTCACAAATTTTGGCCTCAGTCCCTCTTTAAAAGTCGTGGTCATGTCCTCCCCTCCATCCTCTTCTCCAGTGACTACATACTTAGTTTCTCCAGCCTCTGTTTAGATGAGTGCCCATGTTGCCCCTAAATCATGTTGGTGGCCCTTCTGACTTCACCACTTCCAACTGGTTTATAGATAGATAGATAATTTATTTCTAAAGCACCCCATTCCAAGGACTTGGGGCACTGTGCAATAAACAATGCAGTTTTTTAAAAAAAAACACACAGAAAAAAATACATTTAGCTGGGAGTAAACAATTAATCTGTCCTTCCCGCAGTAGGGGGTTCAAGAATTGGGCACAGTATTCCAGGTGCAGTCATGCCAAGGATCTGGACAGACTTAGTATAACATCTTTCCCTCTGCTCGTGACCCTCCCCAGCTTATGCATCTCAGCACCCCATTTGCCTTACCTACTACTTTATTGCATTGTGTATAGGGCTTCTGGGTGCTTGCAATTGCTGCCTCTAGACCATTCACTTCCTCTGACACTGTGATAGTCATTGCTCAAACTATACCCTACCCCTGGATTCTTCCTCCCCATTTACATGACCTTGCACTTCTTGGTGTTGAACCCCAGCTGCTACATTCTGGACAACCTCTCTAGTCTGTCCAGGTTCTCTTTCATGTCTCTAATATCCTCTTCTGTGTCATCCCTTACGCCAGGGCATTTGTCATCAGTGAATAGGCTAGTTTTGCCCTTTATGCCATCCCCAGTGTTGCTTATGAACATGTTGAACAACACTGGCCTGAGCACTGACCCCTGCAGTATCCCACTGGTGACCTCCCTCATCCCTGAATGTTCTTCACCGATGGTGACTCTCTGTGTTCTTCCCCCTTACCAATTTCCTACCCACCTTGTCATCTTAGCCTCCAGCACTAGGTCATGCAACTTCTTGATCAATCTTTTTGGGGGACTGAATCAAAAGCCTTGCTGAAGTTCGGGTTAAGTATGCCTACTGCCTGTCCCCAATCCACAGCTCTTGGTTCAAGTTGAAGAAATCTATCAAGTTCATTTGATATGACCTCCCCACCATAAACTCATGCTGTATGCAATCCTGTAGCCCATTTGCCTCCAGACAAAGTTAGAGAAATGTCAATTCAGTGTTGCGTGATCATTTAAATCCAAACGAATGCCACAATAGATTTACTAAGGCTTAAGGGACTTGTTACCCTAAAAATCATAATTCAGTACTTTTGGTGCGTTCAGTTTAAACCCTAACTGATGGATTAACATAATATTTTTTTTTTTGCCACAAATTCCCTTACTTTTTAAAAAAGATATATACATAAAACAACTGCTGCATAAAACTTTGTATTGACAACATCTGCCTTTGAATGGCATTGTCAGTGCTTTTAATGGTAAAGTAACACAGGACTGACATTGCCACATCTAAGTCCCAGGATTGACAGTGTTGCCCTTTAGCTAGCATTGTTAATATTTGCAGTATGAAAGTCCCTGGATTGACGATGCTTGCCTTACTGTAAGCCCTATGCTCTAGTGGGTGCTTTACATGTGGCTGAGGGGTGTAAGGCTAGTGCACAACTACACAGGTCAAAAATGCATAGTCTCCCATGGCATGCACTGTGGTGGGGGATGTGGCCACCATGGTGTGCACTGGCCATGCACTTGCACACACTGCAGTGCACAGGGAGGCATGGCCATGCCATAAAGAGATGAGAATGCCCCATGATCCTACCATACATGTCCAAGCACTGGCCGGAGTACACACCCTCCACATATGGCATGGAGCATACTGTGGTGTGGAACAGGTAGATATGTACACTGCACCAGCCACTGTAGAGGCACATTGCCCCATATGGCTGGAAGCATTCCACAGGTGTGGATGGGCAGGGCCATGTGTTACAGGTGCCTGCAATGTGGACACTGCACCTTGATGCTTAACAAACAGAGCTGTAGCAACCCATCAACAGCACCAGTGATGGCCATAGAGATGCTTCACTGTGCCCTGGACAGGATCAGGCACCTACTGTATGAGGACAATGACGGCCACCTCTGGGAGGGTTGCCAAGCGGGTAAGGGTAGGTATGCATGGGGTACACCAGTCACCTGCTGGGGGGGTTGTTCCATGCCTACCACTAATGCCTGTGTTGCTGTCACTGCAGCCATTCCATGGATGCCCTGTCAAGATTCTTCTGTGACCAGAGCTACAGGAGCTGAGCGTATCATGGATGAGGTGCCAGATAGCACTGGCATGGGCAAAGTGACTGCTATACAGACTGGAGCTCATTGATGTGTACTATGCAGATGGCTACAGGACCACATGGTTATTCCTGGAACCCACTGCCATGAGTTCAGCCCAGTGCCTGGGGCTTTAAAAACCTACAGGGTAATGTTTGAAGGCATGCAGGGAGATGCATGGAACTATGTAGAGGGATCATGGGGCATGTAGGGGGATGCATAAGAGGCAGGCTGGCTGGGGGGGAGAGCTGGTTGGGACATATGGTAAGCCATCTCATAGCAGCTTTTCCCCTGCAGGCTACCCCAATGCCATTGACGGCAACCAGGCTGTGGAGGAATGGCCCAGACATCATGGACATTGACTCACAACCACCATGATGGCTATTAAAGAAGTGGGAGAAGTTGTCATGGGCCACCTACTATAGGATGCGCAATGTCCAGACTTGGACTGTATAGTTGCTAGGGGCTACTGACATGCATGGTGGCTGCACCTAGAGGCTGCAGGTAGCCATCCACCTTTCCTATATGCCATGCTATGGGATGCAGGAACCCACAGCACTGTGCAGTGCTAACAACCACATGGGATGTGTAGTATAGGTATTGTTGGGCTCTGGACATTGCTGTGCACACAGACTATACAATATTATTTATAGTTCTTCTGTTTCAATTTGTGTTCTTTGCTGCTGGTGATGACTTGTTGTGCTGGATATCACCTGTGGAGTAAAGAGTGTGTATCACTTCCATTGCTGTGTCCAGTGTCATTTTTTGGGGGGAGGGCAAGAGTGTACCTGACTTTGCACTCGCCCTTTCTGCCGCATAGCAATTGGTGTGTCCCGCAGCATGCTACATGCCTAGCTACAGCCATACTCAATGTTATGCATATGCCTTGTGGTCCCTTTTATGTGGACATGCTGCCTTTTGTTGTGCATTGTGGGGCCCCAGTGCAGTTGCACATCGGTGATGTGCCCTTTGTGTGGAGAGGGGTTGTGTATGCGGCATAACACCTGCAGGCCTGCGCTGTAATAAATGCTTCTGCAATCATAGTACTTAGTGTGTAATGCACATGTAGCCATAGAGCATAGGTCATGTGTGTCTCTTTTACTATTCCACATGTGGACAATAGCCATTATCCTGCAGTCCATTTACAAACAATGGCAGCCCTCGTATGCACTGATCACATCATAGGTGAGGGATTCCTTGCTTTGTGAATGGCCCACCATTCAGAAAGTATAGAGACCTTACACAGATCAGCCACAACATGTACCAAACCAGCCACACCATCTGTGAACATTACAACAGATTTTTACCTCACAAACTCATTATCAGCCTAATCTCACAACACCTTGTTGTTTAGCAATACCCTTGAACAAGTGTAACATGGTGGTGTTGCACAGAAGACAGACTTTACATTAATCACAATACCATTTTATCTCACAACACTATCATTAACTGAAATTCTACTACTCACAAAAACTTCCCACAAACAGTAATACAGCAATAGATCACCACAGCTAATCAGCGAGGAGAACTGCTGTACCTCTTATCCCACATACAGCTATCTCCTCAAGTGGATCATCCAATGTGCTCAGTAAGTGTCTGACATTAGCCAAACCACTATGACACTGTAGAGAACTCATAAAACAAATCCAGAAATGGGAAACATTTAAACTAAACCAATAATCATATTAGGGTGATCCATTGTCATATACTATGATTACAGATATAATAACTGTTGTCTACTACTGTTTATCAAGTGTTTCTCATACTGGTTGGGCAAACAGAACCACTCATCTTCACTTTATTGTCCTCTTGCCCAACCAGTGGGAGAGACACTTGTTAAACAGTAAGAGTCAAGGGTTACGGTACCCATAATCATATACAAGCACTCATACATCAGCAATTTTCTGTTCTGCCTTTTTGAGACAAAAATGTGACATTTGAGTGTGTTAGGTATTTATGTGTTATTAAGGTATTAATAATACATTAATGCAGTATATCTAACTGGTTGGTTTCATATACACAGGTTGTTTTTGTCTTATATGCTAACTGGCTACCATTGCTTACTGGGAAATATATGATGGCATTTTCAATGGGGACAAGGGCCCACCCATGTATTTGGAATGGTAGCACCAGTAAATTAGGGTTGAGTAAGCAGTTTAATGTAAACCTTGACTTTTGCACCATAATACTTAATAACACAGTCTTCTCTGGATGCAATAGCTTGTAACTGGGCATACAAAGTTGGTTCCAATACCTTTGGATTCTGTAAATTTGGTAATAGTCTAGAAGGCCAAAATTATATAAAATATGTTTTTAAAACATTTTATTTGCTCGTCAATGGCACAAAAATAAGTAAGGGTTGAAACCTAAAACTTTCAAGTTCATTGGAGTTTGGTCCAAGGATGATTCTCTGATAGTTTTTACTGAAAAATGTGTAGATCTAAAGTTACTTGGAAAATAAAGTGTCATTTCCATGTGTGTGCAGTTTGCTTTTACATCATTCTTTTCATCAGCTGTTTTTTTTCCAAAACTGATGTATATAATTTTCATGAGTCAGAATAAATTTTTGTGAGATAAGACTTCTATTTTTGTGAGCCTTAGTGGTCACAAAAATAGGGAACAGAAGAAAACATGTTGATAATCAAAAACAAGAAAATGTGTTGGAGGTAAAGTCTTAAACATATGTGGTCAATAATGTAGGGTGTGGCTGATTCTTTGAGCACTTTTTGTGACTTTTTTTAAATTACTAATGAACTTAGGTTGCTGTGTGAAAACAGGTCCTGTTTTTGTCACTGCTGAACCTGTTTTGATGACTTTCAAAGACACTTTTGTGGAGATTTCATACAAGATGTGTGACAATGAAAACCACCATGCAGCTTGTATAAGAATTTTACCCTTTGCAACACCAAGTGCGGCCACCAAGATCTCACCTCAATGGCTCACTACAGACCTCCCCCTCACATTGTGCTCCTAACACTGGGTGCTCAATCCCACTGTCAAGCAAGCACAAAATCCCCCCCCCCACTCACTAACACCCATTCCACCCTCCTTTCGCCTTTCCAAGTACAAAACTAAATCTCCCCCACACAATCAGCACCCATACCTCCTCCTTCGACCCTGACACTCACCATTATCAAGCAGAATCCTCCAGTGTTGGGTGACTGGCACAACTCTCCCTCCACCTCAGCCAGCCAGCATCATCTAATGAAAAAAATAAACCTGCAAAAAAGTCCTGAAATGCACCAGCTGTGCATGCATCTGGATTTATTTTTCCCGCAAGGTTTTTATTTTCTTTCACTCATAACTTGCCTATTTTTGGCCCAAATGTTTAGGATGCCCGAGTCACCACACTGCTCACAACCAGGTAAGTCCTTGTAAATTTGACTTGAAATATGTTTTACATGAAACATACAGCACACTGTTGATGTTACCCTTATATGAGCACTGACTTGTAAGACAAAATAAATGACATAACAGTGCTTGCATATTGAGTGTTGATATTTGGGTAACACCAGGACTGAGCTGCATGTTCATTCAAACACCACGGAACACCACACCACAGATTCATCAAGGTCCCAATGACTTTTTACCCACATTTTAATTTCCTTACTTTGCCTTAATTAGCCTTAATAGATGCATTAACAAGCAGTGCTGCATATTTAGATATTACAGATCCTAACATTTTTGGTTGCGGGCTTAACAGAAATTGCATATCGATTTTAAATATACTACTATGCATTGTACACCCAGGAGGTCCTGGTGAGTGGGAGAGCAGCTGTTGCTCAGTTTCTAGATAGGCTTCGGTAGACACACTTATCACAAGAAGGTAAGGAAAGTGCTGATGTTCCCATCACAGAGCAGAGGGCACTTACGGTGATAAAAATATCTAAAACTGGGGAAAGCCCTGTATCTGGATGGTTATCCTGGAGAATGAACCCCAAAATGTCCTGAGCTTGAAAAAGTAGTCTTGAAGACTTTTTGGGCCTGTGATACTGACCTGGTGGGATCTCCTTATTTGGATGGAGCTTTGATAACAGTGTTCCCTAAGTTGGAAAAGAAGGAGAATGCATGTGAAAATGTCCATCTGATATATCTTCTCAATCACAATTCCAAAATGTAGTCTAACGTACTGGTGGACTGGTTACAAAAGGTGACAGCAATGGTGATTAACCCAAACCAGACAGAATTTATCCCAGTCACTTAAGGGATAATATACAAAGGTTGCTGAATATTATGTCATCCTTGGAGAGCAATAGGGATGCAGGGGGGGGGCTGGGAATTGTTATTGATGCAGAAAAAGCCTTTGGTAGGCTCACTTGGTCTTTTTTGAAAGCCACACTAGCAAAAAGGGGCTTTGAGGAGTAATTCCAGTAGAGGATCTACATACTACATGACAGTGCACTGGCCAGGATCTGAGTCAATGGCACATCGTTGAAAGCACTTCATATTCAGAGGGGGACATGGTAGGTAGGGGTGTCCTTTATCCCCATTACTTTTTGCCAGTGGTATGGAATGGCTTGCAGAAGCTATTAGGTGAGAGCAAAATAAGAGGATTCAGGTAAAGGGGAAGGAGTTAAAGGTGTCCTTGTATGCGGACAATACTCTAATATACTTTAGGGACCCTTTCTCCTTGTATGGATTTCTGATGTCTGTCTTGCAGATGTAATGTAGTCTGTAAGGATTTAAAGTGAATTTCTGACTTACCCTATGGCAGCTATCACTCACCTGGTGTGGTAGCTGCCCTCCGTGGTAGTCATTCTAGGCAGGTTAGACAAAATGTGTGTGCCCATATTGCAGATATTTCCCTCATAAAATTAGTTTTAGCATCAGCTGCCCAATGCATTCTAAGAGTCTCAGTCCAGCCGCCATGCCCCAGTGCTCAAGTACGTAATAACGTGTGGCCAGAGAGAGCATGGGGGCATGCCCCATTGAAATGAATAGGGCTAGATTTTTCATTCATTTTTAACATCAAGAATGGCCACTAACAGATTAATGAAAGGCACTGCTTCACTAACAAGGATCATGTCATTATGTGCTTGAGCACAGGGTCGTGACGGCTGGACTGGGGCTCTTAGAATGCATTGGGTAGCCCGATGCTAAAACTAATTTTATGAGGGAAATATCTGCAATAATGGGCTGCACACACTTTGACTAACCTGGCTAGAATGACTACCATGGAGGGCAGCTACCACATCATGTGAGCAGCTCCCTAAATTGGAAACTTCCTTTAAGATAAACCAGAACAAGTACAAAGCATTGTGGCTTGGGGATTAGAGCTCCACAGGTAATACAGTATCTGTAATCATTTTCAATTCGATTCATAAAGAGGTGTGCTACCTGGGAGTTTGGATCCCTACCAACCTACAGGGTTTATTCTCGGTTAACTATTGCAAACAGATAGAAGAAATACATACCTGTATGGGGAGCTTATCTTTGTTATTATTTGATATAATTTAATCAGTAAGAATGAACATTTTGCTCTGCCTCCTATTTCTGTTTAAGGTACTTTTGATGCATTTACCTCAGCAGACCTCTAGTCAGCTTTTCACTATGTTGAAAGGTTTATTCAACAGAACAAGTACTCACAAATAAATTGGGCAATAACATGTTTTCCTACAGATGGGGGAGGGGCAAGGGGTATCGTGTCTGAAAACGTACTTCAGGGGAATTGGCTACAAACAGAGCTGGGCAGTGTAGCACCAGAAGATCAGCAATATAGGAATGCATTTGGCAAGGAAACCTCAGTTTATGAGTTGATTGGAGAGGGGGCAGCATTCTGGGCTCTGATCTTTGGTTCTGGTAACTCCTTCTGTCTGATAGGCACCCCCGCTGGTATGAATGGTATGCTCTCAGTAGAATTAAACATAATGCTAAATGCATTAAACTAAGTAACGCTGTATGTTTTACTCTTATTATGCAGCTCCTGAAATATACAGTATTATGGGATGTACAAAAGGGCTGGGAAAATATGCAGACATAACTACAATGGTGTCAGTGGCAGAAAAGAGGCATCAAAGTGTGTTGGCTCACACTTTTTCTCCTAGATACACCACTGTATCAGTTAAAGGAGCCCTGCTATTTATGAAACCTCTGACAACTGGAGGGAGCAAAGTGGAGAACGGGTGGTTGGTAGTTACAATATAGACATGGATGGAGGTGATAAAAGTGCTGCAGCTGCAGTTTTAGGTGTCAATAAATATATACCTTATTGTTCAGGTCCACCCAATGATTCAGTTAGTAACAATTCCATCTTTCAAGGATTTAGAGCTAGCCAGTTGGAGGCCATCCAGGTCTTGACTTCACCCAGACATTTCTCAATGGTATGCACAGAGCATTTGCTCAGACCCAATATTGTACTTCCTAATAATCTCCTCAAGAGGTCTCATATATAATGCAAAGAACACAGGACAGAGGAGAGACCCATTGGGGACACCACAATCAAAGGCCACTGGACCAGAAACATATGGGCCTATAGACATCTATTGTTCCAGATCTTGAAGTAATGACTGAGACCATAACACCACTACCCATCCCCACATATTCCCCAAGTCTGCCTCACAACACCCCATGACCCACAGCATCAAAGGCTGATAAAAGATGAAGCTGAATCAATATTTATTTATTTAATTATTTATTTAAAAGTTTCACCAGGAAAGACATACTGAGCAGATGTGTTCATTTGCAGATGCATCCTACGGGGGAGGGGGAAAGGGATACACAGCAGCACAGTAGCAAAAATCATGACAGTGCATACTGGAAATTAGAATACAAACGCACATAATATGAGCAAAAATAAATAGCGATACATTACAATAAACAAAAACACTATTAAGAAGAATCAGTTTTATAATTATTATAGAATAGATGTTAATTTGCAAATGAGTGCAGAGGCAAGTAGGTAAAGGTAAAATAAAATAAACAGTTAAACACAATTACAGGAAGGGGGGAAGTGGTTCTTGAGGAGGCAGTTGAGGTTATGGGAGGAGGAAGCATGATGGATGGAAGGAGGGAGGGCATTCCAGATTTTAGGGAAATGTTGTGAGAAAGTAGTCTGACCAACTAAGGTAGACCTGGGCGGGATGGTAAAATTGCGGAGGTAATGGTTTCTGAGTAAGTGAGAAAATGACAGTTTCAGAGAAATGGAGGAGGAGAGATAGGGAGGGAGGGAATAAAAACAGAATTTGGCAAGAAAGTTGGCACAGTGGATGTGGGTTCTGACAGCTAGGAAGGAAGTAAGAGAGAAAGATTGGTAAAGGGCGCAGTAATGGGTACGGGGAAGACTGTCAAGAGTGAAATGACATAAAGAGTGGAAAAGAGAGTCCAGCCTAATTAAGGAAAACTTAGGAGCAGCACTGTAGACCACATCACCGTATCAAAAATTGGTAAGATCATTTTTTAGACCAGGGCACAGCAAGCTGGCAGAGGACTATAGACATGATATCTGTACAAAGCACCCAATATAGGGTGTAGCTTTCTGTGGATGGCACAAAATGTGTCTAGAAAATGAGAGGTGCTGGTCAAGCCAGACCCCAAGGTAGCTGAAGGAGGAGGTGTCATCAAATAATGTCCGAACTAGGGTGTGATAAGAAGGGATGAGGTATAGCAGAGAGAATCTCTGCTTTGTACCAAAGGTAATGGAGACCATCTTTTTGGCATTTAAAAATAACTTGTTTGAGCAAAGCCATAGTTGTACTTTGTCAAAATCATGTTGGAATTTTGATGCTACAACAGACGTGAAAGGGCCAGATGCAAACAGGACAGTATCATCCACGTACATATGGATGAAGATGAGAGGGCAGTCAGAGGGAAGGTCATTTAGGAAGATAGAGAAAAGTAGAAGGCCCAGCACAGAGCCCAGGGGAACACCAGTGTTAATAGGAAGGGGAGGGGAATTAGCAGCACTAATACGTACAGATTGTGTTCTACCCACAAGGTAGGAATGAAACCAATTTGTGGCTGCAGTACAGAGTTCTGCAGCAGTGAGTTTAATAAACAGAAAGGTGTTGGAGACCGTGCAAATACCTTGGCTAGATCAATAAAGATAGCAGAGGTGATGAGACCCTGGCCCATCACAGTGAATATGGCATCAGAGAGCCTCAGGATGGAGGAGGTGGTGGGTTGGCATTTGCAGAAACCAGACTGGTCAGGCATGAAGAAAGAGGAGAAATCAAGGCAGGAAGAAAGTTGGGATATAACCAAGCATTCCTGTAGCTTGGGAAGAATAGGGAGTACAGAGCTAAGCAGTAATTACCTGGGGAGGAGGGATCTCCTCCTTTTGGAAGGGGAATAACAGTGGCATGTTTCCAGAGAGAAGGGACAGAAGCAAGCAAGAAATATAGATTTAGTAAAGATGAGATGCAAGGGGGGTAGCAATAGTAGAAGCAGAAAGATAAAGGATTCTGGAGTCAAGACTAAAGAGGCACTTACCCTTAGAGGGGTTAAGGGACAGAAGAGCATTTAGGACATCAGATGGGGATAAAGGGTGGAAGGAGAAAAAGGAGGATGAGGGTGAATCCGCTCAAGAGGGATAAAGGGGGAGGATGGAGCTGAGAAGGAAGGAAGAGTGGAAAGAAGTGATGAGGCACAAGAGGCAAAGAACTTGTTAAAGTCAATGGCCACAGGGAGGGGATCAGCTATGGAGATATCATCCACGTTCAGAACAGGAGGTGAATGGTGACAGAAAGGGGAGAACAGAGAGTGAATCACCTTCCAGAATATAGACAGGTGGCTGATATTAGAATTGAATGTGGTAGAGAAAGATTCAGCTTTGGCCAGTCTAAGTGCCCTGGTGCAAGCTTTTCTAAGAGTGTGGTATTTTTGGAGGGCTAAAGAGGAGCCGGTTTGATTGTGCAACTTACAAGCCTGATCCCTGCATGTAGACAGGCCAACAGTTCATCTGAAACCCAAGGGAGGTGAGAGTCGCGTACAAGGGTACATCTTAGAGTGGCATAGCGATCCCAGATGGTGAGTAACTTGGAGCTAAAATATTCCAGGGCAGAATAAATGGAAGAATACTGGGATATTAAGGACCAATCAGTATTAGAAAGGTAATTTAGAAGAGGGGCCATATCCAAGAATTTATATGAATGGATCAATACTATTTTTTTTGGGGGGGGGTGGGCTTTTGAGCAACGGATTTTGAGAACAGTGTAAACCAGGTGGTGATCGCTTAAGGCATCAGGTAGTATACCAGCAGCAATAGCGGGATGTGGGTGGAATGTGAGAACCCAATCAATTAAGGAGAGGTTTAGGGATTTGGAGTTTAGACAGATGGGCTCCTTTATTAACTGGGTTAGAATAAGTGATGCAATTTCATTACGAGTTTTATTTTGAGTAGGCAAAAACCAGTTAACGTTATAATCACCCAGTATAAGCAGTTCACCAGAAGAGGAGTGAGACTGAAGAGTAGATAGCAGAGTTGTAACACAGGAATGAGAAAAATTAGGGCAGCAGTAAATCCTGGGAAGGACAAGCTCTCTCTGTCTCCCTCCTCCTCTCACTAACTGCTGTCTCTGCTCTCCTTTCTCTTGCTGAACTTGGCTCTGGCTATTCCCGTTATCTGAACTGCCTGCAGTACAGAGGAGTGGAGCATATGCACTCTTGTAACATGACAAAAATGAAAGTGCTCAAATGGAGCATTTCATGGGGTTTCTGATTTTTTAGTGGTTGTACACAGCACCACAAGACCAACTGTGTATTACTTGGGAATTAATGCATGGCTGGCTACTATTAACAGACCAATTAAAATGCTCCATTTGAGCACTTTCATTTTTGCCATGTTTCAAACATAATTAAACACCACCTACCCTTGCCTTCTTGCAGACTAGAGCGATATTAGCTCAAGTTGAGCAGTTTTGTGCTGTTTTACTGTGCTGGTCACTGCTAGAGCCACTTGCCCACTCCAGACACTACAGAAAGAGAGAATGCCTCACAGATTACAACAGGTTTCTTTTCCCGGGCACTCCCTGACTCTGACTGGCACCAAATCAAATGGCCGATAGTGTATGGCCCCTGC
The DNA here is from genome assembly GCA_016271365.2 of Neoceratodus forsteri. NCBI lineage: Eukaryota > Metazoa > Chordata > Ceratodontiformes > Ceratodontidae > Neoceratodus > Neoceratodus forsteri. The sequence goes on along the minus strand of CM028135.1, from coordinate 498,607,456 downwards.
CAGCTCAGAACTGCCCTGACTGTGCAAACTGGAATTCCCTCCCACGACCTCCTCTGCTTTTTACTTTTGACCTTTTGTACATGCAGCAGCATGATGATATATGTTGTTGCCTGCCCTCCAGTCACTACTCACCCCCACCCATTACAGCACCACCAGTAATCACCTGTCAGTCCTACCTCATAGTTATTGCTTGCAGCAGCCTCCGCCTCGAGCCTCAAGCAGGCCATTCTCCTCTGTCTTCTCCATTCCAAACTTCCAGCCTCCAGTTAACTTCTACAAGCTGCAGGCTGAGCCCAACCAATGCCCCAACTGAATTGACCCCCATATTCAGTCACTCACAGGTACCCGCAGCCCTGCACCACTCAATCCCAGGCCACAAGGACCCCCCACTGACTCCCACATCATGAAGTACTGGTAAGTAAACCAGCAGCTGCTTAGCAGCAGTGGGCAGACATGGCAGCAGCAATCAGTTTAAAAAAAGGCAGAACAGGAGAAGGGGAAGTGAAGCATCAAACACATCAACAGCACCACAGTACTCTCGCTGCCAGCAGTCAGTCTCCTGCTCACTTGTCCTGACTCTTTGCTACTGGCAGTGGCTCAAGGTTACACTACTTCTGAGTGCAGTCCATCACTTTCTTCCTTTCCGTTGCAACTCACTCCTGCTTCTCCCGATTCCAGCCAGGCCAGCTTGTGCAGCGAACGTCCCCCTCCCCCCATCGCTCTGTCTCTTATGGCTGTCTCTCCCAGGCAGGATCCACCAGTGAAACCTGCCCCCCCCTCAGAACAGCAGGCTTCCAACTCCTGAATCCCTCCTAGCCCACCAGCAAGCAGCAGCAATGTAAGGGGTTGAATGTTGGGGGTGACAGATGTGTTCACCTTAACTGTTGGGGGGGACTTGTGCCCTCCGTCCCCCCCTATAATTACACCCTTGCTTAGCATTAAGTGTTCTTGTCAAAAAGAAGTGTTTAGCCTGGTACATACCCTCGCTGGTGGGATAGTAGTGCTTTGTGGATTTCCAGGGGGTTTTGTAGAGTGAGGGTTTTAACGTTGTGACTGATAATTTAGCCTTTTGAATCTCACCGCCTCCGGCTCCAAACACTACTATAAGAGCCAGGCAGCCGCTTTCTAATTACATTTATAATGCAGTTCAAAGTGGGTGGTGCTTATTGACACTCAGAAAGAATTTTGTATGTTTTAAAGTGATATAAACATACTTTAGAAACTAAATACAAGCCCTAATGTGTACTTAAATGTATATATGTTATGTAAAATGAATATTAAACAGTGTTTAAAGAAATTATATTTGAAACATTTTGGTGGGTGGAGTTAATTTGTCACCTGATTACTGAAGAGAATAAAAGAAAAGGTACCAATTAGAGATGTCAGATGTGACCAGGAGAGAGATCAGAGAGGAAGATTTGGAGACAACTCCAGGGAGTGATGTCAAATTGTTATACAAATGTGTTAGACTTGTTCTAATGTATTTTCTGGGCATTTGAAGTGAGTTCGAATGAGTTTGCTGTATGTGTTGTGTCCTGCCTCTGAAGACAAATATCGATTCCTAAAATAAATTTTTGAACTATAAAAAGGATTGCTATTGTGTCGCACTACCTGTGTTGCCCATGAAACCTAAGCACTACCACAATGTTCATAGGCTTTTGGGAGGGATTTTGCAAGTATAGGGCTGAATTGTATGGAGGAGGCAATATACATAGCTATGCCACCACCCTTGGTGCTGCAGTCCTGGTGGAGGAGGGAGTAGCCTGGTATTGAGACAATCACATCAGAAATACTGAAATTTAGCCATGATTCAATAATGATTAGAATGTCAGGAGAGAGGTTTGAGGCTAATGGTTTCAACTAAGTAAGTTTAGAGAAGAGGCTTCTGACATTTAAATAGGTTAGTATTCCATGAGGAATTTGGGCATACAGAGAGGAGACTGGACAAGGGTTGCGCTTGATATTCCCCGCTAATAGGAGGAACAAAGTGATGAGGAGCTTAAAAGTGTGGAAAGAAAACTTCCTGGGTAGAGAGTGGGGAAGGTGAGAGAAATAAGAGTAGAACGAGAGGGGTGAGAGCTTGAAAGCAAGTAAGCTAGCATGGAAACAGAGGGGCAGGTTAGAAGGGCCAGGAGGCCAGAAGTTATTGGTTCAAGGGAGGGAAACAAGGGGAGGTATGGGGGGAAGTGAGAAGCAAGGACTTAGAAATGGGGGAGGGAGTGAAGAGGGAAGATAAAAGGGGGAAGGGATGATATGGTGAAGAAAATGAGGAGCACCAAAAATGATTTAAGAATCGTAACTTGGGGTGGGACATGGATAGAAGAAATAAAATAGGAGAAAGGATACAGGAGCAGAGAAAAGCTAAAAATACTCCTAGTGGCAGAATCTTATAATGAGCTAATGGCAATAAGAGGAGATAGTTTCAAGAGAGTACCAGGAAGTGGATATAAAGGTAGTGTTGGAGGAAAGAAGATTAGCTGGATTGCATGGCCTAGCAGAAAGGAGCAGCTAACACAGGTGAACAGTGTCAATGGTCAGCAGTTCGAGACCCACACAGAGATAAACCACTGAATAACAGACAGTGCAGGAGACACAGGAGCTGAAGAGAAAAAAGGGAGCGGGAAAAAGAAATGACACATTAGGTCAATTGTAGCAGAGGGAAAGCTAAAATGTTACCTCAGGTAATGTGGTGCAGTAGCGCCCCTTACAGGACAGACAATACAAACTGCTAATGGGTAGTAAGGATGATAAGAAATAGGAAGAAAAAGCAACAGTCACTGAACTTACCACCCAGTTCTATAAAAAAATAACTGCTGTCCACATGGAAATACAGTACAAAAAAAATTCAGCAGTCTTTAATCAAGGAAAATGCAACTAACACCACCACCTCCACCTAGGTGAAAAAAGATACTGACGTTTCACCAATAGGCTTTGTCAAAGTATGCGGCCCCTAGGGAGTCTCTCCAATATATACAGCACACATAATGTGGTTACTTAATTAAATATTTAAAGTGACAGTGCAATAATTTGGATATTTCATATAACCTATGCAAACATATGTGCTATTGCAAGGAAACAGGGGTACATTCTTATATAGTAAGGTATTTAAAACAGATTGACCAGATTCACTTTTTATTCTTTACTCTGTATTGATACTAAATCTTTAAATTGTGTATATATAAAACTTTATTATCACTGAGTCCAACTGAATTTAAATTCATTCCTGGGAATGGACCCAAGTAATTGAGGGCCGGTTGGGGAGAAGGATTGAGCATCCCAGGGACTGCTCTCCTTCTCCGGGGGGAGGGTGGGGTGAATATCCGATGCTTGATGGACCCCTGGCAGAGGCCAGAGGTGCCACAAGTGATCGGCATTAGGAAGTGACTTGGAGGGGCTTCTGCTAATGGTAAGCCTGCAGTGCTGGAGCATGCTCTGCAGAAATACGGTGGTGTGGGAGACAGCTGCACTACAACCCCATGGTCTAGCTTCCAGTCTTGAGGCTGCAGCGGCTGCTAATGGTAAGCCTCCTGTGCTGGAGCAGGCTCTGCAGGATGATGGTGGTTTGGGGGAGAGCTGCACTACAGTTTTGTGGTCTAGCATCTGGCCTTGAGGCTGTTGCTGCTGCTAATGGTAAGCCTGCTGTACTGGAGTAGACTCTGCAGGACAATAGTGGTGTAGGATAGAGCTGCACTACAGCTTCGTGGGCTAGTGTCTGGCCTTGAGGTTGCTGTTGCTAATAGTAAGCCCTTCCCAATCCTTAAAGCTTCTACAGGAATGGATCAAAACCACCGAGACTAACAGAGATAACATCTGCTATGCTTGAGCAGGCTCTGCAGGATGATGGTGGTGTGGGGGAGAGCTGCACTACAGCTCTGTGGTCTAGCATCGGGTCTTGAGGCTGCTGCTGCTGCTTATGTATACCCCTCACATGTATCCTCATCTGCTGGAGATCATTGCACACCCTAATCAGTGTCATCTATGTGCATTGTCGCGGGCAGAAAACTGACTGGTAGGGCTCAAAGAGATTAACTGCTCCAAGTGGTTCCCATGCTGCACCACCATGACTTTCTGCACAACCTTAGTCACAAATAACACGTTGAAGATAGACCAATAATTAACTGGATCATCAGAGTTAAGAGAAGACTTTCTGAGGAGGGGGTGTAACACTAGCCTTTTTAGGACCCCTGGATACTGCACCTCTCTCAAAGAAGCATTGAAAATCCCAGCTATGGTGGGGATCATAACTCCCAACCCAGCTTTTATCAACTGTGATGGAGCTGGGTCCAGCCTAGATGTGGGTCAATGCAGATTGACGATTACCTGGGTGAAGATATTTACACTCCAGGGCAGAACAAACAAAGGTACCAATCTACAGGTGGATGCCATCCCGAACTAGACCAATCTAAAGCCAGGTACCATCCTGAACCAGAACCCCTTGTGAAGCCTCCTGGAGAGGCAAAGTGCTGGGGTACTTCATGGTGATACCTAGCTGTATTTGTGTCCAACTTACATTACATTTCTTCAGTATTTCTACCTTCACTGTCAAGCTTTGTTTGTTCCAGCTCTGATTGCATCCCTCTTTGTGTTTTTGAGTGCACACATTAGGTGCATGGACCAAGAAATGGGGACTTATATTTAATGTGAGGATTCACAAGGCACTACACCTAGTGGTAAGGAATGTGGGTTGCACATATAGTACACCCTGTGTGGTTCAACAGTTGACAACAAAACCAAGAAAAAGGATCTAGGAGTACAGTAGGTGTGGCTAGTAAGTTAATGTCAGGCAGGTGATATGCTGCCACAAAACAAACAGTGGAAAAAGTGATCCACCTGCCACAGCAAGAGAGCAAACCAGGTGTTGGGATATTTAGATGAATTAGTAAGGGTGAAAGGAGCAGGTTAAGGAGGTGATCTTCCCCAATACCAGACCTTGGTTATGGTTAGACCACACCAGGAGTACCATGTCCTGTTTTGGTCGCTGCAGTACAGCTAGGACATTGAAGAGATTAAGGATTAGCACTGGGTCTCCAAGCTTATTGGTGGCTTAAGAGCCATGAAAAGAAGAGGAAAACTGCATTGAGGGACACCACCTATGTGAGTAGGGGAAGCATTCCAACAGATAACCATGGATGTGTGTCCATACTCATATTGGGTATAAGTACTATTCAGCAGAAGCAGCAGACAAGATGAACCCTTCTGTCAACATAATATATAAAATAATGTGTGTGTGACCATACACAATGAGCCTGTGTTTCCATAAAGGGATTGGAATAATAGCATATGGACCATGATAGCAAAGCATGAGATGTCAATGCTGTTCTCTCAACACCATGATTGAAACACACAGTGAGTTGTGTATGGCCACCCATATTTTAGTTTTTTATAGTACATGGTTTAATACTAAATATTGAAGATAAGGAAAGAAATCATCATATAAATTTATTAGTTCATTCAATATGTAACATTGCATGATTCTGAAAAACGTTCAACTTTATAAAACTGCAACACATTTTTGAAATAGAAAAAGCTGCAACATTGAAATTGGTCATGAAGTTACAGTATTAATTACCTTTTAAGTGGTAACTTGACAAATGTGATAGATTGTTTTAAATTGAAGTGTAACTTCTGCAGTTCTGCTTATAGAAAAAAGACAGATCCTACTTGTGAGTGCCAAAGGATAGGGATACAGGCTGTGGAAAGGGCTGATGTAGCTGGGCTCTGTAACCTAAACAAAGTTTTGAGTGGGGGTTTCTTGTATTTTTTTTTTTTTTTTAATTGAATCAGTTGCAATTGCAATAGTTTTGCAGTTGCTTACCTTAGTCAGAGTCCTTGGATGAATCAATGATGACATTTAGTCATCTTTATTTTTCTGGATGGTCACTGGAGTTTATGATTTTCACACTTTCATTTGAGTGGAAGATACAGTTGTCCCCGAAAAGTCACATTGAATTTACATTGTTTTCTGATTGATTGCTTGTGGATGGAGATTGTCTTGCATTGTTTTTTGCTGCAGTTTGAGCAGCTATTATTGTGTTGCTTTCTGCTGTGATTGTAGCTGCACAGTAAGTGGTTTGGACGGTATTGCCATGCAAGTTGAAAGTTGGAAGGAAAGATTTCTGAGTTCTCTATTTTTGTATATAACCAAGTACTGTATGAATTTATAGAAAGCAAGTTTTTATGCCAAGACCAGAGACCTGCTGCACCACAGTCAGAGTTATGGTTTCCTCAACTAGATTCTAAACTGAGGTTTTCCTGGTAGAATGGTTAGTACTGCATTTGCGTTCAAGAAGCCCTGTCTCTGTGTTGATGTGCTTCATCTATTGGCAAATTTTATTTTCTCCTATGCACATAGATCAGAACCAGTGAGAGACACCTGGTTCGTAGTTGAGGATTGAGGCTAAGTAGAAGGGAGAGTCTTCTTTTAGCATGGATGGTAGCTGATCTATAGGATATTTTTTGAAAGCCTCCAGGGGGTCTTTTTCTGGCACTGTAAGCCCACCATACCTTCTGGACTTTGATGTATGTCCCGTGGGTTGTCACTGGTTCAAGTCTGCATCTGGCACTCATTATATTTTGTCCTTACTTTACATTGTCATATTGTGTTGCTTTCTCTCTCTGCTCTTCCCCTCCCTCCGGTTGCACCTGGAAATGAGCATCATCTCAGTGTGCCTTTCCTGGTCACCAATTTTCAAATAAAAAAATAAATAAAATGAGTGGCCTTCAGAGTCATTACTAAGAGTTAAATCATACAATTTAGTGTGTATTGTTCTGAGGTTCATCAGGAACAATAATGTCCAACACTGGAAAATACTATATTAAGGAGTGATGTGGAGTTTGGGAGTTACATTGTTCCAGAGCTATAGAGATTTATTTAATTGTTTGTTGGGGCTGTGATCTATTGAGTTTGTTTCTCTTCCCCACTTTAAAAAAAAGAAAACTTGTTTTGCTGCCATTGTGCAAATCTTTCAGTAAATAGTGACTCTTTGCCATGGTTGATTAAGAGGGAGTAGATTCTTTTTAGGGCTGCAGTGGGCAGATCCCTGCAGTCCTTTTACAATCACTGAAAAAAAGGACTCCTCATTCCTTCCGAATGAACATAATGTTGGACTGTGTTACAGTCACCTCCAGGTCTGTGAAGCAGTCCACCCATGTGTCCCTACCGACTGCAGCACTACACTATTTCACAGTGCCAGTGGTCACGGCGGAACATGACACACTCTGTCATGTCCAAGATGGCTGCTGCACTGCACTGTGCATAAGCTAGCTGTTCAGTAGCATGTTGCGGCCATCTTAATCATGGTGGAGAGGGCCATGACAGCCAGCACTTACATATTTAAATATTTTTTTTTATATTGGTTCACAGAGTGACTCCTGCCTCCAGTACAAAAAGTGCCACTATACTGATGTGTATAGGGATTTTGTCCTTCATGTTGCTTGCTGGAGAAAATAGCAGCTTGATGTAAATGCAGACAAGGTACAAATTTACACTGACCTGAGCTACTCTACTTGTCAAACACACTGGGCATTTAACCCAATAAAGCAGCACATCTACAAGTAATGACACTGGGGGTGCCCAATCCCCCAGTGTCACAATTGGAGATCGATGGTCTTTTCTTTTCCAACTGTAAAAAAGAAACGGTCCATCGATGTCTTCCCCACATAACTATGACACTGGGGATACCCAATCCCCCAGTGTCACGATTGGGGATTGTTGGGCTTTTTTTCTTTCACCTGTAAAAATAAAAAACAGTCCATCGATGTCTTTTGCGGCTGTTCCTTACCCCCACCTGACACTCCCACTGAGCATCCACCACTGCACACACCCCCAAACCCTTTTTTACCCATCAGGGGTCCAATGCTGTAATCCTCTCTGGACTGCAGACACATCTTCACTCTTCAAAGCTGGACTGCAAACTGAAGTCACAGGTATGTACTGAAATGTATTTCAGTGGGGTTTTGGACTTAGTGCCATAACTTGGGCATTTTTACATATTTGTGGCCCAAATTTTTAACATGCTTTCTTTGGGATCCCACCTCATGAACAATGTCATTGTCATTAGGCAGATATGTCTGGAAAAGTCATTTCATGGTCCATGCATGAAATCACCTTTCAGGCAGGATTTGAATATTTTCTCTGCCCTTGTTCATGAGGTGGGGTCATAAGAATGCTATGTTGAAAATTTGGTATAAAAATATTGGAAAACAACAAAGTTATGAGCTTACATTGAATTTTGCAAATGCAGGCTCATAACCTTTATACTTTTCAAAATTTTTACACCATATTTACAACATAGCCACATCTTTACAGCATAATACTGTGATAGCTGTCATTTTTCAAATCCTTTCCAAAATGTTTTTTTTTTACATCCTAAAAGATGATTTTGTGATCCCTGCATGAAATCACCTTTCAGCCAGGAGTTAAAATTTTTCTCTGCCCTTGTTAATGAGGTGGGGTCATAAAAAGGCTATGCTGTAAATTTGGTGTAAAAACATTAAAAAAACAAAAACGTTATGAGCCTACATTGATTTTTGCAAATGCAGGCTTGTAAGTTTAGTAATATTCAATATTTTTACCTCACATTTTCCACATAGCCATTTTTTTTAGCTTGTGTATTTCTCCCCCTCCTGACCAGCCCCTTCCAATGCCCCTCCAAGCCCTGTCACCCCGGTGTACACTGGACTCACTTCTGGCTCTCATGAGGTGCCAGGTAGCCGGATACAGCACCTGCAAGGGACCAGCATCATCTTGCCAGTCAGGATATTTTCCTCACTTTACTTCCCATCCTCTGAGTGCAGTGTGGTGGCCTGCAATGACACCAATGACTGAGCCATGCACGTTTTCACACACGGCCCATTGCACTATCCCCCAGCCACTACCAGGGGACAGGCAAGCAATGGGCTCCATCCTCATCCCGACCCAACAGAGGAGAGCTGTCCTCCTGATGCTTGATCTTCTCCCTCCCCATCCAACCCTCGGTGGCCCACTCGCACTGTGAACACAGGTCACTGGCATGGCAAGAGGTAAGGCATGGATGCCTCAGTCCTCCACACCACTGGGCCAGCCACATAGACATTTTTTATAGCACCTCATGAATGGGACAACTGTCATTTTTCAACTCCTACCCAAAATGTGTTTTTGTGTCCTGAAAACTGATTTCACAGTCCCTGCGCAAAAACACATTTACACCAGGAGTTAAACATTTTGTCTGCCCATCTTCTTGAGGCAGGGTCATAACAAGGATATGTTGAAAATTTGGGATAAAAATTTTACACACCAGCACATTTATGAGCCTATGTTACATTTTGCAAATGTACACTTATAACTTTGGTAATTTACAATATTTTTAACCCAAATTCGTCAGCCGCAGACCTATCAGCTCTGACCAGAGTATGTTTTGATCAGGTAACAATTAATGCTCCTCAAAAAGCCATGGTGAGATGTTGGCTCGTATTCTGTAACATCAGTTCAATGGATTTTAAATATAAATTCTGCCAGTAGTGGGTCTAGTTCTGAGACTGGAATTGTACCTACTTCTCTAGTCTCACCTTTGTATAGCAAAAAAGTTGTTACAAGTTTCGTGTTGGATGTTGTTTTCTGTGCAGTCTATTTGTTTTCATGTTTTAAGATTTTCATGATCTGACTTTTTTTTGAGAAAACTGCTGCAGACATTTTTTTTAATTTCAGACTTCACAAGGAGCTATTGGGTACTTAAAGGATACCTAAACAACATTTTGACAACAAACTATTCAAAAATCTGACTTTGTAGGTGACTTAAGAAAAGGCTGCTGTATTCATTAGTGCTAAAACTACATTTATATAATTTACCTAAATGTTGTTCCAGAGCATTTGAAAATTGTAAAATCAGCCTTACAATTAAAAAAAAAAACTGTCTTACCTGCTTCCTAAAATGGCCGCCAAATGTGTTATGTGATGACATCATTGGAGCCAAAGTCAGAGAGATATATGGCTCTCTATAGTGCTGACTAGTTCTTTTTTTTCTTTGTATAGAATTGTTTCACCCAAATGGTCAAAACCATGTGCATTTTTTTGTATAATGCACATGTTAGGCTATGGTTCTGTTCATTTTGTTTACTTTAACATGCTGAAAATGAGTTTTAATCCAACCAACTTTCTCTGTGACAAACCACAGCGCAGTACAAATCTTGAATAACCTGGTGGTCTAGTGATTATGGTGGATCTAGGATGCTACAGTGGGGGTGCTGGGGTGGTGTGCATGCTTAATATGCACTTTTTAACATTTTTATTAAATCTTTATATTTTCTGTTATTTTTTCCTAGTACGTTTTTGACAGAACCTACAAATGTAATCCATAGTTTGAATGTAAACATTTGTACAATCAATAAATCAGACTTCTTTAACAAAGTGAAATTCAGCAGCAGCAAGCAAGAACATTGCTATGTGGGGTGGGGGGTTAAAGCCACCCCCTTCACCACCCCCTAGAGCCACCACTTTTTTTGTAGCAAAGTTCTTATGCTGTCCAATGTTAGAGTTCACACTTTCTCAAAACTCAAATATATGCTTGTCTTCTTTTTCCATGGGAAATAATAGTAAGAAGAATCAGCATTTATATAGTGGTTTTCATACACATTGTATCACAAAGTGCTGTACAAGCAATACTAGACTGGTAGTGAAGTGACTGAACATGTAGTGGGAGACATTTCATACATTAATATCCACACACAGCCTTGGACAATTGCATGAACTGATTTTATGGGAAGGGAAATATTGGCCAGAACAATGGGGTCCGGTAGTGACCAAGGTGCTGGCAACCCCACATCTTATTTCTCAAAGTAATCTGCTCATATTTCACTCCTTCTGTCTTCCCCCATCCCTGAATATAGCAGCACCTTGCAAGAGTGGCCTTCTTAGTCCCCCTCTGGTATTCATTCTTCACTATTCCTCCTCACACTGAAAACTGGTGAGCTCATCACTCTTCTGCATCACGAATGCAGTAGTACAGTCCCTGTTTTATTTTGACATATCAACTGTTAACATATCTTTCCAGTAAGTCAGGCTCATAGCAGCATGGAATAAGGGGAATGATGGGCTTTCCTATCCTTAAAAGATATAGGCTACCTTTGATTAGGCACTATTAAATGATGGGTGTGCACATCATTATGCATGTCATTTAATGGTGCATAATCATTGGCGGCTTAGATCTCATATGGGTAGGTAAGCCTATTTTTTCACTTGTGCCAAGCTGCTATCAGCCTGTCTGACCAGAAGATCATGTTTATTATTATGTAAATGTAACACAGGAGACTGTACTAAACACATTCATGATGCAGAGGGGTAGTGAACTCACCAGTTTTTGGTGTAGAGAGCAGGTGAGAAGAATGAATGCCAGAGAGGGACAGAAGAGGCCATTCCAGCAGGGTACAGCTATATTCAGGTTAGTTGAAGACATGAAGGAGGATGCTGAGCAGATCACTGTGAGATCTGAAATGTGGGGCTGCCAGCATCGTGATCACTACATGGCTGTGGATGAGAGTAGCCAGCGATTACAAATACTCAGAGTGGCAGGGCTGCACCTAAACTGTTACTTGAATTCAGTGTAGGGAAATTACTCTTGGGTGGGGGGGATGTTCATGTTTGTTAGGACAGTATTGAGGGAGTTGTGTATAGCTCATTCAAGATTTGGAAGGGTAGTAGCCAGCCAACTCGCATTGTGGAGCAGAGCACAGAAAAGTACTGGAGAAGAATTGCTGGGAACTGTCCTGTCGGGTTCTGCAGATCACAGGTAAAGGAGCAGACTGACATGGGAAGTCAGGTGGATTCGCTCAAGGTTTTAGTATGCCTCTCCTGCTAATAATATTGTTATCCATTGTAAGTGCAGCCCTTATGAGGGCATGAACAGCAGTTTTTCTGGTGGGTCATAATGCTTATTGCTTGGCCCTCCGGAAAGACCTAGTTGTTGGTTAATGAGGTAGGAAAAAAGCACAATAGGGAACTGTACATACTACCTTCACTGTGCAGAAGGGTGGTGATACACTCAATGTTTTACTATGGGAGCAGAAGTCAAACATTGAGAATGTGGACTGGAGAGTGATTTGGAAGGCATTTTTTAACAGTGCCAGCTGATGGTGCATATCAGTATAGGTGTGCACAACTCTCTGAGGTACAAGATTACAATCTGAGGTGTGATAATTCTCTTCATGAGACCACAAGCTCATATGTGGCCCCAGGCAGTACTAAGGACAGGGTATGGATGGTGAGGTGTTCAGCAGAAGGCAGGCCAGGTGCAAATCAAATCAAATCAAATCAAATCAAATCATCTTTATTTCTAAAGTGCCTTTCAGAACCAAGGTGCTGTACAAAGAGATCATACATACATATAATTTAAAACAGACATAAATTAATCAACCATAACTAGGATATGCTAAACTAAATAAATAAGTCTTTAACTCCATTTTGAATCTCTCAATGGTTGGACATTATCTCAACCAACGAGGTAGAGAATTCCACAGGGTTGGTGCTGAGAAAGCAAAAGCATGAGATCCTGATGTTTTTAATCGAACCCTGGGAATCTCCAGCAATCCCTCATTGGTGGAGCAGAGAGGACGGAGGGGACAATAGGGTACCAAGAGATCTTTCAGGTAGCCGGGTCCCTGATCATGTAGGGCTTTAAAGGTTAGTAAACCAACCTTATAGGTGATCCACCACCTAACAGGCAGCCAGTGCAGTTCGCGGAGCACAGGCGTAATATGGCTGGATCTAGAGATCCCAGTCAAAAGCCTGGCCGCTGCATGCAGGGGGTTCACATGGAAAAAGAAAGCTTTATTTGTGGATTAACAAGAGAGCATGAGCTTTGAAACTGAACAAGACTGGTATTTTGCTGTGTGACCTTCAGCAAGCCACTAAACTTCCTTGTGCTGTCAGGCCACACCTGTAAACAAGCTTTCAGCTTAGTGTGTCTCTCCTGGTTAACAAAAAACAAAATTCAGTGCATCATATAACCACTAGATCATAAGGTATTTGAAGTGTTGTACTGTAATGCAGTTTTCCAAAGAAAAAGTCAGCTGGATTGCAAAACATTTTCCACAAGTTTTATTTATTTAGTTTTTGTTGACCAGGTAAGTGCACTAGACAAGTCTTGCCTATTTTCAGGTACGACCTGGGGGAGGGGATACAGATGAATGCCAACTGACCTTGAACCAGATTAAGCTGTTGGTGGTATTTTTTTGTGAATGAAGGAAATTTGGCCAGGACACCAGGGAAATTCCCCTACTTCCTGTTTCCTGTGAGCAGGGGGGACCCATTTTCTGGTGGGACCAAGATGGCGGAGGAGGAGGACAGTGGAGGAGGACAAGCTGTGGCTGAGTTAGCAAGGCTCAGCAGGGAACATGGTACGGCTTTCCGGATGGCTGCAGAGAGCAGTGGAAGTAGGACGGATGTTGCTCAACTCCTAAATCATCTGTGCGGGGACAGTGGTACGGCTGGGATGCACCTTGATGGTGGCCAGCATAGCGTACCGGAATCCCCGTGGCCTGAAGTTTTAGTGCACGATGCGAAAGTCATTGGGAGTGTCGAGTTGGAGCAAAACCGTGAGTTTCTGACGGAGCCTGGGATCTCGGGAGAAATGATGGGCGAACATGCTGCAGTTTTGTGTGGAGCTCCAGCTCTTTCGCAAGGGTCTGAGGAGCTTAATGTATTGTTGGAAAAAAAACGGCAGCTGATAAAAGAAGCTTTGGCTGAGTTCAACGAATTAAAACAACAAGCTGAGGAGGATCGAAAAAGAAAAAGGCCCGTTTTGGACTCTCCTTTGGGCCTACCAGGTACTGTGCCTAAGGTTCTAAAAGGCCCCAGTTTTTTAGATCGATCGACGGATGAAACCCCACCTCAGGATGCTAATCTGGTGGTTAATGAATCCTGGTCCCCTCAACAAGCTCTCCAGGAGGCAGGTTGGATACAATCAGATGAGGGAGGCTGGATAGCCGACCCAATAATCCCTCTGCAGGGAATAAGCGTAGCAGATGGGGAAAGGCCAAATCTGCATCAAGGGATGCTGTATCTAGCTATGGGCCAGACTGCTTTGAAACTTCCCCTGTAATAACTGTACACTCTTCTTTATGTGTGTCTCCTCAAACCAGTATTTCTAATTTACTATCAAATGGTTCTTTGCTATCAGAGCCCACGTTAGGACAAACTGTCACTCCTGAAGCTTTAAGTTATGCGAATGTTTCGGTTCTGAGTTAAATCCAGTACAGGATCAGCCTGTTATCTCACAGCCCCGTTACATTTGCTAGTTTATTTAAAACCAGTTACTTTGGCAAAACGTAGGAATGCAGTGCGTTTAAGGTTCCTAGGTCCTATGGATGGTATGCCAGATCATTTTATGTAGGGAAGGTTTGATTAAGCAAATGCTGGGTTTTTCTCCAGGAGGTGTATGCCCTTATACACACCCAGGGATAACAATTATGACATTAGTTTTCGACACCAGATTTGCTAAATAAATTTTGGATGAGATATGCTCTTTTAAAACTAACGATGAGGTGGTTACATTTTCAGGCTATACCTCTTACAAACAATCCTTTAAAGTAATAAATGTACTTTTCGAATGAGGAGTAAATGTAGAAGATATAACATACTGGTGGAAAATGTACTGTTCAGGGACTCTGAACCTATATTGGATGATGAAGGTTTCTGGAATGGAGGCTGGAGATATAAGGTTAATCTATTTCAAAACGATGAAGGTCTACAGCATTTACTAGTTGTTTCTATTTGGGTCGGGATAAGGGTTTTATTTTTATCCAGGCCAACCAAGACATTGTTATAAGTGTGGCTTCCTAGGCACCTGAGTAGGATGTGAAGTGGTAAAATGTGCTCAATGTGGAGAACAAGGACATGTCCTTACTGACTGTCATCACCCAGTAAGTGTTCACTGTGTGAAGATGCACATTCCTTTGTTGATTGCCCTTTCGCTCGTAAAATAAATCTGGAGACTATAGTATTCAAGATTTTACATCAATACGGGCGGTTAAAGCTGCCCTTAGGAATAAAACCTCTACCACACCCTCTGGGAGACCTCAACCACATATTTCTGGTAATCATGGTTGTGCATTGATTCAAAAAGAACCTCAGTCGCAGATACACCCTGATGTTTCTGAGCCTCTGTCAGTGACACAAAATCCTGTCTCTCAAGTGGAGGTTTCTAGCGGCAGTTTGATTTCAATGCCTCCACCGCTCCCGTACAAAGAGGCCTTTACTCTGGTATCTTCCAGAAGATGTAGTCTTCGATCTGGCAATATTAGCATGGTGATTCCTGAAACCCCTATGATGGCTACACATAATCCTTTTATTGTATTACAAGATGACACAGGGACGGAGTCTGACTCAGTTTCTGTAAATTCCTCACAACATGATGGTACGTCTGATATAGACCAAAATTTGGTAAAAACTGATTTAGGCAAAAAGGAAAAAAATAGATTGGGAATGAGGAAAGGGAACAAGAAAAAATAATATGCTAAAATGCGTTAAAAAATATGGCTGGTCGTTTCTCTCTTGATGGTAGCAGTTTATAATCTTTCAGTAGCTTCTTTAAATGTGAATAGTATGTTATCCGAGAGGAAACGGGTGTTGATTTTATCACTTTTTCAGAAAAAGGATTATGATGTGTTTTTTTTGCAGGATACTAGGTTACATACCAAACTCGATATTGAATTAGCAACCGCTGGCTGGAGATGGGGGGTTATCTATTGGTCTATGGATGAAGACCCCTGTAGTGGTGTAGGTATAGCCCTAAATAGTCCCACTGCAAAGGTGATACAACTAGTTGATCTTGTCCCTGGTCGGTATTGTTGTTGGATGTAGTGATTAACGGTTTACAGTGTCGGTTAATCAATGTTTATGCACCTCAAACAAATTTTGCACGTATTGAAATATTTTGCTTATTTCAACCTTATTTATTTACTTCAAAGTATGTTTTTTTGGGGGGTGACTTCAATTGTAGTAGATACAATACAGATAGGGGATGCCGAACCACCAAAATGTTTTGTGATGCTACTTGTTTTAATAATTTACTTGTTCAAACAGGCCTTAGTGATGTTATGGCCCTTTCAGGGAATCCGGCCAAAACATTTTTTCAAGGCAATAAGGCCACAAGGATAGATTTTTGGTTTCTTTCCGATTCCCTACAGGTGATTGATACTAGAACATTGGCTGTTACTTCCTCTGACCATGTAATTATAGCAGCTACGGTGGCAAGTCATATGTCTATGCATCGGGTCCAGGGTACTGGAGAATGAACTTGCCTCTATTACTTCTTCCTACAATTGAAGATGGCTTTCTAGCTATTTTAAAGGCCGGAAATCTGTGTTATGTCTCTATGATACTTATCGAATGGTGGATGGATACAAAACTGAAATTAAACATTTTTTCAATCAATAGGGAGATTATATGGTAAATAAAACTGATACTTACTTAAATTATAGAAAGGAATTTTTGATTTACACTTTCGTAGTGGCCAATGGTGAGGTTTCAGTCCTCCCCCAGTTATAATGAAATAAGAGAAAAGATGAATAATTTTCAATATGATCGGGCAAAATCTTTAGAAATGAACGCTGCTTTGGTACCCAAGGCACAAAGGCCTCTTCCGAATTCATTTCAATTTAGTGCTTCCCAAAGACATCAGAAACATATGACAGGTCTTAATGATCAGGCAGGGATTTGGCACATATACCAGAGAGGTTATGGGATTGTTGATTTACATGTACAGAAACGTTTTGGTATTACTGAAACATTGAGTCACACACATGAGAACTGGTTGGGAGGATGTAATTTACCCCCAAATTTCAGATTCAGGGTCAGTTAACTTAGTAGCACATATTACAACACAAGAGGCTGCTGCAGTGTTGGCACAAGTAAAGCTGGTACAGCCCGGGGAATGATGGTATTCCGATGAAATTTATAAAATAATTTTTCAACAATTATTGAAGAATTTACAGGTGTTTTGAATGAAATACTATCCTCAGGATATTACCAAAAAGTATGAACGAGGGGCTTGTAGTTTTTATGTATAAAAAGGAGATAGAGGGATTTGTTAACTGGAAACCTATAACCCTATTAAATACAGATTTTAAACTATTTACCAAAATATTAAACAATAGACTGTTACTTAATGCACATTCCCTTTACATCTGGCACAAACATGTTCCATTCCAAATAGGAACATAC
The DNA here is from genome assembly GCA_016271365.2 of Neoceratodus forsteri. Lineage (NCBI taxonomy): Eukaryota > Metazoa > Chordata > Ceratodontiformes > Ceratodontidae > Neoceratodus > Neoceratodus forsteri. Next base: position 498,590,262 of record CM028135.1, on the reverse strand, counting down.
ACGATAGTCTAATACTTTTATGGAACTTTTCAAAAGGGATCTACAGGGGAACTTACAGGTTTGATTTTGAGTTTAGACCAGGCAAAAGCCTTTGATAATGTAAGACATGGTTATTTATGGACTGTTTAGTTGGGTATGGTGTACCCGATACCTTTATAGAATGAATAAAAACCTGTTATGCCAATGCTACTGCTCAAGCTTTTTGTAATGGGTGGGTAGGGACTATATATCCCATATTACGGGATGTGCATCAAGGATGTCCTCTTAGTGCCCTTTTGTATTTATTTACTATAGATCCCTTAATTAGGTGGGTGTATGGTCATGACAGTATACGGGGACTCTCCTTTTCAAGTACTGATCCTGAAGTTAAATGTATTGCCTATGCGGATGATTTATGTTTTTCGATTGGGGATCTTCCCTCTACAAGGGTTTTCAAAAAAGTTTTACAGGGTTTTTTGTTATGTACCGTGCACAAATTAACTATGAGAAATGTAATTGTATAACACTGGGATAGAGTATTTTCATCTTACACAGGTTATAGGTATTCCGGTAATTAAGGATACTTGTAAAATTTTGGGTCTTTTATTCGAGCAGGAGATTTAGCATATCTAAATTGGAAATTTAAACTAAAGGAAGCAAAACTAAGGTAGATGTCTGAATACATGAGACTGCCTAAACTGAGACAGATTCAACTGGTTAAAACATTCTTATTACCCATATTTTTATATTTAAGTGCGGTTTTTAGTCTTCCTTTAGCTTTGGAGACACAGTTATATGGATGCTTTTTTGCTTGTATATGGGGCAGTAGACTGAACCCCATAAAGAGAGCCTTGTTGTTTAGGGAGAAAAAACATGGGGGCCTAAAAATGTTACATCCTGTAGTTTTTTTCTTTACTATGTTTCTCTATACAAATTTAAAACCTCTGTTTATAGATAGAGACACACAATGGAAACCATGGCTTCAGGATACTCTGGGAGATTTATGTCTTTTCTGGCCTGAATATGAGGTATTCCTAGACAACGCTCCATAAACCATCTCCTACAATCTCTAAAATATGTTTTGGGAAAATTAAATTATGGGGTATTTCAAGGCATACCTTTTGCATTTTACTAGAAAGGAATTATACGATATATTTTACAAAAGTATTTCAAGATTGCTCCATTTGATTATTTTCCATCTCCATAAAACTTGCAATTGGCAATATGTTAACCTCTCCCGGATTCCACCTCATATGTGGGATGTGTTTTGGTTATCCCTATATGGCAAATTAAATGTCCGAGCAAATCTAAAACATAAGCAAATTACTGATCGGTATTGCCCTAGGGTAATGGTTTTGAATTAGTGGAGACAATGGAACACTTATTTTGGAATGTCCTTTATAAAAGGATTTTGGAGTCTTGTTTTATGAAAATGGCCTACCTTTCCTTTATACCCTATGATGTTAGATATGTTGTGTATAGATTCTGCCAGTAACCACTGTGCAATATGATAAAGTGACTTTATGTTTGATTTTGCTTTGTTTTAAATACTATATATGGCATGTGAGATGCCGTTTCACCATTCAACAACAATATTTTTCACAAGAAGCATTATTTGGTATGGTTGCTAATGCCATATTGAGATTGAAAAGGCAGGATTATGGGAAATTTTCTTCATTTATATGTCACTCTAGATGGGATTCTGTAGATTGGCTATAACTTCATTGGGTTAATTTAGAATAATTATTTTGGATGTATTGAATTAGTGTTTTCTATTTGCTTTTTCTTCTCTTCTTTTTTTTCCCTTTCGTTTCATGTATAATCTTTGTTTTCTATTATGATAACAATATGCTGTATCATTTTATTTAATATGACTTAACATTGATTGAATTTATTGTTTGGTTTGCTGTCTATGATAACAAAAGTTCCCTACTCATTTTGTAAGTGTGGGGGTACTGTTTTTGCAGTTTTCTTTTACATTGTTTGGATGATATATCTTTGTAATAGATTATTTTCTATATGATTTATATATTATTTTGTGTGATTTAACACTGTATGTTTTCAATTTTGGTTTACTGAAATAATAAAAATTCCCCTACTCTTTTAGTGGGGTGGGGGGGGGTTATTTTTTCAGTATGTCTAGTAAGTTTTGAGTCTATTGCAATGTTAGTTTTGTATTTTATGTATGATGGCATATGTATTTTGTTTTGAGTAATTTGCTTTTGCTTTTGTGTATTATTTGACTGTATTTTACTTTCCAACTTTAATAAAAAATTCCCCTACTGTTTGGCCAGTAGGGGGACTTGCTGACCATCAGGATGGAGGGCTCAGTTGCTGAGTAGCCTTTGTTGCAGCAAGATGTGCTGCAGGCCATGGGGCCAGCTACTGTTTCTACATTTGAGAATCCGGAGTCAGAAATCTTTTTTGAAGCACCCACGGAACCGTGTTTAACTGCCGACACAGAAGGTTTAATAGATACTTCAGCTTTGCAAGCAAGTAAGGTTGCGCGTCTATTGCCAACCTCAGATTTTTCTACAGAACACCAAATGGATTTGACTGCCTGTCATTCAGTGCAGTCTTTGCCTCCTGACAAGCAGTGGAATGTGGAAGGGCCATTAGGAGTCTTCGTGACAGCTGAGGGATTTCAGACTGACAGCGAGGTTGTTACGCAGCAGAAACCTGAAACTAACCTGCAAGCTAACACAGCTCCAGCTACAACGCTGCAATCTTTTTGCCCTGGAAAGTCGGTCACAGGTACTGTTTATGCTTCTTCTGCCTCAGACCAACAGCACGCCACAGTCTCTTCTTTTGCCGCTAAACAGCGGGTATCTAACTCTGTGACTAAAAAAACTGATTCTGAACAAAAACGCTCCTGGGCTGACCAGGTAGAAAACGGTGACGCTTCATGGTCAGTCAGTAAAGCTCTGACATCGACGGGCTGGGCACAGCTCCCGGAGTCTGGTAAATGGATCTCTGTTTTTTCCCCAATTGTTATTCCGGGGGTTAATATGAAGGGGACCGACCTGCCTACTTCACTGGCCACAAAACCTACTACCTCTATACCTCTCAGCATGGTTGATCAGGCCCACCCTACGGGGGACCAATCTTTGGACACTGCAAATTCACCTCTAGCCCTTCCTCCCGAACTGTCTTTCACGCAGAACCCAGAACCTGGTTTTAAACCACATGGAGGTTTGCCTTTTTCTGAAGAACTTCCACCTTGGCCAGTGCCCTTTTCATCTATGGAGCGCATAGATGACCAGGCCTCTGAGGAAACCCCTGCAAGCCCATCACCAGGATCTGTACCTGGCCGAGCACAAACTACACCATGTTCTTATGCTTCATTTTTTCATTCTTCTAATTTCTCAGCTAAAAGACATAATGCAGTTAGTTTTGTTTACAAAGGAGGGATGGATGTTTTTCCCGATAGGAAATCTGTAGCAAAAGCATTATTAAAGGATAGTTTGCAATTTACTTCAACAGACATGTATGCTTTAATACATGTTTCAGGGGAGAAGACTTTTGATGTTAGCTTTAAGCTAAATAGTGGGTTGGATAAATTTTGGACTAAATATCACAAAGTGCGACAGACTCCTTTGTGGTCCCCTTTTGATGTTTTTCCACTCACTAAACCTGTACATAGAACCATTACTGTTCTTTTTAGAAATGAGGGTGAAAGTGTTACAGATCTTGTTTATTGGTTGAAACAGAGATGCACGGTATTGGGACACCCAGAAACAATCTTTGATTCTGAGGATATCTGGACAGGGGGTTGGAGAATCAGGGTTATACTACACTCTGCAGAGGATGGTTTACAGCACCTTCCAAATTGTGTTTTCTTGGGGCAAGATAGAGGGGTTCTTTTCTATGCAGGTCAACCTAAATCTTGCTATAGATGTGGGAAATCAGGTCACATTAGTAGTGCCTGTGATCGTTTGCATTGTACCCTTTGTAATTCTTTGGGGCATGTGAGTGAACACTGTAGAAACATAGCAGTTTGCTCCTTGTGTAATGCACTCGGGCACTCTTATGCTACTTGTCCTGAGGCAGCTCATCAGCACTCAGATACACAGGACTCTGAAGAACAGAGATCACTGATCGCAATTGCACAGCATTCAAGAGCCACTCACTCTACAGTATCCACACCACCTTCAGTTCCCCCTCCTTTGGTATCACCTGGTTCAGAGCCTTCTGTTGTTGTTCAGAATCTTTGATACTACTCCCCTTTGGATATTTCCTCAGAAATTTTGCTAAATGACCCTCTACCTCAGGCATCCATCCTTCTTGACTCCCAGTCCATGCCCCCCAGCTTCCTCAAGAAGTGCCCTTTCATTCAAGGGAAACGAGGCGCAAGTCCTATAATACTCAACCAGCCTCAAAAGTTCCTAAATTAGTCAGTACTGCCACAACTATTCGTTTCCATGCCCTTCTCCTTGCACATGATATATCAGATGCTGAATCTGAACTTCCCCGTCAGGGGCAGATCCCTCTCAGAGACTCTTCTTAGAAGTGGAATCTGAAGTGATCGACCAGTTCTCCTGCCTAAATCTATCTCCACAGCTACCACTAAAGGGAAGAAAATAAACGTAAGCCCCCATGAAATTGTTTCCCACTATCTGAATGCTTTCTTCACTGACTTTCTGTTCAGTTAATGTGAATAGCATCAAAAACCAGTTACGACAATCTGCTATATTTTCTTTTTTGAAATCCTTACATTGCAATGTATTTTTTTTACAGGATACACGATTACACACAGTCACCAAAATCTCTAGTGCTTCAAAACGGTGGCATACAGGGGTTTCATATTGGTCATTAGGACTAGAATAATGTACTGGGGTAGCAATACTTTTTGAGCTTGATGTGAACGTTTTGAAATTAATTGATCTGGTCCCAGGTCGGGTATTAATTTTGGATATTATACTTCAAGGGGTGTGTTTTAGATTAATTAATGTATATGCACCTCAAACCAAAGCAACAAGGGTTGATTTGTTCCAGCTTATACAACCATATTTGCATACCTCCTTAATGTTATCGGGGTGATTTTAATTGTGGTTTGTCTAATAAGGATAAGGGTAAGGGGGTTAAAACCACTAAGGTTTTTTGTGACATGTTCTGTTTGGCTAAGGTGGTCCAGACTGCAAGTTTGGTTGATGCATACGCTAGATTGCATGAGATTACTGTTCCTACCTTTCATAAAGGAGCCCTGGCCACCAGGATAGATTTCTTTTTTATTAATAAAACTTTACCACTAAATTCAGCATGGGTAGTCTCGGTGGAATTCTCCGATCATTGTGCCTTGTGTATAAAAGTTGGGTCTACAGTAACATTCTCCTTTGGTAGGGGCCTCTGGAGACTTAACTTTCAGCTGCTGTTGCATCAGGACATTTTGCAACATCTGCAATATTTTGCACAAGCAAGAAAGTCTCTATATGAGATGTATGAGGATCCCCTTTTATGGTGGGTAGACACTAAAACAGATGCTATTTCACTGTTGAAATTTTTTGGGAAGTCTCAGCATGACACAGCTTATTTTTCTTATTTAAAACTCAGAAAGCAGATGCAGAAATTAATGTCTATGGTCCAGACCACTAAACATGACTTTTCATCCTAACTAAAAATAATTAAGGAGAGAATGGTACCCTTTCATAAGCATCAATCAACAGTTTTGCACTTTCAACAGAAATTTGGTACGCAGGGAAGTTTTGCTACTGTTTGTCCTTTTCTTGGTAATAAGGAAAGCGTGGGAAAAAAGGTTTTTGTCAGTCTTATGGGGCAAGATGGTCAGGAGAAATTTTCACAACATGATATGATGTCAGAAGTGACGTCCTACGCGGCTTCCCTTTTTAAAGAACAGCCTATTGATTTAGTTTCTTCTAGGGCTTATCTACACAATGTAGAGGTCCCGGACTGCTCTCCATCTATATTATCTTGTTTAGTGAGCCCTCTCACACCCCAGGAAGTTCTCACTGCCATTCATTCCCTTTCTTGCAATAAAGCACCGGGTACAGATGGTTTGACTGCGGAGTTTTATAAACTAATCAGTGCTGTGTTGTCACAGGAGCTTGCCAATGTTTATAATGACCTGCTAATGCATTCGGAATTTCCTTTAGAAATGATGGGGGGAATTTTAATTTTTCTACATAAGAAAGGTGATAAGAAGCTCCTTTTTAATTGGAGACCAATCAGCCTATTAAATGTTGATTTAAAAATGTTAATGAAAATTTTGAATACACGTCTTTTGACAGTATCTCAACATTTAATTTCCCCTGCACAGTCCTCTGCGATCCCAAACAGATCCATAATTGATCAGTTACTCTTTTTATGAGAAATTTTTGATAGATCACATACGATTGGATTACCTGGGTTTGTTTTGTCATTAGACCAAAAGGGAGCCTTTGATTCTGTGAATCATGAGTTTTTATGGCTTACTTTACAACATTATGGTATTCTTTCTATTTTTGTTTCTTGGTTACGGAAACTTTATAAGTCCACTACAGTGTCTCCATTGGTTAATGGACACCTCGGGCCTATGCTTCTGGTAAAATGGGGAGTAAGGCAGGGTTGTCCAGCTAGCCCTCTATTATATGTGTTTAGTATAGATCCATTGTTATGTACTTTAAATAAATTAATACCTTCTATCACTGTTTCAGGAGTATTACTTCCTTTTTCAGCCCTTGCTTATGCAGATGATATTTGTATTTGCACCTCTACTGTTTCTTCAGTTAACTCAGTTGTTAAAATGTGTAATTTTTTTGGCTCCCTTTCTGGTACATCTTTAAATAAACCCAAATGCCTTGGGTATAATTTGGTGGAGGTACCTCTGCCCGGCTCATGTATGTGATATAAGTCTAATGTTACACCCCATACGGATTTTGGGTATAGTTTTTGGTTCTCCTACCCCGGCTATCTACAGTTGGGATATACAACTTGAAAAAGGCAGAATTATGGTACAGAATTGGAATAAATGGCAGTTTTCCAAGCTTAAATATATCTATATGATACAAACATATTTACTACCTCTATTTTTATTTTTAAGTAATATTTTTCCCCCACCTAAACAAAGGGAAGCAACTCTATTTAGCATTTTTTTAGGCTGTCTGGGGTAGCCGCCTTAATCCTATTAAGTGTAATATTCTTTATTTGCCTGTCTCTCAGGGTGGTTTGAACATGATAAATCCCTTACTGTTTTTTTATTGTCAATTCTTTTTTTCTAATTTCCCACCGTTATTAAAACATCTTCCTAAATTATGGACAGGTCTCTTTCGGCAAGCGATAGGGACTTGGTATCAAGAATGGATGGATGGCCATTTAGGCCGTCTTAGTGCACTTGCCACCGTGAATCCCTATCAGCGTGAGATTTTTCTTATTTTACCACGGTGAAATATACCCAGTGATTGGTTACTCTCTAAACAAAAAAAAAAATTATATCAGTCTGTCCTTGATTCACATTTTCCTGAACTAATTACATTTCCAAAATGTCCAGATGAACAGCTTTCGTCCCTACAGGGTTTAATAGCTAATAAACGTATTCCTCCTAAATTATGGGACGTTACCTGGTTGTGTGGTCATGAGAGGCTTAATGTTAAGGGTAATCAATTTCATAAACAGTTACAGGACCATAACTGTTCTCGTCCTGGTTGCTTTCAAGCATTCGAGACTATGCAGCATTTATTCTTTTTATGTCCATATATTTCCAGTTTTTGGAGTTATGTTGCTAATGTTTGGAAAGAACCAGTATTCGAAAATGTAAATTATGAAATTCTGATTTATGGTTCACATACTCCGGATTGGAGTAAATGGGACACTAGTACATTGCATGTTCTTTTCACAGTATTTAAGTGGTTTATTTGGCAAAGTAGGTGTATTTTTACTTTACAGCAGAAGGATCTTTCTTATATGGAACTTTTGTAGAAAATTCACTCAGAATTGTTAGTTATTTATAAATATGAAGCTGGAATATATAACCATGCTCTATTAAAGATGAATTGGAGGAATTTACCATGGGTGACAGACAATGATGTTCCTGTCACATGAATTCATATTTTCTTTATAATTTATTTTTTCATTTTGTTTTCTTTACTAAGATGTACTAACTGACTTTGGGTTGTTTCTTTATCATTGCTTTTCTTTTTACACATTTACTTTTGTTTTTCTTTATTGGCAAATTATTTTTGTATTCATTGTGAATTAACATTGTTTCTTGATGTCCTTTTTTTTGAAGTTTTGTCAATAAAAAATTCCCCTACTCTTTTCGATAAGTGCCATGGGATCTTTAACATCCACCTGAACTACCACCAATCCAGGCAGATGGGACCTCAGTTTAACATCTCATCCGAAAGATGGCACCTCAGAAGTGCAGTACTCCTCTCATGCTGCACTACCGTGTCAGTACTGGGATATTAACTCAAATGCCAGATGTGAGAACTGAACCCACAGCCCTCTAATCTCCAGGCCTCAGAGGCGAGTGTGCTACCTACTGAGCCACTGACACTGCAAGTTAAAGTAAACAAAATGAACAAAATCATAACCTAACATGTGTACTGATCAAAATAATCCATGAGTTAATGCTTGGTGTTGATCATTCTGGTACAACAATTCAAAATAAAGAAGAAACGAAGAACTAGTTAGCACTAAAGAAATATATGTGGATCTGTGTCTCTGAATCTGATGATGTCATCATGACTCATCACTTAACACACTAGGCAGACATCTTAGGGAGAAACCAAGGCTGTTTTTTGAAAGTGAAAGGCTGATTTTTACATTTTTCGAAAGCTATGAAACTGCATGTTATTTACATAAATGCAGTTTTAGCATAAATGTAAACAGCAGCCTTTATTTTACCTCGCTATGAAGCCAGATTTTGGAGTTTGCAGTTTTAAAAAACTGCTTGTTTAGGTACCCTTTAATAAGCTTTATATGGATAAATACAGTGAGAACAAATACAAAATCCATACATGGGGAGAATATCCATCACAACTATGACATCACAACATCATACTCATACATATGTATCACTAACTATACAACATTATCCTAACTGTATATATGATTCCCTCCCATAACCCCCTCAGAAAACCCACCCCAACCCTACTCACATGCAGGCTTAAACAAACAGGTCATCTTCTAGATCCAGAGGAGGTAAATCTAAGGGGTATCCCATGATAATAGCGACTGAAAATGAGTGACTACAAAAATAGCAATTCATTTTCAGCACTATTATTCTTGGCTACCCTGCAGACTAGTGACCATATGGGACAGCAACCATGGGGAAGGGTGATCAGAAGGAGGGAATAGCGAGGGGAAGGGGAGGGACAGGGAATGGGTTTTAGGGGACTGGTGTACCTGCTACCACTGAGCTAGCCATGTGGTGTGGTGGTGTGGGTGGCTAGCTCTGGCACAGCAGGTACTGGGTTTGGGGCTGGGACCAGGAGTGAATACATTTTGCCACTGTCTGTGGGACTTAATTTTTTGTGAAATCTGGATTTTGCCCCCTCCCCGACATGCAACCCCCTTGAGTTGAGAATCTTAATTCAAGGGGGTGCAGGGGGGCTCATGGGCAGCCCCCCAAAAACACTTTTAATATTCCAGATGTCGGGTTGACTTGAAGTGTATATCCCTGATTTGCTTTTCAGTGATACACACTAGCCATAATAGTGATCACTGTTTTGCAATCGCTATTATGACATGGAACCATCTAAGTTATAACCAAACTATAAGAATAAGAGTATAAATAAATAAACAAGACAAATTAATATTAAGAGAGAAAAAGAAAAGGCAAAAAAAAACCTTAGTGGGAGGGATGGAGACTTAAAAGTTGAACTCGGCTCCCAGCAACAAATTGAATAAAAGGTTCCCACCTGGTTTAGAAGTTTATTAAACTATGGTTGAATAACCGCAATAGCTCTTGCTGTATTCAGGGAAGTTAATAATTCCTGTATCCACTCTCTCAAGGAGGGCAATTTGTCACTTATCCAATGCCTCATTATACTAAGCTTGGTAACCCCTGCTATCAATGCTATATAGACTGTCTCCTTGTTTGTCCCAATAGTGGAATAATTGCCCAGTATACATATTTCCAGAGTAAACAAAAGAGTGTGACCAAAAAAGGAAGCAAACAAAGTTTCATGGACTGCCAAAATGTGGGGACATGAGGGCATGCCCAGATCATATGTAGTAAGGTGCCTTCTTTTTGTGAACACCTATGGCATACGGAGTCAGGTATCCTGCCCATTCTATGTAGTCTGCAGGGAGTGAAATAAAGACAATGAAATACATTAAATTGTAACAGACGCAATCTGTCTTATTTGACATGCTTGTACATATTTTTTCAAACAGACACCCATGCTGCAGGATTATAAATCAGGTTCAATGCTTGCTGCCAGTAGTACACAGTTGGGGAGCACGACTTCCAGGTCTGCTTACATAATTCCTTATAAATCTGAGAAACTGATCCATGTTGCACTGCCAGATTAGATAATATTGCAAAAAAAGAATTTACATCAGAACACTAAGGTGGATTCCCCAAGAAGGAATTCAGGCAGTGTTTGTTCAGGGAAAACCGTTAAAAACTTTGTGCTGGAAGGTTGAATTTATCTCTAAATTCTGCAAAAGTAATTAATTTATCATTTTTAACAAAATCTGTTAGCAAGGATCAATTCAAATCCTTCCAGTGCAGTGCAGTTATCAGTTTTCTCTTAATCATTCTATTCAAGTTCCTATTAAATGATTGTCCCAAATCTTTTTGATAGCTTAATTTGAAAAAGCTGACAGAATTGCAAATAGGCTCTTATAGGCCAGCTGACTGGAGAATCCCTTAATGACTTTAGTAATTTAATGTCGAGGGTATACAGCAAGGATGGTAGTGTAATATGGTGTGTGTTAACTCAGCCAAATTCTATTTGTAACCACCAAGGAATGGACTCCAGATCATCCCTCAGTTGCTGCCACTGAAAATATTTAGCACCATGCAGAGCAAAATAGTATGTATAGAATAGTGCATGGGTGACCATCCACAACAAGGCTTTTTCCATCGAGGTTGCTGATGATATCATGGACTTCTCAAGAGCAAAGCTCGAGAGGTCTCCATGATGTCACCAACAACCGAGATGGAAACACAGCCTTAGTTGTGGATGGTTAACCATCCACTATTTTATATAGCATATGGTTCCTGGATTGTGTCTTTCATTTTTTTTTTTTTCCAGTTGATGGTTACCTTGGTTATGTCATGCTGCTCCCACTCTGGCTCACTCCAGCTTCTCCCTGCTCTGACTCGGTTAAGCTTCACCCCGTCCTACTAGCTCGGCACCATTTAGTTTAAAAATTAAATAAAAAAAAATAACAGCAATTCACTTTTGTGACACGAAGCCTTGTGAGGCTCTCTGTGTCAAGACGAGGAGGGTCCCTGGACCAGCACTCGCTTAATTATGCCACCATGCTGCAAAATTTATTTCTTGTGAGAGCGTTGTTGACTGAGCCAATCAGGTGGCAGGGCAAGGCAAAAAAGTTGTTGTACTATCGTTCTGACATCACATCGATAGTGCAACAACTTTTTTTTGAACTTTGAACTATCCTGCAACAAGATTTTGAAAGCCACGGCTTTCTATCATAATAAGCCCTAACCATATACTATAATAACAAATGTGGAAGTTGCAATCTCCCCAAAATCTTTAGATCTGCAAAGTTTACCTAAGGCATATCTTGGGGTTTCCCTACCCAGAGAACTTTGGACCAGATGGAATTAATTTTTACAAAGCAAGGTTTTGTAAGGGTCAAGTTCAACATCGATATCAGGTACATTAACCGAGGTAGAGTGACCATTTTCAGAATATTAGCCCGGCCTCATAATGAAAGTGGAATATGTTGCCACCAATGTAGACCTATTCCTAATTGTTTAACCACTGGTTCTAGATTCAACTTTTTTAAAAGGTTAAAACCCTGAGTGAGTTTAATCCCTAAGTATGATAAAGAATGTGATTCCCATTGAAGCCCTAGAGCCAGTATATCCGATTGAGAACAAAAATTGGATAAGGGGAACACAGTGGTTTTGTGGAGATTCAGTTTATAATAGGATAATAGTCCGTAGTCCGAAATTAACTGAAGTACTTCAGGACGAGAAGTTTGCCAATGTGAACTATGAAGCAGCACATCATCGGCAAACATGAAAAGCTTGTATTCCTTTGACTCCACTGAAATACTCTTAACTCCAAAAGAATTAATCTTCCTAGCAATGGGTTCAATGTATAAGTTAAATAGCATGGGGAACAGGGGGAAGCCTTGACATGTACCCCTGGTTAAGAGCAAAGGTGCAAAGAACTCCCCATTACACAAAATCCTAGCAGATGGACATACATATGAAATCCTTGCCCACTGAATAAATTCTGGGGGAATACCATATTTATGTAACAGGGCGAATAAAAAATTCCAGGCCACTCTATCAAATGCCTTCTCCTCATCTAGGGAGACCAACATCACATCAGTGTTCACCACCCCAACGTGGAGAGAAGGTGGAAAATTTTACCAAAGTGGTCACTGGAATGATGGCCAGTGACAAGCACCACTTACTCCTGTCCAATTAATCCAGCCCAAACTTTTCTAAGCCTAGAGACCAAAATACTTGCCAAAATTTTAATATCAATATTTAGGAGTGAGATAGGTCTGTAATTATCAGGAGCCATAGGGTCCCTTCCCAGTTTGGGTAGCACAACAATTCTAGCTTCCATGAGAGCCATCTCCTTAATATTTAGGGTATATAAATAATTGAAGACTAACTTTAGTGTTGGCACCAGCTCAGTTGTGAATATTTTGTAAAAAAGGGGAACATAGCCATACGGCCCTGGGTCTTTGTCTGAAGGAAGGGACCCTACTACCACCACAATCCCATCTTCAGTAATAGGGCCTCTCAAAATATCCTTTTGGGAGTCATTAAGCATAGGCAAGTTTATGCCCGCTAGGAAAGACGAAAACTTCTCCTGAAAACAGGAATCTACCTTAGGTGCCGTATATAAAGTTTGATAGAATACCTTAAACAGCTCGTCCATCTCTTTAGGGTCAGAACTTAAATGACCGGAGCTAGGGTCTACTAAAGCCATCACCCAATGGGTAGCCACCTTTTGTTTCAAACATAGCACAAGTAGCTTTTCCACCTTCTCCCCCTGTCCGATATATGTAGCCTTCAAGGAGGCTGCCGAACAGGTCACTTTATCAAGCAGATAAGTGGAGTATTTAGCTCTTAAGAATGCTAGTTCTGCCCATAGTTTGTTGTCAGAGGTTTTTGAAATTGTAGATTCCAGTCTCACTTGGGAGTTCAATTTCTGTTTTCTAACTGTGGCTAATCTTATAAACTCCCCCCTCCACAATGTTTTAAGTGACCCCCAAAACATGTCTTTCACTTCAGTGGAGTTCACATTCTCTTTTAGTGAGTGAAGAATAAATGTCCTCATATGTTCGATGATGTAGGACTCTGCCAATAATCTGGTATTAAGTGTCCAAGTGCCAGCTCTTGGAGGACGTTGAGACAGGGCTAAACATAATTGGATAGGGGAATAGTTAGAAATAACCCTGGAATATATTTTAGTGTTTCCAACAAATAGCAATAATGAATTACTAACTAGAAAATAATCTATTCATGAGTAGACTCCATGAGGGGAAAAATAAAAGACGTAATCTTGAGTCCCTTGATGTAAAAGCCTCCATGGATGTATTAGGCCTAGGTCATGCATGAATTCCCGTAATGCCCTCGAGGCCAGAGACAAACCCACTTTCCTTCAAAAATACCTGTCTAAATCATTAGCATGCACTAGGTTCTACCCCCCTTCCCAAAATGTATGGAATATTTATTTATTATTTATTTATTTAGTTTTTGTTGACCGGGTAAGTGCGCTAGCCAACAAGTGACTATTTTTAGGCACGACCCGGGAGGTACAGTTACAGAACACAGTGATACATAAGAGATTACACAAAGCAGGATACATTTGCAGGATACATAAGAAATTACACAGAGCAGGATACATTTGCAAAGGACAAAGTCACACAGTGTAGTCAAGCATAGCAATAAGGATAAAATTACATGTATTCAGTTGTTGAGAACTAGGGAGAGAGGTAGGGACAGGGTGGGCGGTAGGGCAGAAGAGACGGAGACAGGGGTAGGGCGAATAGCAAAAAAGGGGAGGACAGGAGGGAGGTTAAGGCGCCAAGTGCGGCATTAGCGGGAGAAGGTTACCACCTGTGGCCGGGACGGTGGAACCGGGAGTCGGCAAGAGAGACGGAGAGGTCGGGGAACAGGACAGTGAAGCTATGGGTGCAAAAAATAGAGAGGGAGAGAGGGTGATGTGCAGGGGAGGGCGGTGGGGGGACTAGGTGCAAGGGTGAGGAGGGATTTGAACTAAAGGAATGGGAGAGGGAAGGGTAGGGTGGGAAGGGCAGGGTATAGGGAAAAGGGATGAAGGGCTAGAACAGATAGGGAAATGAGTGGGGTAGAGATAGAGTGCACCTAGTAAGAGCGCAGCAGAGCAGAAGAAGGGAGGAGGACAAGAGGCGAGGCGGTGAACACGGCATTGGCAGGGTAGAGTAGTAACCTGTGGCCGAGCCAGTGGAACTACGAGATGGCAGGAGAGAGAGGGGAGTCACGCAAACTGGTGGGAGGCGGGATAAAATAGGAGAGGGGAAGGGGTGAGGGCTGAGCATAGGGAGAAGAGGGAAGAATAAAGAAGGAGGAAAGCTGGCAGGAGAGGGGCAGAAGGTGAAAAAAGGTAGGAAGGTGTTGGCAAGTTACAGCATTAGCGGTGCAAAGGTAGCAACCTGTTACCGCTGGTGGAACCGAAGACTGCAGAGAGGGAGTGGAGGGCGGTTAGAGGGGAGGAGGCGGCAAGAGCAGGAGAGGGAGGGGCAGGAAAAGGGAGGGGTAATGACAAGGGTACTGGAGAAATGGCTAAGTGGGAAGGGAAGAGAGCGGGCTGGGAAAGTAAGTGTTACAGGAACAGAGGTGCAGGATAAGGAATGAAGGTGAGGGAAACAGCTCAGGAGCGAGGGCAAGCTAAGTGACTAGGCAGTAATTAGAGAGCTTTACAATTGGCATCAGAACAACAATGTTATACAGTATCAACAAACATGAAACATAAAAGCAAAACAACCAAGAATAAAAAAGCTAAGTGCCTATAATACATAATAGGGGAGGGGAGGAGAACAGGTTAGGAGCATGGGATTCAAGAGGGATCAAAACAAACACATTTGTCCACCAAGGTAAGGAAAGCTCTGTGATTGTGCTTAAATGCATCGTGAGAAGGAGCATTTCTTAGTCCCTGGGGCAGCAAGTTCCAAAAGTGAGGGGCAGCATAACTGAAGGCTCCCGAGCCCTTTTTTGTGTGGCAGAGAGGAATATTCAATAAGGACTTGTCAGAGGATCTAAGGTCCCGTGAAGGTATAACCGGTTGGAGTAGTTTTGAGAGCTCAGCTGGCTTTGATGTTCTGATGATGGTGTCTGAAAGGTTGCAGAGGTAATACTGCCTGGTGGAGGAGGGAGATAGCCAGCCCAGGTCTTTGTATAGCTGACAATGGTGCTTCAGGCACGGTGCTTTAGCTGCATACCTGCAAACATTGTTGAAGGTGGTGTCCCATTGGTGCAGAGCAGTTTTGCTGGCCATGGTTAGGATGGGAGCACCGTAGGTGAGGGTTGGTAACAGGATTCCTCTAGCAATTGCCAGTTTAGCGCAGGAGTAAGCAGGTAGTTAGTCCTGTAAGCAGCCCTAGCTTACAATTGACAGATTTACAAGTTTCCTGGATGTGCAGCTTTAGGTCAAGATTTTGGTCAAGGTGAATGCCCAAGTAACGAAAAAGAGCTAACAGACTCCAGAGGGTTACCATTAATGTCAGGCACAGAGAGAGAGAAGAGCAGGTTCTTAATTTGTGTGGGGATCCAAATAGCATGGCTTTAGTTTTATTGAGTTAAGGACAAGGTGTTGGGTGTGTAGCCAGCGCTGCACCAAGTGGAAGTCTGTGGTAGGCAGCATTCAGGTTGGTGATATTGTCAGAGGGGCATAGATGACCAGGTCATCAGCATAAAGTAGTGAGTGGCCAGAGGTTACTACATCAGGAGATTGTTTACAAATAGTGAGAAGAGGAGAGGACCGAGAATGGAGCCCTGAGGACGCCTAATATTGATAACAGCACTGTCAGAGATCGCCGAGTTGAATTTCACTGCTTGAGTCCTGTTGGCAAGGTAGCTGCTGAACCAGGTAGTGACAGGGTAGGAGAAGCCCAGATTTCTGAGGAGGCAAGTAGTAAAGGATGGTCAACAAGGTCGAACGCTTTAGTGAGGTCGATGAAAACAGCCCCTGTTAGCTTCCCTTTGTCCATGTTGGTAAGAATGTCGAGGAGAATTTTGCTAGTGCAGTCATGGTGCTGTGGTGTTTTCTAAAGCCGTACAGCTGTATTGAGTAAGTTGGAGTTTTCAACTAATTGCAACTTGAATAGAGACTAATTTCTCAAGGATCTTGCTAAGGACTGATAGTATAGCAATTGGTCTGTAGTTGGTCGTGGTCATTTTTGCTGCCTTTTTAAACACGGAGTAATTCTGGCTGCCTTCCAGATTTAGGACAGAGCCATTGGAGAGGGATAGGGTGAAGATTCTAGCTATAGGTCCAGATATGAGGTGAGCAGCCATCTTTAATAGACGGGTTCCATTCCATCAGAGCCGGGCTGGTATTGTCAGAGATAGCCTTGAGCAGCTTGAAGACTTGATGCCTAGTGACCGCTTTGAAGTAGAATGGTTTAGATGAGGTAGGTGAATCGCCAGGGAATGTTGAGTTCAGTTGTGTAGCAGGAGATTGAAGGGAAGCTGTGTAGGCAGATAGGTCGGAAAACTGCTGGTTAAACGCGTTTGCAATAGTGAAGGAGTCATTACAGTGGACACCTTGCAGGACCATTTCTGAGGGGGTGACAGCTTGTGTAGATCCTAAAAAAGTTTTAATGTGGCTCCAAAATTTTCGAGGGTCATTGGAGGAGTTAGTCAGCAGGTTTTGACAGTACATGCTTTTAGCCTGCCTGATGCGCCTTTTGCAATCATTTTTATACTGCTTGTACAGGATAAGATCCAGGGGGAGCCCAGATTTTTTGTATTGTTTCCATTGCTTATCTCGGACTTTTAACTTACATAGGAGTTCTTTATTTAGCCATCTTGACTGCTGACCTCTGACTCTTCTTTTTACCTTTGGGAGGTGTTTCTTTTGTATTTTGCCAAACCTGGTGAGAAATATGTTAAGGGCAGCGTCAACATTGGAGGTGGAGAAAACGTCAGTCCAGTCTATGTCAGATATGTCAGATAAGAAGGCTTGTGTATCGAGGGCAGCATAGTTCGTGAAGGTAATCAGTCGTGGTTGAGGAGCAGGCGGTGGGCAGGAGCGCCAGTGACAGAGCGTTGGTGAGTGATCTGTAAGTGAGTCAGCCAGGACGGTAACTTTGGAAACATGATCCGGTCTATTTGTAAGGATCCAGTCCAGTAACGACCCTGATAGTGAAGACGTGGTTCTAGTGCAGATAGTTATAAGTTGGTGAAAATTGTGCTTCTGGATCAAAGATGCAAGGAGATTGTGATGTACCAGATGTGCAAGCGGTGCCAAAAGAGTAGCCAAAGTAGGAAAAAAAGATGACATGTCAATAGTTGGCCCATATATAAAGACCATCACCACTTCCACATTAGCTAATTTACCATGTAAAATAATGTACCTCCTCCTCAGGGTCCTTCCATTCCTGGGTTACTGAAACAAAACTGATCTGTGGAATAGAATAGCAACCCCCCTTCTGTCTGGTACTAGTATCCATATCATAAACCTGTCCAACTCATAATTTGCTCAATTTATTAAGATGCTCTGTAGAAATATGTGTCTCCTGCAACATAATATGTGGCTGAAACCAATTTAAATGTCTTAACATACAACATTTCTTATTGTTCTCCCGCCCCTCTTTTATATTCTAGGATATCATCTTCCAGTACTGCATCTTGGTATGAGGTTAAGCAGACTCCATAATCCCACTTTCCTGTACCTAAGTACCTGTGTAATACTTCCCCCATACCCAAATCACTAACTACCCACCCAAAAGAATAGAAACCAGAAACCCTTCTCCCCTTGTAACTCCAAAAAAGCAAAGTAGCTAACCACTTTCTTACGTCTAACGTCTTCAGCCCACTCCAAAATGTGTGGTCCATGACAGCAAGCTTTAGTGCAGCCCCCAGCTGACCCTCCTTAATATTTGAAATGACCCCCTCCCCCCAAAACCACTGTCCTCCAATATAATCCTAGCTCCTACAATTAACCAAAAATACCGTTATACCATGCACAGTTGGGACCTGAATACTGCCTGCTAAAGTTCAAATTTGCAAATCTTTAAGAAGCCTCTAGTAAGAACAAAGTACAAAGTCTTAAGAAAATGTTGTTATTTTTTTGTTTGCCATCTCGAGAGCTATTCCCGTTCAGCATCCCCTCCATGGCAGGTAACTAGGGCCCATAAATGTTCCCCTTCCTAAAACTTATATAGGAAAACATAATGAATTTGCCCCAACATTCCCCTATAATATTTGCTTACTCTATTTCAGCATAGAATGGGATATGTGAGATGGTTTACTTAAGCAATAAACCATGACAGGGTGTGGGTAATGCTGGGTTTACCCATGCCTGGCATGGTTCAGTCACAAGGCCGCAGGCTGAGTGATCAAACCATCCAGGCGTGGGTAAATCCCAGCAACACCCACACCCTGTTGTGGTTTATTGCAATTATACAATGTTCCCCTTCATTTTTTTGTAACAAAAATGAAAAGAAAAACAGAGTTTTTCTACTTTAATAATTTTTATTACATTTGTCATTCTACCACAAAAAATAATTCCCTGTTTATCATAATGCAACCATACAGAGAAGTGCTGTTTTGTTTGGGTGTGTTTTTCTTTTGCCGTTAAAGAGAGGACTGCAGTTGTGGGCTACTTTTTTTTCTTTTACAGAGACAGCATGGGACAGATAAGTGACTGTCACAGCTGGAAGCGGTAATGGGTGCCCCTGGAGACTGTGTGCTTCTGGGTTCAGCTGTTCAGGAAGGAGACAGTAACTCTGTACCATGGGGAAATTTCTTTTCTGCTTCTTTTTTTCTATTTTCCTTTTTTTTTATATTTAAAGTTAAAGTATTCACAAGGCAAGGTGGCAGCAGGAGTTCAGGTTGACAACAGACCGGGAATGAAGCGGGAGTGGAGTGACAGACCGGGGGAATAGCGCGAGTGGGAGTGGAGTGAGAGATCGGGAATGTAGTGGTGATAGAGATACAGAAGAGATGCAGGTACAATAAAAATTACATTCCTGCTGTGTTGAAAAATTGTTCCCTAGCTGTTCTCCGCTGCTCGGATGTGGTAACAAAAAGTATGCGGTGTTTGTGAGGGTTCCAAATAACAACGGCCGCATGTTTCAGTTGAGCTGGTTAGGTCAGGGTAAAACAAGTATGCAGTGTTCTCGGGGGTTCTGAGCTGCAATGGCCACATGTTTCAATTGACTGAACTGTATTGGGCCAGCTGTGACTGGCAAGAGGGCTAAGTGTGGAGCAGCCGTGAGTTAGAAAAAACACACATTACGTGCTGCTTAGCGGGCATTCAAGATGGCGGTTTCTCACTCCTAACATTTGGTATCGGATTGATTTTAGAAAGGTGGCTGACTGGCACCTTTTGTGTTGGTAATGCTGAATTTTACAACGCTGCAAAGGTGCCAGTCAACCAATCTGGTGTCTTGTTTTTGAAGCTCCATTATATAATTAATCATTTAAACGTACCCAGACAGATGTTCTGCGATATACTATACCCTCTAATGCTAGAGATATCTACAAAGGACTCCTGGAGCTATCAAAATCTATTGACTATATAATGTAGAACAAAAAAAGGTTAATAAGCTTAAATCCAGTGATAAATTACACTCAAGATCCTGGTACATAAATGAAAGCTTAATTGCAACGTTCTTAAAGTCCAAGACCAACATGGTGAAAGAGAAAAAAATATGGAAAAAATCGAGGAGAAGGCAGTCTATGATCTTGGCTAGACTACTTATTTTTGTGTGGGGAGTCCTCATCTCTAAACAGTTCAGTTCAGTCCAGTTCAGGAATGTTCTCCATTTGCCGCACAAGGAGTCGCTGGGTCTTCCCGAAACTAAAGGAAAACGAGGAGATGAACTGAAAATTCTAGATAACTCCCTTGGGTCAATACTGCAAAAACAGAAAAAACACTCACACAGATCGGGCGAAAGGAAAAGCTTTCGAAAGCTGCCCACAGTTCACTCCATATCAACTTAAAGTAACAGCACAACCCAAGACTGTCTGGTCAAATATGTTTGCTCCTCTCTGTCCCATAACATCTTTCAAGGGTCCATCCACATAAAAGAAAAACACTGCTATGTGCAGCTGGTAGAGCTCAGATTCGATCGGTACCCAACTGATGAACTAAACTCTTAAAAAAACACAGCAGTTATAAGCTAAGTAGTAAAGAATAAAAGTTACTGATCATGCCGCCAACTATATTTTGGGAGATTATTCAGGCTAGATATCTTAATAGAACCACATCACAACAAGACTGGCACTTCCCAAATTACTTCTGTAATAGATCAGTGAACCTCAACCTCACCCCGCTTTGCCAAAAAGGTCAGGCAAAATTTTGGCTAGTTCGGTTGAAGCTTGGTGAGCAGAGTCAAAACAATAGATCCCTTTAGTGGTTGTAACTTCCAATCGAGCAAGAAAAAGCATCCTGTGCTTGACTTTTGCTGCCCAAAGTCATGATTGAATGGGTAAATATGCCGCACAATCTTGCTGGACTTTATATGTCAGGTCAGGCACCAGGTATAATTTCTTGCCTTTCCATTCAAGACGATTCACTTTTTTGGTGACTTTCAGCAAATAATTTCAGTCCAAATAATTGAGGACTTTAAAGATGAGGGGCCAGGGACCCTCTACTGATGATGGTTTTGGTCGCACAGATCTGTGTGCTCTCTCAATAATACAGCTGGGCCCACTAGGAGAGGACAAGACAGGTGAAAAAAGCTGCTCCAAATATCGCTGTGCAAGTGCAATGTAACTCATAATCTAGACAGAAAAAACACAGCACTAGCCTCCACAATGCTATAAAATGGTTTATTCCACACAATTAAGGAATCAAAAAACCAAGCAGTGCCACACAGGTGAGGACTCTTCCCTCACACACAAGAAAAGGCCTGACAGGTTTCATGCATGTGCGCTTCATCAGGGACGGCCTCACATTCATAACCCCACATAAGTAGTGCATCCAATTAAAATGACAGTGCACCAACAATCAATTGAATGGAAAGGTAAAAGGTACTAAATATTAAGCCCAATGTAATTTGATATAAGTATATAAATACTTTTTGTATTACTAACCCTTGCAATAAAATGGTTTACTCATGTATAAGACTTGCTCAGTAGTGACTGGAGTAACAGATTCGGGAGGTGGCGTGAGAGGTGAACTACTGCGACAGGGCTTCTTTGCTTCTAGATGCTTCATCAGCTCCTGCTCTCGCTCTGATTCTTCCAGCTGAAGGAAGTTATCCTGGTGAGTGCGTCCATTTTATCTTCATCCATAGTACCTATAGCATAGATTTCTAAATTCTGTGTATAGACAATTTGTTTAAAAGTTCAGAGATTGGGGGAAATAGGGAAAATAATCGAGGGTCACAACGGAGCTCTGAAGAGTGGCTGCTTACTCTTTGCCAGGCATCATATGACTCCCATCGCAGACATTTTTTGAAGTTCATTTAATGTTATTTGATTGTGTGAAGCACTGACTGAAGAAAAAGTGGATGGGAGTCAGCACAAGCAGGAACACAGGTACATTTAATGGTAGAATATGCTCAACATCTTTTTTAGAATGTGCACAACATAGAACAATACATGCACAACAAGGGTTTTTTGAACTGCCTCATTTCTGTACGGAATATGGCCTAACAATATACAAAGTATGTTAAACTGCATTTATACTTGCTTTATGATCATACTTACATTACTGGAATGATATTGCTTTGTTATTAATCCCAGGCCCTCAATGGAAGTAAACATATTTATATTTGACAAACCTCTCAGTAAATCTTTAGGATCAATCAATCAAAATCTTTATTTATCCAGGCAAACATCATTGAGCAGAGCTCTTTTACAAGATGGACCTGGTTAGAACAGGGTTGGGTAACATCCATCATAAAAACATATAAATACATGTAAATAAGTATATAAACACAAACGCAATGGTACACAAATGCAATGGTGCAGTAATAGGGGAGTCAAATGATAAAAGGAAGACAAGGCAAGCCATAACAGAGGAGGATTCAAATACAAGGGGGCAGGTCCACCATTGAACCATGCAACTGTATATAAACCATGTTCTCTGTATAGAAGTACAAGTTAGTTCATTTACCAGGGACAGTCACTAGTACTAGCCATGAAAATGGCTTGGAGAACCACCAACTAATGGCAGATGGGGTACCAGGAGAGGTATGTAATATGTAAGCGAAGGATAAACATTGTAAGAAGTGTAGTCCTAAGGATAGGTCAGTAGAACTGATGTGGTGGTGGGGACCTACGGGGAGAGGGAAAGGGGAGTTAGGACTTTTATAGTATGATTGCGTGTAGATTGTGAATGAGTGCAGTATAGAGTTGTGAAAAGAAGGCTGGAGAAAGTGGGAAGATGGACCAGTATCAAAGGGAGGACAGAGGCATCAAGGTGTTACATGAAAGCATGATGACAGACCAGAGTCAAGGAGGAGACAAGCACTAGAAGTAATTTGTTCATGGTTAAATGGTACAGGTTAGCATGATTACATTTCATGGTCATGGGTAACAATTGCACTGATCATTTCTGAGACGTGACTATAAGAGCTTGAAAGATGAGATGCCGATGGGTGACCTCTGTTTCAGTTTTTTTTTGCAATTTATTCCACAAGGAGGACAGTGTAAAGCTTATAGCAGCCCTGCCAAAGTGGGAGTTAACTTTGGGAACCATCAGTAGGAGAGATTTGCAACTTCTTATGGCGTAATTGCCTATTGGTTTTATAGGAAGACAGTCTGTAATGTATTGGGGCAGTTTTTTGGAGATAGCTCTCAGGGTCCATAAGGCTGCATTTTTATCATGCCTAAATTGAAGAGAACTCCACCCCACTGATTGATATAGGGAGCAGTGGTGAGTGGAATAAGGCAGGCCTGTGATGAACCTCAAAACTCTATGATATAATGTGTCAGCTTTGGTGAGGTAGAAAATGGGACATCGACTGTAGAAGATGTCAGCATAATCTATCAAGGATAGAAAGGTTGATTGTACCAGCTGCAGTTTGGCATCTCTAGTTAAGAAGCAGGCTATCTTAAAGAACAGGCCAAGTCTCTGTTGTAATTTTTTGAGTAATTCTTCAACATGCTCTATAAAGGAGAGCCTATGGTCCAGCCATACTCTCAGGTATTTGAATTTAGGGACAAATTCCAACTTCTTGCCAAGAATTGTAGTAATCTGCAGCACAGGATCTGATAGGGCTGAATTTACCATTTAGGCAGAGGGAGAAAAGAGCATTGCTTTTGTTTTCTTGGCATTAAGTAATAGTTTTTTGTTTAGGAGTTGGTGTTGCAGAAGGTTGAACTCAGACTGAAGGTCATTACATGTAGATTGTAATGACGGGCAGTTTACGTAAAGAACTGTGTCATCTGCAAACGGATGAATGTTGGCCTTAGTTATGCTTTCATCGATATTGTTGATGTATATTGAAAATAAGATCAGTCCTAAGATAGAACCCTGGGGAACACCGCTTAAGAGAGGTTTGAGAGTTGAGAGAGCTCCTTCCGCTTTCATCTGCTGGAAACGATCAGAGAGGTAGTTGTTGAACCACTGTGAAGATAATGGGTCAGCACCTAGTGAGGTCAGGGAAGAGAGTAGCAGAGAATGGTAGACAGTGTCGAAGGCCTTGCTTAGGTCCAAGAATACAGCGCAGGTGTAATTCCTGTTGTCTAGCTCTCTTTGCCAGTCATTAGTCACTTTGGCAAGTGCTGTGATGGTGCTATATTCAGCTCTAAACCCTGATTGAATTGGATTAAGCAGGTTATTAGCTTCTAGATACTGCCTCAGCTGGTTACTTTCGACTTTTTCCAGTAATTTTGACAAGACCGGGAGAATCGAAATTGGTCTGTAATTATTTAGATCACAGGGATTTCCAGACTTGAACAGCGGTATGATGTGCACTGTTTTCCATATTGAAGGAATGGATCCTTGAGTTAATGATAGGTTAAATAAATGGGTTATAGGCAAGAAATAAATGCATAAATGCATCAATAAATAACTAAAGAAACCATTAATAGCTTTTTTCCATATTGTTTTTTTTTTGTCCCCCAGTGCTGGCTGTCCTCAATCCCAACCCCAATGTCAGAAATCGCTCACTTCCTGAGAATTTAATGGCCTTAATACCCTAAGGAATACATCCTGTGTTGGGGCCAAGAAAGGCCCCCGAGTGTCCCAGTCTAGTAGTGGCCTTGCCTGGCAATGGTGTGAGTCTAGAGCAGGGAAGGCTTCTTCCTGCCTCACTGCTTTGTTGCCCTCCAGTTTTCTCCTCTTACAGCCATCAGAATGCAAAGACACAGGCAAATGTGCATATACAAGCCCACATGTGCCATGCAGCTACCACTGGCTCTCCCCAATCTGGCTGCAGCCGCTGCCCCACCATCACACCTTCATGTAATGGCAGTGCAGGAGCAGCAAGGTACAACCCTCCCACCCCAGGAGAGGACAGCTGTCAGTGGATGCTCCATCCTGTCCCTCTCAGCTGACCCCTAGCAGCCCAAGTCCACATCCGAACCCAGGTGGCTGGTGTGACGGGATATGTGGTGTCCTGTGCTTTAACACCATTAGGCCAGCTGAACCACTTATATCGTAAGTGTTTTTAATGAACATGCTATATGTAGGTCAATCTATGAGGTAAATGTATAAGGGTATGTTAAGAGGGATACTTATCTACCCTTGGCATGAACATGGAACATGGAAAGGCAATGTTGTCTAGTGGTTCTAGCACTGAACTGTGGGACTGGAGAGTGCAGGTTTGATTCCTGCCCACAGCTACAGGCTCACTGTGCAAACTTGAGCAAGTCATATGGCTTTCCTATGGCTCAGTCCTCCAGCTGCAAAACTGAGCAGCAATAAAGAGCAACTATCCTGGTATTTTTCAAATCCCCCCCCAAGAACCATAAAAACCCTTACCTGACCCCAATACATATGCTGCCAATATTTTCATTTTTAATTGCCCCTATTTTGGATGGGAAGGGACTGTATTTCGGCTTCAAGGAGCTGCGATGCACTGATCCCTTCCTCTTCCTAGTACCTCTTGAGACTGTGATCCGCCCCTTAGCCAGCCCCTTGCTAGCAAATTTTCTGATGTCACTATATGGAGAGTGCAGGGGCACATCCCGTAGACATGAATGGGTCTGTTTTTTAAATGTTTTTCGTATATTAGATGACCATCGCAAACAAATCAAGGGCACTGCTCAACTAACAAGGTCTTGTTAGTTGAGCAGCACCCTTGATTCATTCTCGATGGCCATCGAAAATACAAAAAATGTTTAAAACATTGCCCCATTTATGTCTATGAGGCCTGACTCCACATTCTCCATATAGTGACATCAGAAAACATGCTAACACGAGGGTGGATTGCAGTCTCAGGAGGTACCAGGAAGTGGAAGGGATCAGCATGACTCAGCTCCATGGATACAAAATACAGTCCGTAACCTTCCAAACTAGGGGCAATTAAAAATGAAAATACTGGCAGCATATGAATTGGGGCCATGTAAAGGTTCTTTATGGGAGGAACACCTATGAAGTTGCTCTTTAAGACTGCCACAGGGAAGGAGATGTTTATTTTACTTGTTTAGTTTGACCAGGACAGGAGGACTAAGCAATATTTCCTATTTTTAGCCTTTTTTGGGGGGGGGGGAACAAATGCAAACTGACATACCGTATTGTATCAGGTTAAGCTGTTGGTGGTAAGTATCTCAACTGCACTATCCTGAGTAAATAAAATAAAAAATAGAAGGGCGTGACTATCACTGTATATTATCAAGTAAACAAATGGTGTAATAATATTAATGTAATTTAAAAGTAACACATCTATTGTAATCTAAAACAAATCCAAAATAAATATTTGTAGTTGGCCAGTGCTCCTAAAGAAATCATGATTGATAGCTAGGCCTTGTGGTTATCATTGCATTTTTTTACAATGAATGTGATGGATTTGTTTCACTGTAGGATTAGAAGTTAAACAAGTTTACTGAAAAAGCGGCTGAATAGCTAATAAGATGGATGGTCCATGAATGAACCTTTGGCATGTGCAACTATGTAGGAAATCACATTTTAAATGCTTGGCTTGAAATGTGACAGCTGTTTGCATTAGTTCACTTTAATGTGTTTGCACAACTCATCAGTTGGAATTCTACAAAACTAGAGTGTGCAGCCTTTTCTTACTAACACTGGGCTTTATCTATATTTGACTTTTTTAAGTAATCTTCTTTACTGAAATTTCTCATCAACAGGTACAAAATTAACAATAGTACACATTTTACAATCAGTTAGCTTTTCGTACATAGCTATTTCAGAATAAAAAAAAATCTTTGCCTCCACCCTGAACATTACGCCTTATTTTGAACTACTATATCTCTACTAACATTTCATTTCTAATATTTAAACAAAGCAAATCAAGCAATAAATAAATATAAACATCTAGCTGCTTGCTTGTGTTCAACAAACATGGCATTTAATGACAAGAAAAAATCTAGAAATTTTACTGACTGAGAGATATCACCTGACTGCATTAAATCTCTATAAACACATGGTCAAGTGCAAATTCTTCTATTTCTGCCAAAGAAAACCTCTTAGGGCCATTTTGTAAGTGTAATATGCCCCTCTAGGCTATGTATCATAGGATTTTAATGCATTTCCCAGGGGCATAAGGACACTCAGTAGTTGGACTCATGCCTTACTACACTCCTGAGGTGTGCATTAAAATCCTATAATACACACCCTGTTGTGGCTTATTACTTACATATTTCTGTGAACTTTGAAGGGGTCAACAAATTTAGATTGCAGAGAGAAGCCTTGGTCAAGCTGATCCAGACTTGCATCTTTTTGGATAAGGGCTCTATTTTCTGGCATCACTCTGCACTGTCCCACAGTACAGAACCTCTTGGTATCAAGAGCTGAGGTGGGGGGCAGGAGCTGACCCACTGGTGTGGTGAGTTGAGGTGCGGGATGCCACATCACCTCCCATGCTGATGACTCAGGTTCAGAAGCAGACTCGGGATGCTGGGGAGGGACAAGAGGATAGAGCATCCAGTGACTGCTCTTCTGTCTTAGGGAGGGGAGAGAAGTTACACTCTCATACACTGCTGCAGTGTGGAGGTATGCTGATAGGGCAACAGGAGCAACTTAGGAGGTGACAGATGACTGCAGGCATGTAAAGGTTCTAGCAGAGTATCTGGAAGAGAATCACCTCCAGGATAAGTGGTAACACATGTTAATGGGAGGGAGATCGTGTCAACAGATCTGACTGACTTCTTTGACTGGGCCACAAAAACAGTGGACAGGATCCAAGTGGTGGACATTCTTTACCTGGACTTCAGCAAGGTCTTTGACTCTGTACCCCACAAGAGGTTGATCAGGAAGTTGGCGGATCTAGTGGTTGGTGAGAAGTTGGCCGAGTGGGTGGATAACTGGCTGAGCAGTAGAACACAGAGTGGTGGTGGGAGGTGAGCTCTCAAGCACCAGGAAGATCATTAGTGGGGTCCCACAGGGGTCAGTGCTTTTTAATATCTTCATCAGGGATACTGGGGATGGCATTAAGACCAAAATTGACTTATTCATGGATGACACCAATGTCTGCGGGAGGGTGGACACAGCAGAAAGGGTAGCTGGCTCAGTTGGGAACATATATGTCTCTGGGCCAGGAGGTTGTGAGTTCTCATCCTACTTCAGGATTTGACACATATCCTAATTGTTGGCACCTTATTGCAGTACTGGGGGGTGGCTGTACTGTTAGGGTGTGCCATCCTTCAGATGAGATGTTAAACCAAGGTCCCATCTACCCATCTCTGGTACTGTCTGGTGGATGTCCAGGTGGAAAAAAAAAGAACCCAAGGATTTAGTGTGGTGTAAGAAAAGCACTATAGACTGTAAATGTTGATTATTTTCTCCTACAAGACCTAAGGAAAGATCTGGAAAAGCTGTAGAGGTGGTCCAGGATTTGGCAACTTTGTTTCAATTCCCAGAAACACAAGGTTATGCACAGTGTAGCTAAGAACCTGAGGACTGAGTACAGCCTATGTGGGGTCCAGGTATTTCCATCCAAGGAGTAGAAGGACGTGGGGGTAATGATCACTAGTGTTCTGAAGCATTCCATGCAATGTAGGAGAGCAGCAGCAAAGGCAAATAAAATATTGGGCAGCATTGCCATGGGGATCAGCACTAGGTGGGAGGAGGTAATACTGCCTTTGTACAGATCTTGTACAGGTCATTGATGAGGCCACTTCAGGAGTACAGCATACTGTACTGGTGCTCATACCTTAAAAAGGATATAAACCAGATATATTATGTTATCTAGAAACTCAGAATCCTGATGATCAGGATACCAAGCCCAGATTCCCGAACTACACAGACCTGACAGCACCACTTGCCCGATGTAATGTAAGTCAACATGGTAACATATGCTGTTTGTTACAATGTGGGGGGCTATGCCCCCCGTACCCACCGTAACTAATATATCTAACTCCGAGGAAGAGTGGACCCTGGAGTAAAAAATATATTAATTATGGGGGGGGGGGCAAAACAATGTGGCTGGACCAGAACCTGGGTGCAACGGAGCATGCTGACAGAGCTGCCTGTGCTTTAGCCCTCCACACCATGGGGACAGCTTGCCCAGCTTCCAGATCCAACAGTGTTTTCAGGGATAAGGTAGCAACCCATCATATCTGTTACCTTATCCCCTCCCATAACACCATCGGGCATGTAGCCATCGGGATGATCACTATCGGGACACTGCACCTGTTGGGCAATAGTGCCCGGGCAGGTGAGTGTCAGGATAGTGAGCCGAGGGAACTTATAAACCTGATGGAGGCTGTCCAAAGGAGGGCAACTAAGATAATCGTGGACCAGCAGGGTAGAATGTATGACAAGAGGTTGGAGGCCCTGAACAGGTACCCCCTGGTGGAGAGGAGAGAGAGATGGGACATGATTGATAATGTCAAGTATTCGAAAGGAATAAATAGGGTGGACACTGAGGGTCTCTTCAAGCTCAGTGGGAATCAAAACATGAGGGGTCACAGTCTCAAGTTGGAGGGGGAGGTTTAGCAGAGCACTAGGAGGTCCTTTTCGATGGTGAGGGTGGTGGTGGATTGGAATGGGCTTCCTGAGGAGATGGTTTCGTTGAAACAGTAGGCAGCTTCAAGAGAGAGGCTGGGCTAAAGTTAAGTGGAAAATAAGGGTTGGGGTGGACGGAGTAGAAAGGCTGATTGGGGGGACAAGGTCAGTAGTTGATGCTGACACTCCATTACAAGCAGACTCAATAGACCAAATGGCCTTATTCTGCTAGCTATGTTCGTAAGTAGTACATGTATGCCTCTATGTAGAGGTATGACTGTGTCCTGCACACCATTATTGGTGAAGAACATGGAACTGGTGGATGACACCTAGCTCACCTACCAACCCGTGCTGAAACCAGGGACCACCTGATCTAAATAAAATCACTGGGGGAGGGCAGATCTCCCCCCCCTCCTGGCCCTGCCATGGGGGTAATCTGTGGAAGATTATATGGTGAGTGTAGGGTGGTAGATGTTGGTCGGGGTAGGCTGGGGCTGAGCAGGGTGTCGGCTCTGGGAAGATGCTAAAAAAAGAATCAGGGAGGGTGGCAATTCTTATTTAGGTGGAACTATCGTGAATGCTAGGAAGGAGGAATGATACCTAGGGATAACAGAGTCCATTGATTTGAAACACTCTTGACACTGTGGATAGTAGTAAATAAAGCAAGTTAGGTTTTAACAGTATAAACTGCAATTTTATCAGTAGAAATTAAAAAGGTATTGAAGTACTTTACCAGATATATTTTAGACTGCTTCTGAATTTTGGTTTGCAGTTCTGGGCATCTTATCATCAGTAGAGATATTGTTAACTGTGTTTGGAGAGTCTAGAGGAATGCAATTAAACATATAATCAGACAAGAGGAAAATCATATGTACAGTGGTTGGATAAGTTGTGGATGTTTAATGTACAGAGAGGAAGGATCAGGGTTACCTTATACTAGTTGATATGTTATGAGTCAGTATATTGACAACTAAACTAAATTTTGAATCATGGGAACTGAGTGGTAGTCTTGCTATATACTGTATGTTTTTTTCAGTCTCAACTGTGTCATCTTACAGTGGTCTACTATCCCCATCTTACATGATCTCCTTCTGTGTAAGCCTTCTTCCTTCCTTCCTTCCTTCCTTCCTTCCTTCCTTCCTTCCTTCCTTCCTTCCTTCCTTCACCATACAAGTACTACCAATGGCTCTCTAGTCAACCATCTAACTTCTTCCTCTCTGCCTTCTCTTCCTCTTGAGTGCCTATGGTCCTTTGGGACCTTACTATCAATTGGCTGTCCCACTCCTCAAAAAATCTTACCCATCAAATGCAAGACCTAATCCTTACCCCAAATTTCCACCTAAATCTTTATTCCCTAAACCACTCCCTCATAGACTGGATCCTTGCCTCGTATCCTCATAGTATAATGAAATCTGGCATTCTCCCAGACACCCTCAGTGACCACTGAATGATCTACTGTGTTTGTAAGTTCAGGTATTCTAAAGTCCCCCCACGAACATCTAAAACAGGTCATTCAGGTCAGATAACCTGACCACCCTGCTTGATGAACTTAGGTTCACTTATTGGTCCCCTATGTCCACAGACATATGTAACCCCCCTACAACTAGGGGTGCCTATAATGTCTTCCTTGGCTTACCTGCCACCCTGTGGCTCTGTCTCCTTCTACTCTCCTGGGCATCTCCCGATACAGCAAGCAATTTTGTTTTGTAGCCCCCAGGTCCTTTTCTTGCCCTTGGTGCCCCAGCATTGTAGCCAAAAATAAAATCCAGCCCTGTAGTGCTTGAGAACTTCCACCATGATCACCCACTTGTTGTTCTGCCCTTGGGGCAGTGGAGAAAGCTTAGGCATGAGCGGTGCCTTTGGTCTGCAACTGTGTGGATTTGTTGTTGGTCCAGGGAGTGTTCCATTGGTCCTAGGATCCCCATCAGCTAAGTGGGACCTGGTGACCACAGACAGGCCACAGGGAGGCCGCTATTCTTAAAATTCAAGGAGTTCCACGAGGTGTTCGATGAGGGCTCATTTGCATATTCATGAGCTGGAGCCCCGATCTGTTAAATATTCATAAGGGTCTGTCTCCCCTCAGGACTGTGTATCTCTGCTGCAGCCGAAAGGGAAGCAAGAAATAGTTGTAAATAAAATGTAGCTACTGTATGTTAGGGGAAAATGCTTAAGCAGGTGGGAAAGTGTTAAATAAATAAATGCTTCCTCCTGGCTGAACCAGACAGATTTTTGGGATTCAGAAAAATAACAGTCTGTCTGCTGCTGCAAAATAAGGGCTCACTAAACATTGGCAGCAGCACCAGGAAAACGGACTGAGCAATTCAGCTTATCTGTGCAGCGACAGCAAGTACTCAACCTGGGCTACAGAATTGTGGAGCATTCAGGCAAATATCTGTTTATCCCTGGCTGCACCAGAACTTATATTCAGGACTGTATCTAATCTGCTAAAAGGACAGTGGGTTAAGCAGCCATTGCAAGCAGCTACAGCAAATCGGAAAGCCAGAAAACAAAGCCAGGACTTGTGGGACATTCAGCAAAGCTCATGGGTAAATGCCAAGTGCTCATGGGGACTAACAGGGACCTAATTCCAGGTGCCAAAACAGCAGACCAACAGTGCATCGAGTAAGGTTCATGCATTATTCATTTCTGTGATTGACAGGTCCTCCAGTCAATCAGAGGCCCTGCAGCCAAAAGCCACAACCAATCAGGAGCCTCGGGAAAGCCCTATAAGAGACAGTGTTTACCAGCATTTTGCCAGATTCCAGCCTGCAGATTCAAGAGAGAGCCCCCCCGCCATGCTTCTGGGCCTGCACAGTCCATCTATGCCCCTCCATCCAGGAGGGGGTGTTTTTTGTTTTAGTTAAGTTTAAAGCAATTTTAGTTAAGTGTGAAACTGCTAGTCTGGAGGTTGCCAGATTGTCCTCCAGGTGCTAGCCCACCCTTCCATGTTGTGAGAAGATGTGGACTGAAGCTCAGATGTCACCAAGCAGCAGTGTGAGCTCTGACCCAAATCTCAGTCATGAGAGGACTGAAGTTGCCAGGATGCCTTCTATAGTGGAGATCACCTGTGGAGGACCTGCATGAGTACACTTGTACTCCCCCGTGCAAGGGAGAATATACTGCAAGGTAACCTATGGGCCTGCCAGCCCTTGTAATAGTTTTATGCCAAGAAGACAAAATAAGTAACCCTGGGCTGACATGCCCTCTATCTACTTAATAGTGAGAAACCGTGAGAGTAATTAGTCTGGGCCGCTTGACCTGAAGAGGCTGTTAAATCTAGTAGTTATCCTGTTTGCATCTTGTCTGCTGCCCAGCTTGCCCAGAGCAGGTGTATCTTTGAGACTGTGTCATGCAAGGTGCCACAGGTTTTTAAGAAATAAAGTTTTACTTTACATCACTTTCTGTTGCTGTGGGTATCCAAGACAGCCCAAACAGCGTGCACTTAGGCAAAAATCATATAAATGTGCTGATATTAATCTGTACCCTCTATTTGGTCAAGATTGCCCTCTTGGAGCTGTCAGCCATAGTCGTGTTGCCACTTCAAAGGACATGAGGTCCTAGAGTTTGTTGTGACTGAGCTTTACACTTGGAAATAACATATTTCCACGTTGTTGAATTTTGTCTGAGACCACAGACATGCTTGAGAAGTATTGGTATATGAGTGTACTGGATGTGACAACAATAGATATATATGTGCTGAATGTTCAGGATTTGCGAATCCAAGATCTAGCCAAGGTAACCTGGACCAGTTGCCTTTTTTGGAATGTTCAGTCTGTGACAAGCAGGGCAATCCCTGACCTTCTACAACCTGCAGGGCAACCCCTGCTACTCTGTCAAACTCAGGGCAACCCTGCACCTCTGACAAGAATCGACAGCCATTGTTGTTTGTTTGCTTTCCAAGTTAGCCCCTTCCTCTTAAATAAAAGCCGCTCAGCTCAACCAGCTGCAACATCCTCCAGGCCTGTAACAATCCAGGGCTTTGATATCTGGGTACCCAGTGTATAGTGTGAGATTGTGGGGTTTCAGCTGTATCTGGGGCAGGTACCAGTGTGGGGATAATTGATATGTTATATCTGATTGAGCCAGCAGCTTAGATAGCAAGGGCTCTGGATATCATTGTCAGGTTGGAGAATTTGTGATTTCCTTTTCTGTTATTTAACAGCCATCCAGCTGGAGGGTTTCAACAGCACAAACCAAAACCATTGTACATTTTGTAAACAGAATCAGCATAACTTCTATTCCTCCTGTCTCCCCATGCTAACTCCTATGTCCCCAAAATAAATCTTGTTATTACTGTTTTTGCAAATCGTGTGACAGCATATTATTAAAGAGAGCCATTAATTGCAAAATATCTGAATTGTGGGGAATTGTCTATTGGATCATGTTTGGGGGTGACAAACGGTATTTGTGGGTGGTACAACATCTCAGGGTTATACCAGGTAACAGCTAGCCCACGTAAAAGTATACTCTGAGTAGAGGCACTGTGTAATTGTTTTTTAAACTTGATGTAAGTTAATGAATCCAACCCCCTTAGCCTAGCTCATAGGTAGTAGGCAGGGGTGTAACTTTAGGAGTAGCGCAGCCTAGGGGTTACACATAGATGAAACACTCTCTTCAGCTCTAAAATTCATTAGCATTTAGGAGAAAGATTATCCTTTAAGGAAGCAGCATGTTCATGGTTTCCAACTTCCTTGGTAATCCACAGATCTAATTGCTATGAAAGCTCATTGCCCGGAGTGGTACCAGCATGTAGTAAAGGCTTCTGGATCTCCAAAGGATGTAAGTGCAATCAACTCAAAAATGTCAGCACCAAGGCTCCTAGGGATGTCAACTCTAGTTAGTTTGCCTTTGACCTCCAGAACAACCTTATATACACCTTGAAATTCCGGATGATCATTCACTCTGCTCTGTCTTTGCCCCTCTCCTCAGACTGCGCTGTCCCTTCTGAAAGTCTGGGGACCCACAAGTACCTGGCCTTATTTCCATTGCCTCCACTTTTAACCACTACTTAATTGCTTTTGGTTTGTACATTCTTCTCTTCCTCCCTCCCCAATACTTAGACATTCTGCCCTGTCTCCTTTCTTTCCCTCCTACCCATCTTCTTTATTCTCTTTTTCTCACATTTCCCCTCCTCCTATTCTCTCTACCTTGCTCTCTCTCAACCCTTCCAAGGGATCAGCCCAAAGCTCTTCCACCACTTGGCCCCTGCATATGCCTCCTCATTTTCTTCCTTCTCAATCTTTCCTTCAAATGTGTCAGTTCCCAGAGCACGGAAGTGGACAAAAGTCTTCTTCCCCCACTGTTTTACTTCTGGGAGCCCCCTTTAGCTCATCGGGGCTCCCGTAACATATATCGCCCTGTCATGCCCTTTTCTTTGTGCTCTTAGCAATGGAGCCCTGCTGACCACTCATGTGCACATCGTACGTGGTGGCCATCTTGTTTATTTACATTTTTTCAGTCCGTTTTCCTGTTACTCCCCCAACCAATCAGAATGCTCCCTAAAGTGCCCAGAGGCACAGAAACACCTTTTCGATCCCCAGTCCCATTTTTCTGGATGGGGCTGAGAAAAAGGATGTCAGAGGTTACAGCCGTGGGACCCATAGCTGGGCACCAAGGTCCAAATCCCACCAAAGCCACTTGGGGACACCACAGGCAGCGGGATGCCAACAGGACTGTAGCTCGCTATGATAAGCCCCAAACTGGGGGGTCTTACACATTCCCCTTGCCAAATGCTTGGCATCCCTGATAGCCCATCAAAGTTACCCAAACATATTGTACAAGTAAACATGTCATTAATCACAGCGCTAGCTAACACCTGGTTCCTGTCTATCCAAATATACACTCACAATAATAAACGTTGTCTAACTAGACAATTGATGCTAACGATACACATGTTGCATTAGGTATTAATACTCCACATTTCCCCCACATTGAAGTGTACCATTGAACAGAACCTGGGAACACTGAGTATGGCATATACTTTGGGCACTGTATGCTTATGGCAACATAAAGAAGGGGATTGGAGGAGGCACCAAGGGTGCCATACGTGAGTTTTATGATGGGCTTTGGTTCTCTTCCAGACCTTCTAGACAATGTGGTAGTTTGGGCTGCATTTTGTGCTGAATTTTCTCTAGGAACAGATAACACAACCTCATGGTCCTGCACTGAGGCCAGCACAGGGACATTGGTGGAAACATCAACATTAACTGCATATTTGGTATTTGACCTACCACATCTAAGTTCAGTTCAATGTCCATCACTGGCTCGGGTATTTGGGCAATGGGCTTTCTCTTAGGGACAAATGGTACAGTTGCAAGATTCAATAGATGCACTGTCTCAGTTAGAGTGGGACTTGTGGAGGGCTGTGAGTTTCTATAGTTCATTTGCCATTTGCCATTTATACACACTTTGTTTTGTGTTAGGCACAGATTGATAATAGGTTATGTCTTCCTCATCATTCTCTTCAGACAAACTGGGTGCAGACTCTGTTGCAGGTACAGGTACCAGGTTGTCAGATTCTGGAATTACTCTCCCTTTGGTCTTTTGAACCATTTGACTTCTGGTTTTAGGCTTTCTTGTCACTGGGTGCTCATTTTCCGATTTGGGAGCAGGTGCAATCTTTCTGATAGGCAGCAAGTGATTTATTTTTGTAATCCATATTTTGCTGAAGGTTTTTCCAAATGTATACAACAGAATAGCCAAAAGATCAATGTACATTCACTCTACATATTACAGTGCATTCTACATTTTGCTATGTACATAATAATTAAAACAACTATGGGGAAGGGGGAACTGTGGCTATATTAAACCGGTCAATAACTATGTTTGTCAAAACAGATGGAAATGAAAACAAGAGATAAGGGTTTAATTACCCATAGTTAAACAATAAAACATTTTGCAAAATAAAATACAGTGCAGATTTATTCTTTTAAGAATTTTAAGAGGGGTTGCTAGATATCACAATATTTGTCAGTCCCGTCAATGTTAAGATATGCTACTCTTTTGTAGCTGGCCCTTATAGAGAGGTCTTGTAACAATACTCTAATGGTGGGAGCATCAGTGCACTTCCAGTACCTTAAAACAATGTTCTTGGCCATAATCAAGGCTGCATGAAGTTAAAGATGTTGGACTACTGAGCAATGAGGAATATTAGAACAGATACCCAGAACTACCAATTTAGAAGTAAAAATGAGGTGGGACTTGGCCATTTATTTCACACATTACTGTCACCCTATTCCAAAATGAAATTAAAGGGGAACATGACCACGGAATATGTGTAAGAGTACCTTTATCGGCTAGACATCTCCAACATAGATCAGTTGCTGGCAAACCTAAATCTACAAGTTTACAGTGGGTATAGTACCATCTATGGACGACTTTATATTGTGTCAATCTTCCTTTGGCTTCTCTACATGCTTTAAGTGTCTTAGGGCACATCTGAGACCATTCATCTTGTGTTTATTGAGACTTGTAGTTTTTCCTGACATTTATTTTTTAAATGAGTCAGAATTAGAATCAGAATTATAATTAATAATCAATTTGTGTAGGTGCTTTGACCATGATTAATTGTGTAAATCTGTCCAGTATATGAGCTACTGGGAAATCTACATCTTTGTTTACTGTGACTCTAAGCACATCTCTGATCTGGAGATAGTTATGAAACTCAGTACTTGGAAGCAAAGATTTTTGAGAGATCTTGGCAAAGGACATTGAAGAAGCTGACTCTGTATCTAAAAGGTCACCTAGAAAGTGCATGATTCTGCAAGTGATTTCTTTGCACAGTCTTTTCCAAACCTCTCCCATGCTCTTGATGGATTTCATAAACTGGCAGATCTGGCATTTGCAGCTGCAGTGTATGCCTCTGGTTCCTAATGGTCCTGAATCTTGTGTTTGACTTGAATGCCCAGATTTTTCAACAAGATACAGACTCCCACCTGTGACACCTGATGTTGCACTTTTTTGTCGTATCTCTGTTTGTTGGCTTGGTTGGTTCTAGCACAGATGCAAGTTTGTAAGCCTTTCTTAATTGGTCTTTCACCTTTTTGGTATATTTAAGATAGCTCTCTTCAGACGTACCATCAGGGACACACCAAAACTGGCAATCTGGCTTCATGGCAGACCAGACCTGGGTTTGAATCCCACAGCTTCCACTTGCATACTGTGTGACCCTGAGCAAGTCACTTAACCTCCTTGTGCTCCCAGGTCACTCCTGTAAAAAAGCTTTCAGCTTAGTGTGCTATACCTGGTTAAACAACTAAATAAATAAATAAATAAATGTCTAAACATGAGATAGAAAGGAGATCTCTGGGTGGCTTTGTTTTTTATGCAATTGTATGCATGTACTAGGTAACTCACTCTTTGACTCCAGTTATCTTTATTGGCTGGTTCCAGGGTACCCAACATGTGTAGAAGAGTTTTGGTGATGCATTCAGGCTGAGGGTACCCCTGGGAGTAGTACAGTGTGGTGCTACATTTCTTGATGCCATAATCCCAGCCCTGGTCTGAATGGATCTGTTGTGGGATGCCATAATGGTTCATAAACTGTTGCAACACTTTTACCACTGTACTAGCCTTCTGGTCTTTCATTGGATATGCCTGGGTGTACTTTGTATAATGGTCAGTGATAACCAGAATGTTCATCTTGTTTTTTCTGTCAGGCTCCAAGGAGAGGAAGCCCATGCATGCCATTTCTAACAGTCCACTATTCCTAATATTTACAAGGGGTGCAGCTTTTTTGGGGACGGTCCTTCTTTTAGTCTACCTTAGACAAGATTCAGAGTATTTTTCAATATCCTTCATCATCCTTGGCCAATAAAATCTTGCTTTTGCACTTGCCAGTTCTAAAGTATGCTCGTAGCACTGATGACCCATCTCATCATGCAGTGAGGTTATGACAGCTTTTTGGTATCTCCATGGCAACACCAACTTGGTTTTTGAGTTCTCAGGATTATCACTATCTTGAATTTGACGTATCAATAGTCCATCTTTCAAGTCTAATTTGTTCCACTCTCTCAACATTAACTTGGAATCAGGGTGATTAATACATACTTTCTTGACATTGAGCCCGCTAAGTCTTTGATTATGTCTCTGAACACAGGGTCCTGTCTTTGTGCCCATTGTATTTCAGATTTGCTTAGTTGGGATAAAGAGCACAAGTCTAGTCTGGTAAAATTCAAATATCCAGCAGGAACAGCATCTGGTGAAGCTCCTAAGATATCAATTGTTCTGTCAGGTTTTCCTGGGTAACTTTCTCAGTGCCCTCAAACATGGAACAGATTGCTTTTACTGTGACACTTGTACGTTGCACACTTCTCTTGGTTTGATCGGCGTGAGGATGCCTTAATGGGGTATTGGCATCGATGTTGCCTTTGCCACTCTGGTATTCCAAATTGTAATCATATGTCAATTGCAGATAACCACCGGTGCTCAGCAGCATCTAGTTTTGTAGTAGTGTTCACGTAGGTAAAGGGGTTATTGTCCATTCTGACTGTGAAGTGAACACCATACAGATAGTCATAGAATTTCTTGGTCACTGCCAACTTTAGTGCCAGGAATTTTAAGTTTATTCACCAGATAGTGCTTTTCTGCACTTTAGAGCCAGGAATTCAAGTTTATGCACTGGGCAGTGCTTTTCTTTTTTTTATTTACTATTTTTCTGGCAGGACCACCATCGGACCTCAGCCCTGGTCACGGTCCCTGGAGACCTCCACCACCTCCTATTGCCGCCATTGTCCCCCAGGTACCCCCGGCTTACCCCCTGGAGGGCAGGGCCATGGCGGTGGTCCCCTTATCTATGCCACAGGACAATTAACTGGTCGGGGGACAGCAGTGATGGTGGCTGATTGAGGCTCTGAGGAGGCCTTCACTTAGATGGTGGACCCTGCCCCGCCTCCTCATTTTTCCTGTATTTCTCCCTTTGGAGGTGGGGACGTGTAATGATGCCAGCATCTGCCCCACCTCCCAGTGGACAAGCGCCGGCAGCATGAGTGTATCCCGGCCTCTGCCTGGAGTCCTCAGTGTGCTGAAGACTACCCCACCCCCAGAAGGAGAGCCGGCTGTAGGACAATTGATCATTCTCCCCCGGCTGGCCCTCCGATGACCTGTGTCCATTCCCAAACCCAGATTGCCAGTGCTGTATGTGGAAATCCAACTGCTGTGCTGGTGGGCTGGCAGCAGTGCTTTTCTGATGGTGACAGGCTGTGACTGGCAAGTGCCACAGGCCAAAGTCCCTCTGGATGCTCCTGGTACAACACTGCTCCTAACCCAGTCAAGCTGGCATCTGTGTGTAGAATGTATAGCTTATGGGAATCTGTGAAAGCCAAGACAGATGCTTCACTTAATCTCTTTATGGTTTCTCTAAAAGCTGTTTAACACTCTGCAGTACAGCTATCACCAAAAGGTTAATTGACTTTAAGGTACTCTTTTGGGGAACTATGTATCTCAGACCAGGCCTTTTTCTTTTTATTCATGGGTATCCTTGTGTTAAGTTATTCAACAGGCACACAACCATGGAACAGTCCTTCACAAAGCATCTGTAGTACATGCAGAAACCAAGGAATTATTGTAAGGCTTTCAAGGTGTGTGGCCTGGGCCAGGTGGTGAGGGCCTCTACTTTTGCTGGGTCAGTTTAAACTCCATTTGCTGAGACAATGTGGCCAATGTACTTTACTGAAGGCTGGCAAAACTTGCATTTGTCGATGGAGACTTTTAGACCAGATTTCTCCAGCCAATCCAATACTTTCATCAGACATGCTTCATGCACTTCTAAATTCTGCCCAAATACAATCAGGTCGTACAAGTACACTATGACCTCTAAAAGATTCATATCTTCTACTGCCTTCTCCATCAACCATTGAATCATGGCAGGTGTTCCTGATATGCCCAGAGGCATCCATTTGAATTGGTAGAAACCCAATGGGCAAATGAAGGCTGTCTTCTCCTAGTCCTCCTCTGCCATGGGAATCTGGAAGTAGCCACTATGGAGATCCAACACAGAGAACCATCTACTCCCTGATAAGCTAGCCAGAGTGTCTTACACATGAGTGACTGCTTATTGCTTTAGAATAATCTTTTTACTCAAGTCTGGTAATTGATACACATCCAGACTTCTGTTTTTCTTGCATGCAACCACAATGGATGACACAGATGGGCTCCGTGACTCTTTGATTATCCCTGCCACCAACAGCTCCTGGAGATGGTGCCGGACATCCTCAATGTCCCCAGAGGCCAGTCTCTGGGGCCATTCTCAAAATGGGTGGTCATCTTTCAGACTAATTTGGTGTTCTTCTCCTCGGACACACTCATCATCCCATTAGTGTTGTGAAAATACTTTATGCATTTTTACTAGCTTCTGGCTCAAACTTCATCTGTAGCTGTCAGGTATGGGCAAGTCTCCAAAACTGAAGAGTGCTGGATCTATATCTATATCAGTGGCTACACAATGCTCCACCTCAGTGATACTGTCCACTCTGAAGATGTGTGCCAGCACTCCGCCTTTTTGGATGGTTATGGGCTTTGCTGTCTCATTCTTTACTATCACCATTAAGCATCTGGCCAAGTGGGTCTCTGGAGGTGGCAGTACTCCCCACTGAACCATTAACCCTTCTGGCAAACTGTGCTCTGGTGGGTTTTCAATCAGGAGTGCTGGTCCATTCAGCTGTTGCCAAAACTCTGCCATTCCCACTACCCAGCAAAGTGAGTTGGGAGGCAAGATCAATTCTTTTGCATCAGTTCTTTAAATCACTCCAGTGGGTCCCTCTTGTACATCAGGGGTTGGAGCAGCCACTGTCAGATTCACTCTTTTCACTATGGATTTTACTGAGGGGTTTACCATACCCTCAGCTTCCTCTCTCCCTTGGCAAAGTCTGGTTCATCAGTCAAACATGTTTCCATTTGTCCCAGTTAGTATTGGAGTAACCTACATACCTTTGGGCTCTGGGCAGATCAACACAACAGCATCGATTTTGTGCCATTCTGCTTGACCTTTTTCTGGGAACACAAATTGTGCTATACAAAACCTGTCATATTGATAACTGGACTCTCCTAACCTGCACACTAAAAGTCCTGTCAGGGGGTAGAGTGGCAAATGTTTTTAAAGTCATAGAATGCTTGGTGGATAATGGTGACTTGGGAGCCATTATCCAGCAATGCCATACACAATACTCTTTTAATCAACACTTCAGTGTCTGCTCAAGGATCTATTAACCAAGCTGGCAAGTTACTCCTGGGAGGAATCTTGAGCTCTGTCCATTTGGTGGAACTTGGCAAACTCAGAAACCCAGGTTGCTTCCTCATGGGGCTCTGCAGTCGTTTCCCTGGTCCCCTTGTCTTTCCATTGACTTCTCTTCAACTAACTGTGGATTTTCTGGATGAGCACACCCATGAACAGTGTCCATCTTCCCAACATCTGTAGTAATATAGGCCTTTTCTGAGCACAGGAGGTACTCTGGGTCTGACACTGGGAGCAGCAAAAGTGGTCATCTGCCATCCTTCTTCTGGGGTAACATTGGTCACTTGTATTTGGAGCTCTTGAGCCATTTGTAGAGCTTTCACATACTCTTTTCAATCAATAAATCAATCAAAGTCTTTATTTGACCAGGCGATCACCGTTGAGCAAGTTCATTTTTGAGCTGGACCTCTTTTGTCTCTTTAAGTTCAGTACCTGTATTTGTTGAGGTGCAGTGGTCACAGCAGGGACCCAAAAAGAATTCGCAATTTCCTCTTGTGCCTCCTCTT
Source organism: Neoceratodus forsteri (assembly GCA_016271365.2). Taxonomy (NCBI): domain Eukaryota; kingdom Metazoa; phylum Chordata; order Ceratodontiformes; family Ceratodontidae; genus Neoceratodus; species Neoceratodus forsteri. Next base: position 498,548,158 of record CM028135.1, on the reverse strand, counting down.
CCTTCACCTCATCGAGCAGCTGTCTGAAGGTTGGGGATTAGTCTGGTGGCCTCTTAGCTGAAGGAACAACAAGGTCCACCTGGAGAACACAGCATCACTTAGCACTTGATCAAGTCTCATCTTGGAGAGCTATTTGACGTCTCCTGCCTCAGCAATGATTTCAAATTGCAATCTCTATTCTGGTGATATAGTGGGAAAGTTTCTTACCTTCTTTCTGTGCAGTGGCTCTTAACTGGAAGACAAGGTCTTCTTTTCTCTCCATTGCCCCAAAGGTGCTATTTAACATGGCCAGGTGGTCACTGGTATTGCAGGTTGGTTGACTGGCCCACAATGACTGAATGACATCCAAAGCCTTGCCTATCAAACTCTCAACTATTCTTTCACACTTTTCATGATCAGAGCACTTCCACACCTGGATAATTTGGATGGCCTAGATCATCCAGCTTTCATAGTTGTCCTCTCCTGTGGGAGTTGGAATCACTCCTGAAAAGGTGCCCAGCCTCTAATACTGTTCATAGGGTGCAACCATGTAGGGGGCAGTACCTAAGCCATTTCTCTCTCCCTCTTTGAACAGACTATGTGCTCTGTGTTGTTGAATTCACTGTACAGTCTCAGGCTATGTGCCCTAGTTGTGAAATGTGCATCCTTCATTTCCAGACCAGTACTGTCCCAAAGATCATCATTAGCAAATGCCTTATACACCAGATACAAATCTCCCCTCATCCTCCTGAATTCCAATCAGTACAGTCCCAATTTCTTCCTTCTGTCCTCATAGCTCAATCCCTTCATTCCTGTAATTCTCCTTGTAGTACTTCTCTGTACCCCCGCCAATGCTCCCATCCCCTCCTTTGTATATGGTGCCCAGAGTTGACTGCAGTACTCCAAGTGCGGCCTCACCAGCGATGTATACAATGGCATCAAAACCTTCCTTTCCCTGTTATGTATGTGTCTTGTAATGCATCCCAGTAAGTTATAACATTTCTTTGATGTCTCACTGTACTGGAGTTTAAGGGAGAAATCATCTATAATTAAATATGTCCAAATCCCTTCCTTCACTTGTTTCTGCCAGTTCTTTATCATTCAGTACATATTTTGCTTAACTTTTGTTTCTGTTCAAATGCATGACTTTGCACTTTTCTGTGTTAAATTCCAAGCCATGCTTTTCTGCCCATTCTGCTAATCTATGTAATTCTCTAATTTAGTTTTTTATCAAGTCCTCATTTGGGATGACTCAGAGGGCAATTTTGGTTGCCACGGGAGGAGTTCCACAATGCTGTTCTGCCCATGGTGACCGAAACTGCCTTCTGCTCATCTGTGCTACACCCAAGAGGACCTCAGGGAATGAGTGGGGTTGGCTGACTGTCAATGAATGAGGGTGTGCTTGTACAAGTATGCACTCATGCATTATCAGCTCAGTTGGGCGGGCAGCTGGCCATGGCGGAGAGGTAGGGCTGTTCAGGTTGGGAGCAGTATCTGCCAGGGTGGGTGGTTGGGGGGTCCAATAGACACCAGGGAAGAATAATAGTTTGAGGATACTTTGTTATTTAATTTAATCAAAAGGGGTCAGGGATAAGGAGGAGGGACCCAGTCCACAGATTCAAAAGGAAGCTTTAGGAGTGTATTTGTTTACTTACAGGGGGGTCAATCGAGGATAGGAAAGGAGGAGTCCACTAGGCACTTAGGAAAAGTGGGAAAACAAAAAAAACAAAAACTGCATATTATTCTAAAAGGTTCAGAAAAGGATCTGATAAGCATCTGAACCTTTTTTTCTTTTTATCCAAGCCTTTTAGAAGCTCCGAATCTTTTGAGGTTTGCCCATCCTTAAACACAATCCATATATAATTTTAAAGCTGCCAGTCTTAGCTTCAAACCAGTATAAAATAATGTTCATAGAAAGACATTGCTTCAAAAAGTGTCCTTCAAAGTCATGTCATGAGATGAAAAAGACACAATTTACTCAGGAGAATTTGTGCTTTAGCATTAGGAGTTACATAAATGACAATGGGGCCTCAGTCAGGCCAGCAAGGTCCAAACTTCAGATTAAATTTAAATGACAATCCTGCATACCATCTTTCATTTAAACAAATGATTAAGTCAAGGAAACCGCTGAAGTTGTTTTGACATTATGCAGAGCTTCAGCATTTGCATCCATTTGAATTATTGGGTAAGAGTAATAAAGTATTTTCTTATGCTTCGACTTACAACATCCACTAATACCATATTTCCATGTATATAAAAAAACAGTGGCTTGCAAAAACTGCCTTTTTTACTCTGTTCCCTTTTGAACTTCAGCCCCCCCCCCCACTTTACCCCAAATTCCGGCATCCATAGTGGTTGGTTAGTAACAGGTGCAATGCTGAGACTGGCATTTGCGCTTCAGGGACGCAGGGGTTAAAGTTAGTGAGAGGAGCTTAGACAAAGCTTTGTTTTTTTGGGCAAGTAGTTCAGACAGATTCAGATCAGAAATCCATAGGATCAGACAGTCGGGGTAGATATCTAGGGGAACAGCTTTGGGGATGGGACTTTCAGGCTCCTGGCTAGGTATATTTTTATGGTCAATTTTTAGTGAGGCCAACAAGAGGGTGTATGGAGCAAGGTGAACACTCTGATGGTGGGCTAGAATTAAAACACTTTCCCCAAAACTTGGAGAGAGAGACCCTGGTGAAGGATGGTTTTGGTTGGTGCCTGTGCCAAAGAAGATGGCACACAAAGAGCTTGTCTAGGACCCAGAGCTCAGACTAGCTGCATTAAGGTAGGAGATGACTCATCACCAGACTTTAGGAGTCGCAAGGCAGAGGGACCCTATGTCATGAAGCTGCCACAAGGTTTGAGGTACAATAAGTGTTAGAAGGCATGCTAGCCTGACCTGTGTATGCAGACAAGAAATAATTTTCTGGAAAGCCTGACCACTTTTAAATCACCTTAATGTAAATAGATTCAGATTGCAGTTTTCTGTTCTTTCTGCTTCCTTCATTTCTCAGCTTGCCCCATCACTGATATTCCCTCCAGCCCTGTCACCTGCCTTTTCTGAGGTTTACAATCTGCTACTACAGTTTAGCCCCTGCAGTGGAGCCTCTTGGGGTCCCAAGTCCAAGAGGAGTTTAGCCTAGAGGACATGGCAGGTAACCCAGTAGGTGGTTCAGGACCTGTGGAGAATGTTGCCTCATACTGCTATAGCTGAGCAGTATTTCTTATTTTCCTCCCCCCCTTCTGGGTCACTCATGGATGAAAACTTAGACAGATGCATGCATGCAGTGTACTCATGTCCCAGTCAGGAGACAACCCCCCCCCTCCCATTATTGCTCCAGCCTGTAACACCACCTTTGGTTTCCCAGGTGATGGTAGTATGGCAGAGCATATGGACTACCCTCTCCAGAGGAGGAGTGTATCTTCTGAGATGCTCAATCATCCACCTCCAAGCCAGTCCCCAATGGCCCAGACTCACTTCTGAACTTGGTAGTGCTACCTCTGCATCAGTAGGCTGTCCTAAACTGCAAAGTTTAAAGTTATAACTTAATCTAATGCCTGACCTTTATGGCCACTGTCAAATGCTTTGATAAATAATAAAGAGCTCCCTGCAAATCTGGGAGGGAGATGGTTGCTAGTGGAGCTCTGTGGTCCATAATGCTTTGCACTTTTATGTGAAGTAATGCTGCCTTTCGCTTTTACAGCCACAAACTTAAAGGGGATAACTCAAAGAAACTGCAGGTCTCCTCAGTCTGAGACACAAGCCAAAAAGGAAAGAGAAACAGTCTAAATGGTCACTGAACAAGTGACACTAATGAAGAATTCCTACTAGGTGGTAGCAGTGAGGTGTGAACGTTGGGACTGAGACAAGATTGCCATGCACTCTCATCTATAGGCCTTGCTCATCCTAGCAAGACGCCCTGAAGACCTATGTTACTGAGGCCAGAGGGGCATAACCCCTAGCTTCTGCACAAAGGTGCTGAGCTGGATGAGCCACTCTCACTACTGCAGGCTTAATGTAATCATACAGATGAATAGCTATGATCAAATAAGTTGTGTGTCCATGGACAGTGAGGTGAGTATATTATAAACTTCCACAGTATAGTTGTCAGGTTAGGTGTGCTGTAGTGCCATCTGGGGTACATCTTTAGCTGGTCCCAGGCTGTAGACTATACCACTATTCAGGCCTACATAAAAACCAGGTTCCAGGAACAAATATAAATGTTCATAGTGTGGAATTCCTCCCGTTGAGCATAAATACTGGACAGGAAGGGTCCTGGGGCATCACCCAAGGAATAACAGGGGTGTCTTCCTGCCTGTGCTGGTGCTCCAGCCAGGGCAGCTGGGGGTGATAGGGGTACAGAACAATTGTCACACATAGAAAGGTAATGGCAGAAAAAAACTTGAGAGCCTACTCAGTCTGCCCTAGAACCCTCCATGCACATGTATTCCATTTGAGTTGTATTTATTTTAATTCATTCAGCATGCCTTGCCACTTAGGTTATACAGTAAATCTGTTGGCAATTCTGTCCCGCATTCTTTGCCAGTTATGTTATACAGCAGGTCTGTAGGCAATTCATCTTTCTTAGGCTTTGAACACATAATTTGCCTGCCACAATCCGTTTTTCTTTGCTTTAACTGCTGCTGTTGTTTTATGCATTCCATAGCCTGCTTGTCTTTTTCTCTACCTTTCAATCTTGTTATCTGTGTTTATTTATTTTTTCTTTTGTAAACTTTACTTAGGAGAAAATCAGCAGTAGGAAATCCATTTATACATGTGACATAGTAGAATCAGAGGAAGAACATTACATACAAAGAAAGTTCTTACTGTATGGCATACATTAAATTGAAGTCTATGGAACTTTACAGCCGTATACCAAGTAAGAAGTAGTATTCACACATATACACAGTTGTAGATTGGAATGTTAAGAGGCCCAGGAGAGTCCATATGTCCAGTCACTTGTTTTGAGGAGCAAAGGACTAGTTGATGGTTAATGAATAATGATTAGTGACTAATGAGTGGGAAATATTTTCTTTTGTATGGCCTGTTCCAGAGTTTTATTGCACACAGTTGGAGAAACTCAGACCCGTTCACCAAATTTCAAGTAGATAATAAATATTTATTTCATTAATTTAGGTCTATAGATCTTTAATCAATGTTTCGTAGTAAACTTACTACTTCATCAGGATCTATAAATAAACAGTTAATATATTTAAGAAAATATATTGGTAACTGTATACAAAGTTACTTCATTATTCAGAGTGCACCGTATAGACTCTTAACAATGTTATGCATTTTCTTCATCTCTGCAACCAAGTTTGAAAAAGAAAAACACATCCTACATGCCAGGATTATTTTATGTTATCCATATCTAGCCATTATAGAAGTTCAATATTAACTCTATCCATTTGTGCTAGCAACAATAGAAAGTGAGCCAACAGTAAAACCAGAAATGGGGTAAAAAGGGAAAAATATCAATTGATCATTTACAATGCCCACCTTAAATAGGCTGATAGTCATCTGTTTTATTTCTCATTCTTTCACTTTGTTAGTTGAGTACCATTTATATCTATAAAAGCACAAAAAACGCACTATTTAGAGAGTTTTGCCACTTGGTCTCATCTAATTATTTTTTTCCATTTTGAAACCATTTTTAAATATTCTTTACCTCTTTTAGAGTTGAAAAAAGGAAATGTGATTAGGGGACTACACAAGTTCACTTGTCTTAGTCTCAAAGTTCTAAATGTAATAACATAAAAAAGAACATATTCAAACATTCATTCTTTTTTTTTTTTTATAAAACATCCGATTTTCATATATATTTAAGGTGCATAAAATCCTTAGTTTAATTTCTTCACCTTTTGGTTGTATGCTTCTCTTTTATACTTCAGTTTTTGAAGCAGGTTGCTCCTTTTTTTAGTTTCACCTGTTTTAGCCACAAAAATACAATGTTATTTTAGTTCTTTTATACACCTACCTGTAGATTACATTCTAATCTTTACATAACACTGCTTTCCCCCATTTCCACCCCGAGTCATGGTTGTTATGTAATTAAAAGGGGCATTCAGTCATGATTACTTTGATTCTCTCAGTCCCCTTTATTCTCATTTAACTTAATTTATGCTGTATTGATTTAATGTTTATTCAATATCTCAGTGCGACAAACTCTTTCATATATTAAGTTGCTAAGTGAGTTGGGACGGGGGGCTATACTGTCTAGTGTAGCCCAGTAGTCCCGATTCAGCCCTATGTATATTTAATAGCATTTAACAGAAAGATATACGCTAAGAAGTGAAAATGGATATTGTGACTGAAAGAAAAAAAGAAAGAAATATGTATTTGTTTTTTGCAGCGAATGGGAGGAAGTTAAAACACATTGAGTACCAAACAAGCGTATTAAATGTTTAATGTAACTTTAAGTAGAGGACAATCAAAATAGGCAGGTTTTCTGTGTGTTCTAGCTGAGAAAAGAAAGGATTAAGATTCAAACTATATGTACTATTTGCTGAGTCCTAATAGAAGATAAAATAAGAAAGACATACAACTAAGTATGTACATTATGCCACTGTGCATGTTCTAAACTTTGCATGAGAATGTAGAGTCCCCAAAAAACACAAAAAAAAACTAAGTACTAAAATGGAACTACTGCACATGTGCAGCACATTTTTTATTTTAGTCTTTGGTAACCGGGTTAGGCCCACTAGGCACAAGTGCCTGTTTTCAGGAGTGACTTGGGAGCACTGGGAGGTTAAGTGGCTTGCTCAGAGTCACATAGTATGCAAGTGGAGGTTGTAAGAATCAAACCCAGGTCTGGTCTGCTCGATGTACCAAGCTCATTCACAACTCATTACTCTAACCTCCAGGATATACTGCCAGCACATCACTTGGGTAACACCAGGTGGTTGCAACAAATCCTGAGATCTGAATATAAGGTGCGCAATGCTAAAGCAAAATGGAGGGGGCATGAAAACTCGGGCAGGAGAAAAGTTTGCAAGGTAGGTAAGCAACAAAGAAACTAAACGTTTCTTAGCTCATGAGTTTGTCGCAATGAGATATTGAATGAACATTATATCAATACAGCATAAATTAAGTTAAACGAGAATAAAGGGGACTGAGAGAATCAAAGTAAACATGACTGAAGGCCCCTTCTAATTACATAACAACCATGACTCGGGGTGCAAATGGGGGAAAGCAGTGTTATGTAAAGATTAGAATGTAGTCTACAGGTTGGTGTATAAAAGAACTAAAAGAATATTGTATTTTTGTGGCTAAAACAGGTGAAACTGAAAAAAGGAGCAACCTGCTTCAAAAACTGAAGTATAAAACAGAAGCATACAACCAAAAGGTAAAGAAATTCAACTAAGGGTTTTATGAACCATAAATATATATGAAAATCAGATGCTTTATAAAAAAAAAGAATGAATGCTTGAATATGTTCTTCTTTATGTTATTACATTTAGAAATTTGAGACTAAGACGAGTGAACTTGTGTAGTCCCCAATCACATTTCCTTTTTTCAACTCTAAAAGAGGTAAAGAATATTTAAAAAATGGTTTCAAAATGGAAAAAAAAAAAAATAATTAGATAAGACCAAGTGGCAAAACTCTCTAAATAGTGTGTTTTTGTGCTATTATAGATATGAATGGTACTCAACTAACAAAGTGAAATAATAAGAAATAAAACAGATGAATATCAGCCTATTTAAGGTGGGCATTATAAATGAACAATTGATATTGTTGCCTTGTTTACCCCCCCCCCCCACATTTCTGGTTTTACTGTTGACTCACATTCAGTTATTGCTCGCACAAATGGATAGAGTTAATACTGAACCTCTATAATGACTAGATATTTATAAAATAAAATAATCCTGGCAGATAGGATGTGTTTTTTCTTTTTCAAACTTGGTTGCAGAGATGAAGAAAATGCATAATGTTGTTAAGAGTCTGTATGGTGCACTCTGAATAATGAAGTAACTTTGAATACAGTTACCAATATATTTTCTTAAAATATAAAATGTTTATTTATAGATCCTGATGAAGTAGTAAGTTTACTACGAAACATTGATCGGAAGATCTATAGATGTAAATTAATTAAATAAATATCTATTACCTATTTGAAATTTGGTGAATGGGTCTGAGTTTCTCCAATTGTATGCAGTAAAGTTCTTGAGGTGTATTGGAGCATGACCCCCCGACTATTCATTAATCTTTTAGGTGCTGGCTGGGCCACACTGCCTTCCAAGTGGTTCTTCTGTTCCAGAGTTTCCCATATAGAGTAATATCTCTCCATCTGACCGCTGACCTTCAGTTGTGTATGCTCAAGATGCATACACTGGAGAAGGGTTTGGGCCACTGAGTTATCATGGGCATTGTGTCAAGGTACCAGTGCATGGCAATAACCTTCTTACTGACCACATACCCCAGAACCAGCAGTGCTTTATTCCCCTTTTTCCTTCTAGGGTCTTCTCTAGGGAGACCCAACAGAATTTCGACTGGGTCAAGTATTTTGAGGATAGAAAAGGTTAAAGATAGGATTGCAATTACTTGCTCCCAGAAGGCTTTCAGCTTGGGACACATCCAGACCATGTGAAAGAAGGTGCCAGGATTTGCTTTGCATTTCAGGCATATATTTGAGGTAGAGGAATCTATTCTGTGAGCTACCTCTGGGGTAAAATATACTCTGTGAATGAAATTTAAGTGAATTGCCCATAGTCTATTATTGACGGAACACTTCCTTTTCTCAGAAGATTTTCCCAATCTCCAGCTGTCAAGATTTCGGGAGTTAGATCTTCCCCCCATCTAAGCTTTAACTGGTTGAGCGGGTCTTGGAGAGCCCCCAAGAGCAACTTGTAACATCTGCTCAGTGGTTTAATCTTAATCCCCCCGGGTTGTGCCTGAAAATAGGCAGGATTTGTCTAGTGCACTTACCCAGTCAACAAAAATTAAATAATTAAAATAATAATAATAATAATAATAAAGGTGTTATTAGAGAACAGTTCTTCAAGGGGGGGGGAGCGCATATCTACCTTCAATCAGCCTTTTTCTAGTGATATGGTCTTTATCTTACAGTGCAGAAAGTAGCCCATGACCTCTAGGCCATAGCTGTTTCTCAGCTTTGGGAAATCTAGAAGGGAGTGTTCTTCACACAGCTGAGAAAGGTCTGAAAGTCCCTTCCTGGACCATTCCTTTGTGTTTCCTCGTCCCTCCCCTCCCCAGTCCCTTTTCCCAATGTTGTAATAAGGCTTTTATTGAGATCTCAGGGGAAACTGTGCAGGTCAAGCCCAGAATCCTATGTGCCCTAGCCCACACCTTAGTCATATTCCTCATAAATGGGTTCCTGATTGAGGAATAGTCCTGGAAATCCAGACTTGGTGCTAGGAGGAGTGGTATATGCCCCCATCCACCTCCTCTTCTAACCCTGTCCATGCTCTATTGACAGTGGTGTTTGGTTTAATATCTTCTACAAAGACTATTTGGGTTGCATGATAATATAAGTGTAGGTTGGGGAGACCCAGGCCACCTCTCTTTATTGGGGGCCACAGTACAGTCTTCTTTATTATAGGGCATTTGCCTTGCCAGATAAGGGATGTTATGGTACCCTCCAAGGCATTTATATATTTTAGTGGGACTTGTACTGGGATCAATTGAAAAAAGTAGAGGTATTGGGGCAAGATGCACATTTTGAGCAGGTGAACTCTTCCTATTAACATAAGAGGGAGAGTCTGCCATCTGGTGCAGTCCTTCTTTATCTTGCTCACAAGGGGGTTTATAATTAGTCTCCACTAGTTTAGATGTTGTCTTCATAAGCTTAATGCCTAAGAATCTAATGTCCTTAGAGGGTTGCACCACGGTACTTCTGATTTCAACTGAGATCTTCCTCTCCCCCAAGGGAAGCCACTCACATTTAGTCTAGTTGATTGTATGCCCAGATATTGGACCATAGATGGAGAATAGGTCCATGAGAGCTTTCCTTGCCCTTTCTGGCCTTGCTATGAACAGCAGGATGTCATCTGAAAAAAGTGAGATGATCTGGTTCTCTCCCTGCCACCGAAAGCCTTCCAAGTCATTATGGTTATGTATTGCCACTGCAAGGGCCTCAATGGTAAGAACATATAAAAAGGGAGATAAGGGGCAACCTTGTCTGGTGCCCCTGGTAAGTGTAAAGGGAAGGGACATGGTGTCATTTGTCAATATCTGTGCTTTGGGATTAGTATGAAAGGAACTGAGCCAGGAACGAATGGAGGGTCCGAATTGGTATTTTTTAAGGACCTCAAACATAGTGCCATTCGACCCAGTCGAAAGCCTTTTCAACGTCTAGGGCCAAAAGACCCTGGCTTCCTCCCTTAGCCTTCTTAGACCACTGGTGGACAATGTTTATGGCTCTCCTCAAATTATGTTTAACTTGTCTTCCTCCCACAAAACCTCCCTGATCTGGATGGATCAACTCTGGGAGGACTCCCTCAAGACAGCTGGCCAGAAGTTTAGCTATGATTTTGTAATCAGCATTCAGCAGGGATATTGACCTATAAGAACCACACTTTCGGGGGTCCTTACCTGGTTTCAGCAACACTGTTATCATGGTTAAAAGTTGAGACTCGGGTAGTCTACCCCCTCTAGTGCTGCACAGACCATTTTGTGCATTGGTTTCCCCAGGGTGTTACACAGCTTTTTACAGAATTCTGATGGAATACCATTAGGACCAGGGGCCCTTCCCTTTCTTGATAGATCAGACTGCCTTATGCAGCTCATCCTCAGGGATGGGGGAATCAAGTGAATATCTCTGTTCTTTGGATGACTCAGGGAGCTTGATCGTGTCCAGAAAGGTAGCCAGATTAGAGTCTGGAAGTTCCTGGGATGTATATAACTCTTGGTAGAAATCTCTAAATACCGCACTTCAATCATTCAATCAATCAAATCTTTATTTATCCAGGCAGACACCATTGAACAAGCTCATTTACAAGGTGGACCTGCATCACACAAGGTCAGAAACAGTACATATAAATACATAAAAAATATAGGCATTGTGGTAAAACATGGAAGTAGAAAATAATACAAATTAAGTAACAATGAGAAAATAATACAGATTAAGTAACAATGAGACCAGAGGTCCAATTAGGCACAGAATGAGTAGATCTAACTATGTACAAGGTTATGTAGTAAAAGGGTGAGAGAACTGCAAATTGAGTGGAACTTCGGATTGGTATAAGTTGCAGAGGTGGGAGAAGGGGCAAGAGACGAGTGTCCTGCTTGTGGCTCTGAGCTGGATACCCACTTGTAGATTAATGCTAGACATTACAGGGTTGGATACTACAGGAATACCATCTTCCCGAAGTCCATAATTACCTATGGTAACTAAGATAGGGCAGTGACTCTCAGGGAGCGGGTTATAGTTAGAAGATATGGGCATTGGCTTCAAAAGTGCCAGCTACCCGACATATACGACGTCTAAGCAGGGACCCTGGGGGGTTCACAGGACTAGGAGAATGGAAGATGAACGGTGGTTCACAAGAGGAGGCTAAAGGGGTGCTGACCGTTGGTGGTGAATGGATTAATAGCACCAGCGACCTGACAACTGCGGACATATGTGGCATCTAAGCTGGGATCCTGAGGGGTTCACAGTACTGGGATGGTGGTAGCCGAATGAAAGTTCACAAGAGGCGGCTGCAGGGATGCCGACTGTCGGAGGCGGATGGTTCAATAGCGCCAGCAACCCGGCAACTGCGAACATGTGCGGCATCTAAGCCAGGACCCTGAAGGGTTCACAGTGCTGGGAGAGCGGGAGCCAACGATGGTTCACAGGAGGCGGTGACAGATGGTTCAATAGTGCTGGTGTCCCGGCAACTGCTGACATATGCGGCATCTAGGCCAGGATCCTGGTGGGTTTACAGTGCTGGGAGGCAGTAGCCAAATGATGGATCACAAGAGGCAGCTACAGAGGTGCCGACTGTCAGTGGCCATAGTTCCTGTGATGACTATGTTGTGAGTTCTATTGGAACATTGGCACTTGTGGATCGGAGTAGGAGCAAGGTGTAGGGAAGTAGAAGAATGTGAGGCAAGGGTGAGGGGTAAGTGGTTTCTGTGATGTACGGTTTTATACTGAGAGCTGGGCAGTAGAAGAAATACGCAAAGGGGCTCATAGGCGATGGAAGCAGAGGCATACCTCTCTTATTGATTTTGCGTATAGAGTTTTAAACATTGCAATGCTTATTGGAGATCTTAGTTTCAGGAATTTCTGAGCCTCGTTCCAAAGAGTTGATAGAGAATAACCTATGGCCACTCTTCCAATGTGCGTGCGGACCTTGGGGATCCTTAAGGAAATAAGGAAGCTGCTCCTTAGAGCATAGTTTTGGGCCTCATTTCGGGGCAGTAGGTCAGAGATGTAGTGAGGTAATTTTCCAGTAATCGCTTTTAATGTCCATATGGCGGTGTTTCTATTGCGTCTATATTGTAGGGAGGTCCATCCCACAACAGAGTATAAAGAGCAGTGATGGGTAGAAGAAGGAAGGCCGGTGATGAAGTGCAGCACTCTGTGGTATATGACATCCAGCTTACCCAGGTATGAGACGTTACAGTGACTATAGATGAAGTCAGCGTAATCTAATAAGGAGATAAAGGTGGATTGAACAAGCTGGTTTTTTTGCCTCTGTGGTAAGGAGGCGGTTTATCCAGTAGAAGAGCCCTAGCCTCTGCTTCAGTTTTTTCGCCGTATCCCCAAGGTGTTCCCCAAAGGAGAGTTTGTGGTCGAGCCAGACTCCCAAGTATTTAAACTTGGGGACGAACTCCAAGTTTTCCCACAATAGGGTGGTGATATGGGGTTGGGTGCCAGTAACAGGGAGAGACGAGTGGTTGCCAGGTGAAAGGATCATTGCCTTAGTTTTTTTGGCATTAAGGAGAGGCTTTTTGCTAAGAAGCTGGTGCTGGAGGATATCAAAGTCGAGTTGCAGATCTCTACAGGCAGCTTCAGGTGTAACTCAGCTTAGGTATACTACTGTGTCATCTGCAAATAGGTGAATGTTGGAGTCCTTGATGCCAAAGTCAATGCTGTTAATATAAATGGTAAAAAGTATTGGTCCCAGGATAGAGCCTTGAGAGACACCTCTTAATAATGGTTTGGGGGGGAGAGCTCCTCATCTGCCTTTATCTGCTGTTGCCTATCTGTTAAGTAGTCCTGGAACCAGCCCAAGGAGGTGGTGTCTAGACCTAAGGCTTTTAATGAGGAAAGAAGTAGGGAATGGTCGACAGTGTTAAATGCCTTGCTGAGGTCCAAGAAGACAGCGCAGACAAATTTTTTGTTATCAAGGTCATGTTGCCAATCATTTGTTACCTTGGCCAATGCCATAACAGTCCTGAGGTTCGCATGGAAACCTGACTGTATAGGGTTTAGAAAGTCTGTCTTTTCCAGGACGTCTCGTAGCTGGGAATTCACTATTTTTTCTAGGAATTTTGATAGTATGGGGAGTAACGAAATTTGCCTGTAGTTATTTAGGTCACATGGATCCCCGGATTTGAAGAGCGGAATAATGTGGGCAGTCTTCCATAAGTTAGGGAGAGACCCCTGAGATAATGACAAGTTGAACAGATGAGTTATGGGTATGGCCAGTACATGCCAGGCAACCTTTATGAAGTATGAATCTAAAGAATCTGCACAGGCACTTTTCTTAGTATGCAAAAAAAGGAGTAGCTCTTCAACTTCTTTTAGAGTAGCAGGTAAGAAGGAGGAGGTGGTGTTTGATGGATTTTGCTCAGAGGGCAATATAGTCATCTGAGCACGCAGCCTACAAGCAGATGAATTATCGAAGGCTAGTCCAGCTGAAGCAAAGTGGTTATTAAAAGCTTGCAAAATTTCCTTTTTGTCACTGATGGTGACATTGTTAGAGGAAACTTTTGAGGGGAGTGCATTTCTTAACGTATGTCCAGAGAGGTCTTTTATTGTGGACCAGAATTTGGTGGGGCATTTTGAGGTGCCATCTAGCTCTGTGTGATAGAAATTGGACTTGGCCTCTCTAATCAGCTTTGTGCAGGAGTTTCTAATGGTTCTGAAAAGACACCAGTCTTTGGCAAGTTGTGATTTACGGGCACTTTTCCAAAGCTTGTCCCTTTTTAATAATGCAGTTTTGAGGTCTGCAGTAAACCAGCAATATGTTCTGGGCTTTATATGAGTTTTAACCAGGGGAGCATGAATATTAAGGGCATTTGTTAAAATTTCTTGGAAGATAGTGTATGCATTATCTACTGAATTGGCGAGGAAGAAATTCTGCCAAAGTGGAGAGCTCTTGAGGTCATTGATATAGGCCATCGGGTCAAAGTTCTGTTTTGATCTCCTAGTAGAGAATTTCGAGGAAGGTTTGGGCATGTGGTTGATTCTCACACCAGCAATAAAACAGTGGTCGCTAACATCGGCGTGGAAGATACCTGCGTGAGAGAAGAAGTGTGGTTTATTTACAAGTAGGACATCTAGGAGGGTGCTACTTAGTGGGTTTTTCTTATTTATGCGAGTAGGTTCATTGATGAGTTGTGAGAGACCATGGGAGTCGTAGAAGAATTTGAGGGGTAGCGATGCGATGGACAGCCAGTAGTAGTTAAGGTCTCCCAATATTATAGTTTCTAGGTTGCTGGAGTCCAACATAGAAGATAGATATGACAGAAGCTGCGGTCCAGCAGAAGGAGGCCTGTAACAGACAATGATTTGGATAGCTGACACAGGAGAGATTTCAGTTTTTAAGGACAAGCATTCATAAGCATTGGCAAGCGAAGAGGAGTTGAGTATAGAGACTGTAAATTTGTCCTTGGTGTAGATGGCGATTCCACCTCCTCTAGATTGTCTGTCGGTTCTGAATAGTAGATAGTTATCTCCTGTTGGTCCACTGTGCATGTACCATGTACCATTTCTATTTCTAAAATGGTCATCTCTGTTTGTTTCTTTTTTATTTGTCAAGCAAGGATTTTACCTGCTTTATCCTCTTCAAAATAGTTGTAGGAGCGGGAAATTAGTAAGTCTCTCTCTATTCGTTTTGAGGAGAGTTGATTAAATTTCCCTTTTAAAAGACCTAGGGCACTTGCATCTATATTTCCCTGTGTCATATTTTGCTTTTCCAATTCCCCTATTGCTTTTTCTAGTTTCTCTTCTTCCTGGATTCTCTGTTTCCTCACATGAGAGGTATATGAAATGGATTCCCCTCTCATGAATGCTTTCATGGTGTCCCAGATGGTATGGCAACCTCACCTGTTGTATTAAGAGTTATGAATTCCTCTAACTTGCTGGAGATAGAGTTTACAAATATTTTGTCATTAAGAATTGTGGGATCCATCCTCCAAGGTATGGGTTGGGGAATGTTCCCAGGGGTCTGCAGAGCAACTGTTAAAGGGGCATGGTCAGAAATCAAAATAGGTCCATATTTGGCTTCTTTTACTTTCCCAAAAATTACCTGCAGACCAAAAATATAGTCTAACCTAGAGCAGATATTGTGGGAGTGGGAGTAAAAGTAATATTCCCTTTCTTGGGGGTGCTTTAATCTCTGTATTTCTGTTTAGTTCCTCTCCCTCATCATATCTCCCATAGCCACAGCACCTCTTACCTGTGTTTTACATTGGGAATCCGAGTGGTAAAGGGTATAATCCCAGTAGGTATTGAAATCTCCCCCTATTATTAAAGTGCCACTGAAGGGGGCTAGGGCTATGGAAAGGTGGTAGAAGAAATCTGATGAGTTAAAGTTCAGACCATACAGAGATACTAGAGTGTATTTCAACTCATTAATTGAGGCAGGTACTATTACATATCTCCCCTGCTTGTCAGCCAGAATTTTATGAGTTTCAACTCAAAGAGAAGGGTTGAACCAAACTACAACCCCTCTGGCTCTTGACGTAAAGGGTGCGACCATCCGGTCCTCCCCAAGGACGCGGCCAATCTGTTGGCCTCTTGCTTAGTCATATGTAACTCCTGTGAAACAATATCACCCTTCATCTTTCTGATATATGTCAGAACTCTTTTACATTTCACAACTGTTTTGAGTCCATTCCCATTCCAGGACATAAAGGTTAATCTACCCATCTTGACAGTTGTATTTTATATATCGGCCCACATAGCTGTTCCTCCATATGCTGGTGCAAAGCTTCTGATTTTGTCTTCTGCTGATTCATTTTTTTAACTTTTGTTCAAAACACTGAACAACTATTCCATTACAACTTGAAATGAGCTCAAAATCTGAGTAACTTAGCTCTTTTCCCCCAACTAGAGCATAACACAGTAAAACTTCCCCCAAACAAATATAGGGTGTCTTAAGCTGCAGACTTCCCTGCTGGAGTACAACACATCCCCTAAAGAGCATTTGTTTATCCCCTGCTACTGCCATTAAACTTAAGAGCCAGTAACCCACATGCATCAAGAATACCTTTCATCCTATGTGTATCCCCTTCCCAAGCCCTTCCCTGCCCAAACAAAAAGGTACCCTTGACCCCATTCTTCTTTGTGGATGGACCTGGGCCATCCATCCTTGTAAAACTTAAAGCACTGCATCTCCTTGGCCACAGTAAGTGTTTATGCATTGCCCCTGCCTTATTTACCAGTGTTTGGTGGAAGGGGGGCACTTCCTAGGATCACTCTTGTCTTAGCAGCCTAGGACTAAGTGTGGCAGAATTATCCAGAGGAGGATATGCATCTATGGCAACTGAATTTGCCCCCTGTTATGCAGTCCCCTCTGTGAAAGTTATGCATTTTCAGACTGTGTATTAGTGCTCAGCCTTCTCGCATATCTTCCCACCTTACTTCACACCCACCCCCATTCTATGGAATATATGGGCTGAGACACCCTTTTCCTTATGTTACAGTAAACATCAGTAGATAATGAGGTGTGACAGTCCCCGTGCGATGAAACCCAGAACTGTCTCCCCCCCACCTGCCCCCCACCCTCGCATTGCAGACAACTTGGTTTTCCACATTTTATTATCTTAGGCGGATCTTATGAAGTAATGTTGGCTATGCTCCACTACCTGATAGGCCCATTGCAGTCTCAGTGTCTTGAATTAGGCCTTGTAATTTACTGTAAGTCAAATCAATAAATGTATGCCTTAAAAAAACAGGTATTTAACGACTATAAAATTTAAGTGTTTTGGGTAGGAAACAACAGATCTGTCAGGTTAAGGTGGAGCAGTTATGTTGAGCGTCCACATCACTACAGGTACAGTCTGTGGGCCTCAGAGAGAATTTAAATCTCAGACTGATTAATACTCTTTGATGCAGCGTATGATCTTGGGAGACCCAGAAGGGATCCCGCCTCTCGTCTGACAAGCCCGGGGGGGGTGTGTGTGTGCGTGTGTTATGGTCCTGCCTTACAGGTCACAACTGCGTTGAGGGACATAAACCAAGCAGTACCCCCCCAATACTCCCAGCTTCAAATTAGCAAGATTCAACAGTACCTTCATTTGTGAACACACTAAGTTATTGCTCCTGCTCATTTTGCCCATGTTCTGCCTGCTGCACCCTCTGCTCTGCTTCTTCTGTTATAAAGGCCATGGCAGCTTCTGGATCCAAAAACACTCTTTGCTTTATCCGGGCTTCTGAAGTATCAGACAGGCGGGATACACCAAAGCAAATGGCCAATCAAGATTGTGTAGTTTTTTTTTAACCTGCTGGAAAGCTTGACGTTGACCTTGGAGTTGTCTGGAGAAGTCCGGGAGAATACTCACCCTAGAACCCTTCACCAATAGGTTTCCCATCTTTCTGGCTGTGTCCAATACTGTTTGCCTGTCTTGGTAATGCAGGAACTTAACTATAATGTGTCTCGGACATTGCTCTGGAGGTGGTTTCAGGCCTGGAGACCTATGGGTTCGCTGGATTTCTAAGGTACATGCTTCAGGAATTTGTAGACTTTTCCTCAGCCATTTTATTAGAATGGAAGCGCAGTCCACCCCCTCCAGAACCTCTGGCATGCTCACCACTCTTACATTGCACCTTCACTCTCTGTTCTCGTGATTGTCTAGGATTTATTTGAGGTGTGCTATGTCCTATGTCGCTCTCTGCAAATCAGCCATCACGCTTGCTAAATCATCCTCCTGAGTGCTTGTTCGTGATTCCAGCTCCTGCAAACGTTGATCATGTTGATCAACGGTTTCTGATATTGAGTTGTCTGTTTGTTGCACGTGCTGCAATTGGGATATCACATTTTCAAAACCATCTTGCATTTTCATTGTGAGCTCATATTTTAAGTCCGTAACTAATTTTTCAAGCAGCGTGTACAATGAGTCGCCGGCATTTTTATGTTGATTGTGCGCATGAGCAAGAAACATGTTGCGGCAGCTTTCTGCACAAGCAGGTTGTGGAGGCACGGCACTGTTGTGACCAATGCCCCCACTGGTTGCAAAGGCTTGTCCCGGCTTCCCCAATGCCGTGGCATGCTGCTGCTGACACTAGCTCAGCCAGCATGCCACAACCTTCTAAAAAAGTAGCCTCTGCAATCAGGGGCCGCCTCGTCATTGCAGTGTCAGGCATCCACTGCAATGAGGGAGCAACCTGTCATTGCAGGGTGGGATGTAAACCCCTGATATTGTTTGTGAACATGGCGGCGGCTTGCCGTCGTGTTTACAAACAATATAACTCCTCCCCCCACCGTATTTACTTGCTGACGGGGACCCCAATCCCTGTTGGCTTTGGTGCCCCTTGTTTGTTGTTGCCGACGGGAAGCCCACTCTGTCAGCATTCTGTAACCCCCGCCTTTGTTCCCTGCTGACGGGTGACCAATCCTCGTCGGCATAATGATACCCTCCATTTGCCAACAGGGTGCCCAATCCCTGTCGGCTACTGCTAGCCCCCTAAGAAGCCTCCGCTGGCATGCTGGGAGCCCACCCCAGTGTGCCAGATGCCCCTGTGAAGGAAAAATGGTCCTTCGATACTTCTTTTTTTTTTCTCCTGAAAAAAAGGAAACCGTCCCTCGGTGCTCGCCCTGCCCCCCACCTGCAACCCGCACCACTCACTGTGCACCCTGTCTCCCCACACCCCCCCCTCACTCCATACTTACCTTCAGAGCTTGGAGCGACGATCTTCGGTGGACCGGGGGCACGTCTGCACTCTTCAAAGCCGACTGCGAACTGAGGAAATGCTGGCAAGCTGTATAATGTAATAAACACGTTTTTTTCAACTTTAGTGCATATCTCGGACATTTTGGGGAATTTTTTCACCAAATTTTCAACATGGGGTTTTTGGGACCCCTCCTCATGAATTCTTGAACTGTCATGGTGTTAATCGGCCTCGAAAGGTGATTTTGCAGTCACTGCGTGGAATCACCTTTCAGGGCCGATTAATGAAACGACAGTGACAGTGTTCATGAGGTGGGCTCTCAAAAAGCCTATGTTGTAAATTTGTTGGGAAAAATCAAAAATTACTGTTTTACAAGCGTGCGCTGCGCAGTTGCTAAGCACGCTCGTAATTTCGTGAATTTGCAATATTTTCATGCCAGATTTTCAACATTGGCATTTTGTTACACCTCCTTGTGAACAGTACAGCTGTCATTTTTCACATCCTGGCGGAAATGTGTTTTCGCACTTCTGGCACAGAATCGCGTGGTTGCTGTGGGAAATCAGTGTTTGGGACAGATTAAAAAAATGACAGTGACATTGTTCATGGGTAGAGGTCCTGAAATGGCTATGTTGAAAATTTGGTAACGATACTCCATAAAATGACTGTGTTACAAGCGTGCATTGCGCAGTTTGCACGCACGCTCGTAACTTCACGAATTTATAACTTTTTCACTCCAGATTTCCAACATTGCCATTTTCCCACACCTACTTATGAACAGTACAGCTGTCATTTTTCCCATTCTGGCCGAAATGTGTTTTCGCACTTCCGGTGCAGAATAGAGCGGTCGCTGTGGGAAATCTCTGTCCGGGACAGATTAAGAAAATGAGAGTGATAATCTTCATAAGCAGAGATCCTAAAATGCCTATGTTGAAAATTTGGTGATGATAGCCAATCAAATGACTGTGTTACAAGTGTGTGTTGCACACTTTCCACGCACCCTTGTAACTTTGCAGATTTGTAATATCGTCACGCCAGATTTTCACCAGTGGAATTTTTTCACACCTCCTTATAAGCAGTACAGCTGTCATTTTTCACATCCTAACCGAAATGTGTTTTCACAGTTCTGGCGCAGAATAACGTGGTCGCTGTGTGAAATCACTGTTCGGGACAGATTAAGAAAATGACAGTGGCACTGTTCATGAGCAGAGATCCTAAAATGCCTATGTTGAAAATGTGGTGACGAAACTCCATAACATGACGGTGTTACAAGCGTGCATGGAACTGTTTCCACGCAGTTTTGTAATATTTTCACACCACATTTTCAACAGTGGCATTTTTTCACACCTCCTTATGAACAGTACGGCTGCCATTTTTCACACCCTGGCTTAAATATGTTTTTGCACTCCTGCCGCAGAATAGCACAGTCGCAGTGGGAAATCACTGTTTGGGACACATTAAGATCAAATGAGTGAGATGGGGGAGTGGCTGAGCTCAACTGAGCTATGTTGGGACTGCTGTGGATTTGTTTGTGGGCAGAGAAAGGGCCCAATGCAAGAGCCCAGTACAAGAGGGCAGCCTGCAGCACTGGGAGAAACAGAACAAGAGAGAGAGTGACAGAGTGGGAGTGAGTGAACTCACCAGAGCACTGTCAGGACTGCTGCGGATTTCTTTGTGGGCAGAAAAAGGTGCCAATGCAGGCAGGGGTCCCGTACAAAAGGGCCTGACTTGCAGCGTCAGGACAAACAGAATGAGCGCATGAGAGAGGGAGACTGAGCGACCTCAATGGAGCTCTGTCGGGACAGCTGCAGATTTGTTTGTGGACAGACAAAGGTGCCAATGCAGCCAGGAGTCCCGTACACAAGCGCAGCCTGCAGCGCCAACAGAAACAGAATGATCGAGTGACAGAGCGGTAGTGAGTGAGCTCAACGGAGCTCTATTGTGACTGCTGCTGATTTCTTTGTGGGCAGAAAATGTGGCAACGCAGGCAGGAGCCCAGTATAAAAGGCCAGCTTGCAGCGCTGGCCGAAACAGAATGAGTGAGTGAGAGAGCTCAATGGATCTGTGTTGGGACTGCTTCAGATTTCTCTCTGGCCTGAACAAGCCGCCAGTGCAGGCAGGAGCCCAGTACAAAAGGGCAGCCTGTAGCGGCAGGTGACACAGAATGAGCGAGTGAGGCAGGGGGAGTGAGTGAGCTGAACGGAGCTCTGTTGGGACTGCTGCAGATTTGTTTGTGGGCAGAAAAAGCCAGCAATGCACGCAGGGGCCCAGTACAAATGAGCAGCCTGCACTGGTGGGGAAAACAGAATGAGCGAGTGAGAGAGGGGGAGTGAGCGAGCTCAATGGAGCTTTGTCGGGACTGCTGCAGATTTCTTTGTGGGCAGAAAAAGGTGCCAACAGAGACAGGAGCCCAGCATAAAAGGGCAGCCTGCAGTGCCAGGAAAAACAGAATGAGTGAGTGACACATGGGGAGTGAGCAACCTCAGTGGAGCTCTGTCAGCACAGCTGTGGATTTCTTTGTGGGCAGAAAAAGGTGACAATGCAGGCAGGAGCCCAGTACAAAAGGGTAGCCTGCAGCGCCGGGAGAAACACAATGAGCGAGTGAGAGAGGGGGAGTGAGCGAGCTCAATGGAGCTCTATCATGACTGCTGCAGATTTCTTTGTTGGCAGAAAAAGGTGGCAATGCAGACAGGAGCCCAGTACAAAAGGCCAGCCTGCAGCGCCGGCAGAAACAGAATGAGTGAGTGAGAGAGGGTGAGTCAGCAGGCTCAACAGACCTGTGTCAGGACTGCTGCAGATTTCTTTGTGGGCAGAAAAAGCCATCAATAGAGGCAGGAGTCCAGTACAAAAGGGCAGCCTGCAGCACCAGGAGAAATAGAATGAGCGAATGAGAGAGAGGGAGTGAGCCACCTCAACGGAGTTCTGTCAGGACAGCTGCAGATTTCTTAGTGAGCAGAACAAGGTGCCAATGCAGGCAGGAGCCCAGTACAAAAGAGCAGCCTGCAGCACCGGAAAAAACAGACAGAGTGACTGACAGAGGGCCAGTGAGTGTGCTCAACAGACTAATGCAATCAACATTCAGCATTGACAAATGCTTGTTATCTTTGTCATGCTGTTCTCCTCCTTCTTCTTCATGTGTGCGTGCACTGCCCCACGTGGCTGGGGCCTCCAGGACCAGATTCTTTCCACCATCTCCAGCTTGTTTAAAGTTTATTTTAGCCTGGATTTTTGCTGATTTCAATGTAGAAGTCATTATAAGAGTCTGATGGATCTGTGAAATGCCAAATTGAGATCGTTAGAGGCAGGATGCGAAGAGATAAACACAGCTGGATGAGCAGCTCTCCCTTCAGGCGGCCATCTCCATTCCCAGCTAGGCCACGCCCCCTCTGTCTGTGTTTATTACAGGTAGTGTTACAGTCTATGTTGGAACCATATAGACAGCTGCCAATATTTTATCTCCCCTTACAGTTACTGTTCTTCCTACCCTGTGCATGCTCTGTATTCTCTCCCTAAGCTGGCAGTCTTGTTTCCTCAAGGGTATATATGTATAATAATTGTGTTAGGTACTATCTGTATTTGATTGCTCCAACCTATGGAGACACTAGCAGGATTTTACATTGTTACATTTACCTTGAACTGTTTTACAGCTTGATTGTTATTGTTACTGTGCCTTCTCTTTCAATCCTTTTGCCATCATCTTCTACCTGGTTCCCGCCTCCAGTTCCCTGTAGTCTTTCCCCCTAAACTGGTCTTTCATCAGATGTACTTTCTAATTCCACCATCACGGCTAGCTGTAACCTGCAGTCCTCCTCTTGCCTCTCTTCTTCTCACTTCTCACTCTCCTCCTTAACTTTTCCTCTTTTTCTTCAACTCCTCCTATATTGCCTTGATTCCTCCCCATCCTCTAACTTATCTTTCATCTTACAATCCTCCTCCTCCTGTACATCATAGGATTTTCCTTTACAATGATGCTCTTCTTATTTTTCTCTTCTTCCTCCATACATATATACATACATACCTCTTCGTCCTCTCCCCCTTTGCCTCTCTCCCTCTCCTTTCCTTATTCTAGCCATAGCAGCAGCGAGCTCCTCTCTTCTTCCTCCCTTAATCTTGATGCTCTCTTGTTGGTCAATTCCCATCATATCCTAGGTTAATGTCACAGATTGGTTTCAGTATGTAATCTTGCAATATATTGTGACAATGGTATTGCACTTTATATCTTGCATCACGTGTATTAAGTTTGCTGCCCTATCTTGATTGTATTATAACTGTCTTTCTAGGATGCATTACAACTCACTTTTCTCATGTATGTGTACAAATTTGTACTTATCTCTGCATTTGTGGGGTGTAATGCCCTCACCCTATTCCCTTGTCTGCTCTTTATAGTATTTCACAGTGCTTTGTATTGTACTCAAAGTACTGTTATGTGTCTCCTGTGCCATCTTCATGGCCTGGGTTGTCCCTGAAAACAGTCCTTGGATCAGTGCACCTACCTGGTTAATAAATACATACATACATAAATATTTTCCTCTTCACATACTTTTCTCCCCTGTAGGGGCAGTATCATGCCTTTAAGCTCATTATCACAGCTCTGTTCTTGCTGTCATGAGATGATGAGCACATTCATACTCAGAAGAAAGAAATGACCCAACTGGAGCACCAGCAGGAATGGCACCGAAAAATGGAACAGATAAACAAGCTAAAAATAAACTAACAGAGACTAAACAAAAATGTTTACATCAGGATTCAGTTCAAATATGAATAAGTAGAGTCCCCATCTCATAAACACTTGAGCTGAAGGATTCCCTGCCTTTACAGATGTATCTACAACACATCTCTAAGATTATGGCACAAAATAAATTCAGATTAAGTAAACAAACATCATTAACTCATAAACAATCTAAATAAACAAATACCTGCCTGATTCCTGGCACTCAAAGTAATAAAGGAATGAAAAAAATTAAATCCTATGATGGACTGTTTGCACATTAGGGGATCCAATGAATCACAAGGATACATCTTTCTGCCTAAGTGACTCTCCATCTCTCTTCATCTGCCAACTAAAAACACATCTGCTATCTTTCACCTATGACTCCTCACCTCTCTTCTGCAGTATCTCCCGCTGAATGAAAGTACAACCTTTGAGCTGATGCTTCAGTTTTTTTTAATGAGCACAGATGTTGTGTACTAACCTATTACATGGTAAAACTTTCACTAATTTATCTTTTTTCAACAACAATCATGGCTTGTTTTTTTTTTTGCAATATAAATTCTGCGTAGTGCCTTAGGATGCAGTTTTCTTGAAAGATGCTATACAAAATTAATTGTGTTGTATATGTTGGCAGTACAAATCTCATTAATAAGTAAAACAATTACAGAATTGGACCCACATCACTACCAACCTAACCCAAGCCATCATGGGAGAAATATCATTGACTGATTGCTCTCAAATTTAGAAGCATGGTTCAGTGTCTAGAGCACAGATTTGAAAACCAGAAGACCCAGGTTAAAATTCCAACAGAGCCACTTACTATTTGTGTGACCTAAAGCAAATCACTTAATGTCCTAGTGCTTCAGTTGACCCATCAGTAATCAAAGTGTCAATCAAACTGATATGTGCTTTAGCTCAGATAGCTAGAAATGAAAAACATTGTAACCAAGATGGGAGATTTTGCTCTAGCTGTATCTGTTCCTAAACCTTGGGAGTATTCACAAAGCAAACTCAAAAAAATTACCTTCCCTTCTTTTGCTCGATTTAGAGTTTCATTAGGCAGCTTGGTATACAATCACTGTGATTGTTTTGGGTGATAGGTACACAGTTTGAGGATAAACACCTTATACTAAAATGTGATTTTTATTGTTTATATGTAACTTGTACATATAGCGCTGACTATGTACGTCTATGCCTTTGTATTTTATGTCCTGCTTTCATTGAACACAATTGTCAATGAGAGGATTCTCTCAATTTGCTTTCAATAAAAATGATGATGATGATGTAAAACATAGGTTGGCTACAGCACCTAGCCTGGGGAGCACATGGAAAGCATGTGAGTTTGCTTCAATTTTTGAGCCAGAGGCACAACGAAAGCATATGGATTAAGTGATTGAGCATCGAAACGTTCGCTGTGTCCAGACACAAATTGACTGCCAGGATGGAAGCCATGTATTTGATATCACAGCAAGGGGTTCATAGAACATAGAAACATAGAATTTGGTGGGGGATAAGGACCGTTTGGCCTACCCAGTCTGTCCACTTCCCTACCTAATGGATAAGCTGCAGATCCTAGTTAACCAACAATCTACTTCCTCCTACCACCCACCAGAATTGCCTTATGTCTGTCCCACACATTCTTGAATTTCCCCACTGTTTTTGACTCCACGATCTCCTCAGGAAGGTTGTTCCATGCATCCACAACCCTCTCTGTGAAAAATACTTCCTCACATTACCAGTGAGCCGTCCACCCATTATCTTCAAATTGTGCCCCCTTGTTCTTGCACATCTCTTTTTCTAAAAATTATACCCTCTTGGACTTTGTTGAGTCCCTTGAGGTACTTGAAAGTTTCCATCTTGTCACCCCTCTCCCTCCTTTCCTTGAGGCTATACATATTAGGCTCCTTTAGTCTCTCTTCATATGGCTTCAGGTGCAGATCCTGTATCATTTTAGTTGCCCTCCTCTGGACAGCCTCCATTCTGTCTATATCCTTGTGGAGATGGGGTCTCAAAACTGCACACAGTGTTCCAGATGGGGTCTTACCAACTGCCTGTACAGAGGGATAACAACTTCCTGTTTTCTACTGGTGATGCCTCTCCCTATGCATCCAAGTATCCCCCCAGCCCTCCTTACTGCCTTCTCAAATTGCTTGCCCACCTTTAGGTCATCTGATATGACTACCAAAGGTTCCTTTCCATTTTTGTTGTTGTTAGTATCTCACACCCCATCGTGTACTTTTCCCTTGGGTTTTTGTTCCCCAGGTGCATTACTTTGCACTTCTTTGCACTGAATCTAATCTAAGCTACCTCAAGAGAATCAACAATGTCCCAGAGGGAAGCATCTTTCAGAAAAAGAGATGTGCAAAAACAAGGGGGCACAATTTGAAGGGGGGGGGGCGGCTCAGAGGTAATGTGAGGAAGTATTTCTTCACAGAGAGGGCTGTGGATACATGGAACAGCCTTCCTGAGGAGGTCATAGAGTCAAAAAGAGTTGGGGAATTCAAGAATGCATGGGACAGACATAAGGCAATTTTAGTGGGGGGGTAGGAGTAAGTAGGCTGTTGGTTAACTAGGATCTGCAGCTTATCCGTTAGGTAGGGAAATGGGCAGACTAGGTGGGCCAAGCAGTCCTTATCTGCCATCAAATTCTATGTTTCTTTGTTTCTCCAACCTTGCCAAGACCCTTCTCATCCTTTCTACCCCACCCTGTGTCTCAACCCTGTTGCAGATATTTGTGTCATCTGCAAAGAGACATACTTTTTCTTCCAGTCCCTCTGCAATTCAATCTGGGCCTTGCCTATAAAGTTAGGTCCTCCCTCAAAGATGCTGCTTGGCTTGCTATTGTGCAAGGTTTCCTCCTTCCCTCTCTTACCTACTGCTCACAGGTATACCTTAATGCAAGCAAAGCAGCCCTTCTTAAATGGAGCACCTGCTATAACAGCATAAGCAGGTTTGCCCTCTCTGCACACAGACTTACCCATCGTTGTAAACTTTACTCTGAATTAAACTGGCTAGCCCCGGCTTCTCATTGACTCTTTTCTGCTGGCTGTGTGATCGATAATGTTCTCAGAACGGGGACTCCTGAATATCTTTCTAGACAGCTATCTCTTTCTTCCCAAACATACCTTCTCAGGTCATCCATTCAAACCCCTCTTGATATTCCTAGATATCTCACAAAAAAAGGGGAACTATCCTTTGCTATTTCTGCCCCCCTGTACCTGGAATTCCCTCCTCTCCCACATCAAACTCTCCAAATCCCACAAAGCCTTTAAACTGGGTCTTCATGCCCACCTATTGGAATCTGATGGCTGTTCCTGTGCTGTAACTTGAGACTTTCTCTGAGCTGCTTTCCTTCCCAACATGGCACTTGCTGTTCCCCCTTTATGTTTTTGGAATAGGTTTGTTCTACCTCTAACATGAATCCTAATGTCACAACTGCTACTTATCCCTTAGTTGTTGTAGTATGTAGTTCAGTTTGAGTCATTGTTGTATCATTCTAGTGCAATTAATTATTATATTTGTTATTTGTTTTCTCCTAGCTTCTACAGTTACAGCTTCTCTAGTCAGTATACAGTGTAATTGTTTTTGTTCTCATTTCATGCTGCGTCATGAACTACTGTTCTGCTGCTGTACATTGTTTGACTTTGTTCTCTCCCGGGCCATGCCTGAATATAGGCAATACTCTTGCCTAGTGTACTTACCCAGTTAACAAAAACCAAATAAATAAATGTCACTTATAAAGACATTAAAGAGGACTGGTCCTAGTACTGAACCCTGCAGTACCCCACTAGTAACCCCCCTTTCTTCAGAGTGGACTTTGTTTACTATTACCCTCTGCATCCTGTTGAATAGCCAATTTTTTTATGCAGGTTACCACCTTGGGACCCACTCCAAGGCTAGCTAACTTGTTTATTAATCTTTTGAGTGGGACTGTGTCACATGCCTTGCTAAAGTCTAGGTAGGCCACATCCACAGCCCCATCTGATCTACTGCTTTGGTCACCCAGTCAAAGAGATTTATTAGATTCATCTGACATGACCTTCCTGCTGTGAATCCACGCTGTCTTGGGTCCTGTGCCCCACTGGCCTCTAGGTACTCAACAGTTCTTTCCTTCAAAAGTGATTCCATTATTTTTTCCTACCACTGCGGTCAAACTAACAGGTCTGTAATTTCTTGCCTCTGCCTTGCTCCCACTTTTGTGAAGTAGAATCACATCCACCATCCTCCAGTCCTCAGGTACCACCCCATCCTCCCATGATTTGTTAAAGAGGGTAGTCAGTGGTAACACTAATTCTCCCCTTAGTTCTTTTAGAATTCTGCGGTGAATCCCATCAGGCCCCATTGCTTTGTCCACCTTCAGTTTTAAGAGTTCTTTCAGAACCCTTTCTTTTGTGAATGGACTGATATCAACCCCACTATACAGAGTGTTTCTATTGTTTGATTTAGGTACCTCCCTCTCCTCTTCCTTTGTAATTACTAAGCAGAAGTATTCGTTCAGTATCCCTGCTTTTTCACTGTCACCCTTTGCCCACATTTCCTCCCCTTTATTAAGCCTCAGTATCCCTTCCTTGGTCTTTCTTCGCTCCATAATGTACCTATAAAAGATTTTATCCCCCTTCTTAACAGAGTTGGCTATTTTTTCCTTAGTTTGGGCCTTTACTATTATGACTGCCTTCCCTGCCTCCTTCTTTAACTGATATAGTTCTCTGTCCTGCTCCTTCTGTGTTTCCTTATATTTCCTGAATGCTATCCTTTTCTCCTTAACCTGTCCTGCCACCTCTGTTGAGAACCATAGTGTTTTTTCCTTCATTTTGTTATGTTGATTTGCTTTACACAAAGGCTTGATGCCTCTGTGATGGCAGTTTTGATTTTCCCCACTGCTGCTCTACCCCTCCTTCTTGCCTGTTTGCTAGTGCTTTTCTGAGGCACTCTCCTATTTTGCCAAAGTCAGCCCTACTAAAGCCCAACGCCCTTGCTTTTGTATGGCTTGACTCTACAGCTGTGTTTATTATGAACCACACTATTTGGTGGTCACTTGTTCCCAGATGGCTACCCACTTCTAAATCTGAGATCCTGTCTCCATCCCTGTTTGAGAGTACCAGGTCTAAGACTGGTCCCTCTCGAGTGGGTTCCAACACTAGCTATCTGAGGCATGCCCCTGTAGGGCATCGAGAATTACCCTGCTCTTGGATGTGATTGCAGTAAAGGTGCTCCAGTTAACAACTGGCATATTCAGGTCCCCCATCAACAATATCTATCTTTTTTTTGCCATTCTAAGGATTCCTTCTATCATTTCCTTGTCCATTGCCTCCCCCAGAGACGAGGGTTTGTAAACAACCCCTGTGCAGATTATGGTGCCATTTCCTGTCTCCAGGGTAACCCATAGTGCCTCCTCCCTTTACCTGTTTACTCTTTAGTTCTGTTGCTTTGATTCCTTCCCTTATGTAGATAGTTACTCCTCCACCTCTTTTACCCTCCCTGTCCCTCCTGTAGATTGTGTACCCTGGTATATTGACATCCCAGTCATGGCTCTCTGTGTACCATGTTTCTGTGACTGCCACAATATCCAGGCATCCCTCTTTCATCAAGGCCACTAGTTCAGGGAGCTCATTACACAGACTATGGGATTGGTACTCATCGCCCTCCATTTTTTGATGGCCTTACCAATTTTAGGCCCATCTCTGTCCTTACTGCCTTTGTCTTTTTTCTGGATTTACCACTGTCCTGCTCCATGTTGACTTCTCTACCTTTGTGTCTACTTCATTAACTACCCTGTTTTGTGGGGGGGGGGCTGGGATTTCCCTGCTTCTCTTCAGTGCCTCCCCCCTTTGGCTAGTTTAAATGTTTGCCAATGAAGCAATTAAACCTATCACCTAGGATCCTGGTTCCCCTCCTAGACAGATGCAGACTACCACACCAGTATAGGCCTGTATTCCCTCCAGGTGGATGCCCAGTCTCCAATGTAGTCAAATCCCTGAGCTCCGCACCAGTTTTTCAACCAGTCATTGAATACCATCGTGCGGAGTACCCTAGCCTCTCCCTTGCCATAGAAAGGCAGCACTTCCGAGAATGGTACCATGCGTACTACTTGTCTAAGTATCCTCCCCAACTCCACAAACTCCTGCTGCACTGTTCTAATCTCATTCCCAGCCAGGTCATTTGTCCCTAGGCGAACAATGATATCCAGCTCCCTCCCCCCATGCACCTGCTCCCATGATCTTGAGGATTCACTTCCTGTCCCTCCAAGCCATGGCATCGGGCAGGCAACTTACCTCCCTCTCCCCTCCCTCCCCCAGTTCTATCCCCCTAATGATTGAGTCCCCCACCAAGAGTTGTTTCCTTCCCCTGTGGTGTCCTGTGCCACCCTCCTGTGGGTCTCCTTGAGGATGATCCCAGTATCTTCCTTGGTCTCCACTGCACGTGTCCATAGAGGAACCACACTTCTCCAGAATGGCAAATGAACTGTGGAGAGGCACAACTGGAGGGATGCACCTCTGTTCCACCACCCCTCACCCTCCCTGAGCCCATGGTGGTCCAACCACTCCTGTTTCATGGCAACCTCTGAGGCAGTGGTGATGACCTGGGTGGTTCCTGGGTGGGGAGGAGGTTTCCTGAATCCTCGCCAGGTCAGCATGGAGATGGGCAACCACCTCCCTCAGACCAGAGAGGTACCTGTAAATAGGGCAGCAACGCAGCCTCCAGAACATCTCCTGGAAGACTGCCACTTCACAGACAGTGCATTGCACCACTCCCCCACATATCTGTCTCTCTTTCTGATTAAGATTTTTTTTTTTTAGTTTGTGCAAGTGTGTGGCTGTGTTTACCCCCTATTCAGTGTGCTGTACTGTTAAGGATATGAACAGGTGTATGTCATTTGCACTTTTGGGGAAGTGATGTCAGATCCCCTGATATAAAGGAAATGATGCACTTCGTGGGTGGGGTAAGGGGCAGGTGGGTGAGACCCGGGCCTGTGCCCGCCTGAAACAATCAACTACAACTCTGACCCACCAGCCCAGTGAGTGCCTTCCTTCCTGTCAGACAACTGTTTCACAGAGTTTAAGTAACAGGTCTAGTCAGAAATGACTGCAAATATTCTCCCAGCTAGATTTCCTCACTGGCAAATGACAGTTACACTAAGTAAAATCAACCCCAAAAACAGAGAACCAAAACACTGACTTCTACATTCTTACACAGGCCTCAAACTTAAGAATTCAATTCAGTGTACTCTATTAAATCATCTCCTTGCTTTAAGGAAGCTGATGGCTGCTCTCTGTCTCAGCTAAAGCAGACAGTTCACAAACAACTCCTGTTTTGAATCCACAGTTCCTTATGCCCCCTTCAACTCCTCCCCTTATCAGACACCTACTTCACAGAGTTTAAGTAACAGGTCTAGTCACAAATTACTTCAAATATACTCCCAGCTAGAGTTCCTCCCTGGCAAATAAAAGTTACACTAAGTAAAGTCAACCTCCAAAACAGAGAACCAAAACACTGACTTCTACTTACTGACACAGGCTCCAAAATTAAGAATTCAATTCAGCGTACTCTAATAATCACCTCCTTGCTTTAAGGAAGCTGGTGGCTGCTCTCTATCTCAGCTAGAGCACAATAAAAATCAACACTGTGTGAGCAATAATTACAGCTCCTTGTGTTGTTTCTCTGCTTGTGCAGATAGACTGTTGTTCTACTACAGTGGTGTAACAAACTAGATTTGACAGATAATTTCCAGTGTGTATGGTTTTTGAAAATACAGTCCAAAACCTCAAACCAGCACAAAGCATCATGGGTATGACAATTCTTTGTGGGGGTGGGTGGGGGGTTAAGCTGAACAGGAAATGACTCAACCGATGCTACATTCTGCTGTCCACGTCACTACACAGACTGTACACTGTCAGTCTGCTCACACACAATAAAAGTACCACTGATCTAGACAGTTGGCACAAAAGAGTATGCATGAGGGCAACAGGTGGTGCCTTACCATTAAAACTACGTTGGCACCTAAAAATCGGTAAAAGTAGGGCTACACTGAAAACAAGATGTTGCATCTTAGCTGGGCTATTAATGATAAATTAATTGTAAACAAATATGAGAAAGTAAGTTAACTCAATGATTTATAAAATAACTGTATGTAGTATCGTCAATGAGACTGTTGGAATTCTGTCTTGCATATACAGTAGATATTTCTTTTCATGGTGCTGATACTGGCATCTATTTTATTTATTTATTTTGTTTTTGATAACTGGGTGGTGCACTAGACATAAAAATGTCTATTTGCAGGCTGGACCTGGGAGGGTACAAGTGAAAAAACTGTCCACAGAAATACAAATTAGAAGTCAAATTAGGTAAGGAGAAAAACAGCACAAGTACGACAGTGTCATCAGTTACAACAGTAAATGTTACAGCAACAGTGTCGCCAGTAGCATCAATAAAGTTAAGACAAATCAGAATTAGATTGCATGCATCATGGGAAGGACAAAGACAATGAAATAAGTGGAAAAAATATACATTATAAGGTCAAACATATAACTCTCCAGGAATTTTAAAGCCCCGCTTCTGCATTGTGTCATGGGCAGTTTGTTAAAGGGTTGCATCAG
The DNA here is from genome assembly GCA_016271365.2 of Neoceratodus forsteri. NCBI lineage: Eukaryota > Metazoa > Chordata > Ceratodontiformes > Ceratodontidae > Neoceratodus > Neoceratodus forsteri. The sequence continues at coordinate 498,515,881 of CM028135.1, read as the reverse complement.
CACTGATGTGCCCAGATACAGTTTTCATTTGCTAGACCCAGGGGTCCACAATGTGTGGGCTTTAGCTCATGGTTCAGTGGATGGGAATAACTCCACCCTCCAGCACCATTTAGGCATGCCTCCAAACTCACTCAGCACTTAATTCATTTGGACTGAGCTGCTGCGTGGTTTTGGCTGTGTTTTCATGCCTTTCCCTTCTATCTCACTGTTTGCTCCCTTTCCTATTGCCTCCACTTTGCTCCTTGTCTCACTTGTCCCCTTCCGGTTTTCTCCTCTCCCTCGCACCCCCCACAGCCATCAGCCACTCCCTCTCTTTTGTTGTTGTTTTGTTCTCCTTTTGTGCTTCACCTCTGGCTTTCTCTCCATTTCTTTCTCCCTGCCTCCACTCCATCTTCTTCCCTTCTAATGGCACGCCGCTTCGTGGCCACCCATCCATGTCTCCTTGTTGTTCCGTCCCTCCTCCCCGCTCCTTCCCTCATAACTTATTTTCTTTCCATTTTGTCTTCTTTTGGGGATTCTTTCTTCTGCTACCTCTCTCTTTTACTGCCTTGGCTGGTTTCCCCTGATTTCTCTCTCCATTTCCTCACTATCCTTCTTCTGGGTGGTGTGCCATGACCTCACTGCCTTGCTGTCACTTCTACCTCCCCTGCTTCTCTCTTGCTCTGTCTTCCCCAGCTTCTCCCTTGCCATCAGCCCGCAGTGCTCTCATCCCCACTCTTATGGAGGACTCCCCCTTCCCACTTTGCTGTGGTTACTGGAGGAGATTCATGCTCCCAGTACTTGACTCTGCAGCGCTACCTTAGGGCGGGGATGAGCATTTCTGTGATACTTCTCAACTTCTTTACTTAATGCACTGTATCAGCCTCTCCTATCTGTCTAAGGACAATAATTAAAGACACAGTCCCAAATTTTGGGTCTCCTCTGCAAAGGTTTTCTCCTGCTTAGTGACTTGCTCCCTACCTTCATATCAGTTCCAGAGCCACTTTTACTATGCCAGCACCTCTACTGAGGATATAAACTTGGCATAGCTCCTCTAGCTGCCTTCCTCTTCCCTCAATGGCTGTTCAGCCATGGACAGATCTCTTAATCCCTGTATTGCTTCCCTTTACCTGCACGGAGGATAGTGTGCTCACTGCCGACCTATGTGGGAGTCTACATAGCTGCCGTCTCCTATCTCGGCAGCTCAGGAGCAAGTCCCTGGCATCCTGGTTTTTCCTTTTACTTTTCCCTATGTGGGATCTCGTTCACTACCACCTCAGGTCCTCCGTGACTGACCATCGCCACTGATGGAGATCTCCAGGCTCATTGCCTTTCGTCCCTGTCACCAGTCTCGCACTGCTGTTGTATACTCTGTTCCACTTTCTGGCACTCCTGTTTTATTGCCTAGAAGTCTCATGGTATTCTTGCTGTTGGGTAGCCCTGTGCCTGGCTCCAGGAGGGTACATTTACAAGCCCTTCTTTGATAGAACTGCTGACCCTCCGGCAGCAGCCTGCTAAACCATGCTGCACTTTAAAGACCTGGACCATTCCTCACCTCAAAACTTAAATTAAGGGACTGGGCATTTCCCATTCACCATCTGCCAAGAAACAGGAATTGTTTGACTTATAACTCTGGACTATCTCTGGACCTGGCATTGCTCCTCCTCCTCCTGATGAATCACTGCCCCAGCCTGTACCCGATGCCTATGCTGAACTCCACAATTTTCTGACTTCTCTAGCTTCTCCCCTATCGGATGTCCAGAATCACCTCATCTCTCTGGAAGCCTGCCTATCTATGCAACAGCCACCAGATCCCACTGTAACAGACTTGTAAGCATGCCTTTCATCTCTTAAGGTCCATGTAGGTATTGAGTCCTTCCTCCCTGCTCCTGGATTACCTGCCTCTTTACCTACCAGTTCCTCCAGTAATTCTGTGGTCTTACCTCCCATCCCCTCGTCCTCCACTGGTCCATCAGCTCCTACTTCACTTTCTCATCAGGATCCTGGTTCTTCCTGTACAGCCACTCCTCTGCCTACGATATCTGCTTTGCACCTTGTTCTGAGTCACCTGCACAGGGACATTATTGAGGGAAAGGTTGCCAACCTTATTTCACTTCTTATTTCCTCCCACAACACTCTCAAAACAGGATCGTCTCATGGGGGGATGTCTTGGTGGTGTTGGAATCCAAAGACCCTCGGCTCTCCAAGAAGTTGACTGTCCCAGAATTTGTCCTCCCTTTCAGCCTCTACAGGGACATAGTCTGCTCTGCTTTCCCCTCTCAATGTCAGGAATTGGATTCTTACCTCTATCTCTTGGTTGATTTCGGGGTCGGATATGGGGACACACACTTTTATGACTACCACCATTCCTTTTCTTCTAAAGCAGCAGTTGCCTTAGCCCATTTCAGCAGAAAGACTGACTTGTCCATTCTTGACAATGAATTATTTTGCCACCATTTTGTAGGCCAACAAGCCATGTCCTGCCAACTATGTGCAGCTTATTCCCATTTTGCATCATTTTGTCTGTTGTCAGTCTCTCACTCATCTAATTTATCTCTACAAATTTCAACCGGGGACTCTGCTTCTGCCTTTACTAGTATTACTTGCACCATACCTAATCCTAGAGCTCTTCCTCACTCCAGCTATGATAGCCGAGGTCAGCTAGTGACCTTTGTGGGATACCAAGCAATCTGCAACAACTTTAATACATCCAGCTGTACAGTCTATGGTTGTCACTACCTTCACATCTGCAACTTTTGTAGCTAGGCCCATCCCAGGGTCAAATGCCTGCACCTACAGTACCTCAGGTGACAACTTCATATCCATCACATCTATTCAATCCTTCCCTTCTAGCAGCTTCTCCGACCCAGCAGACTTTGGCTTCAATCATCTCCATTAATCCTACCATTTGCATGAACCTCCTAAGGTGGACCTATGTGGAGGTCCAGTCATTTCCAGCTTGGTTCTCGGTGGCCTAGCCCCTGGCACAAATATTCAGGATTCTTCCTACGGTGGATCTACGTGGAGGTCCTACCTCTTCAGCTTGGCCCACGTGGGTGCCTAGCTCATGACACAACCACTCCAAATTCTTTCTCAAGGGGGGCCTACGTGGAAGTCCCGCCATTCCCTGCTTGGCTCACATGGGGGCCTAGCTCATGGCATGACTATTCAGATTTCTTTCCTGTGGCAATCCTGTGTGGCGGTCATACCATTTCAGCTTGGCCCACATGGGGGGTCTCACCTTCGTGGCATGAACATTCTGGATTCCTTCCTTGGCAGTCCTACGTGGTGGTCTCGCCAGCTCCAATTTGGTCCACGCAGGGCCTAGTTATCTGCACAACTGCTCCGGATTCATTCCCATGAATAACCTATGTGGACATCCTGCCTTTCTAATTCTGCCCACGAGGGGGTCTAAATTCATGGCACAAACCTTCCAGATTCTCAGCTCCATAATTCGTCACCATCCATGGACATGGACCTATTTCACATCATCAAACTGCACTATAACTGCCTGCTTATGCTGCATGGGTCACACATGAATCATCCACCTCAAAGAAGATTCCAGATATGAAGACATCAACGATCCCTATCCTTCCCAGATGGTCATTCTCCAAACTCTGAGTCCACATTTCATAGCTTAAGAGTACCTTCTCTTAATATGCCCAGTGGAAGGGCAGCACGGCAGCCATGGTGCTTCAGAGGTTCCCCCCACAGGGGTTTTTTCCTCTCCTGCATACTACCGTTCACATTCTCTGAGTTGGGGGAGGTTTTCATGCTACTTTTTTGGGGGGCGTTCATTTCTGCCCCCTTTCCCGATCCCGGCCTCTTGACAAAAGGGTGGGAAAGAGTAAAGCCAAAGCAAATATTACAATTATAAGTTCACACAAGCACACATTATTCCCCCACATTGAATGGGAGGTCTTTAGCCTGTGGTTCAGTGGGTGGGAATAACTCCACCCTCCAGCACCATTTAGGCATACCTCCAAACTCGCTCAGTGCTTTGTTCCTTTGGATGCCCTCCATTCTCCCCACCTCCTCCTTATTGGCACTCTTCTCATCCCTCTGCTTGGCCTTCATTCCCCTACCCCGCTCCCAGCCTCTTGACAAAAGGGTGGGAATGAGTAAAGTCAACGTAAATATTACAATTATAAGTTCACACAAGCATGCGTTATTCCCTCGCATTGAACCAAGTTGTTTTGTCAATTGCTGGGCACGGGGGTCATTGACTAAGTTTGCTAGGTAATTTTTGTAATTGGCTAGCCTGACATAGTCCTTCATGGCAGATGTATCCAAAGTTGCTATCCATCACAGTTTTAAAAATAGCATCTGCTGCTCCCAGATGGGTACTGGATGAAGCAGGGACCACTGGACCAGATGCATCCAGAGCTGGACATATGATGCACAGTTGCAATTCATCACAGTTTTAAAAATAGCACCAGAGACAAAAAAAAAAAACAATAGCACTTGCTGCTTCCAGATGGGCATTGGATGCAGCAGGGGCCACTGGACACTGGATGCAGCAGAGACCCCTAGACACAGCTGCATCTTATGAATGTGTTACATTCTTGCAGCTAAAAAACTGACCCCTAAAGTCAGGGCACAACAATAACAAGGTTTCAAACCATGGAGGGAAAAAAAAAATTTCTTGCCAATCACTAGGGATGTAACAAAGTACCACAGTAATTTAAGGTTGGTAGGGACTAATGATCCATCATATCCACTTCCTGCTTTACTAGCATTTATGAATGAGCATGCTATGCAAAGATGTACTAACTTCAGGAAGTTACTACCGCTCCACTATGAGGCAACCAGTGATTCCCTTTGTAAGAAAAATTTATCCAGGATTAACTTGAAGGCCTGTAATGTCTCCATGTCCACTTTCCCTCTCTACTGCTAGGCAGTTCCATAGGTTCTCACCACCCTCTGGGAGAAGAAGTCCTTCATAACATTTCCACTACATTTACCACCTGTAGGCTTCAGAGTGTGTCTACGTATCCTGTCGGAAGATACCAGATCAAAAATCTCTGCCTGTTTATCTTGTGGATGCCCTGTAATATGTGAAAAGCTGAGGTGTTGTCCCCTTTCAGACTCCTTTCCTCCAGCTTGAACATGTTAAGGGACACCAGCCTCCTCATAGCTGTCATCTTCCATACCCCTGGTCATTTTGGTGGCACTGCTTTGCATTCTCCTAACCGCCACAATGTCCTGCTTGTACTGGGGATCCCCACATGATGCACAACAGTCCAGATAGGGCCTGTCCAGAGCCTTGTAAACAGGCAGGATAATGTCCCATTGCCCTGCTGGCTCTGCCACCCCCCCTTGATGCACCAAAGCATTCTGATGGACCAGTTGACAGTAGCTGTGCATCACTTGTCATGCTTCTTTTCAGTTATGAGGCCCCAGGTCCTTTTGCTATTCCATTGTAGGAACTTCAGACGTGAAGGGGGGGTTGGGGAAATTAGGTGCTATGAGGTTAGAGGGAAGAGTTAGCATTTTTTTGGGCTGCTGCAAGACACTAGGTTTAGTGTGGCAGACTTCACTAGCAAACAGCTGGTCTCCATGGAGTTATCCTTTCTACAAGGGCTAACTTTGGGGGGGGGTCTATTAAGACTTTAAACTTTGCTTTGAAGACTACTCGAAGCCTAGGATAAAGACTTTGCCCTTCTATAGCAGTCACACTTGCTTTAAAGGGCACTGTCAACCCATTTTGCATCATATTGTTTCTGGTTAAAAACACACCTTTTATGATTACTTCCGTTCTTTAAAATTCATTGGTGTTGCTGGTGTTTTTATCTGTCTCTTGTCATAGTACAACTGAAATGCATGCACATGGAGTGATCATGCTCAGCCTTGTTTTGCTTCAAATCCCTGATCTAATTTTATTGCATACTTCCTGAACATTAATAACATCCCAAACAGTGCAGCCACTCATGATGCAGTAGCCTCCTCTCCTCCCACTGTATCCTGAGTGGCTACACCATACTTAGGGGTTTTCCTGAGTCCTGGAAAGATGAAGTGGGAGCTGATCAAGGAATGTAAACAAACGTTTTTGTGTGGTAACACCAGTGTGGTGGCCAGTCTGTTTTTCACTTTTTAAGATAAAAAAAGAATCAGAATCAGAATCAAACTACTAGCTACATCAGCAGTCTCTACACAATGTGAATAATCATAACGTACTTTTTAAACAAGGGACATTTGAGGCCTAAGGGGGTTGACAGCAACAGTTTATATTAATAACATGCACATTGCATACAGTCAGTGTCCACTAGTACTTCCAGATGGTACAGTCCAGATTTTTAAGCAATAAAGAATGACAGGCAGTGAGCTGTGCATTGGATGATGCCACACCTTGGGTGCATTGTGATGAGGGTCAGCTGAGTGCCTTCAACAACCTAAGAAGCGTTAACCAGCATAACACAGACTCTGGAGGGCTTTATTCCAATTACAAAATGTATTCTGCAGAGTTTTTTTAAAAAGTAGTTTTATGTAGGCTTTTCTTTACATTAGGCTTACACTATATGTACGAAGATAACATCCTGACTAGAACTGCCTGTAGACCAATCAACTTTTAGGATATTTTCTGTCCGTTTTATAACAAATACTAAATTATATTAAACTTTGCAACTCCACTTAAGAATTGAAATGGTATTAACTAGGTTCAGTTCTTCATAAATCTTGCTGCATATTCTTCTAGTCTCAAACACATCTTTACTATTTTGCTAGAAAACAGTATAGCACAACTCCATCAATAATATAGCAGTGCAGGTATGTCACCACAAAGTGAATCAAACCAGCTTCAGTGAATGTAATTAGAGGTGCACAAAATCTTACTGGGGATAAAAAGTATCTAACAGAACTTGGGAGGTTTGGTTTTGCTAAAATCCAAGCTGCACTTTGGAGGTTCCTCCACATATTTTGGCTTTGTTTTGTTTTTGTTGGTGTTTTAAAAATAGCAATGCCAGTCTGCTTTAGTGCTTGTCACTCACCCAGCATGATGCATTCCACTCCATTCATTCTCTTTAATCAAGTGATCGGGCTGCATATTCATCTCTCTACTCCTGACCCCAAGTCCCCAGCACCTCATCACATGGATGCCACAGCCATGTACAGTACAAAAGCACACTGCAACACACAGTTCAAGAAAAGTCCCAAGTCATAAGAAATCTTATATGGTTTACCATATATCACACAGGCCATGCGGCGAATGTCCTGTATTTGGATTTCAGCAAGGCCTTTAATTCTGTGCCACAATGGAGACTGGGGGGGAAGCTGGAATATATAGGGGTGGGAACAAAGGTGGTTAACTGTATCACCAAGCGGCTGATGGGAAGGTAGCAAAGGGTGGTGGTGGTGGTGGTGGGAAACTCTCATCACTGAAGGATGTGACGAGCAGGGTGCCGCAGGGATCAGTATTGGGACCTGTGTTGTTTGGGATATTCATGGCTAATATCTCCCACAGGGTCTGGAGTAAGATCAGTCTCTTTACAGAGACACAAAGATGGGAGCTGTGGTGGATGATATTGATAGGTGGAGGGGGCTGCAGGAGGACCTGACCAAAATACAGGAGTGGTCGGATGCATGGCATTTGAGGTTTAACACCAAAAAGTGCAAGGTATTGCACTTCGGGGCTAATAACCAGGGGAGGAGCTATCTGCTGGGGGTACAGCTGGAATGCACCGAGGAGGAAAGGGATCTAGGGGTGCTTATAATGGAGAGTGTGAACAACTCACCTCAGTGCAGGAAAAGTGCAGCAACAGCCAACAGGATGCTTGGGTGTATAGCAACAGAAATATCCTCCAGAAATAGGAAGGTGATGCTGCCCCTCCACAGATCGCTGGTCAGGCTGCACCTGGAATACTGCATTCAGTACTGGCGCCCATACCTGAAGAAGGATATCAGATTGTTAGAAGGTGTACAGTGGAGGGTGACAAAGATGATCCAGGCATTAGTTATACTCCTATGAGGAGAGGCTGGGCGAGCTAAACATGTATTCCCTGGAGGAGAGATGGGAAAGGGGGGACATGATCAGAACCTTTACATACTTAAATGGGATAAACAAGACTAGTACAGAAGAGATTTTCCAGATTAGAAGGGGCAGGGCCACAAGGGGGCAACAGCTGAGACAGGAGGAAGGAAGATTCAGGAGGGAAGTCAGGAGACATTATTTCACTGAGAGGGTGGTAGATAAGTGGAATATTCTGCCTGAGGAGATATTAACCTGCAGCACAATAGATGGTTTTATGAGGTGATGGGACAGGGGTAATTGTGAAAAGGAGGTGGGTGGGGCATCTGCAAATTGAGGGGCTAGCTGCACAATCGAGCAGACTCAATAGACTGTGAGGTCTGTTTCTGCTGGTGTTTTCATATGTTCATAGTTTGCTGTATATTATAAAGCAGTGGAACTTCTTCCACCAATAAGAGGATAGCACTACTGTACCTCTTATCCAGTGTACAGTTGCTTCCTCATGCTCCCTCGATCAGATGAATTCTGTTGTGGTGACTTTGACTTGTCAAACTGTTCTTGTCAGAATCGCCATGTTGGAATCAGCTGTGACAGGGATCCCAATTCTAAATAAAAAAGCTGTGTCTTCAGGAATGCAACAATTACTTCCTGTAGCAACACAGTAGTTTCTGAGTCTGTTACAGTGACAGGCAGAGTGAGTGAGCCAGCGCTCACTGATTTTGGTTAACAGCTCGGAGTCCACAGCTGAGCTTGACTTTTGTCCCCCACTCAGTCTTAACCACTTGACAGAAGTCCAAGGGCATGCGACAGCACAGCACAAATTTGGCTTCCATTACTTCAGAGCTGGTCACCAGTTGGAACAGAGAACGGAGTGTAGCGAGTGTAGCGGAGCAAAATGTGGGCATTCTTCAGACAGAAGGCAGTCAGGCAGCAGATGGGAGTGATGCTCTGATGTGGACTTGCTCCAAAGAGAAACACTGTATTAATATATTATGAAGCCCAAAACAACAGTTTAGAACATAAATCTTGCTGAAAATGCTCGAAGCACCATAACAGCGTAATGTCCGCTCATGGAATGTACCACTACCGTATCCAAAGAGCAGGGGAGACCAGCATTAAGACTACAACTAAAGTGAACATTTTCAGCAAAATTTATATTCTAAACTGTTATTTAAAGCTGGATGCAGTTCCACTGTTTCATAATATATTAATATGTATAGTTACAGTTGTCTCTTACGAGATAAGAAGGACATCTCGTGCTGGTTTGGGCTGACAGAACCACTTAGCTTCATGGTCCCCTTGCCCAAACCAGCACGAGATAACTTTCTTATCTCATAAGAGACAACTGTACCTATACATATTAATATATAGAATAGGCATGCACCAGTGCTGTTTTCTTTATATAAAACGGAAGTGCAGACACTCCGTGATATTGAGCCTGTACAGCACTATGAGTCTGCTTAGGACCAGCAATTGGTAGCTCAGCCGAAGGTGGTGGAGTGGCAGACAAGCAGAGTATATCATGCTAGCCAGTAAAACAAACAAATAAAAGCTACTGTATGACTGGCTGCTGACCAAAGTGGAAGAAAGAGTAAAGGGGCAAGGAGAAAAACAGGCAGGCAAATGCAGACTCATGTCCAATCAATGCTGTGTGTGGGGTTGAGCCATGGCTGACCTGACATGATTCAATCATTTGCATTAGGGGAATGAAAAACAAATAGGAAACACTCAGGACAAGTTGCTTAAAAAATAATGATGTATTTTGAAGTAGAAAGTCAGCAAAATCAGCTCTTTTTTTAGTTAGCATCAATTTAAAAACAACAACAACATTGAGAGGTTATGTTGACATGAGCATTTGAGTACCCTCTGGTTTTTAACCATTGTTTTGGAGGTGAGTTGGGGTAGTGCTTTGATACTTCAGTAACCCCTGGTTGGGGGGGGGCAGATAGTACTCTCTTATTTCAGCAACTTCTGGTAATAGCCCTTTTTGGGGTAACACTCTTCTATTTGATTAGCCCTAGGTATGTAGCTACTGTTTATTTTTTGAGTTGCCCCTCTCTTATAACCAAATTTTTTTTGGGGGGGTAATTGATGACATGTTTTGTTTGCAATTATTTACTTGTCTTTGATTTATTCTTTAAGACTGAAGGAAAGGGTGAATATTATATTGACCTCGTACTGGTATGAATCCAAATCTAGAACTAAACCCAGGTTCATTTATCACAACCAAAACCAGAACTGACCTGGTTTTTCCCACCCCTAAAATAATACAGTACCTCATTGATGACTCCATTATACACATCAAATGGGGAGGACAAAGAGTTGAATTATCTGATTTTATTTATTTTTATTTAAGAATTCTTTAGTCAGGAAAGGCAAACTGAGCAGAAGGTCATTGGGTGTCCAAGAAGCACTGGGAAGTTAAGTGACATGCTCAGGGTCATATAGTATGCAAGTGGTGTGTGGGTTTCAAACCCATCTGCTGGGTCTCCAGGTTCACGACCTGGTGCTTTAATCCTTTTAGGTTATACTAGGTCAGCCCAAAGTCAAGTGAAAATGCATAATTAAATAATTAAAAATAAACTAGCCATTCTCTGTATGATAACAGAAGACCACGTCACCCATAGAATAGCCCTGCAGTTAACTGACTATGGGAGCACTTCTTGTTATTCACAAAATGCCATTTATAAAATATCACAGTAGGGATTTACAGTAGGCCAGACTTACACTGATGTGCTCTGGAAATTTAGGGCAGGCAGACACTACTGTGAAGAAGATGAACCAAAGTAATTCATTTGAACATTTTGTAATGAGCCTAGACACACAATGTAAGGCTTGATCTTACAATTTTGAGGTCCAGACTCCTAGCAAACTCAGCCAATTAAATCATTATCAGATTAAGGTCCCTCCCTGGTCCTTGGGAAAGATAAGGTTGACTTTGAGGCATATGTGGCTCAGATAAAGTGGAACTACCTGGAGCTCACCCCTGATATTGACTCCACCCTAGACTACTTTTTTAAATGAATTCACTGCAGCCTGTGACAAATTTGCTCATCTGAAAAAGTGCTTGACACAAGGTACCACTGCTGGTTGGTTCACCCCCAAAGCTCATAGCCCACATGTGTGAAAGGAATAATCTGTGGCATCAGACAAGAGGAACAGGCTCACCTGTAGACCTACAAAGGTACAAGGAAGCTTATAATAGGTGCACCAGTAGGATAAGACAGACTAAACTGGCATACTTCAAGGACCAGCAAATTAGAAACTGGAGTAATGGGGAAAAATTGGGGACAACATATCTGAACTCCTGAGTAAGGGTGAAAAAATGCTCCCAGAAATGTTCAAAATTGATGGAGCTGACATCCTGGACCTAGTTGAAGTAGGAAACAAAGTCTATCACAGACTTCATTGACCTCAACTCTGTCCTCTATCTCAGTTCTGCACAGGGGTCTTGTGAGAGTGACAGCACTGGACTTTTTAGGCAGTACTGACCAAGACCCAGGGTACCCCAATTCTATTTCAAGTTTGTTTCAACAAAATAGACCCTAAAATATGTTAAAAGATTCCAAGGCAAAACCAGGGTAAAGGGTGATACAATAGATATGAAGCTGCTGACCCAGGTCCTCAAGAAACTTGCCTTTCCCATATTTAAACTTTTCAAATTTTCACTACAGTATTCCCAGTTTCCTGGAGTATAGAAAACTGTACTGGTCACACCAGTTTTCAGAAATGGTAACCACTCCAGCCTGTCTAATTACAGACCAATATCAATCCTCTCTCCTTTGTTCCGGTGGCCCCCCTTTTGCTCGACACCCACACAGCGAAACGTGGAAAAAAACCACTGCAGTGACAGTCGCTGCAATGGTTCGTTTTCGTGTTTCACTTTCCCCCAGTGTTCTGCCCCCTTCCCCAGACCAACTCCAACTTGGAGTTGAGAATCCTAAAGTCTGGGGGATGCGGGTGGCAGAGCCCCCCACATGGGGGGATGTGGGGGGGCACAGCTCCCCACAGAAAACACTGGTGGATCGGATGGCACAATACCTGTGTCGGTATTGTGCTGTCACTGCGCGGGAAGTTGGCATTTTTACTGTTGACCTCCCTTGATGCTTCCCCCTTGTCCAAGGCCCATGAGTAAATCCTATCGGGAACAATTATTCACCTGTATGGAAAAATACAATATACAATGCTCACAACAGCATGGATTCAGGAAGCTCCATAGCACTAGCAGTGCCCTTATAGAGTATTCCAACTCCTTTCACAAGACTTCTGGTTGGAGCCATCTACACTGACTTGACAAAGGCGTTCAAACTTGTCAATCACAAGCTGTTACTTGCCAAATTCCACTCACTTGTGCTGTCTCAGGACACAGTAGCTTGGTTTCAAAGCTGCCTCACTAACCGCTCACAGTGTGTAAAAACTGATGGCTCTCTTCGAGGTAACAAAAGTGTCTCACTAGGCATGTCACAGGGTTCAATACTTGGGCCCCCACTCTTATTTGGTCTGTTCATTTACAGGCTTTTGGAGGCCTGCCAGTCATCCAAGGTACTCCTTTACACTGATGATGCCATCATCTACACCAGCAGTGCTCATGAGGATAAAATCTGTACTGACCTACAAAACAACTTTGAGTCATTAGAACTACAAACAAACTAAAACCGTGTTGTTCTCAGTTCAGCAAATGAAAAAAGGTCCTTCCTCTAGTCATCCTCAGTGATAAGGGACATCAATTAGAACAAGTAGAATTTGTTAAATACTTAGGTGTCACCCTGGATGATGCACTATAATTCTCCTCTCATATGAATAACATCGTTAGTGTTACCAACAGAAGGCTAGGCACACTGTACAGGGATCGTCTCAGCCTCACCGTGGAAGCCAGGTGTAGTGTTGTGTCCAGTAAGGTCCTGTCATTCCTTGACTACCAGTTTATGCAGCAGTGAATGAATCTGTCCTAAACAGAGTCAGGATGGTGTAAAACAAGGCCTTTCACTTTGTATTAGGGGCTGACATTATTTTTCATAGTTGCTTCCTATATACCCTCAACAACTGACTTCCCTTCCAGGGCAGATTAAGGTAACAGACCTGTCTGCTTGCAAAAAATGCACTGTAGGGCCTTACCCCCCCCCCCATGCTATTCAAAATTGCTTTAATCCTGTTAACAACCAATACAATACCAGGAGTATGACTAGGAATGCCCTAGAAGTGGAAATACCATTCTGGAGAATGAACTTGGGTATGTGTTCCTTCTCTGTAAGGGCATCTTTGTGGCTGAATGAATTACCAGAAACACTGTTAACGCTCCCTAAAATTGCCCACTTCAAGAATGCTCTGAGAAAATAACTCACTACAAGTTCCAGATTCTCCTGTTTTAGTTGATCCATACACCTAGCTTGTACTGTAACTCCATTGTTGCTGCTGTAATAGTTTTAATCCTGTACCTAATACATCCTATGGTTTGCTACGGACTAAGCTTCTCTCGAGTTGCTGTTTTATTTACTGTATTGTTTACTGTTATGTGTATCATCACTTCTTGTCATGCAGTCCATGTCTCAATGATGACTACCTCATGGTTGGCATCCACAGCTCTCTGCCATTCATTTGCAAGTGTGAATCATTTTGCGGACATAGAAGGCAGTTCAGAGGAAGAGATGGGCCAGCCAGATGGCATCCAGAGGGACACCAGCCTATACTGGCAGGATGGTCTGCATCTGTCCAGGAAGGGAACAAGTCTTTTGAGCAATCAGTTTAAATGCTTCATTGGCAAGCTTTTAAACTAGTCAAGGGGGGAGGCACTGATAAGCAGCAGGAAAATCCCAGCCTCTCCCTACAAAATAGAGTACTAAATGAGAAAAAGACAGAGGTAGAAAGGTCAGTGGGGGATGCTGTAACAGAAGGTAAAGCCATCAAAAAATGGAGAGCTATGAGTACCAATGCCCATAGTCTGAGTAACAAGCTTCCTGAATTAGTGGCCTTGATGGAGGAGGAACATCTGGATATCATGGCAGTCACAGAAACATGGTACACACAAAACCATGACTGGGATGTAAACATCCCAGGATACACTATCTACAGGAGGGACAGGGAGGGTAAAAGAGGAGGAGGAGTAGCTCTTTACATAAGGGAAGGAATCAAAGCAACAGAACAAAAGGGTAAACAGGGAGGAGAAGAAGCACTGTGGGTAAATTTGGAGACAGGCAATGGCACCACAATCCGCACAGGGGTTGTATACAGACCCCCTTCTCAGGGGGAGGAAATGGACAAGGAAATGATAGAAAGTATACTTAGAATGGCAGAAAAAGGGGAGATATTGCTGATGGGTGATCTGAATATGCCAGATGTTAACTGGAGTGCAGTTGCAACAGCCACTTCGAAGAGTGGGGTTATTCTAGATGCCCTACAGGGGGCATGCCTTAGACAACTAGTATTGGAGCCCACTCAAGAGGGAGCAATCTTAGACCTGATTCTCTCAAATGGAGATGAAGAGAGGATCACAGATGTAAAGTGGGTAGCCATCTGGGAACTAGCAACCATCGAACAGTGTGGTTCACAATAAACACAGCAATGGAGTCAAGCCATACAAAGGCAAAAGTACTGGACTTTAGGAGGGCTGACTTTGCCAAAATGGGTGAGTGCCTAAGGAATGCACTAGCAAATGGGAAGGAAGAAGGGGTGGAAGAACAATGGGGAATAATAAAATCTGCCATCACAGAGGTAACAAGCCTTTGTGTGAAGCAAATAAACAAAATGAAATGATGTAAGGAACCATTATGGTTCTCAAAGGAAGTGTCAGCGAAGGTTCAAGAGAAAAAGAAAGCATTCAGGAAGTACAAGGAATCACAGAAGGAGCAGGACAGAGAACTGTATCAGTTAAAGCAAAAGGAAGCTGGGAAGGCAGCCAGAACAGCCAAGACCCAAACCGGGGAAAATATACCCAACTCAGTTAAGAAGGGGGATAAAACCTTTTATAGGTTCATCAGGGAGCGAAGGAAGACCAAGGGAAGGATAGTGAGGCTTAATAAAGGGGAGGGAGGGTGGGCAGAGGGTGACTGTGAAAAGGCAGAGATACTAAACAAATATTTTTGCTCAGTATTTACAAATGAAGAGGGGGAGGTACCTAAAACAAACAGTAGAAACACTCTGGATACAGAAGTTGATACCAGCCCATTTACAGAAGAAAGGGTTCTGAAAGAACTCTTAAAACTGAAGGTGGACAAAGCAATGGGGCCTGATGGGATTCATCCCAAATTCTAAAGAACTAAAGGGTAGAACTAGTGACACCACTGACACCACCCCTCTTTAACAAATCATGGAGGATGGGTGGTGCCCGAGGACTGAGTAGGCAGATGTGATTCCTCTTCACAAAAGTGGGAGCAAGGCAGAAGCAGGAAACTACAGACCTGTTAGTTTAACCTCAGTGATAGGGAAAATGATGGACTCACTTCTGAAGGAAAGAATTGTCAAGTATCTAGAGGGCAGAGGGGCACAGGACCCAAGGCAGCATGGATTCACAGCAGGAAGGTCATGCCAGACAAATCTGATAGATTTCTTTGACTGGGTGACCAAAGTAGTAGATCAGGGAGTGGCTGTGGACTTGGCCTACCTAGACTTTAGCAAGGCATTTGACTCAGTCCGACACAAAAGATAAATATACAAGTTAGCCAGCCTGGGAGTGGGTCCCAAGATGACAGCCTGGGTAAAGAATTGGCTGGAGAATAGGACACAGAGAATAATAGTAAATGGAGTCCACTCTGAAGAAAGGAGGGTTACTAGTGGGGTACCGCAGGGTTCAGTATTAGGACCGGTCCTCTTCAATGTCTTTATAAGCGACATTTATTTTATTTAGCTTTTGTTGACCGGGTAAGTGCACTAGACAAATCCTGCCTATTTTCAGGCACGACCCGGAGGAGGGGAGATACAGATGCATGCCAACTGACCTTGAACCAGATTAAGCTGGGATATTGCAGAGGGACTAGAAGGAAAAATATGTCTCTTTGCAGATGACACAAAGATCTGCAACAGAGTTGATGCACAAGGTGGGTGGAAAGGATGAGAAGGGACTTGGCAAGGTTAGAGGAATGGTCAAATGTATGGCAGCTTAGATTCAATGCTAAGAAGTGCAAGGTAATGCACCTGGGAAACAAAAACCCAGGGGAAGAGTACACAATGGGGGGTGAGATACTAACAACAACAAAAATGGAAAGGGACCTGGGGGTAGTCATATCAGATGACCTAAAGATGGGCAAGCAATGTGAGAGGGCAGCAAGGAGGGCTGGGGGGATACTGGGATGCATAGGGAAAGGCATCATCAGTAGAAAACAGGAAGTTGTTATCCCTCTGTACAGACAGCTGGTCAGACCCCATCTGGAGTACTGGATGCAATTCTGGAGACCCAATCTCTGCAAACACATAGACAGGATGGAAGCTGTCCAGAGGAGGGCAACCAAAATGGTGCAGGGTCTGCAATGGAAGACATATGAAGAGAGACTTAAGTAAGTAAGTAGTAAGTAAGTAAAAAGTAATTAGTAAGTAAGTAAAAAGTAAGTAGTAAGTAAGTAAAATTTATTTTTAAGCGCTTTTCAATGCCAAAGCGCTGTACAAATAAAACAATTAAAATACATACATATAACACAAACAATAACAATATAATCACAATAAAATACAGTAAATCACTCTCCATATGCCTTTTGAAATAAATATGTTTTTAATTCTAACTTAAGGAGCTTAATATGTATAGCCTCGAGGAAAGGAGGGAGAGGGGGGACATGATAGAAACTTTCAAGTACCTCAAGGGAATCAACAAAGTTCAAGAGGGTAGCATCTTTCAAAAAAAGAGGTGTGCAAGAACAAGGGGCACAATTTGAAGGTGGGGGTGGCTCAGAGGTAATTTAGGAAGTATTTTTTCACAGAGAGGTTGTTGGTGCATGGAGCGGCCTTCGGAGGAGGTTGTGGAGTCAAAAACAGTGGTGGAATTCAAGCATGCATGGGACAGTCATAAGGCAATTCTGGGGGGGGGGTAGGAAGAAGTAGGCTGCTGGTTAACTAGGATCTGCATCTTATCCATTAGGTAGGGAAATTGGCAGACTGGGTGGGCCAAGCGGTCCTTATCTGCAGTCAAATTCTATGTTTCCATGTTTCTAAGCTCAGGTCACCAGCTCTGTTCAAGCAGGGAATTGTGGGACATGACAGTCTGCCTGGAATGCCATATAACTCAACAGTAGATTACACTTTTTTTTAAAAGGAAAACACTGCTGTGTCATTCCCCAGCCCTCCATGCAGTTTTGGCGGGTGTGGAGCATGGATCAGGGGGCTCTTTTGGGCCTCAAACACTTTCAAGGCCTATGGTGGAGGGACACAGAAGATATACTGCAGAAGGAGAACCCTTAAGCTTCTGCAGCCTCACTGAGGCTAAACCCAGCATTACTTGACTTTGTGACTATTTCCTGCTTGCCTCCTGATGTGCTTGCATTTGGCAGTTGGTAGTGCTGAATGGGTCAGGGCAGCAAAAACCAGAAGTGCATGATGGGCTTAGGGGATACCATAAAGTACTCCGTATGTATGGAATGAGCAATCTGGGGTGTTTGTAGACCCCTTGCTCCCACAGACGGCACAATGTATCAGACCTGTAATTATATGATTCCTCTTCTCATCACAATAACACCACCTACCTGCTTGAGGGTTCTGCAAAACAAAAAGCCTGGTACTGAAGATAGGTCCCATGCCAAAAGAACATTTAGTGCAGGTAAATTTACCCAGCTACTGATTACTATAATTCTAGTTCATTTCACATAAAGGTAACAGGAACTATTTAAAAATACACTAATCAGTCTTGGTTATTCTACTTAATGGTATCAAATATGACTTCTAATATGCTTTGTCTGTGTTTTGTAAATCAAGCTTTTACTTCTCCCACTATTCAGTAAGATGTTGTCTAGAGACCTCTCAACCTCAACAACTACTACAACCAGAGGGGGCAACATAATGCAGGACTCTAAAATGCTGGTGACTGCCATCTAGATGGCAATATGATTTTCACTGTTTTTTCTTGGTTACTCTCACCCCCATGGTATTATGCTATGCCCAGGAGGTCCAAACTTCCATGGCTCTTTGTAGGTCACTGAAACTGATATTTATTTATTTAGCTTTTTGTTGACCAGGTAAATGCACTAGACACATTCTGCCTATTTTCAGGCACGACCCAGGGGAGAAGGCTACGGATGAATGCCAACTGACCTTGAACCAGATTAAGCTGCTGGTGGTATTTATTTTAGTGAATGGGGGCAAATTCATCCAGGACACCGGGGAAATTCCCTTACTCTGTGGTGGGGGTGCTGTGCTGCGTGGCAGGATGGCAGACTGTGTCGGGCCACCAAAGTAAGTGGATGTGTTTTGTGACCAGTGGTCCGAGGTTTCTTCCCTGACCTCGGTTTGCGTGCTTAATGGAGATATGAATGCTGCATTGGCTTTAGAATTGGGTGATTGTGCTTTGCAAATGAACTCATTTACTGACCGAGATGTGAAGAATTCTACTGTTCCCATTTTGGGTACCCCAAAATCTTCTATAGCTGCAGTTCTGTTGGTGACAGCTAGTGATGCAGCTGGGTCTCAGTTATCTGTGGAGAATAAGCCGGTGGATGTTTCTTGGAGTGTTGACGTGGTCGATGAAAATATGCGGAAGTGCGGTTCCGCTGACACAGCTCCTTCAGACTCATATTGGTCTAAAGAACATGCTCTCATGAATGCCATCTAGGTTTGCCTAAATGGCAAGTGGGTGCCGGATGCTGACTGGATTACATTTTCTACTCTTCCAGCAGTCTCCTGGGTTGCAGAACTTGAGGGGCAAGTACTTTGTGCTTCTATTTCGGGAATCAACATTGGGGATGGCACTACTCCTTCAGCTAACCTTTTACATGATTCAGGCAATAATGCTAGTCTTGATCCTCCTTCCAAGTCTCTAAAGAGAGATCAAGACAGACCTGGACCTAGATTTTTGGATCTGTTTCGGAAGAATGTATTAGAACAAGCACCACGACATAATGCAGTTTGGCTGTGCTACCGCGGTGGCTTACAGAAACATCCTGATCGACTGTATGTGGCTCAACAATTATTAAAAGACTCAATGCAGTTCTTGGCTTCTAACATTTATGCTCTAATTAATGTGAGGGGAAAGGACATTTTTGACATCAGTTTTAAAATGTTTTCAAGTTTGGATAAATTTTGGGCAAAATATGAAAATTGTAAAGCCACTCCCTTATGGGCCCAATTCTGGGCCATCCTTCTCACTAAACCTTTATTTAAAATGATTAATGTGCTGTTTCGGAATGAAGGGGTCAATGTGGGGGATATTCAGTTTTGGCTGGAAAAATAAAAAATGCTCTGTTTTAGGGCCCCCCGAACATATTTTTGATGATGAAGGGATCTGGATGGGCAGCTGGAGATTTAAGGTTAAGTTAAATATTATAAACAATGAGGTGCAACATATCTCCAATAGCATCTTTTTGGGTAAAGATAGGGGGGGGGAGGTCTGTTTTTATCCAGGACAACCAAAAGCTCGTTATAAGTGTGGTAGTAGGAGGCATCTCAGTAGTGTTTGTGATAAAGGGAAGTGTATCCTTTGTGGGGATTTTGACCATGACAGTAGTACTTGTAGGAATGTATTCCAATGTAATTTATGCGAGGAAAGAGGTCATGCCTATCATCAATGTCCCTGGGCTGGACAAAATAATCAGGGTGGGTTAAATAAGGAAGACTTATTGAACCATGCACAGGACAGATTTAGGCCTGGGTTTTCTAGTAGGGCTCCACCCCCAAACAATGCCTACTCCCTCTGATTCTAGTTCTACAACCCCCTGACCCTCCTGAACCTGCTCCTCAGCCTGATATCCCTAGCACTCCAAACCTTCTAGTTCTGGCTGCAGTTTCTACCTTTGTAATTGATCCCGTGGCTATGCCCCCCCCCCACCTTTGGATGGGGAATTCCAGGCCCCACATCCAAAAAGAGTTACCAGAGCATCTAGCAGGAAGCACCTGAATCCTGCTGGCCTTTCCATTTAAAATGTTTTTTTCTGTTTTACAGGATCCTGAGGGTGGGTCAGAGCCTGATATTTCCTCTGTTTCTGGGGAGATGGAATATGAAGAAGAGGGCATTTTTGAGGTGTTGCCTACTAAAAACAAATTCTTGTCAGATCCAGCACGGCTGCATAACGAAGTTTGTGAAGAAAATGGGCAGACTAGGATGGCCCCTGTGGTCCTTACCTAGTGTCAAACTATATGTTTATGAGGGTAATATAGTCAAATACCCCAAATCAGGGCCACAACATCTTAAAAACTGGTAATATTCACCCAGAAAGCTTTAAAAATGAGGGAACTAGTGCAAGATGTGTTTTCTGAATAACAACAAGTCTTCAACTTAATGTTTGACATTAACTTGTGCTTAATACAGTCTCCACTGTGTTCAGTCACAAAAACACACAAATTTTACAGGGGACAGAGAAACATTTTGAGGGAAGATCAGAGACATCTCTGAAAATCAGAGGACAGTTGAGACAAAGTATGCACCCCCAATTCAGCAGATACATTGATTAAAATGATCATGGACAGCACAGACTGGAAAGGCTGCACAGAGCAGAGCCAGGAAACAACTATAGGCTAGACCCCCCCCCCAATTCAGCAGATACATTAATAAATATAACAGTCTGAAAAGGCTGTAGGGCAGGGCCAAAAGAAAGTTATTACAATATTTTCCCCTGCACAGCAGTGCATTCATTGACAGAACAAGCTGAATAAATGTTCTAGCAGAAAACAACATCACAGACCAGATTAGAAGCAGCACTTAGTCACTCAGGCAACACAGATGAGGCAGCAATTTGTGATATATATATATATATATATATATATATATATATATATATATATTTATTTTTTAAAACAGCTGACCCTCCTCCCACCCTCGTCTGTAATTCAGGCTCATAGGAGTCTGCAGACATGTCATACTGGTTATTTTGCTTTAAAACTGCTCCCTCCCTGCAGACAGTTAACAGCTGAGGTTTTTTCTGTTTCTGTTTCTGTTTTTTTTTTTTTTTTTTTTTTTAAACACGACTCCCAACTGTAAGTTCCTCCTGCAAGTGCAGAAGACATCTATCCAACTGCTCCCCTCCCTGCCACAACAGTACATGTCAAACCTTAGCTATGGGCTCTGGGGCACACTCTGACTGCAGTATGTACAGCCACCGAATAAGTTTATTTATTTAATCCAGTGCACACATACCTTTAGTAGGGCAGCAGAAATCAGCTGATGATGCTGAGGTTTGGTGGAAACCCGATTGGAATGTCTGTGCTGTGATCTGTGACTGCTGGCTCACTGTGAGGCTCAAAATTCTGCCAGAATGTCGGGTGCCTGAGTCAGTCGGTGGCTGTTTCCCTTAACACCAACTGTGGCCTGAAATCTCCCGTGGCAGCTTCACCAACTGACAGCAAGGGGAAAGGCAGAACCCGAGTTGTTCTCTTCTCACTCCCGATGCCGTGGCTCCCGACTTGACAGCTGAGCGAATGTCACTGGGCAGCCCTCCCTCCATCTTCCTTTGCTCCCAACTGGACTTCCACAGCCTCGGTCACAAAACAGCAGCTTCACCCAGTGACAGCACAGCAGAACTCGATCTTCTGGTGGCTCCAACTCACTCTCTCTCTCTCTCTCTCTCTCTCTCTATCTATCTCTCTCTCTCTCTCTCTATCAGTTGTGTTGTTGATGTAGGGTAGATCTTCCATCTTGGGTCACTTCAGGAATTTTAGGTATTTTTTCCATGCTGACATTTCTGCATTTAAACCCATGGCACTAATTAGGCACGCCCCTGCCCTGACGCCATGGCCAATCAGGAGCTTGGCAGAGCTGAAGGACCTGATTCAGCTCTTCACCCTCTGCAACAACCCTTCCCCCACTGAAAACAAACAAAGTGTGCCAACTAAACAAAGGAGATGTGCGGCCACACTTATTTTAACTTTCATTTTTCAGGTGCCCACCGTGCGCTCTGCGGGGACAGTTTCACCCACACTATCTGAAATCTACCCGCATTTGGCAGGTTGGCAGGTGCCAGTTTCGATCCCTGAATTAGGCATAGAAGGCTCAGCTGCTAAACAAGTTATTCTGACTGGCAGTCAATCAGAAACCAAGTGTGCCAGTATGGTCATGCACAGAGAAGCGGTGGCTCAGGAGAAATAAGCTGAGTGGTAACAAAGGTGCCTGTCTGTTTAAGATCTACCCAAAAGCAGTTCAACTGGTTTGAAGTTTTGCTGAGGTGCTGTTCAGCTCATCTCAGCCAGATATGCAATGCAACAGAGCATGTTAGAGGCAAAGGACAGGGGAAAAAAAAGTATACCCGAGGAGACTGAAAGGTCGCGGCCCGCCTTGTCCGAGGAACTGTTGAAGTTTTGCTGAGGCGCTGTTCTGCTCACCTCAGCTGGATACACAATGCAACGGAGCATGTTAGAGGCAAAGAACAGGGAAAAAAGAGTATACCTGAGGAGACTGAATGGTTGCGGCCCGCCTTGTCGGAGGAACTGCTGCGAAAGCAGAGGAGGGATGTCCAGCGGAAAAACAAGAAACCAAAGGTAAGAGAGAGGTGAAATGAGAGATTATCCCCAACACAGAAATTCTTGTTTTGTAACAGTTGGTTTACCTGCCGTAGCCATGGGTTTTCCTTTTACTGTTTCCTTGCTGTTAAGGGGAGGGGACAGAAATGGCAGGGATGCAGAAAAAATGCCCATAAAAAAAAATGCCCACTGTGATATAGTGCAGTGCTGCAGTCCATAGGGACAACATGGGTGGATTGCTTCTTGGGGAAGGGTCAGGTGGAGGAAAAACAGTTCCAAGGATGGAAAACATGACGTCAGCCCTTTTCTACATGCAAAACATCTGCAGGGCTCCGCCCTTGCAGCTGTAAAAAAAGTGGTTGAAAAAGAAAGAAGGACAAGGCCCCTTGACTCCTGGTAAATGTCCACACTTTGATTAGCTTCCCTTAATGCCTGCAGCATTAAAAGCTACAGGAAATGTGAGGCTTGTCTCCAGTTTTGTACTTCTTTAGCTGCTTATATTTATTTTCTACAAGAGACTCGCCTCACATCTTTGCATGATGTTTCCCAAGCCAAAAAGGGGTGGCATACTGGGCCTTCATTTTGGTCCTTTGGTTTAGACCAGGCTGATGGTTTGGGTATTTTGTTTGGTAGTACAAAGGTCCAGGTTATAAGACTGGTGGACTTAGTTCCTAGGAGGGTTCTTATTCTAGATTGTTTATATCAAGGCTTTTCTCTCAGATTGATCAATCTTTATGCTCCTCAAGTAAAGTCTGCTCGGATTGACCTTTTTAATGCGGTGCACCCCTATTTGTATACCCATCGACATGTTGTTTGGGGTAGGGATTCCAACTGCTGTCTAGATATAAAGATAAAAGATCATGTACAACAGAAAGTATATTGTGGTTCACATGCATTATTGGGTATTTTGGGTACTTCTCGATTAAGGGATGCTTATAGATCTCTAACATCAGATTTGGGGTATAACTATTCTAGAAATATCTTTAGGTCTAGAATTGATTGTTTTTTTCTTTCTAGATATTTACTCCCGGCTTCTTGTTTTTTACGTTTTTGTGCAGTTTTTGATCATATGGCCTTAGTCTGTCAGGTAGGGCTTTCATCTATCCCTCCTCGTTTTCCCTCTGTCTCTTCTAGATGGAAGTTGAATTCCTCCCTTTTGGATCAGGAGGAGGTTATGAGTCAGTTGTCACATTTGTTTTATATTAGAAAATCTGTGGCTGAGCTTTATAAGGATTGGGCTACATGGTGGGTAGATACCAAACAAGAAATTTGTTAATTTTTTATGGGTTTTGGTAAAGCTGTAGGTACTAGTAATTATATTAAATACCTAGAATATAGAAATCAATACTCTAGGCTGTTGTCCTTTCTTGATATTTCTAACTCTAGTTTGCAAAAGCAAATTTGTAGGTTGAAAGATTTTATGAAACAATATCGATATGATAGGGCAGCCTCCTTACAGGCAGAGATGCAATTTGGCTTACAGAAAACACCTTATGTGGATCCATTTTCTGCCTGTAAGCACTGTTTGGACACTAAACTGGTGGAGGGTTTATGGGATGATCAAGGCCGTGTAAGGTATTCTGATGTGGAAATGCTGGACATTGTTTCTCAGCAGTTGCAGTCCCAGCATGGGGTTCCCTTTTTTTACTACTAAATGGTGGGAGAATTTTTTTTCCTTTCCAGTACCTGTTGTTTCAGAGAGTCTTGTTCATGATTTAGAGAAACCTGTTTCTTTAGCTGAAGTTAAGGAGGTTATTTTACACCTTAAAACTGGGATTTCACTGGGTAAAGATGGTTTAACAAATGAATTTTATAAATGTTTTTTGGATGATGTTAGTGAAATTTTATATTACCTTTATGATGAGATCTTAGGGTCTAGTGTTTTTCCTACATCCTTTTCTGAGGCACTTGTTATTTTTTTGTATAAGAATAAGGGTTCAAAACAGGATTTTGGAAATTGGAGGCCTATTAGCCTTCTAAATGTAGATTACAAATTCCTGGCTTCTATTTTGTGCCACAGATTACAGTCTGTTGCTGAACAGGTGATTTGTTCTGTCTAGTCTTGTTCTATACCACGTAGGAACATTCAACAAAATTTGCTTTTTCTTAGAAACGTCTGTGAGTTTGGCAGGCAAAATAAGCTAAGTGGGTATCTTATAGCTTTGGATCAGGAGAAGGCCTTTGACAAAGTCTCTCATGAATTTTTGTACAAAGCATTGTTGATGTAGGGTATTGCTGGCAAATTTAGGTCTTGGTTGTGGTATTTATGTAAAGATGCAGTAATTTTTCCTTTGGTCAATGGACTTGTGGGTGGTGGTTTGCCTTTTTTAAGAGGTGTTAGACAAGGGTGCCCCCTGAGCCCCTTATTATATAGTTTTGCATTGGACCCTGTTATTCTATCTATTATTCATAATCAAAATATTTATGGGCTTACACCGGAGGTTTCTATAGCACCCCAGAAACTAGCAGTGTATGCTGATGATGTCTGTCTTATTGTTATGGATCAACAGTCAGCTGAGAGGGCTTTACAGTTTTTTCTGATTATGAGGCAATAGCAAGAACCACTATTAATTTTCATAAGAGTTGTGGGGTTTTTATTGGTCAGGATTTTTTTCCTCATACTGTAGGACCCCTACAGATCTCTGATGTAACTTTTAAAGTGTTAGGGGTCCTTTTTGGTTCCGGGGATTTGGCTTTTCTCAACTGGGAAGAAAAACTTAAACAGGGAGAAGCAAAGGTTCAAAGGTGGAAAGCATGGTCTTTATCTAAACAAAAACGTATCATGATTATTAAAACATTTCTATTGTCTCACTTTCTTTGTATTAGCTCTATGTTTCCAGTTCCTGTTCAGCTTGAGACTAGATTATTAAGTGTTTTTTTCAGATGATATGGGGCAGTCGATTAAATCCTGTTCAAGAGGCATTTACATATTTGTAAATTCAGCAGGGAGGACTTAGTATGATTAACCCAATAGTGTTTTACCTTTCTTTCTTTTTTAAATCAAATTTTGGATTTAGGACTGGTTGTGTTGATCATCCCTGGGAGAGTTGGACTTTAGGTTTATTTCACCGTTTTTTTCAGTGATGGACTTCTCAGCTTCCAAGGCTTACTGCCTCCCTTTTTGTCCCAGATTTTGCTAAGCTAGCAATTTGGAAACGTGGTCTATGGGGGGTCACTAAGCTTCATGTTCAAACCTTAACACAGAAAGCTCTTTATTCTGATATTATGTCCTGCAATTTTGCAACTCAGGTGGAGTTTTCTCAATGTGTTCCTTCTAAATTATGTTATGCATTACATCTCTTGACAAACAAATGCCTCCCTGTCTATCTGTGGGATGTTCAGTGGTTCTGTTGCCATTGCAAATTGGGAGTACTCAGTAATTTGAAGCATAAACCTTTGTTAGAAATGCAATGTCTTTGACTGCAGTGTGTTGGGCAAGAGAAGACCATGACTCATCTTTTATTTTCCTGTTTATGCAATTGAATTTTGGACCACTTTAGCCACCAGATGGCAGTGGAGGCCTGTACAGCATGTCACTTATGATATTTTAATACTAGGGGATTATACAGGTCTAGTTCCTAGATATAATTCTAGTACTCTGAATCTGATTTTTGCTTTTATTAAATACTACTTTTGGCAGGCTAGATGTAAATTTTCTTTGCATCATATTGATACACCTGTGAGTACACTGATTAAACAGCTTGAAATTGTTATTTTGCATCATAAACAGAAGGAACAAGCCATTATGGATTCCAGACTTTACAATATGCTTTGGAGGAATGTACCTTGGGTTTCTTTTGGGGATGTTGGTTGATTATTTTCCGTCTTTTATTTTTTTTTTTTGTCTCCCCTTCTTTGCTGTTTCATTTTGTTATTTATATATGATTGTATGAGAAATTTCAAGTGCTGAAACGTGATTTTTCATTTTTGTTTTGTGATTTGTCTATTCTTATTTGTGATGTTTTGTTTCCTTCAATAAATAATTCCCCTACTCTGACAGTAGGGAGAACCTTGCCAGCCATTTGCCAAGATGGCTGATGTCCAAGATGGCGGACAGCAGGACAGTGGAGGAGCTGGGGGGGGGTCTGTTTCCAGCCAGCAGATTTCTATGGAACCTAATTTTCTGGATCTTAACACAGAAAGGTTATCAGCTGCAGAAGGTATACCAACTACGACTATGGAAACCAATTCACAGGATGGAAGAAATGTACAAGGTACTGTTACAAATTGTACAAATGTATCTTGGAAGGTTTTTCACAAGAACATTTGCGGCACATTTTTTACATGTATAAACAATTCCTAATGCAACTTGTTCAAGAAGACACTTCTTTGCAAATAGATATTCCAGAAGCGACATATTCTGCTGCTATAAGTGCATCTCATAGTAGTACAATTGCTTGGCTTTTGCAAACTACCACTGATTTACTTACAGCAGAAGATGCACAGCAACCAGCCTAGCTGCATCTTAGAAGTACGAACAGGCTTCCATTGGATTTAAATTACACTTGGTCTCCCAAAGCTGCTGTTAAAGCTGCTGGGTGGCAGCATAGTACAGAACGTGAACTCTGGTCCTCTCCTGGACCAGTCAGTGCCACTGAAATAATTAATCTCACTCGGTCATCCATGCATGACTCACATTCGGTGGCACCTAGCTCACAACCTTCTACTGCTGCACCTGGAGACGTGCTGGACATACACCCTACTACAGCATCTGATTCTCAAACTGGGCAGGACTCTGCTCCTTCTCATTCTATGGGCCCCAACAATGCATCAGATTCGAGCAGCTCTTCTTCGGAGGATGAACAGAACCCTATTACACCAACTGAGGATCTGGCGCCACATACAGAAAATGCTCCCTCTGATAAAACTTTTAAACTGAGTGACCTGTTTGCTTCTGTTAGACAGCCTGCACAATGCCAAAATGCTGTTTGGCTGAAGCATCTTGGAGACACGAGCACTGCTCCCACAAGAAAAACTGTTCTGCATAATATGCTAAAGGACACCTTAGGCATTAGTCCTTCTGAGTCATTTGCATTCATACATGTGCATGAGGAAAACTACTTATGACATAAGTTTCAAAACTGTGTCAACTTTAGAGTTATTCTCAGTAAAATATGAGCAGGTAAAGGATTCTCCACATTGGGCCTCCTTTTTACTCATATCATTAACCAAACCTGCAGTAAAAACATTACTCTCCTTTTTAGGAGTGAGGGGGAGAGTATTGCGGATGTGCAATACTGGCTCTGACAGAGATGTGATATTTTGGATACCCACCACCAGATATTAGATGATGATTTAGTGTGGACAGGGGGCTGGAAGGTTAAAGTACAATTACAATAAAATGAGAAGGGTATCTCACACCTTCCTAGCAGCTTTTATATTGGAAGGGATAAATGAATTTGCTTTTATCCAGGGCAGCTTCAAACCTGCCATAGATGTGAGTCCAGGACACATCTCAGCTACACATGCATTAGACTCTGATGTACTTTATGTCTTGCATATGGCCATTTGAGTCTTGGTTGTCCTAACTCATTACTTTGTAATCTTTGTGATAAACAACACCATACCTATCAACAATGACCCTGGACGGACCACAATAGGCTAGACCGCCCCCCCCAAAACCAAGTTGCCCTCAATATTGATTCCCAGATGCAAGCTATTCAGAGGAGAGAAGAGATACCATCCTTGGTGGAACCAGCCCCAGCAAATCAGGAGCCGGTAGAATCATGTACCCCAGTTACTAGGTCTGAGCATCAAAACTCTTTCCCCCATCAGTCTTGCCCTATATAGAGCAGGGCAACCCCCCCCCCTTCTCTAATTCTGTAGGACTTAAGGCTGATGGAGATGCTTTAGAAGAGGTCTCAAATCAGGAATCTATGCAACCCCCCCACCGAAGAACATGAATTTACTCCAGTTCATAGCTCCCAGACAGGAAAGGGGAAAAGGAAGACAGAGGCCCGTACTCCCAGAAAAACAACTCTGACTAGAAATAAGTTTCAAGCATTGGCCAAGAAACAGAAACAGTGGAGAGATTTTGAGGAGGAGGAGGAGGAGGATGCAGACTCCTATTCTTCTAGGGCATCCTCCTAAAAAATGGATGTTTCTTCAGAAAGCCAGTGTAATCCCTTACAGGATGCAGAAAAGACTAAAAAGCTTCCCCCAAAAAGGTGATTAAGGCACATTAGCCCCTCTTTTTCCCTGGTTTTCATGTTCACAACCATAAACTTATGCTGCCTCACTTTGAATGTGTGCAGC
The DNA here is from genome assembly GCA_016271365.2 of Neoceratodus forsteri. Taxonomy (NCBI): domain Eukaryota; kingdom Metazoa; phylum Chordata; order Ceratodontiformes; family Ceratodontidae; genus Neoceratodus; species Neoceratodus forsteri. The sequence goes on along the minus strand of CM028135.1, from coordinate 498,487,104 downwards.
ATGAAGTCATTTCAGAAACAATTACCAACCATCCAATATCTGACTGATTTACATCCTGATATTTACTTGTTACAGGATACAAGGATGAAAACCAGGAAGGAAATAAATCAGACTAAACAGAAATGGTCTAAAGGCCCATCATTTTGGACTCATGGAGAAGACCAATGTGATGGGTTGGGTATTCTTTTTTGGGGGGTTTAATTTTCATGTGTCAAAAGTCATAGACATAGTTCCAGGCTGAGCTATGTTGATTGACTGTACTTTCAAGCAAAGAAGGCTGAGTGATTAATGTATGTGCACCCCAGAGTATAGCTGCCAGATCGGAATTATTTAACTTAATATAGCCTTACCTACATACCTCCAGGCAGGTATACTTTGGGGGTGATTTTAATTGTGGGTTAACTCTAGCTGATAAAGGGGGCACGACAAAGAAAATCTTTGGGGACAGTGCTGCACTGAACAGAATACTTAAAACTGCAAATTTGATTGATGGGTTCTGTGCACTACACCCAAAGGGAATGAAGACTTATTACAGAGGTACAGTACTCATCCCCTGTGAGACCTCTGACCATATGGCAGTCTCCACGACCAGCAGTCCTGTAGGATGTCCCCTTCCTCATACTTCCACATCATGTTGGAAGTTAAATAACACATTACTGACAGATCCTGGTATCTCAGCTGATGGCTTAGAATTATTAAGGGCTAGATGCTCAGTTCTTGATGCTTACCACTCTCCTCTGGATTGGTGGGAAGATACTAAGTCAGATTTGAAACATTTTTTTATACAAAAGGCTAGAACCAAAACTCTGTCAGCCTATTCTACATATACTAAACTGAGGCAAAAGTTACTAGATAATATTTCCACATCTAATGAATTTCATGTGGACAATTCTCAAGCTATAAAACATCTCAAAACTCAAATGGAGGCACATCAATACAACAGAGATATGTCCCTCAGAATGGAAGCACAATGTGGCACTCAGAGCTCTAAGCCCTCTTTAGACATTTTTAAAAGTTGCTCTGATAGAGTGGCAGCCACTCATATAGAGCAATTGATAGATCCAGAGTCTAATCATACTTATACTCCTCTGCCTCAAATTAATAACCCTGTACAAACATATCTAGAATATATGTTTGGAATAGCAACATTAGCTGAGGGGACTTCTGCCTTTCTTAATGATACTTTAATACATGATATCTCACAGGAACAGGTGTCACTTTCAGTTGCACCAATCTCTGTGATGGAGATCAGGCAAGCAATACTCCGGCAAAATAAATAAACCTCACCCAGGCAAGATGGGCTTACAGCAGAGTTGTGCAAGCATTATGTAGAATTTTTTTCACGTATCTTGACTTTGGTATTTAATAATCTTTTACTTTCATGCTCAACCCCTAAGCACTTCTCTGATGCTATTATGATTTTATTATTTAAAAAAGGGGAGAAGACAGATATAAGGAACTGGAGACCTCTAAGTCTGCTAAATGTGGACTATAAAATTCTTACATCTATATTACTGTGCAGACTAATCTGTATTCCAATTACTTCTTCTGAAGCACAAACCTGTGCCATTCCAAATAGGTCCATGAGGCATAATCTTTCATTATTGAGAGACATAGCCTATACATCATCATTAGATAATCCATCCCTGTTAATTTCGCTAGATCAAGAAAAGACATTTGATCGGGTAGGCCATATGTATTTTTTTTTCAGGTACTGAGTCATTATCACATTCCACAGACATTTATTTTTTCGATTAAATTATTATATCATACTGCTTGGATAACACCCCACATTAATGGTTCCCCTGGTTCTCCCTTTTTGGGACAGAGAGGAGTTCAGCAAGGGTGTCCCTTCAGCCCTCTCCTTTATGCCTTTCAAATAGACCCCTTATTTAGGAAAATAATGCATAACCCCTATATCCCTAAAATAACATTCCTCATGGGGTTACAAATTCTGGTCATTACTACTTATGTAGATGACTCATGCATCTGCACTATCCCTCTTCTGAGAGTCTGACCAGATGGCTATTATTTCCAGTTTTGAAGATTTCTCAGGGTCAAAATTAAATTACAATAAGAGTTCAGCACTCTATCTCCCTCCTGCTGCAGCACCAGCACAGGCAACACAGATAACTGGGATCCCAATTGCAACTACATCTACTAAAATGTTGGGATTATTTTTTGGTAGTACAGATGATGCTTTAAGTAACTGGACATTGGTTACTGACAAAGCAGAAAGAATAGTACAGTCCTGGAAAGGCCTTTCAATATCCAAATGAAAGAGGGTCTTTCTATTAAAAAAAAATACTGTCTTTATTTTTACATGTTGCCTTAATATATCCCTTACGTTTTTCATTGGAGGCAAAGGTACACAATGTATTTTTTCAGGGACTTTGGGGCAGCAGATTGAACCCAATTAAGAGGTTGCATACTTACCAAGACTACAGTTTTGGTGGGGTGCAGACGCTAAACCCCATAGTCTTTTTTCACAGTTTATTTTTTATGCATGGTATCTTGCAAATTTGTAGTTCTTTCTTCTCCCCCTTTTGGTACTCTATAGTTAGATGCTCAACTACACATTTAATTTGGAAACAGGAACCCTTTGAAATCCCTAGAAACTTTAGAAAGTTTAAAATATTACCATACTTAATACCTGCCTTGCTTAAGTTATGGCAGTGGAATATAACTCCGAGTAAGTTACAGACTTCCACTAGAAAACAGGTATACCAACACACACTGGAGAATAGCTTTTCTGAAACTCCACTAATACAAGGTTCTCAAAGGAAAGATCTGGATCCTAGCACAGTTTTCGTACAGCTTATTGACTGCAGGATTCCATTGAGACTTTGGGACATCACATGGTTATCCTGTCACAGAAGACTTGGAGCACGTGGCACCCATAAACATAAACCTATAGAGGAAAGAATGTGCCCCTGGAACACGTGTTCTGGAATACTTGAGACTATGTGACATTTCTTTATTGATTGCCCCTGTAGTGCATCTCTTTGGGTACTACTGTTACATAAATGGAAAGAAGAACACCTTCCAGTCCTTACATATGAAATTTTAGTATATGGTATCTTTCCCTCTGTATTATCTACGTACCATCCTAGAACATTAAGGCTAATATTTGCATTTTGCAGGCTTTATCTATAGCAAGCATGATGTGCATATTTGTTGCAACAATAATCTTAGCCAACAAGTCTAGTGCTGAATCAAATTATATCTCTATTACAAGCTATTTACCAATCTGAAAAAAACAGGGTTCCACTATTGTACATAAAACTTATTGGAAGAACTGTGACTGGATTGTGGACATCTCCTTTTAAGAGGTTACCTGATCCTTGTTATGGCTATTTTCTAGATATGGACTATTCCATATGATTAGTATTGTTATCTGTTCTTTGGGAAGGGGAGAGATGCCTATGAATTTTGCATGGTTCACTTTGTATGATCATATACACTCTGGGTAATAGGCACAAATGTTTATTTATCTGCATGTTTTGATTCTGCGGTGTCTGAAAGTTACTTTTTTATTTTGTTATTTCTTTGAAGTGTTTGCCCTTTCCTTTGTAAGAAATGATTCATTTTTTGTGCCTACCTTACATACTGTTGATTTGATGAACTTTATTGTTAAATAAAAAATCCCCCTACTCTTCGGTAGGGGACGCTGTGACTGGTGCTGTGAGGCCAGTCTGTCCCGGCTGGTGGAGGAGCAGGATGTGTGTGAGATTGAGGAACAGGTCTCCTCTCTGGTCTCTGTTTGCAAAGATGCCCAAACTACTATTGATTATGATGGTTAGACAGTAAGGACATGGACTTTCCAGATGTTGAAACAGCTAATATTGTAGCCAAAAGTGAAGATGTGCAGGAGATGGAGGGGAAGGGGCAGCTAGTGCCTTAACATCCTCTGCATTGTTGAAACTGATGGAAGAGGAAGAAAAGAGATTTGTGGAAAGGAGGAACCTTTTACAGCAGGAACTGAGGTGCTGAGGGATGGATTTGGAGACTGACCAAACAGTGCGACTGAAAGTATGGTCGGATAAACAGATGGAGCAGCAGCCAGGCAGAGAGGTGGAGATGGAACATGGAGCAGAATTGGAAGGCAATGCTGGCGGCTCTCCAGGGCCACATGTAACTTGTTCTCCTGGTGCTGTGGTTCTGGATGGGAGCACGCAGGAGAATGAGAAAGAAATTTAAAATGATTCTGAACAGAGTATGGATTTAACTGATGCAAGGAAAGCAGGGGAAGTAAACAGTGAGACTGTAGTGGAGGGGAAAGGGGCTGGAAGTGCATGCTACTCCTCTGTTGCCACAAAATGTTGTCTTTTCAATTAAGGTATCAAACAATAGCCCAAGTAAAACGGCTGCTGCATCAAAAGTTCTGGCAGTGCAGAGCCAGAAAAAGGGCAGATTACCTACAAATGAAAATGTCTCTGCAGAAATTCCTTCAACCTCTGCTGAACAAAGGGGACTTGTGACTTCTGGTGTTAATGGCAATGATACCCCTGAGTGGGTTAAAACTGTATTATAAGGAGCAGGGTGGAGGAAAGCCCAGATGGGAGAAGAGTGGGATCCTAACCTCCCTATAGTGTTTGGGGGTGGGACAGCCACAGTTAAGGCCACTGTGGCTGTGTGGTCTAGTACAATAAGAGAAGGTGAGAGTACCTGTGCACTGATATCCCCCCCCCTGGAAAAATCACAGGGACTAGCATAGGCTGAGGGTCACAGGAAAATACTGAAAACCCACAGGGTTTAATGGAAGATATTATGGCATTGGAAGGTGAAAACAAGAATATGGGAACACAGATGCAAGGTGCTATGGGGATGGGGAAAGACAAATAGGGGAACATAGGTCACACAACTCCCACCCCCCACCGTACTTGAAACTCCAGAAGAGGCAAATCAGATGGCCAATTGGGTTGCTACTGAATGGGAAGGTGGACACAGGGACAATGTGTAGAATACAAATGTAAAAGGATGGCTGTTCCCAAAGGCAGTAGAAATGGCTTCTGAACCTGCGGCCCATAGAAATGTGGTGCACCTGAGGTATCGGGGAACTTCAGAGGATATTCCAGACTGCTATTTTGTGGGCAGAGCATTATTGAAAAATAGCATGAAGTACTCTGTGTATGAAATATACACTCTCATTCACATGCCAGGTGACACAATTTTTGATATTAGCTTCAAACATCCTGCAGGTTTAGAATGCTTTTGGAAGCAGTAACATCATTAAAGAACACTGCTCTTTGGAAGCCTTTTGTGGCTGCTTATTCCCTTAACAAAACCTTCTTTCAAACTAATTACAGTTTTATTCCAGAATGAAGGGGTTAATGTGGTGGACATCACCCATTGGCTGCAGAACCATTGTACTGTAAACGGGCACCCTGAGCCCATTATGGATGAGGAACACCTTTGGACTGGTGGCTAGAGATATAAAGTTACTTTGAAGCAGGAAAATGGAGAGAAAAAACATCTCACAAACTGTTTCTTTTTGGGGCGAGATGGGGGGTGCTCTTTTATGCAGGGCAGCCACATGCCTGCTATTGTAGTGGTTCATCTTTGCAATGTATGCACAAGGTTAAAATGTGTCTTCTGTGGAGAGCTATGACATGCTAACATACATTGTCCTAAGCCAGTCAGATGTAATCTGTGTGATGAGCATGGGCACTTCTTTAGTGCATGTCCTTGGGCTTTCCACAATAGTTTGGACAAAACGGTACAGGCTGAGCAGGATTTGTATGTAGACAATGCACAAAAGGAAAGATTAAGATTTGAGGAGTTACTGTCTCAGACTTCCCCTTCTGGACCAAAGCCCCAAAGGGATAAGGGATCCAGACCTGAGAAAATTTCAGAAATTGTCCCCCCAGCCTTGGAGGGATCCCAAACCATGGATGTTTCTCCTGTGAACTCTTCCCTAGCCTCAGGGATGGAAGACGCACCCCTTGCCCCGATTGTGACTGAGAAGACTCACTCAGTCCCTTGGGAAGTTTTACTTAACAAGGGGGAAGGTTCCGCCTCACAGGTAGACTGCCCAGTTGTCCTGCCTGAGACTGCTTCTGTTGAACCCAAGATGCCTCCTCCAGTTGCAGTAAATGAACCCCCTTTTCACAGGATAACCAGGACGAAGGCAGCTTCACATTCTGTTTTGACACATTTGAGTGGGAAGAGGATAAGTCCTGCTACCACCCAAAATGCTTATGAGGTATTGATGTAGCTTGAATCAGTAGATTCAGATGGGTGTTCAGAAGTATCCTCCATTGCCTCTTCTCAGATAGAGGTGGTTGGAGAAGTTGTTCCCCAGTTAAACTCAAAGCTTAGAAATGAATGAAAAGGAATACACATAAGGAGCCAGAAGAACTGTGGGTCACCCTGGAAACAGGAAATGGGACAGCCATAAGAACTGGGGTTGTCTACAGGCCCCAGACCAGGGGGAGGACATAGACACATTACTGTTAGAAGATAAACAAAACATGACAGCTAAAGGGGAGGTTCTGATAATGGGATACTTCAACATGTCGGATACAGATTGGTCAATACCAGCAGGAACATCTGCCAGAACTAGACACATGGTGGATTCCCTGCAGGGGGAGGGCATCAAACAACTGGTACAACAACCCACAAGAGACAGGGCTACCCTAGATCTAGTACTGACTAACAGGGAAGGGATCACATATCTCCAGGTAGAAGGTCACCTGGGGGCCAGTGACCATCACATGGTATGGTTTAATTTGGCCACTACATCGAAATCATCCCATTCCAAGGCAAAAATATGGGACTTCAGAGCAGCTGACTTTGATAAGATGGCCAACAGAGTTAAGCTAGCCCTGGCAAAAAGAAACACAGGTGAGGGGGTACAGGCAAAGTGGGCAAGCATTAAGAATGCAATACTTGAAACAACATCCCATTGTGTTAGACAGAAAAGGAAGTGCAAAGAAGAAGAAACCACTTTGGTTCTCAAATACAGTAGCAGAAAAGGTCAGAGCCAAAAGGCTGGCCTTCAGGAAATATAAGGAACACAGGGATGAAGATAGGGAGGCATACCAAACTGCCCTAAGGGAAGCAGGGAAGGCAGTAAGGCAGGCAAAGTCCCAAACTGAGGAAACACTAGCACGAACAGTAAAAGAAGGTGACAAGACTTTCTATAGATACATTAGTGAAAGAAGAAAGTCCAGAAGGGGTACTGCTAAGCTCAAAGGAGAAAAGGGGGCATGTGAGGAGGAGGACCATGTAAAAACATCTATCCTAAATAGATACTTTTGCTCAGAATTTACTGAAGAGAAGATAGGGCAGGGCCCACAGCTCAGCACCTTGGACACAGGGGGAAGGAGGTGAGCACTACTCCCTTCACAAAAGAAAGGGTCCTACAAGAGCTCGCTAAGCTCAGGGTGGACAAGGCAATAGGACCTGATGGCATACATCCCAGGGTACTTAAGGAGCTAAGGGTGGAACTAGCAGAGCCATTATCAGAACTGTTTAGTGAGTCTCTGAGAACAGGAGAGGTCCCAGAAGACTGGAGAAGGGCTCATGTGATCCCGCTCCACAAGAGTGGTAGCAGGAGGAGGCAGGGAACTACAGACCAGTCAGTCTTACCTCAGTAGTGGGCAAGATTATGGAGGCACTCCTTAAGGAAAGGATAGTGCAACACCTGGAATCCATAGGGGCACAGGATCCAAGACAGCATGGGTTTACAAAAGGAAGGTCCTGTCAAACTAATCTGATAGATTTCTTTGACTGGGTAACCAGAGTGGTGGACCAAGGGGGAGCAGTTGATGTTGCCTACCTTGACTTCAGCAAAGCTTTCTACACTTTTCCACATAGAAGATTGATAAATAAGCTGGGCAAGCTCAGGGTGGGTCAGAAGTTGATCAACTGGGTGGCAAACTGGTTGACGGGCAGAAAACAGAGAGTGGTGGTAAATGGTATACAGTCAGAAGAGATGCAAGTCACAAGTGGGGTACCTCGGGATCAGTCCTGGGGCCAGTCCTCTTCAATATCTTCATTAGTAACATTGCAGATTGACTAGAGGATAAGGCTTGTCTGTTTGCAGATGACACCAAGATCTGCAACACAGTAGATGATCCAGATGGGGTGGGCAAAATGAGAAGAGATCTGGATAAACTAGCAAAATGGTCAGAAGAGTGGCAACTGGGATTTAATGCAAAGAAGTGCAAGATCATGCACATAGGGAAGAGAAACCCTGAAGCCACCTATAGGCTAGGAGGGGAGTTGCTGGCAATCACAAAGGAAGAAAGAGGCTTGGGCATCATCATCACTGATGACTTGAAATCATCCAAGCAGACCTCTAAAGCAGTAGATAAGGCTAGGGGGATGTTAAGGTATATTAGTAAGGGTATCACAAGTCGTAAGAGGGAGGTAATAATCCCTCTTTACAAGACACTGGTTAGGCCCCATCTGGAGTACTGCATGCAGTACTGGAGGCCACACCTTCACAGGACATTAACCAAATTGAGGCAGTCCAGAGAAGGGCAACCAAAATGGTGCAGGGACTGCATCAGAAGACATATGAGGACAGATTAACAGAGCTCAATATGTATACCCTTGAGCAAAGGAGGGAGAGAGGTGATATGATCGAAACATTCAAACACCTTAAGGTCATTAACAGGGTGAAAGAGTCTAACATGTTTAAATACAAAAAAAAATGCAGGACAAGAGGACACAGCATGAGATTAGAGGGAGGCTGATTAAGGGGGAATGTGAGGAAATTCTTTTTCACAGAAAGAGTGGTGGATGCATGTAAAAGTCTAACTCAGGAAGTGGTGGCTATGAATACAGTGCAGGGCTTCAAACAGGCATGGGATAGGCATAAGGGAGCAATACAGATGAGTATGAATAGATAGACCACTGACAGAGCAAAGGCCATTGGCACATTTATAAGGTAGAAAAAGAAATGGGCAGACTGAATGGGCCTTGCGGTCCTTATCTGCCGTCAACCTCTATGTTTCTATGAAATGATCTCTGCAAGGAATGCTTATATGGACCTAATTTGGTTATGCTGCTTACTTATGGATCTTACTTTAATAACATTAAATGTTAACAGCATCAAGGCAGTGGGCAGGAGACTGGTTACTTTTTGCAAAATTAGAAATGGAACAGGAAAATGTTTGCTTTTTGCAAGATACAGGGTTGCACACACTCTCAGAAATAACGCAAGCTCAGATAGATTGGTGTTGGGGGTCATCTGTTTGGTCTCTGGGAGAGGACCTGTGTTCAGGTGTGGGCATATTGTTTGCGGGTTGCGCTGTAAAGGTTTTGAAAATTTTAGATGTATTCTCTGGTAGGGTGTTGTTCACGGATGTAGTGATTGCTGAAACTGCATGTAGACTCATAAATATTTATACCCCAAAGGCAAAAGCTGAGAGAATGGCCTTACCGAAGCAAATAGAGCTTTCTTTTAGAAACCTCTAAAGTTATATTATAGGGGGTTGGGGGATTTTAATTGCTGATTGACTATTTGGGACTGGGGTAGGAAAGTGGGAAAAGTGTATTGTGACACTAATCTGTTGCAGGGCATTTTGACCAACTACCTACTTAAAGATGTGTGTGACATGATTGGTGACACTCCTGTTCATACTTTCTATAAAGAAAGGCTGTCAACCAAGATAGATTTCTAGTTCTTATCAGAAAGATTGCAGGGTGTATTGGCTTCAGTGGTCCCGGTGGAAACCTCGGATCACTTTGTGGTTAAGGTAACATTAGGGTCTAGGCAAAATGTTACTGTGGGTAGGGAATACTGGAAACTGAACACTTCCCTTTTGCACATAGATTCACATAGAAGAGATATTCTAATACTGCTTGAATCTCGACACAAGATTAGGATTTTATATAATAGCCTCATAGACTGGTGGGAGGACACTAAAAGAGATTTAAAAGATCTATTTATTAAAACAGCTACTAAAGTTGCAAAAGGGAAATATATCCAGTATTTAGGGTTGTGGGCTAAATTTTTGAAGCTGGTTTTGCAGATGAAAGAAACTGGAGTAGACGTTACAGGGTGGATAGGGGAGATTAAAGCTGAGATGTATAACTATCACCTGATGCAAGAATATACAAAAGCATTTAACCAGAAATTTAGTGTTCATGGAACAAAAGCTCATGTGAATCCATATGATAGTCTGGAAGATAAATTGGAGCAGAGACTAATGACTTCATTACAACAATCAGATGGCACTGTAGTTTCTGATAATTTTTCCATGCAACAGGTGGTGCAGCAATATATTCAGGATAAATTTCAAGTAGGGGGGACACAGAGTCCGAATAATTTCATGGATCAATTGCACTTTCCCCAACTAACTGAGACTGCGAAGGAGCAGCTTTTGGAATCAATAATGGAATTTGAAGTCAGAGCAGCTATAGGTAAATTATCATTTAATTTCATCTCCTGATAGTGATGGGATACCAAATGAGTTTTATAAAGAGTTTGTCGACCAAATATCCCCTATTTTACTGAGTTGTACCTGGCTATCATGAGAGTGGGAGAGATGGGGTCTAGTATGAAGGAAGGAATAATGATTTTTCTGTATAAAAAAGGGAATCGAAAGGATATTAACAACTTGAGACCTTTAAGTCTATTGAACACTGACTATAACATTTTGGCAAAAATTTTAACAGTAAGGTTGGCAAGTGTGGCTAAGGACATAATTTTGAAAGTGCAGACATGTGCTATCCCTGGGAGATGTATAATGCAGAACTTGATTTTTTTTGCGCGAGGTGGTGGAGAGGGGGTTGCTCCAGAAATGGGATGGGTATATATTTACTGTTGATCAGAAGTCTGCCTCTGATGCTGTGAAACATGACTAGATATGAAAAGTGTTAGCAAGGTATGGTATTCCAGAAGGTTTTATAGAAATGATACATATGCTGTATAAAGGATCGCAAGTACAGCCTGTGATAAATGGGCACCTTGGAATCCCAATGTACATAAAGAATGGGTGTGACAGCACTGTCTGCTAAAGCCCTTTGCTGTATGTTTTTTGGCAGGACCCATTTTAAGGGCTTTAGAGTCAAAAAAACTAGACCTACCAATTTGTTATATTACAGGGATGGAATGTGCAAAGGTTACTGCTTATGTGGATGATTGTGTTTTGCTGGTAGCTGATTTGGCCTCTGGGCTACAAGCTCTGGAAGTATTTGAGGAACACTGTACTGTAACGGGTATTCAGATTAATAAAGAGAAGGGTCAGGCTTTGGCCTTGGGAAAGGTGCAGGAAGATATGGATTTTGTGATACCCATTAGAAAGGACAAGATTAAGATTTCAGGGGTATATTTTGGGACTCAGGAAGAGGTACAGAGTAATTGGAATGAAGTTTATGATGCAGCCCATAGTAAAATACAAAAATGGAAAGCATGGAAAATGACCAGGAAGAAGAGAGTTTACCTGTTGAGGGCATTTATAGCACCACTATTTGTGTATATATCACAGGTATTTCTTCTTCCTTTTGGTATGCATTCAAAAGTAATGGGATTGTTTTTTACCTTACTATGGGGTAGCCGTTTGAATCATGTGAAGAGAAATCATACTTATAGAGCATGAAAGGATGGAGGATGAAATATGTTGCACCCACTAGTATTTTTGTTTGGGAACTATTTTTATGCTAACCTTCAGCCCTTAATTTTGGGGCGGAGGGGGTGGGGAATGAACATAATGAAGTTATGGGAGATACATTTCCTTATGGCCTGGGGGAAGGGAAAGTGGTGGTGGGGGAGAAATTGTTGCCTCAGCACACTCAGGCTTGTTTAAAATACATTTGAACATGGAAGATAGAACTTAGCTGGTGTATATAGGTGTTAACCATAAGCAGTTCTATAATGCTATTGTAGAGAAATGGTATTATGAAGAGCCAATCTTTAAAGTTGTAGCCACAATAGAGGTTTTATTATTATTAGGGAGCATGTTGGAACCCTGAATTTGCCAAAAAATGCAAGTTACTATGTGGATTTGTGGTCATGGCAAATTTAATGTGCGTGGTAATCACAAACACAAAAGAGACTATGCTTAACGCCATTCTGTTTAGAGCAAGTAGAAACAATGTCTCATTTATTTTTTGAATGTACTTTTATACAACCTTTTTGGTCACAGTTAGCTACTTTCTGAAATGCCACTTGCTTCACAGATACGACATATGAAATATTGGTATATGGCTAACTTACAGGGCCATGGCAGAGATGGAAGAAGTCCACAGTTTTTGTTATCCTGGCATATCTTAAATGGGTAATATGGCATGTGAGATGTCGAAGGTTCTTACTAGGGGAGGAGGTTGTCTTGAATGATGTATTGTTTCAACTTCATACAGAATTGGATACAACATTCACAGCTGAGAAAAATAAATTGGGGGACTATCTTTGTGCACAATTATGAGACGGTATTGAGTGGCTGGGTTGAGGAGTGTGCAGATAACATATATTGGGTGAGAAAATGAGAACTGTATTATTTCATGAATCTGCTTTTAGTATAAGTAATTCTGTAAGAAGTGTTTTTTTTTCTCAAGTTACAAGTTATAAAAGTATTATTTGTGCTGATTTTCTTTCTTTAGTTAGATTGATGGGGTTTCTTTTGTTCTTTTTTGATGCATTTGCTTATTGTTATTCCTACATGACTACTGTTATGTATAAAGAAGGTAACATTTGTTTGATTTGGTTTAATTACAATAAAATTTTCCCCTACTCTTTTCGAGAAGTGCCATGGGATCCTTAACATCCACCTGAACTACCACTAGAACAGGCAGATGGGACCTCGGTTTAACGTCTCATCCAAAAGACGACACCTCAGGAGTGCAGCACCCCCTCATGCTGCACTACAACGTCAGTATTGGGATTTAACCCAAGTGCCTGGTATGGGGATAGAACCCACAGCCTTCTGATCCCCTCGCCTCAGAGGCAGGTGTGCTACCTGCTGAGCCACTGACACTGACAATGATATGGTGATACAGTGATATGGTGTCACCCTCCCTGGGTTGGAGAAGCATTGTCTTTGTCAACAAGTTTGAACTCAGGACCAGTTAGCCAGGGCCAAAGGCATGCTCCTGAACTTGGTTCACCCATGTCAGAGCATATCACCCTGCTGCTGGGACTTTGGCAGTCCTTTGACAGGGTAATGAAATGATTTCTGTAGTATTTCTGTATGCCCACTGAGTCTGTCTTATGGGCTTTCTTTTCACTGCTTAATGCTGTATGGTTCTATGATTCCTGGGCATTCTGTAATGTCAGTTTTTATTATTCCACACTGTCAAGTAACTAGCATTATCAGTCCAATTACATATCCATGAGCCAACTCACCCAGTGGTGTGGAGGGTTGAGGTGCTGGGTGGCACACCCCACACCATACAGGCAGCCTGCACTCAGGAGTGGATACAGGCTGCTGGATCAGCTGGCAGTGGAAGATTGAGCATCCAGCAGACTGCTCTCCTCTCCTGGTGAGGAGGGACTTATCACACTGCTGCAATGCCTTCACCATGCGGAGGCATGGCAGCAGGGCAGTAGGTGTGCCAGCAATGCAGGACAGCTGGCAGCATGATGCATGGTGTATCACTGCACATCACCAGCTGAAGGGAGGGAAAACAACTGCTTGGTGCTCCTTGCCTAACTGGATTGTTATCCAGGGAGGATGATTCTCCTCCTCCTGTCCTTGCCATGCAGTGGGGGGGGGGCAAGCCATGGAGAAACATGGCTGGTGAGTACCAGGGGAGTCTGGCTGCCAGTAGGGGTGGGCTAAGGCATAGGGGGCTGACCAGGCTTGGGGTCAAGAAAAATACTATGGGGAAAAAAATATTCATGAGCCTAGCTAGGCTCCTGATTGGTTGCTGGAATTATCATTAGTCTTTTGGAAATGACTGATACAGATGACAATCCACATTGCCTGCCAGCAATGTAATCTTTGTGAGATGTACTCATGCCACGCCATTTCTTACACAATGCTCAAAACATCAACTGTAAGTAAAATAAAAAAAAGTTGAACAGTGAGATTGTCATTATGAATAGATTTATAATCGCAGCAGCTGCCTCAAAAGTGGTCTTTCTTAGGATTAATGAGTGGCTTGTGGGACATGGCCCTTGACTGCACTTCTGCCCCCTATCCGGTTCTTAATTCCTAGGAAACAACTGGTTTCTCTGTTGTTATTACTTAACTAAACAGATGAACTGACATAATAGAAAATCCAAGAAATCAAAAAGGAGAGCAGTAGTTCTCCACTATTTGCTGCCAGTAAAAAGTAGAGAAAGAACTTGCACAACACAACAGTGACATTGAACAGTAATCAACATAATGAGCACCACTGACAATTGCAAGGGGGTAGTGATGCAGAATAGGGGGAACTGGTAATCCTGTTGCACCATCCACAACACCCACTAATACTTTACACCAAATCAAAGTGCTTGACTATAGGGGGAGCAGCCACCCCCCCCCATAACAGTGGTGCAATGCAAATTGCTAAGCCAGATGTTAGAAGGTACAATACCATGCTGTCAGCTGGTAGTAAATAGGGTGTCGCTGTTGTCGCTGTAATGTCGATCATGGTAAAATTGTCAAACAGGCATAAGCATACAGTAAATAGTCATCTTGCCATGATGTATCCCCTTTGCCTAGCCCCCTCCTCAGTTCCTTTTTGGTCTTAGTTGGCTGGTGATTCTTGGCACTGTGGACTGATGCCCTGAAGTTCTAGTGATCCAACTTATTCAGTTGTACCTCTTCTTGGTAGCCTAGTTGCATACCCTTCTCTGGTCCCCTTAATGCCATCATTTATACTTGTAAATGGAACCCTGTTACACGAAAACCAAAAAACAAACACCTGCAACATATTATACAAGTGGATACAACTGAAATGAAGACCACGAGTGGAAGTAAAAAGGTACACACATTGAAAATTGTTCCTTTTCATCTTTAAATGGGCATCAATCAACACTGTACCACTGAACTAGTGCCACCTTATGTTTATTCAGTTTGTTCCCTTAAATAGAACATACATTTGATTTTCTTTAATACAACTGACAACATTACTATTAATTCAAAATGAACGGAAGAAAAAGTACAGTATTGGAGACTGACCAAATGACATGTACCCGAATGCCAGTTATTTTAAACATGAGGAACACGGTTTAATGTGATACATAGCAGATGTTCCTGGCAGATTGTTGTACTATTCCAAACAGCAAGAAAAGCTACTGTATAAACACTGAAGAGTGAACACACTCAAGTTTATGGAGCTGGATGCAACCTTTTATTTATTTGAGCTGGCATTGCAAGCTAGATAAAGCTGCAGACAGGCAGGTCTGACCATACCATGATGTTTCATTGTCTAGCCCCAGCTGCAGCTTCAGAAATTTGGGCAGTAGCCTCACAGTCCTGCTTTAAAGAGTCTGTAATGTTATAGTCACACAATGTTAAGTCTTATTTAGTGAGAGTGCAGGAAGGGTCTACTAATACTAACTATCCCCTTGGGGCTAGTCTGTTTTGTAACATGAAATAACAAATTCATTAAATTTGAACAGTATGGGAAATGACAAAGCTAAGTATAATAGTAAGCAGGAAGTTTACAGTAGCAAACTTAGTACAAACAGGATAATCAAATTTAATACACTCCCCCTTGTATGCATATGATTTGTAGGTACATTCCACTTGTATGCCCAACATCTTCATGTCCACTCCTCCCTAATTCATGGTAATGCATTTTTTATTCATAGGATTCTCAGGATGTGATACAGGTCAGACAGCGTTAGCCTTTAATAACCTGTGCTAGTTCCTTATATCATCCCAGCAAAATGTTGACCAGCTAATGCTTCATCCAGAGTTTTTTTTAATTGACTGATGCTGATGCTAACACTTGATACTACACAGCTTGGCAATGCATTCGAAGCAGATATCACACTTTGAGAAAACCATGCCCCCCTAGGATTTTTTTGTAGAACTTGTCTTTTAACATCATATCATGCCCACTGATTATTTTTGTTTCTGGTCTAGTGCTCAGTCCCGCACATTACCACAAGTCTTTGTTGTTAAATGCCCTGTATATAAGACACATATCACCTTGCAGTCTTCTGTACTACAATGAGTACAGCCCAAGTTCTTTCAATCTTTCCTCATAAGTTAGCCTTTCGATATTAGACACCAGTTTTGTAACCCTTCTCTGAACTCCCTGCAGTTTTTTTTATATCTCTTAATGGATGCTAGTATTTTATGTCCTGTACTGACTATGCTGGAGCAATGCTTACTGAAGCCGAGGTTGTTTGTAACTATGACACCCAGGTCTTTTTCAGCTTCTGTTGTAGTTATTCCCTGCCATTTATATATTTAAAAAATAGATTTTTCTTCCCGAAGTGCATACTTTTACACTTGTCCAAATTAAACTTTGCTTGCATGTACAGCGTATTCCACTTGCATGCCTGAATTCTCTATGCACATAGCAGCCATCCTGCACAGCTGCTTATCACTTAATGCATTTATCACATAATCAACTTTGTTAGCACATTTAAACTGTATGAAACACACAATGTTCATACCATCAAGCCATAGAGAAATCAAAAAGAACAATCCAGAGTCTCAAAGACAACGTTAAACTTATAGAGAAATCCACGCTCTCTGGCTTTTCATTTAAAGATCTTGTGAATGAGTTAAAGGTCTATCTTCAATGCCATCAACTCTGTTTCTGGCTGGACAATCTATAAAATCTTAGAAATGAATGTAAATAGGCCATTAGATGGAGCAAAAACCATTTTTGTAAAAGCCAATTAAATTTTTCTGTCAGCAGACCCCTGTCACTTCTGGAGTTGTATCACAAAACCTTGAGTCTGGATGGTACCCCCCAACCCATCTGATGTTGAAATTGAGGGAATAAACTGCAATGACACCTCCACTATCTCAAATGCCTTTATATTTATTTTACTGCTGTCACAGCCTATACAGGGACTTTTCGCCTCCCCTTCCTTTGACTGACTTTGCCTCCAATTACACAACCTGTGCAACATCCCCCTTTTTACTTTAAATATGTTAGAGTCTCAGAGATGTATAAATTCCTGAGGCAGAACCCCAAATCTAAACCTGTTGGCTTTGATGAGATCAAGACTAGACTCCTCAAAATCACCATATACTGTATAAACTGGCTTCCCAAATTAGGTAGAATCATTAACCAGGCCCACTCCTCCTGCCCTGTCCCTACTATCTGGAAGATGTTGTACATAGTACCGGTGTTCAAAAAGGCAATAGTAAAATTATTAGCAACTACAGATCTATTGTCATTTTACCTGTTCTCAGTAAGATATTGGAAAAAATTGTCACTACTCAACTTACTAATTATCTCTTTGCTCACAGTCTCATCTCCCCGACCCAGCATGGTTTCCGTTGGAACCACAGCACCACTACGACGTTGCTCACCCTTACTAACAGCATTACTAATTCATTTGATAAAGGGGAGCTTACTGGCACCATATTCATTAATCTCACTAAGGCATTCATTATGGTTGGTCATTCCTTACTTTGTAATAAATTAAATACCCTGGGAATCTCTGATGGTGCCCTTCCCTGGTTCAGAAGTTACCTGTCCAACAGGCAGTAATGAGTTAGTTTGGATTCTCCCTATCCCATCCTGCTCCTGTCACCACTGGTGTCCCTCAAGGTTCTATTCTTGGACTCCTTCTTTTCTCCCTCCATGTCAACTCAGTTCATCATTGCATCACAAACAGTAACCCTGTCCTGTACACTGATGACCTTGTCTTTTTTCAGTAGTGCCCTGAATATGGCAGATATCAACTTTAACATGTCTGCTGACTTACATACCATTCAAGCATGGTTCCTTGAAAACAGGCTTTTAATGAAACCTACTAGGTGACAGGCAATGCTATTTGGAACTGCAGATTGACTAAAGAATACCACAACTCTGCTATCAGTGGCCTGTAGCCACAGCACCCCTCTTGCCACAGTCTCATCCTTTAACTACTTGGGTGTTATACTTCATCCCTTTCTTGATTTCTCTCTCCATGGGCATCCACCTGTAAGGCAGTCAATGGTAGACTCAGACTAGCCTTTAGAGCCAGCTGTGATCTTTCCCCCTCTGCCTGATTTGCTGTTGCCTAAGGTATCTTGCTGCCCAAACTTGCCTATGATCTGTCTGTTTTCACTAAAGTTTCCAACTCTTTTTTACACAAATGGGGTGCAGCTTACAACAATATCTGTCATTTTGCCCTTGCTTGTACTGACTTTCCCATCACTGTACCCTGTATTCTAAGCTTGGTCAGTTTCCTCCCACTGCTCAGGGTGACCTCTCTGGGTGGCATCACTCATAGTGTAATATGGAAGCAGGAGTCATCATCTCTTGTCTCCCTGCTGGCACCTTACAAAAGTGCCTCCCCTCTCAGATCTTCAGACCTTTAACTCCTAGTCATACCTAGGACTAGGACCAAACTTGAGGAGCCAGCTTTCTTTGACTCTGCCACAAAATTATGGAACATCATACTTGCAAACATTAGACACTGTTATGTTGCCCATGTTTTCTGGAAACAATACCCCTTCTACCTACAACAGGTGGCTGTATGCTCCTATTCTAGTTCCTGATCTCTGTAAACCATTGCCTAAGTACAAGAACATCCTTGCACTTGTCTCATGAAACACTGGTATGTTGATTGTATTCTTTCTTTATAACTTTAGAATCTCCTACTTGTGAATTTACTTTTTGGCTTCCTCAACTGATTGTCATACACTGTATTGTTTATTGTTTATATTGATCTTCATGCACTGTTTTGTGAAAGCGACTGACATGCATGGTATTGTTATTGGTTTTTACTGTCCTGGGTCATGCCTGAAAATAGACAAATGCATGTCTAGCACAGCCTACCTGGTAAAAAATAAATAAATAAAATTGATGTTTCTAGTGTTGATTATATTGAACAGCAGAAGGATGTGATTCTAGATGACTGAAGTAGGTGCTGTAGTAAAGCTTGTAAAAGAAAACAAAACAGTAAGGATTCTCAAGCTGAACATGCTTTCCTGGAATGGTTTACTCTATCAAAAGACCATATGTAGAAACATAACACTTGCCAGCAGATAAGGACCACTTGGGCCACCCAGTCTGCCCATTTTTCCCTACCTACAGTATCACCGCAGACCTGATCTCTGGCTGCATCCTTCCTTTCCACTAAGATTTCCTTATGCCTGGCTCATGCATCCTTGAACCCTGCCATTGTTTTCACCCCCATCACCTCAGCTGGTAGGCTGTTTAAGGAATCCACCACTCTTTCTGTAAAGTAGTTCCTCACATCTCTTCTGAATCTACACCCTCCAGCTTCATAGCATGTCCTCTTGTTCTTGAGCACCTTTTGTCTGAAAAAACACTTTCCTCCTGTACATTATTTACCCCTGTGAGGTATTTAAGGTCTCTATCACTCATCCTTTTCCTTCTCTCTTTCAGTGTGTACATATTGAGTTCCTGTAGTCTCTCCTCATAGGGCTTTTGATGCAGACCCTACACCATTTTAGTTGCCGTTCTCTGGACTGCCTCCCATTTGTCTATGTCCTTCCAGAGATGTGGCCTCCAGAACAGTACACAGTATTCTAGGTGAGGTTTTACCAGCAATCTGTACATAGGCAACACCACCGCCCTTCTCCTGCTGGTGATGCCTCACCCTATGCACTCCAGAATTCCACTAGTCCTCCCAACTGCATTATCACACTGCCTGGCCACCTTTAAGTCATCAGAGATGATTACTCCCAGGTCTCTTTCCTGCTTGGTGGTTGTCAATAACACTCCCTCCATTCTGTACTCAGCACCTGCTTTGCCAAAAAGTGCAGTATTTTGCATTTTTATGCACTGCAACACTGCTGTCATACCCTTGCCCACACCTTGAATTTTCTCAGGTCTCTGCTCATCCTTTCCACACACTCCCTGGAGTGTTCACTGTATTGCAGAGTTTGGTGTAATCTGCAAAGAGGCAGACCTTTCCCTCCAGCTCTTCTGCAAATGTCACTTATAAATACATTATAAAGAGTACCAGTCCCAGCACTACCGCAATCATTTCTCTGATGTAGATGACCACCCCTCCACCTCTACCTGTCCCTCTATAATGCCTATATAAGGTGCAGCCTGAGGTCACATTGTCCCAGCCATTCACACTGGCCTATGTTTCTGTAATGGCCACTTGATCCATCTCAGTCTGCCACCAAAGCCTGAAGTTCACTAATCCTATTACCTAGACTCCTGGCATTAAGGCATACCACCCTACAACATGCACAAGAACCTCTATTGGTTCTTGCCTGCCATCCCCCATCACCTTTCTCTAATATCCTTATACAGTAATATTAAAGTAGGTCTCTGACACTCCAGCCCTACCACCCCTGCAGTAGCAGTCAGGGGGTGCTATGACACATTGTTTTAAGTTTGTTCCTGTATTTGTTTGCAGTTTTGTCTAGCCCTGAATACATGCCCAGATAAATTAAGTGCATACAGTGCTGTCTACCGGATCATGTTTCCTCCTCAAGCTTATCCACATCATTATTTATAAAAACTCATCTATTGTAGCTCATCTAAAGGGAGCAGCTGTTCCCCATGGGATGTGGCAGTAAAGTAACAGATTATCATGCCTTTTGAATGTTCTTCTTGATTTAATTTGTCTTGCTAGGAAAGTGTTACATATTATTGCTTTTTGGAAGACATTTTAACATTTTTAGCCACATGCTTACCACCTATGGAAACACTGACAAAGCAGAAACATTCATTATAATCTCAATATATTGTCTACTCCTGCTGTACTTTTGTTTCTATTTTGGATTCCTTGTACAAAAAGCTACCAGACATATGCTGCTAAGCTCGATATTTTCTATAATACTCTTGCTAGATGTATCATCCACTGAGTCCATAATATACATAAATGTATTCTATATTCTGTACTGAACTGGATTAGATTTAGATTCAGGCTAGGGTTGACTGAGATTTATTTACAGCATGTATAAGGTATAGTAATTAAGGAGTCTTGCCTCGGGTGGTTTCATAACAGATTTATCTTCACCACCTTTGTCATAGCGAAATGGGGGCTTAGAGTTATGATGAAGGCAAGGGAAATAAAATAAATTGTAATATAAACTCTAGAAGTGTTCATGCATATTATATTTTTTCTCTTTTACAGTTAGTAGTTGTTAATTATTTGAGGCAAGGGAAGGATGCAAATGGCAATGGCATTCTTGGCAAAACCTGTTGCCTAATGGTATATCCAGAATTAGAACAATACCAAAACATATTTGACAACTTGAGAACACGAGAGTCAATAATAGATCCTTACAGTCAAGGGTACATTCTTCTTTCTCTTCTGTATCTAGCTCTGCAGCTGCCACTAATCATCCATCTCATTCTCTACCTGAAGAATCAATCTCTGCTGGCTGTTTTCATACATTCTTCAGCTTTTTGTTCGCCCTAAAAATACCGAGCAGTACTGCAGCACCAGCATGGTTTGGCCCGTTCTCATTTTCCTCTCTTCCACCTTACAGCTCCTAGTACAGCCTCTATAAGACCAAGCAGTAGCATATGCATGCCCTGGATCAGACATTTACTCATCCATAAAGGATTTGTTTTTGCAGGTATTGATTTTTCTCCCCTTGGCCCCAAGCCACTCTCCAGACACCAGACACCCCAACCCCACTTCCCTGACTTTTTCCTCCAGGACTTGCCTTCACACCAATGCTGTGTGACCTGAGTACTCACTGGGGTGCATTTCTACTTGGTGGTCAGGGTCAGTGGCAGCTTGGGAACCATTTTTGCAATTTTTTTTCTTGAGGGGAAACAGTACTCGGCATTCACCTGGCCCCTAGTGTTGGCTGAAAGTAAGGCAGTCGGGACCCCTAAAGTATTTTTATGGCACAAATCCATTAATGCAGGGGAAGTAAATATAACCTGTGGTGATCAAGCTTACCCATGTGATCCTGGCAGTTCAGTGCAAAATCATTTGGGAAATTGAAGAGAGGTTGGGTTCTGAGGGAATGTTTATGGAGCAGATGTGTTTAATAGTTTGAGCTGCAAACGTTCATTGCATTTGTTCTGGTGTAGCCCTGTTATCCTATCCTACTTAATGGTTTGCATGCTTCTAGCCATGATGCCTTGCAATTGGTTTGATATTTTAGAGTTTATACATGGTTGGGAGAATGACACAGAAATCAAACAATTTGGGGGTAATGGGTCAGATGACTTGATGTGACCTGGGAGAACAAGCAGGAAGAAGTCTGAGAGGAGAGTCTCAGTGGCTAGGGACTCAATGAGTGGGGAAGGGAATAGAGCATGGTGGGAGGGGCATTGAATGGGAAGGAGATGATCAGGTGCCTTCTAGGTGCATCTGCAATTTGGAATATATACAGGATAGGGAGGATGGTGGAGAGGAAGCTGGCACACTTTGGTACCAATGATCTGGTCAACCAGCCTGTGGAGATAGTGAAACAGAACTTCTGTAGACTGGGGACAGACTGAAGGCACAATTGGCCTCTCTGGTCTTTTCTGAGGTCCTCTACTTATAGAGTGGGGGTGGGGAAAATAGAATACGGAGGGATGAGATTGAGGCATTTAATGGGTGGCTAAATGGATGGTTTCAGGAGATGGGATACCACTCTGTGGGGAACTGAGTGGACTTCTGTTGCAGGAGGCTCTTTAAAGGTAATGTTCTTTACCTGACAAGAGAAGTGGCCAACTGGCACTAGGGCAGAAGTTTGATATTTTCTTTGGACAGTTAAACTAACTGCAAGGGGACTGAGGTGAGGGGCGCCATGGTGATAGAAGAGAGGAAAGTAAACCTAGCTAGTTCTCCCCCAATCTACAGTGTTGTTGCAGCACAGTGGGCAAAAACAGGATTAAGGTTCACAATAGGCTAGGGAAGATACCAAGAAAAGAGGATTTACAACAAAGCCTGCAGTCAACAAGAAGAACAAAATGTTAAGGGACAAGGGAAGAAAAAGGGAGAAAGATAAGTAAAAAGCGAAACAGGATCAGGAGTTAGATGGAAGGTGGTCTGCTTTAATGCCAGGAATCTGGGTAATAAATTCAGCTTGTTCCAGGCAATAGTGGCAGACAATGAATTGGACCTTATAGCCATCACAGAAACCTGAGCCTCAGAAAATAATGACTGGGACCTGACAGTCCTTGTTTACACAATGTATTGGAGAGCTAGAGGAGAAGGTAAAGGAGGGGTGTAGCCCTACACATCAGGGAAGGCACTGAGGCTGTGGAAGATCGATACATCAGGAGAAGTAATATGGAGACAGGGTCTCTCTGGGTGCAGTTCACGGCAGCCTCAGGAAATAAATTATGGTTGGAGGTGATCTATAGAGTGCCAGGATTTGGTTTAGGTAAGCAAAAACAGACCTTGAACTGTGTATTGCAGAAGGAGTCAAGTGTGGGGAAAAGTGGTTTTTCGCATGTATCAGAGAAAAAAGAAAGAAAGGAAGTGGAATTGTTGAATTGTTAGGCTATCTAAGGGAGGTAGGATGATAGTGCGGGATGTGCAAAAGACAGCTGTCCTTAATGATTACTTTAGCTCTGTCTTCACAAGGAAAGACAGTAGTCCCCTGGTATCAAGACTGCCATAAAGGCGGCTGGCCCGGTGGTGCTGAGGGTTGAGGTGCTGGAAGACACACCTCATGCCACACTGGCAATCCAGGTTCGGGAATGAGCCTTGGTTGCTGGGGGTCAGCAGGGGGAAGGAGAGGATTAAGCGTCCAGAGGACAGCTCTCCTTTCCCGGGGAGGGACAGGGGTCCCAGTTCGGTGCTCTGCTGATCTCTGGTGGAGGCTGGAGATACAGCAGGCACTGAGAAGTAGAGAGAAGGAGTGGGGGAGTGGCAGACGTTGGCTACGCCTTGACGTCAGGGCACCAGCCACTCCCCAGAGAAAAAAACCCAGAGAAAATGCCTCTCAGCTCCGGCGGAGACAGAGCACCAGAGCTTGCCCCTGATTTGCAGCTGCCCACCTGGCACCCTCTCCACCGATGTTACTGCTGTGTTGGGGCATTGGGTCCCACCCTGTCCCCACCTGGGGGGCACAACCAAGGCTACATGGGTGATGGAGGATGGCCAGGTAGGGTGTGTGCCATAGGGGGATGACTCCATGTGTTCCCGAGGAAGACCAGAGATGAGGGGGTGAGAAGGAGGCATAAATAGTAAAATAAAAAAAATAAAAAAAGACTGCCATAAAGGGAGTCCCAGAGATGAGGCAGCCAGTATTTACCAGCAAAAGAGACCAGAATGGGCTAGAATCCCTAAAGACAGATAAGATCCCAGGGCCTGATAGGATGCATCTGGGAGAACTCAAAGAACTGGCAGTGGAAATGGCTGATCCCACATAGGACTATTCAATAACTCATTGCAGAGGGGGTAGTTCTGAAATGCTTGGGGGTAGCGGACGTAGTTCCACTCCATTAGAACAAGAAGAAGAATCAGCATTTATATAGAGCTTTTCATACACATTGTATTCAAAAGCACTTAACAAGCAATGAGAGATTGGTAGTGAAGTGACTCATTGTGTGGTGACAGCCATTTCTCACATCAGCACCCACACACAGCCATATGGGGTGGGGGGGTGCAAAGAGCAAGTGGGGAACTACAGACCTGTCAGTCTAACCACTGTTGTGGGTAAAGTGATAGTCACTGGTAAAGAGGACCTCATGGACTACCTGGAGGGTAACGGTCTCTAGGATGGTAAACAGCATGGGTTTGTGACTGAGTGGTCTTTTCAGACTAACCTGAGTTTTCTTTGACTGGGAGACCAGGGTATTAGATAGGGGCCATACTGCATATTTACTCTACTTCAGCTTCAGCAAGGCTTTTGACCTGGTAACTCACAGATGACTGCTGAAGAAATTGAAAGATTTTGGTGTTGCAAGGGCATAGAAAGATTGGTAGGAAATTGGTTAAAAGAGAGGCAGCAGTGGATTGTGATTAACGGTGTCAAATCAGAAGACAGAGGTCATGAGTTGGGTGCCAGAGAATTCATCCTGGGTCCTGTCTTCTTCATTATGTTCATCAGTGACACTGGAGAAGGAATCAGAGGCAAGTTGTGTCTCTTTGCAGATGACACTAAGCTATTTTGGATAGTAGATAGCGACAAGGACATTATGGAGATGCAGAGTGATCTGCAAAGAGAGGTGGTCTAAGGTTTGACGGTTGAAATTCAGTGCCAAAAAGTGCAAAAGGATACACCTAGGAAACAATAACCCCAGAACAGAGTACTGGATAGGATGGGTAAAGCTGAGCACTATGTCTGAGGAAAGAGACCTAACAGTCATCATTAGTGACTTCCTTAAACAAACAAGCCAGTGCAGCAAGGCCTATAGTAAGGCACATAGGATGGTGGGATGTATCGGAAGGGGTATTAACAGTAGAAGAAAAGAGGTATTACTATCTCTTTATAGATCACTGTTGAAGTTACACCTTGAGTACTGTGGCCAGTTCTGGAGCCCTCACCTTAGGATAGATAAGGACAGGCTATGGATGGCGCAATGAAGGGTGACTAGCATGATTCAGGGCCAGCAGAATATATATTATGATGATTGGCTCCGGGCACTGAACATGTACTAGCTGGAGACCAGATGATACAGGGGCGATATGATAAAGACCTTGAACTATGAGGAACTATATACCATAAGAGTTCAAGGACACAAGGGCATGGGTGAAAACAGACAAGAAGGAGGTCCAAGAGAGGCATGAGAAAGTTTTATTTTATAAATATGTGGTGGACCCTTAGATCAGTCTGTCATCCAAGGTGGTGAGCACCAGACACATAAATGGTTTAAAGTATGGCTATAACCGAGTAAATGGTACTGTACAGGATAGTGATTACTCAGGGAGAAAGTAGTAGTAGGGAGGGTAACGGGGGTGGATGGTGAGGACTAGTACACTGTATGGTCCCAGGATTTGAAATGGAACTACAGACAGACTGGATGGACCATTTGTCTTTTTCTGTTGTCATTGTCTATGTTCTTAGGTCAGTGGTTATTTCTCTGTATCCTTTCTGGATCCTAATCTTACACACACAGGTCTATTTTCAAACTCTCTCTCTCTCTCTCTTTGTTTATATAATGTCTGCTTTTATTTAGGACTGACCTAGTACTCAGCTTAGACAATAACAGTGCTACACTGAGGAGTCCCAAAATGCTGAGACATGCCTGTAGTTTGCTGCTTTCATTCTAAACTAGCAGAAATCTGAAAGCTTGCTTGGGCTACAAATAAGCAAAAAGACACGATGGGCTGTGCATTACGGTGTGATAACCGCACTCCTAGGGGTGTAGTTAGGCACAAGGCCGAAGGCCGAGTGCCAGTCGTCCCTAGGAGTGCAGTTATCACACCGTAATGCACAACCCTGGAGTGTCTTATTGCGTTTATAAAATGTCCCTTTATTTTTAGAAGCAGTTTTTTTTTTATTTTTAAACACATTTTTAAATAAGTAAAAATGTAAGTAAATCTGTGCTTTTAACATAAAATAGTCCTACCGCCTATTGGTGCTAGATTAAAGCAGTGTTATACAGTGTGTGCCTCCCTGCCCACTTTAGCTTCATAATCCCCTGCCAGCCACAACAATTCACAAATGCTGTTTTTCTCATTCTAAGTATGACACATAGCCCCTTATTTTATTTCATCCTCCTCACTCTGTAGACAAACTAAAAGGAAGCCATAACTGAGGTTTCTCAGTTCCCCATGCTGCAAGCATGAGCGTGGTTCAAAACTGCCACACTCACTGACAGCATCATGAACTGCTCACTCTGTCCTAAAAGATAAATAGCAGGGTGAGTCATTTACCACCTTTTCTCTTTGTTTAAATATTATTATACAATGGCAAGAAAGAATCTTGGACTGTGATTGGTCAATCTGGGGCTGGACCCATGGCGTTATCCCCCAGCATAACACCACAGCTCTAGTGTCGGGCTCTTATTTCTTTTCTTTTTTCCATCTCCTGTTAAGAAACAAAAATATGTTTCCGCACTAATAAAAACACTCTTTAAAATTATTTTTTTATTCTATATCTAACAACAAGCCATTGTATAATAAGAATACTGCACTCCAGGGTGTGTGTCATGCTGGGATAACACCACACCTGGGGCACTGACACATTGGACTGCGGCCTCGTGCCCAACCCCACAGGCGTGGCATTATCCCAGCACGACACACACCCTGTCATGCATTATTCCTTTATAGTGTGTGGTGGAACATCATTCTCCACCGAAATCCATCACTGCCAAAATGTCGTTCTCCTACACTAGTGACATTCACAGTGCAGCAGAACAATTTTTTGGTTCTACTGCACTGCGCACGTCACACACTGTGTTCTCATGCAGCATTTGACAGTTAGGGCTCACTCCATAGACAGGACACATAGCGAAAGCAGCAATGTCGGCGACAGTACTATCAAATCCACTATTGGAATGGTATAGATTCATCCTCGATCAGGAAAACAAAAAAATGGCAAAAAAAATGAGAAGTAACAAGCGGCAATTACATAGTTTCCTGAGAGACAACGATGAGCACAGGGCAATACATGATATTCCCACTACAGAGTTAGACCCACTGTTAGCCGATTTTATCTATAAAATAAGAAGGCTAGATGGCAGTGAATAAACAGTTAAAATGTCAAGCGTGAAAACATTCAAAATGTAAAGTTCTTTTTTCCTTCTAGTAACCCAGTAAAAATGTTTTGAAGCAGGAACATGCTGTAGTGATTTTCTTTTTCTCCAAAAAATGACATTCCACCATACACTATAAAGAAAAGTGCATGGGGAACAGTTGACAACAGGGCTAACCTTTGACCTCGTTGGCACTGTGATGACGGATTACCTCTCGAGCTGCGTTCTCGAGGTAATCCATCATCATAGTGCCAACTCGGTGAAAGAATAGCCCTGTTGTCAACTGTTCCCCATGCACTATCCTATATATTATTGCTTACTTTCTTCATCCTGTTTTTTTCCCTCTGTGTTTCCCCACATTCAAGAAATGGAATGTTCATCATGGAATGTTTACCATGGACTACAGGGAAATTCTGCTCAGTTCTACTAGCAGAATGTTCATCTACTAACATAATGTACACACAGACAACAAAGGCCTGTTTTAGAGCCAGAGACTCAAGTATCTCACTTGTCAGGGAAAACAGAAGAGATTTCCCCTGATGAGCAGGTAAAGATAGAAGGGGGATTTTTCACTGTTAACAAACAAACAGTTGTAATGAAAAGTATACACAATACTTAATGTTTCTAATTTGTTTATGTGTGTAAGAAGAGTGTGACAATCTGGTAAACAACATTTAATTGGGCAGCACCCCATACGTCGAATGGGAAGAACACCCCTCCCCCCTCAGCTAGTGGTCAAACAGGAATTCAGCGCATTTGCCATTCATTTGCATCACCAGGTAAGAAAAAAGGTTTGTCTCCCCATACGATGCACAGGGGTAATGCCAAACTTCACCCAACAACTAACACACCAAAATCTGGCCAATGGAAAATCATGTATACAAATGCTCACAGCCTGGGAAATAAGATACCAGACCTGCAGGCAATAATGTCAGAGGCTAAACTGGACATAGTAGCAATTAGTGAGACGTGGTTTACCAGTAATCACACTTGGGAGACTTCAGTACCTGGCTATGTATTGTTCAGAAGAGACCGAGGTGCAAAAAGGGGGGGAGGAGTGGCCTTGTATGTTAATGAAAATATCAAAGCTACAGAAATTCAGAATACACATAAGGAGCCAGAAGAACTGTGGGTCACCTGAAACAGGAAATGGGACAGCCATAAGAACTGGGGTTGTCTACAGGCCCCAGACCAGAGGGAGGACATAGACACATTACTGTTAGAAGATATACAAAACATGACAGCTAAAGGGAGGTTCTGATAATGGAGACTTCAACATGACAGATACAGATTGGTCAATACCAGCAGGAACATCTGCCAGAACTAGACTCATAGTGGATTCCCTACAGGAGGGCCTCAAACAACTGGTACAGCAACCCACAAGAGACAGGGCTATCCTAGATCTAGTACTGACTAACAAAGAAGGGATCACAGATCTCCAGGTAGAAGGTCACCTGGGGCCAGTGACCATCACATGGTATGGTTCAATTTGGCTACTACATCTAAATCATCCCATTCCAAGGCAAAAATATGGGACTTCAGAGGAGCTGACTTTGATAAGATGGCCAACAGAGTTAAGCTAGCCCTGGCAAAGAAACACAGGTGAAGGTACAGGCAAAGTGGGCAAGCATTAAGGATACAATACTTGAAGCAACATCCCATTGTGTTAGACAGAAAAGGAAGTGCAAAGAAGAAGGAAACCACTTTGGTTCTCAAATACAGTAGCAGAAAAGATCAGAGCCAAAAGGCTGGCCTTCAGAAAATATAAGGAACACAGCGGGATGAAGATAGGAGGCATACCAAACTGCCCTAAGGAAGCAGGTAAGGCAGTAAGGCAGGCAAAGTCCCAAACTGAGAAACACTAGCACAAACAGTAAAAGAAGGTGACAAGACTTTCTATAGATACATTAGTGAAAGGAGAAAGTCCAGAGGGGTATTGCTAAGCTTAATGGAGAAAAGGGAGCATGTGAGGAGGAGGACCCTGTAAAGGCATCTATCCTAAATAGATACTTTTGCTCAGTATTTACTGAAGAGAAGGTAGGGCAGGGCCCACAGCTCAGCATCATGGACACAGGGGGAGGAGGTGAGCACTACTCCCTTCACAAAAGAAAGGGTCCGACAAGAGCTTGCTAAGCTCAGGGTGGATAAGGCAATGGGACCTGATGGCATACATCCCAGGGTACTAAAGGAGCTAAAGGAGGAACTAGCAGAGCCATTAGCAGAATTGTTTAGTGAGTCTCTGAGCACAGGAGAGGTCCCAGAAGACTGGAGAAGGGCTCATGTGATCCCACCCACAAGAGTGGTAGCAGGGAGGAGGCGGGAACTACAGACCGGTCAGTCTTACCTCAGTAGTGGGCAAGATTATGGAGGCACTCCTTAAGGAAAGGATAGTGCAACACCTGGAATCCATAGGGGCACAGGATCCAAGACAGCATGGGTTTACAAAGGAAGGTCCTGTCAAACTAATCTCATAGATTTCTTTGACTGGGTAACCAGAGTGGTGGACCAAGGGGGAGCAGTTGATGTCGCCTACCTTGACTTCAGCAAAGCTTTTGACACTGTTCCACATAGAAGATTGATAAATAAGCTAGGTAGGCTTGGGGTGGGTCAGAAGTTGGTCAACTGGGTGGCAAACTGGTTGACTGGCAGAAAACAGAGAGTGGTGGTAAATGGTATACAGTCAGAAGAGATGCAAGTCACAAGTGGGGTACTCAGGGATCAGTCCTGGGGCCAGTCCTATTCAACATCTTCATTAGTGACCTCGCAGATGGACTAGAGGGTAAGGCTTGTCTGTTTGCAGATGACACCAAGATCTGCAACAGAGTAGATGATCCAGATGGGGTGGGCAGAATGAGAAGAGATCTGGATAAACTAGCAGAATGGTCAGAAGAGTGGCAACTGGGATTTAATGCAAAGAAGTGCAAAATCATGCACATAGGGAGAGAGAAACCCTGAAGCCACTTATAGGCTGGAGGGGAGTTGCTAGCAGTCACAAAGGAAGAAAGAGACTTGGGCATCATCATCACTGATGACCTAAAATCATCAAACAGACCTCTAAAGCAGTAGGTAAGGCTAGGGGGTGTTAGGGTGTATTAGTAGAGGTATCACAAGTCGTAAGAGGAGGTAATAATCCCTCTGTACAAGACATTAGTTAGGCCCCATCTGGAGTACTCGTGCAGTATTGGAGGCCACACCTTCACAAGGACATTAACCAAATTGAGGCAGTCCAGAGAAGGGCAACTAAAATGGTGCAGGGACTGCATCAGAAGACATATGAGGGACAGAGTAATGGAGCTCAATATGTATACCTTGAGCAAAGGAGGAGAGAGGTGATATGATCGAGACATTTAAACACCTTAAGGGCATAAACAAGGTGAAAGAGTCTAACATGTTTAAATATAAGAAAAATAGCAGGACAAGAGGACACAGCATGAGATTAGAGGAGGCCGATTAAGGGGAATGTGAGGAAATTCTTTTCACAGAAAGGGTGGTAGATGCATGGAATGGCTTACCACAAGAAGTGGTGGCTATGAATACAGTGCAGGGCTTCAAACAGGCATGGGATAGGCATAAGGGAGCAATACAAATGACTATGAATAGATAGGTCACTGACAGAGCAAAGGCCGATGGCACATTTATAAGGTAGAAAAAGAAATGGGCAGACTGGATGGGCCTTGCGGTCCTTATCTGCCGTCAACTTCTATGTTTCTATGTTTCTAATTGATTTGTTTTATTTTATATTTAAGAAAATTTTAATTTTAGGGCCCAGTTGAAGGTTTCTACAGTGTAAAGGTAGCAGCCATATTTGTGGTGGAAGATCAGTTCTGGTTGTACGGAGACTGATGGAAGATAGTTCTGGCTGTAGGAGGACTGAACTGCTCATTGTGTAATGTGGTTTAGGATCAGCATGGCTGTGCATATACAGGGAATTAATTTACGGTCAGTTGATCTGTCTTGGCCAATGAGATTTCTAGATTTTTTCTTGTCATTTTATAAGGATATGTATATTGCTATCCATGATGCGTTCCCCTAGGTTTATAGCTTCAGAGTGCATGATTGTGGTTGTGGTTGAGAGATAGTGACTCAGAAACCAAACAATCTGGGTATTTGGGTGGGATTTTCAGCCCTGCACCAACCCTTGATGCTTGCACTGGTGTGTTAGAACATCAAAAAGGTGGTCTAACTTTCATATACATCTACTATGACTAGCAGTGACTTAAACAGACACTGTCAACCTGTTTTTCATCATTATTATTTCTAGTTAAAAACCCACATTTTATGATCGCTTAGCTTCTCTAAAATTCATTGATGTTGCTATTTGTTTTTTCTGTTTCCTTGTTTAGTAGAAATGAAATGCATTCTAATGTATATTTATAAACAACCTTGTTTTGTTTACAGTCCTGGAGCTGTTCTTACTGCATACTTCCTGAGCATTAGAAACACACCCAAACAGTGCAGTCACTCTTGAGGCAATAGCCTTCTAAACTCCCACTGCATCGTGAGGGGCTAGCCTGTGTTGTGGGTGTTCCTTAGTCCAGGAAAGATGTGGTTGGAGCTGATCGAGGAATGTAAACAAACCTGCGTTTGTGTGTCAGAATCAAACTACCAGCTACATCAGCAATCTTTACAGAATGCTGGCAATCAAAAAATGTGTTTTTTAAACTAGGGACACTTTGAGACCTAAGGGGGTTGGCAGTGTCTCTTGAAGAGCGCCATAACGATGCATGCATCAATATTTGACAAGTGTCACTATTTTACTGTAAGGTGATCAGCAGTGTCGTAAATGCGGCCAAACATTTTAAAATAACATTCAAGCATTTTGTCACATGTATCCTGCCACAAACCCACAGTAACACAGGATCCTGTGAATGTGGTAGGAATTCAGAAAGTCTAGCCCCTGTTCTTTAGGATCTAATCCACTACTCTAGCTGCACATTGCATGTCCTGTATGTTCCTCTTTGTGGACTGAAAGCCATTAATTTCTGAAATCGCTATTTAACTACTGCTTTTTAGGACTACCTGCACAGTATGGATCTGTAGCAGTAGCCCATTTGAGGCTTCTCTGCAGCTGTGCAGCACACCCTTTCTTTGCTTCCAGTAGCCAGTCAGGCTACCTACACGGTGTGGGTGCTGCAGCCTTAGCATAGTCGGGGATTCCCTGCAACATTCATGAATTTGGCTCCCTGAGTCATGAGGGAGTCATGCCTGCCTCCACCAGATCCTAAGCCCAAACACCTGTGTAACCCGGACACCATGTACGAGCAGGCTACCACCCCTGGCTTGCACACCCAACAAGGTTGAGGGGCCTGGGTCTTTGTTGTGGTGGAACAGGGGTTTTCTTTTCCAAGATATAAAACAAATAGCATGGTGCCTCCATCCCAAGTTAAAATATAGTGGGCCAGATATATGCAAAGTACAACCCCCTAGGACACTGTACCTACCCACCTCCCCTTACAGTCACCCCCACACATAGATTACCATAAACCAAACAGCATTTCAGTATGCTTGCAATTATTAACTTTAGCTAATAATATGCTCTCTAATAATATGCTCATGAAACATTTGTAAAAAAGGTTAAACAACAATATATTTACGGGGGTGGGGTTGGGAAAAGGGTAATGGATGTGGAGGCTAAGCAACATTTTGCATTTTTAAACATCAATAAATCACTTCAGTTGCATAGACCAGGAACACTTCTCAGTACCTGCCTCCCACTAGCATGCAATTCAGCATAGATGTTAGCCCACTGGATTTTACATTACAACCCCCCCCCCAACTGGCAACAGTTTAACCCCTAAGAGTCCTATCTGGGTACCCAGGGTCTAACTGCAGGCCTGTACAGTGCAGTTGGTTGGCTGACATTGGTGCACTTTAATAACAAATTAGATTTCAATCCTTTGGGTTTATGGCAGTAGCTAACTGTTGAAACGTGAACAACTTTGGGCCAGGTGACCAATTCAAAACCCTTGGTGGCAACTACATACAGTTCCCCAGATGCAGGGCAAGCCCTGAATTACTCACAGTTTCAAGGACAGTCTCTGTTGGCTTTCAGACTTTAGATCTGGGTGCATCGGTCCTAGTAGGCAACATGGACTGCTGAGATGAGCAGCAGTGCATATTGCAGCTTAGGGCCTTCTCTATTCTTTCTTGCAGCTTGAGCCTTCGCTGCAGCAGGCTCTTGCAGCTTTAAACAGGTTTAAACAGGTTTGATACTTCTCAGCTTCTCTTGCAGCTTCTATCATCTCAGAAAATGGAACAGACCAGTGCTGGGGACCAGGGCCAACATGACTCAACCCCCACATCCAGGCATCTAACCCTTCAGGGGGAGATGAATGGGGAGATGAATGGCAATGCCTAGCAGTGACACTACCTAACTGATTCCCTAAACTGACCTCAGATGGCAGTCCCTCTCTCTCTCTGTGTCTGGAATTTCAGGACACTCCGAGTGTAAATGGCTTCTTTTGATTGGAACATATTCTCTGGGTTTTCCACTGAATTCTAGCAGGAAACAGTCTCTCAGATTTAGATGTTACAGGTTTGGACTGGAAGCAGAAGACGGGGGGCATCTTCTCACCCCAATGACTCAGACCTGAACTGAAAATGGATCTTCTCACTTTACACTCAGATTTGCACAGAAGAATGAATCTTCTTACTTTAAAATCACAGACACAACAGAAGAATAAATCTTTTCACCTTTCAGGCTCAGACTTAAACAGAAGGATGCATCCTCTCACTTCATTTCTCCAACTACTGGAAAACATCAGGCAGGCTTCCCTTGGCTCTCTGGCTGTGCAAGCCTCCAAGTAGGCCTCCATATTTCTTTCAGGCATCACGGCAGAGGTTTGAAATCCCTTGACTGGGGGCTGTGGAAGCCCTAGGAACACCTCCAAACTTATTTGGGGTACAACAGCAGAGTTTCCTCTTCCTCTGAAAACTCCCAGATGATGGCCTTGACAGTGGCCAGCAAACAACAATGCTTTCATTCTGACGACCACTCCTTCCTGGTGTTGGAAGGCACCGCAGGGCAGTGAAGAGCACTTCCTGGGCTGGTGGCTGTCCAAGCTCCTGGGAAGGTCTCCTCCTTCACTCAAAGATCACAGCAGGCTTCCTTTCCTTCAGAAAAACTCTCAGGCAACTT
Source organism: Neoceratodus forsteri (assembly GCA_016271365.2). Taxonomy (NCBI): domain Eukaryota; kingdom Metazoa; phylum Chordata; order Ceratodontiformes; family Ceratodontidae; genus Neoceratodus; species Neoceratodus forsteri. The sequence goes on along the minus strand of CM028135.1, from coordinate 498,452,378 downwards.
CCTTGCCTCTGACCATCAAATCAACACTTGAATTCTGAAACAGTTCCTTCCATCCACCGGAAGGCAACACAGTGTGCCTCCTGGATTGATGGCTGCACAAGCCCCAGGCAAGCCTTTTTCATCTTCTCAGGGCAAGGGCCAGAGCCCCCTAACTCAGGAGGGGTTCCAATCGAACTGAACTAAACTGAATCTGTTCTCAGGTTTTCAGGGGATCATGGCAGCTTCTGATTGGCTGACATCTCTATCAATCTGAAAAATAAATAATCATTAGACTCACTCAATTCCTTATTGGCTGACTGTTCTAGCACCAAAGCATTGTCCTTGCCTCCTCCCATAAGTTCCTCTGCTAAGTCTCCCAAGGCTCCTGGCTTTCTGATTGGTTGTAGCACAGCTCAAAGGTGGCAAACATCGCTGCTTTAAATCAGTTCATACATTGTCCCAACTTTTACAGTCTTTTGAAGGCCAACAATATTATTTTTAATTTAACTGCCCCCATGGACTTGAAGCTGCCTCCTGCCCTATTGTCTGGAGAAAGAGATGATTTTGGCAGTCTCCCTTGCCCATCGCTAGTGCCATAGCACTATCCCCCCAGCAGCAACCAGTACTGTAGTCGAGCAGGCTTCCTACTTAAAACAGCTGCACACTGTCTTGTGCAGCATTTGCCAAAAAGACAAAGTGGGCTGCTTACTTGTACATGTCCCTCTTGTCCCCCCACATGGATTCTAGCACATGGGGGGCTGGCAGGAGCAAAGGGAGCTACTGCAGGACTGAGTGCTGTCAGAACTAGAAGTTGGGAGGCAGAGGATCGCTCAGGCAGGCAATTACAGTAAGCCCCACCTGAGAGGGGTCACACTTGGAGCTTTTTTTTTTCATGCCTCCAGACTTTAGCTAATTGGGCAGTGAAAGGGTAAACTGCACATCCTGTTCTGCTAGTTGTTGTCCTGTGCCTAGTAGCCCTCCATGAGTGACCTCACAGCTTAGTACAGAGTCTACCAAATCAGCAGTGATGGACAGGGCACCTTGCCAATACCCATGTTGAATGGTCCCTCGGGTATTTAATGTCCAGGGCATAGTTGTACATCAGTGGCTGCACCTGTGTAAACTGTAAGGATAGTAGTTATCTTGCTCATTTTTGCTGCTGCTCTGTTTTGCGTTCCCTCTCCTCCCCTTAAAAATGTACACCCTATCTTCTCTACTCGTGAAGTAAGCCCTACCCATATAGCTAGTACCCATAGACCTCAACATGGGTCCCACCAAATACACACAGGGATTCTTTGGTCCTCGAGATTTACAAATCTAACTGTGTGGAGACACCTCCTGGTACTGTATATCCCCAACTGCCCTGCCTCGTTGCATCATATTCCTGAAACCGATGCTAAGGCACTGGTTTTGCAACTGAAACACCAAGGTATTTTACTTCTGTTACTGTGTTGGGATATTTAATCTAATCTAATCCTGTGCCAGCCACTCCCTCACTTTTAATCTCTGTGTCTTCTGGTTTCCCTAAAGGACTTACTATCTTTCATTCAAATATGTGTAGCTTCCTGCTGAAAACTGATTCAGAAAGAACTTGGGTTCGGTTAAACCAGCTAGATGTACTCTGCCTCACTGATGCCTGGCTATCACCTAGAGCTCACTTTAATGCTATTTTCCTCTTAAACTACTCTATCTTTAAGCAAGACAGACATGGGGGTTGGTGGTGTTCTATTCTATGTTCCGTGTTAAGCTTCTTGCCTGACTCTGTCCTCATCTCTGAAACTGCAACTAAATCCCATTGGTTCCACCAAGCTGCATCAACAGGAATTCTGTTGAGTGGCATTACAGTTACGGCACAATGCCGACAGCCGGCATGTGCTGTCAGGGGACACAAGTGTTTTTTGTGGGGGGTTTCACCCACTGCATTATAAATTGCAAACTCCAGAGTTGTTTCGGGGGGGGGGGGGCGAACTCCCAAAGACAGCTGTGTCAGACAAACAGCAGATCATTACAGCCAAAAGCTGATTCTGTTGCTGTAACGGTCTTCGCTGTTTTTTCCATCGCTGTTTCAATGGTATACCTATCCAATTAACCATTTCAAGGAAAACTGTCTTTCCTCCACTCTTTGCCTATAATCTTTGCTGGTGCATACTGTGCTCTTATCACATACTTAATAGCAAAGAGATCACTGAAATTGTTATTGGCATTCTAAACCTTAATTAATCCACCAAAAGTGAACATATTCTACTACGTGACTTTAACATTAATTGGCTTACTCCTAGCTCTATTTATTTATCTAAAAGTTTGGTAACCAGGAAAGGCACACTGAGCTGAGGCTCATTTCCAGGTGTGCCGGAGGGGGGGGATTGGCAAGCAGGCAGTTACGAACATAAGCAGTACAATAACAGCAGTTACAAATGTGAAAACTCAGTTGGTAATTTAAAACAGTATACAGTATATACACAGGTTGCTCACATTATACATGGGCGGGCAGTACAAGATGTAGTAGATAAGTTAGGGTGAGATGAGCCATCCTGTGAGAGAGGGCTGAGGGCCAGGAATATGAGGATGCCAGGAAAACAGCAGCCTCTGCCAAGATGGGAAATTGGAATCAGTGCGGGAAAAGTGAATAGAGGAGTTGGGGGTGGGGGGGTGACAGGTGCATGGAGGGGAAGGCATGAGTCTTAGTAGGCATTTTAGTGATAGTAGGAATCGGCTATGAAATGGATGGGGGAGCAGGTTCCAAAAGGAGGAGAGCGGGTAGAAGAAAGCAGCTTGACCAGTACCTCTAAAACACTTCAAGTTTATATGAGGTCCCTAATCCTCATGCAACTCATTATGACTCCCACAAGGTATAATCCTCATTTTAATCATTCCTCACTGGACTGAGTGCTTACCTCCCATCCCTATAGAACTGTAGCCTCTGGTACCCTTCCTGATATCTTCAGTGATCACTGTGTAACTAACTGTCATCACAAAATTAAGGCCCCTTAGGCATTACTCAGAATTAGGAGGTAGCATAGCATAGTGGTTAAGGGCATTGACCTGCAGACTTGGAAACCTCAGTTTGAATCCCATCATCCCTCACTTGCATACTGTTTGACCCTGAATAAGTCACTTAACATCCTTGTGCTCCCAGGTCACACATGGAATAAAGCTCTGGCTTAATGCCACTTTCCTGGTTAAACAATTCCCTCCACCCAATCCACCCCATCCATATCAGATCCTTCAGAACATTTCACCCAGATAGTTTCTTGTGTCATCTGGAGTCTGCAGACAGGGCCCTATATCTGATAGTATGGATCTTGAACCAGCATTACCATGCTTTCAAAATAGTTTAACTCTCTCATTGAGTCTCATGCCCCACATTGAAAACCAGAGTCAAAGGAGCACACCTCCCATGGGTTACCTCCAAAATGGCTGACTTTTTTTTTAAATTATGGGATGCAGCCTGACATAAGAAAAGCTATCCCTAGCAGCCGAGGACAGGCTGCAGTGTGTCATAAACCCACTCAGCAGGTCAGCTCTCTACTCCCAAAGTGCCAACCTCTGAGTGCAATCTTGTGAACAGTTAACAGAACAAGGTAACCCTCTTGTCTGTTTTGTGGGTTTCAAATCAACCTTTGGTCTTAAGTCTTGGGATTCAAACTGTGAATCTCTTGCTAGTGTACCCAGTGCACAGGCTTAGATAATTCTGTCTTTGGGGGGCCAGATGTCTTTGCCTATGGGCACCTAACCAGATGTACAGAAATGAACCCTTAAAACTGTAATAAAAGACCTCAGATTTAAAATGCTTACCTTTTTCCAGTTTGGTATCACCATTCAAGCTTATGTATAGTTTCTGCTTTAACTATATATACTCTGCTTGTAAAGGAAATAAATCAAAGACAGACCAAGTAAGCTCTAAAGACAGAGTTTTACTAAAATAGATAAAAAATATGTAACACATAAAATACAGAACTATTATATCACAAGACATACAAATCTCTTAAACAAAACAGGTTTTAACAGTGCAATTCCCATTACAGTATTAGATTTGTCTCTCTCTCTCTCTAAATACCTGCATAAAGTGCTCACAGATGTTTCTTGTCAGAGTCTAGATAGAAGTGTCTCTGACAGTCCATAACCCAGTTTTAGATTACAAAAAAAATGATACAGCACTCAGAACTGGCTGTCCATGTCACAATTCTCCCCATCTAGACTGAATTTGGGGGCTCTATACCCTGCATGGGATGTGCTTCCCAAATCAGTTCACTCCTCATAGACCTCAGATAGCCCATCAGAGTTCTGATTTTTGGCTCCAGCCCTATGTAATATTGTCATATCATACCCTTGCAAAGCAAGACTCCATTTTAGCAATTTACCATTGTTCTTTCCGGTTCCATGTCAATTGCATGCAAAACTTTTAAGCATGGTCATTATCAGTGTGGACTTTTTAAGGCAATCATTTTCTTCGTGTGCATTTTCGGTGCTAGTGTGTTCAGCGCAAAACAACACTTTACTGAGATGGCTATTCCTACTACACTTGAGACCCAGGAAAATAAGGGAGGCAGGCTGGGAACATTGTAACAACAGTACACAACCAACATTTAGTAAAACTAGAAATACAGTTCAGGCTCCTTTCACAGTGCTGTATAAGAACAGTGAAGACAAGGCAGGCTGGCTCCTATAGTAACACTGGAAGGCACTTGAGAAGAACCTGCATACGAGAAATGGAGTCGACATCCCAAACAGCCTCAAAGTCTGAGCTGAGATTACCTTTAAGGGGTAAAAAAAAAAGTAAATACTAGTTTTGTTTTATTGTTTCTTCCCTTAGTTGAGCAGTACAAATTATTTTGGGCTTATTTGGGCTTAGCTCTCATGTTAACAGTATCGGAGTGCTATGCCCAGCTTGGAAAACTAATTGCAGTTGCAATACAGTGTTTATTCCAGGAGCTGAGAACGTACCCTCACACAAGTGGACATCCAAAGTTTCCACATCCACTTGCTTTCAGTCCAGGTAGAATTTTTGTCATAAAAAAACAATTATACCAAAGTTGTTACAGGGGGTATACAAGTTAGGATCATTAGAAGTTGCGAGTGGACTAGATTCTTTTTTATTTGTTTAGTTTTTTTTTTTTTGCTTTGTTTTTATTAGAAGCTTCACAAGATGTGTGGGGGCTCGATGCAGTAGTCAGAATCAGTGCACAATGGGCATTCTATTTATTAGTAAAGTATGTATGTGTGTGGGGAGGCAGTTCTGGGACAAGGTATGCTGCAGCGCTATGCGCTAAAATTGTTGTGCACTGTATTGAACTGTTAGCGGTAATGCTTTTAGCTCACTTTGATGTGCTGAGTTGTTTACACTGTAATGTTTGCACTGAATTGACGTGATACAGTTCTTTCCCATCTGCATCAGCCAAACCAGGGAGTTGTGGTCAGTCTGCACCACAAAATGCTGCCCATATAAATATGGCTGTAATTTCTTTAGGGCCCACACTATGGCAAGACACTCCTTTTCCACCGTGGAGTATGCTTGTTCCCTGGGAAGTAACTTCTACTCAGGTAAACTACTGGGTGATCTGTCCCTTGGCTGGATGTCTGACTCAGTACTGCCCCAATACCCACATCTGAGGCATCAGTCTAAACTATAAATGTTTTTGCTATAGTCAGGACTTGTCGAAACAGGAGCACTGCACAGTGCCTCCTTTAGTTTGGAAAAGGCTTCCTCACAGGCTGGGCCCCAGGTAATTTTCTTGGGCATCCTTTTCTTTGTCAGGTCAGACAGGGGAGCAGCCAGGGCACTGTAATTTGGTACAACATTTCTGTAGTACCCTGCTGTCCCTAGAAAACTCCTGACCTGCTTCTGAATTTCTGGTATGGGCCACGCCTGGATTACCTTTATCTTTATTTGGTTAGGACGGAGCTGTCCCCGGCCTACCACATGCCCAAGGTATGCCACTTCTCCTATGGCCACTTGGCACTTCTCAGCTTTGACAGTGAGCCCAGCCCCCTGTATCCTGCCCAGCACTTTCCTAAGGTGGGATAGATGTTCCTCCCAGCTGGTACTAAAGATGGCAATGTCATCCAGGTACGACACGGCATACTCCTCAGCACCATTTATCACCTGGTTCACCAACCTTTGGAAAGTGGCTGGGGTGTTCTTCACTCTGAAAGGCATTACTTTAAACTCAAATAAGCCTGTCGGAGTGATGAAGGCTGACTTCTCCCTAACTCAGTCTGTCAACTCTACCTGCCAATACCCCTTGGTCAGGTCAATGGTTGTAAGGTAGGTCACCCCCCCAACTTGTCCAGGAGTTTGTCCATCCTGGGCATCGGGTGGATGTCAGACTTTGTGACTGCATTCAGTCCACAATAGTCCACACAGAAATGAGTAGAGCCATCTGGCTTGGGCACAAGGACTATGGGTGAGGCCCAGGGGTTGTAGGATCTCTGGATTACCCCTAAATCCAGCATCTCCTCCACTTCCCTCCTAATGTCCTTTTGGACAGCTTCTGACACCCGATATGCTGTCCACTGTATGGGCATCTGTGTCCCTGTCTCCACATTATGTGTTGCTAAGGGGGTTAGTCCAGCCTTGGTGCTAAATAACAGGGCTAAGTCTGCTGAAACCTCCCTTACTTTCTGGATCTGGTTCAGGGCCAGCTGGGGAGACAATTTTACTGCCTCCACAGAGGACTCCTGCTTACTTTCCTCCAGCAAGTCCAGAAGGGGTCTCCTTCGTCTGTCCCCTCCCCATGACTACACACTGCAAACACCAAGTCTGTCCTATTTGCATATGGCTTCATCATGTTGATATGGTACATCCTTTCTGTCTGTCTTCTGTCAGGTAACTCCACAATGTAGTTCATGTCATTTACCTTCCTAACCACTTTGTAGGTCCTGCCCACTCAGCTTGCAGCTTGTCTTTCCGGACTGCAATAAGGACCATGACTTCCTGACTCACCATGCACAAGCGAGCTCTGACTCTGCAGTCGTACCACACTTTTTGTTTCTGTTGGGCAGCTACCAGGTTGCTCTGGGCGGTCCCCATAAACTCATTCAGCCTTTCCCTAAACCTAAGGACATAATCCACAATGAGAGTTCCCTGGGTGGTATGCTTGCCTTCTCAGTCTTCCCGGATCAAGTCTAGAGGCCCACGTAGCCGGCATCCATGTAAGAGTTTGAAGGGGGAAAATCCTGTCGACTCTTGGGGCACCTCTCTGTATGCAAACAACAGGTGGGGAAGGCATTTCTCCCAGTCCCTCCCATGCTGTTCAGCAAATGCCCAGAGCATTAACTTTAGGGTACTATTGAATCTTTCCACAAATCCATTGGCTTGTGGGTGATATGGTGTCGTGCATCTCTGCACCACCCCAGACTTCTCCCATAAACATTTCATCAGGTCTGACATGAAGGAACCCCCTCAATCGGTGATTACCTCCTGTGGAAACCCAGCACAGGAGAAAATCCCAAGTAAGGCATCTACCACTTTGTCTGTCCTCAGTGAGGACAGGGTGACTGCCTCTGGGTATACCGGTGGCATAATCCGCCACAGTCAGGATGAATCTCTTCCCTGAGGAGCTGGGGGTATTTGAAGGCCCCACAATATCCATTCCCACCTTCTGAAATGGCTCCTCCACTATGGGCAAGGGAATCAGGGTGGCTTGGGTTTTCTTGCCTGCCTTCCCTATTTCTTGGCACTAATGACAAGACCTGCAATACTCCTTCACCTGCTGGGTGAAGTTAGGCCAGTAGAAATTCTGGACTAACTGCTGCATAGTGCGCGTGATTCCTAGATGACCAGACAAGGGAATATCATGTGCAATTTTGAGCAACTGCTCACGATACCCCTGGGGAATGACAAGCTGCCTGCCTAGCATCCCTCCCTCTGTCTGTACTGCCTGAGTATACATAAGTCCATTTTCCCAATAAACCTTATGTTTGCCATCACCCCCCCTGTGCTCCATCACAGTCTGCCCAAGCCCTCAGCTTCTCTAAACTAGGGTCACTCCTCTAAGCAGCTGCAAACCCCTTACACAGTCCCAAGGCATAGAACAGGTCCCCTTCAGTTGCTAAACTAGGGTTCCTAACATTAGCATCAGGGCCCTCAGGATCACTGTCAGTCCCAACCCTCTGACAATGGGTCACCCCTCCCTCTTCAGAGTAACCCTCTGTAGCTGTGTGGTTACTTGCTACTGGGGAAATTTCTACCCCTTTTTCATTAATCTCCCCATCTGGAGACAAAGGCTGGGGAACCAGCCTCTCAGTGGTTTCCACAATGGCTTCTGTGGGGTTCAGGGAACTATAATTTTCCCTTGCCGCTTGGCTATAGGTAACTGCACATACCATCCCTTGTTTTAGATTGTTGCCCAGGATCACATCCACTGCTAACATTTTAGCTACAGCCACGTGTTGCACAGTTCCCCCTGTTTCACCCCAGTCTAGAAGAACACTAGCGAGGGGCAATGTTTTCACCTCACCAGTGAAGTCCTGTATAGTGACATATTTATTGGGTATAAGCTGACCAGGCTCTACCAGATCCTCCTTTACCAAGGTCAGGGATGCCCCTGTGTCCCTTAACCCCTGCATCTGCACACCATTCAGCATGACTGGGTGCATGTGTTCCCTCATGTTCATTGGCATGCTTCCAGTGACATGCAAACAACCCACTTCTTTTCTAGCACCACCTTGAATATTATTGCTCGCCTTTTTGGGACACTGTCTGGCAATATGCCCAGTTTCTTTACATAACCAACATTTACTTCTATTTTCAGAAAAATCTCTTCTCTGAAACCTCGGGCTAACTGGTTTCAGTGGAGGCAGTGAGGGTTTTAGCTGCCCTGAAGGTGCGCTTTTCCCTTTCTGTGCTGCCACGCCCACCCCATTTGTTCTCAGAGCGGGTCTGCTCTTGGCATAGCAGTCCAAGAGTTCAGCAGCCTCTTGCACTGTTTAGGGATCTTGGTCCTCCAGCCCAGGTTTTCAGCTCTGCTGGGCTCGCTCAGAAGAACTGTTCTAATAAAATCACATTTTCAATTTTACCAACAGAGTTTGCCTCAATTCCTTCCCACCAATGTTTTAAAAACTGACGTTGTTTCATGGCTGGCTCCTCATAGCTCATATCAGGGCTTCTCTTGAGCTTACGGAATTTAGCTCTGTATGATTCAGCAGTTAATTCAAACTTTTTTAACAGTGCAGCTTTAAGTTTGCTGTAATCATCACTGTCCTCATTGTCCATTTGACCCAATGCATCCCAAGCTTTAATAAGTAGCAGGGATAGCTGGAAGCTCCAGGACTCTCTAGGAATTTTAGCCTGAATGCAAACTTTTTCAAAAGAATTTAAAAAGGCATCCATATCCTCCCCCTCTTTAAACTCAGCTATTAATTTGGAATTCAATCTGTAACTCAGTCCTGCAGTTCCAGTTAAACCCAAGCCACTTACCTGCTCTGGTGCCGCTGGTCAGAGACATAGCTTCTCCAGTTTATTATGCCTCTGACACTCCTCTCTCTTCTCATCTGCAGCTCGCTGGCACTCACGCTCCTCACGGTCTGCCTCCTGCTGTTCCCACTCTGCCTCTTTATGTTCTCACTCTGCCTCATGGTCTGCCTCTCACTTCTCTCGCTCCCTCTTCTCCTGGAACTCCAGCTTCATCCTGCGCAACTCAGTTTGCAGCCTGAGTACTTCTGGATTCAGGATACTGGTGATCTTCCCCTGCTGCTGTGGCCCTTCACTGACAGTGGCCCTGTTGTTCTCCTCATCGGATCTGGACACTGTACTGGCCGCTAGCCCTGTCACACTCAAGGCTTGGTCCTTTTCAGTCACAGTCCATGACTCGCTGCTCTGGGTATCTGCTACCATCAGGGCATCTATGAGGTTCTGCTTGCTGGCTTTCACTGCAATCTGGACTCCTCTGTTCCCCGCACAACTGCTTTAAGGAGTTTACAGTGTGCCTGCTGTAGTCAGAAGTCATCTTCCCTCACTACTGCTACTCTGACTTGCACTTTAGAGAAAAAAAATAAAACATTTAGGAACTTGACTGTATGCCAAGTGATATAGTTCTGTTTCCTTTTTAAAAATAAATCGCTGCCTTTTCTTTCTTTGCAAGTGAGCTTACGGTCTCAGCTGACACACTGAACAATACAAGCTTGTAATACCAAAATTATCTGCACCACTTCCAACCAATCTGTCACAAACCCACTCAGTGGGTCAGCCCTCTACTCCCAAAGTGCCAACCTCTGAGCGCAGTCTTGTGAACAGTTAACAGAACAAGGTAACCAGCTTGTCTGTTTTTGTGGATTTTGAATCAACCTTTGGTCTCAAGTCTTGGAGGGATTCAAACTGTGAACCTCTTGCTAGTGTACCCAATGCATAGGCTCAGATAATTCTGTCTTCAGGGGGCCAGATATCTTTGCCTACTGGCACCTAACCAGGTGTACAGAAATTAATCCTTAAAACTGTAATAAAAGACCTCAGATTTAAAATGCTTACCTTTTTCCAGTTTGGTATCATCATTCAAGCTTATGTAGAGTGTCTGCTTTAACCATATATACTCTACTTGTAAAGAAAAGAAATCAAAGACAGACCAAGTAAGCTCTAAAAAGAGAGTTTTACTAAAATAGATAAAAAATATGTAACACATAACATACAGAACTATTATATCACAAGACATACAAATCTCTTAAACAAAACAGGTTTTAACAGGGCAATTCCTACTACAGTATCAGATTTGTCTCTCTCTCTCTCTCTCTCTCTGAATACCTGCTTAAAGTGCTCACAGATGTTTTTTGTCAGAGTCTAGATAGAAGTGTCTCTGAAGGAAAACAGAATAATGTTTAAGAGCTGGTTTTCCCCACCTATTTTGCATGAGGTCACCTAGCTCCTCCCTGTCAGAATATATAAAAACATATATCTATACAAAAACAGGGTGTCTTTTCAAAAAGTATTAAATTTTGCCATTCTCAGCACAACTCATTTTCAAATGACATTTCTTTGATCTATGATCAGTTTCCCCTTCCCAGGACTTCAAAGCATCTTTTATTACTTCACACTAAAGTGTCACAACCTGCTCTTCTTCCTCTAAGTGTTATAAAATGGATATGATCTATCTTGGCATCTAGCAAGCTATAATTTGCCATCTAACAGGATATCCTCAACTCAAGCCTGTAATTAGCTTCTTGCGTTCCATGTAACACCTTGTATCTAAAACCTGTGAGTGTGTGTGTGTGTGTGTGTGTGTGTGTGTGATCTCACATGCTGTTTCAGCATTTCTCAAGAGAGACAGTCCATAACCCATTTTTATATTACAAAAAAAAAAATGATACAGCACTCAGAACTGGCTGTCCATGTCACACAGTGTACTAAACTATGTAGTCTTTGCACAAGTCAAATCACTAAAGCTGATGCTGCTTCTTTCAAAATAAATTCTTGTGCTCTGTAGTGGATCCTAAAAAATTCTGGAACTTAGTGAACAACCTGCTCAGTCCAGCTGGCCAGATAGTTTGTGCTGCCAGGGCCCAGCTCTAGGTCAAGCAAGCCAGATAATAAGCTTTTGACTGCCAATGCATTAAACCTTAATTTTATACAGGGTTCCATCCAGATCTCTATTGTCTGCTAGTCAGGGTACTCCACCAGCGGCCTTCTCTCCCTGCACCCCATTTTATAGGTACAGGAGCTTCTTTTTCTCACCTATCAAATCTCTAAATGTCTTCAGGGAACTGTGCTGTGGCCCACAGTTTTATTTCTCAGTGCTACGGCTATTACTGAGCTGATAACCCATGTCTTCAACTGCTCCCTGGTTACAGGTAAATGTGTCTTGGCATGGAAGGGTGCACTACAGTAATAATTCCTCTCTATAAGGGTGGTTCATCAGATCATTTAAATAATTACCAACCAATATCCTTATTCCCAGTACTCTTTAAAGTCCTAGAGAGACTAATTAGTGCACATCTCACCAAATTCTGTATATCTAACTTCTTCACATCAGTCCGGTCAGGGTTCTGCAATATCCAGTCCACCATTATCTCCCGCTTAAGAATCAGCAGCTATATCACTAAGAATATGGACTCCCATAAGGGCTCTGGTGCCATCTTTGTAGACCTGTTCAAAGCCTTCAACACTATAAATGACCCTCTTCTGCTAAGAAAGTTAGACGCCTCTGGTATTAATCAAGCAGCACTGCTCTGGTTTAGGTCCTACCTCTCTAATCAACAGGAAGCTGTAAAAGTGGACTAACCAGTATCTCCCCCTCACCCCATTAGCCTAGCTGTCCTGCAAGGCTCAATACTAGGGCTACTACTTTTTTCAAATTTTCAATAATTATCTCCCTAATTGTAACTCTGCATAAAACCTTCACTTACATGCAGTTGACACAGTCTTATACACCACTGAATGACTTGTATGTGTCATTAATGAAATCTCCAACAAGAGTTTACCAATTCAGAATAATTTTTAGGGGGCAAACCAGCTTGTTTTTAACTAGAAGAAGACTGCACACCCTGCCCTACCTGACTGCTATTTATCTCTGTTTTGTAACTAAAGTCTGCCTTGTATTGTATGGTGTATAGGACTGGGCAAATTAGCAAATCCTGATTTTGCAGAACATTTGTGAAATTCTGCAAATTTTGTGAAATTGCATGAAATGTTGAGGAATTTTTCAAAATTCAATTGGTCAAAAGTCAATTATATAGCTAGAGCTCTGAATGTTGGCATGCATTCTGTTAGAAAGGTACCCTAAAAAATGCAAAGTTTCATGACAGTTGGAAGAGGGGCAGGAGAGTTATAAGGGCTCCTAATCTGGCAATTTATTATTCAAGTGAAAATTTATGAAAATAGTTCCATGCTTACAACTTAGTCACCTTTGGAGCTAGATAATTGAAAACGTATAAGCATACTTTCTTAGAAGAGTCTTAGAAAACTGCTAAATTGAGTGGTAGATTTTTATGTAACTTGTAAGTTTTAAGAGTTCAAAATGTCACAATTTAATTAGTTGTTAAACTAAATGTTCAAAACATTTGGATGTTTATAGCTCCTGCACTCATGTGGCATGCATACCAAAGTAATCTGTACTGGAATCTAATTAAGATGAATAAATGTGGTTTAGTAGGCAGTACAGTGCGGTGGTTAAGGGGACCGTGCTGCAAACTTGGAGAACTGGGTTTGAATCCTACAGCTACCACCTTGTACACTATGTGACCATGAGCAAGTCACTTAATTTCCATGTGCTCCCACAGCACACCTGGAAACAAGCCTCAGCTTAGTGTCTCTTTACTGGCCAAAAACTGCAAAATTAAATAAAAGTAGGTGACGTTTATTGTGGATACTTTAGAAATGACTAATTGACAAAATTTGCTTAAGAATTCATGGACACACAATATGCCAGTAGAATTTCACTTGTGGAATTTAACTTTCACCAAGCACTTATCACTACAGAATCACTTTGCTTGCACTAACATAATGGCCCTATGATGCTCCTCCAGCAGTACTAAGACAGTGATGCCCAGCATCATGCTCCATCATGACTAAAGATATCCAGATACTTCTGGCCTAAGTTGCAACTAGTTGCAAGGCTTGGCATCACTTGGTGCCACTGTTTTCAAATCGTAAAATCATACACTGTTTTCTACAGGGTTGTTAAAGAATCAGCAGGTGACATTGTACAGAAACAATGCTGCACATGCATGTGCTTCCACAAGTCATTAAGTCAGTGAACCCTAGTGGTTAGCTGGCATATTTCAAGAAGACAGGATAGTGTACAATGATGTCCATGACTATTCTTCATGGATTGTCACTCAAGAAAATGACCTGACACTTCGCACCACTATACTTTTACTATGGAGACACCTACCTTATTGCCACTTTACCCAGTCTTTATTTTCCTGTACAACGGAAACTCAAATGTATGACTGGGAAAATGTATGCACATGGCCTCAATAAAAGTATCACAACATTCCACAATTTCATAAAAGATCATGAAACTCAACTTTAATTAATGAAGTCATTTTAGAACCTTTGGTTGCTTATAACTTAGCCAGCCTTTGAGCAAGAAATTAGACAGTTGGCACACACAGCTTTTTTTTTCCATTTTGTGTTTTCTCCTGGCGGGCAGTTCATTTCTCAGGGGTAGACCCTGTTCACAGAGATCTACCCTGATCTGACTGAACTCAACCATCTTTGAGTTGGCTAACAGGTTTTCTCCCACATCTTTTCCCTCCCAGCTCCCCTGGTGGGGGTGGTTCCTCTGTCAGCATTGCACAGACACAGCTTCCCCTGTGGCAGGAACAAGCTCACTGGTCCAGTTACAGGGGTCACCGTGTTGGTGGAACCCACCACCAACTTTCCCCAACTGCACTGCACTGCCGTGCGGTGGCTTTCTCAGCTATGGCCTACATCCTAATGTGGCTTGATGGGTTCACTTGGCAGCACAATGCTCTACTGCTGGGCTATAGAAGTGGCCTCAGAGCCTAATATTTAGGGTTAATGAACCTGACAAAATTGGTAGATATTCAGTTCTCTAGCTTTAAAGTTATAAGGGTTTAAAATTCTGCAGTTTACCTAATTACGGAATGTAATTTTAACATTTCTGAAAGTTTGGAGGCTTATAACTCAGTCTCCTTTAAAGACAGAGATTTCAGAGATTTGCAACTTGTTACAGTACTGTCTGGATCTTAGTAAGGTTCTCATACTAAATTTGGAGTAATTCGAACAAATACTTATATTATGGAAATGACTGAAATCACAATTTTGGCAAAATGCTGCAAACATTTTGTGGAAATTTCACAAAATTTCACAGAATCAGTATAAAAATTATGCCAGAATTTCAGCAGCAGAAAATAAATGTTGCCCATCCCTAATGGTGTACCAACTGCTGCCAGATCTGTATATTCATTGTATACTGTGGTAACCAGTATTGTACATTTGTGTTGTTAGCATTTTATTTTTATCTTATTGCTAGTCCTGTACCTACCCCCTCACTTTCCATTCTCCTCTCTCCAGATCACATCTGTTAACTACTGTTGTATGTTACTGGGTTGTAAGGCAACTACACAGCTTGGCAGAATCCCATTCTTTAGAGATCAAAATAAACTAAACCAAATCAGCCCTTCACATTAATTGGATACCTTCATGTATTCAGTTTTGTAAAATACAGTGTACAAGAAGCTGTGAACAAGTGTGCACATTTTCCTTTTTTTGGTAAACTTCTGTAAAGCTAGGCTACAGAAGCCATATTTTTGCATGTGTAGAGCACATTTCCCTTCTGTTTGTGCCTGCACAGGCATTTTTTGCATGAACTGAGTTCATTTTCCTGTATCTGCATCTGTGGCTGTACCCAGTAAAATATATTAATTTTGTGAAATTATTGAAGCCTACACAGACCAATTGTTTGTGCATGCACAAGTTTATTAATTTATGCATTTTACTGGGGGTAACTGATTGTGTTGTATTTGGCTTGATGAATAGATTTTGATACTTTGGCCTTTGTTGTTGTTAATTTCTACCCTTTTGTAGTGCCAAGGGAAAGAGGTCCCAAGACTAAAGGAAATAATTAGCATCAGATATGAGGGACTGCCTTCCCCAAGAAATACAAATGGTAGAACACTCTTAACTCCTCTAACTCACGGAGTGAGAATACTTTGCACAGAGAAGAAAAAAGGGAACTTTTGGGTATCTAATGCCACAGGTTGCCTTCTCTCCAGGCTAAAACTATGAGGGGAGCTGGATAAATGCTTGGCAGATTTCAGATGTAGCATCTCTGATGTAAGATTTAAAACAGAAGGAGGACCATCTTCCAATGGCTTTTATGAAGTACAGAGGTACTGTATGTTCTTTCTGGATGCAGTTGTTGGCGCTGCTATCCGAAAGAATGTCTGGAGCAAAGGTTCCAGTCCAAGCTGAGTTAGTAAAATCCTTAGGAGTATGATGAACCAAGTTGTTGTCATGAAAAAGGATGTTATCCAGACAGAAGCTGGAACATGTTTTTCCATTTTACAACACTCATTTCCAGATCTGAGAAATGCTTTGAATTGTTGGTGTTTATTGCATTTCCAGGTCTTCCTAGTCTGTGTAGTTATTTTTCCCATAAGTGTCTAATTACAGTAAGAGGAAACAGCATTTGCTTTTTAAAATGCTTTTCATGCACATTGTATTACAGAGTGATTTACAAGCCATGAACAGTTGCAACAACTTTAGCACACACATGGGCATTAGGTGAAACTGATAGAGTTTCCAGAAAGCACAAGGATGAGAAGTCAGAGAGAGAGAGAGAGAGAGAGAGAGAGATTAAGGCATTGGGCTACACTTGTAACTAGATGGTGTAAGGAGGGAAGAGTCTATAGCAGGTTGCCACCACACTGCCCCCAGTCAACTTTAGAGTTCACAAATAGAGACTGGTACCAAAGTATTACAAGAAGAGGGTGGGACTGGCTTGCTGGGTGGGGGCTTGGCAGGGCTTCTTCTGAACAGGTAGAGCGGGGTTACAATATTACCATGGCACCAGGAATGGATCTAACTCAAGAGGGCCCACTGCAGGCTCTAGGGAATGCATAAAGCCCCCCTCCTCATTAGATTGAGGGAATCATAACAGTAGGGACTGCTTGGTGGGTGAGTGGAAGGGACTTCTCCTTGACAATAATAATCCCTTTATTAATCAGATTAAAGCTCTGCTGATGCCTCAAAGAAAACTTTGAAAAACATAATATCTAGGTACAATTCAGCTTGCATTCCATATGTATTCAATAGACGTCTCCTCCCTATTACCTATTACTGAGAAATTTGCATGGAAACATGCTTTGTATCACTTAGTGTTATGTACCTCTTTTGCTTACTCTTTACTTCATATCATTGTCCTCTGTTGTGACATCACTATCTGTTGCCATGGGAGTAATTGTGTTGTCACAAGTAGAGCTTTATGATCTCAGATAGGGGAGAAAGCAATAGGAATAGATGAGCTCTTCAGGAGCAAAGATTCCCTTTTCATGCAAATGGGCTCAGTAATAAATATTGGGGATGAGAAATACAGAACTAATTTGAAATACAAGCTGAACTGTGTCTAAATGAAATGTTTTGTTTAAGTTATCCAAATGGCGTCAGCTGAGCTTTAAGTGAAAAATAAATTGTTAACTATGGATTCTGTGTGAGTTAGCTAGATTATCCAGAGTCATGAATAAGTGACCATCCACAGAGCCATAGTTGACACATTCTGGAGCATTTCTTATGGACTGGGATGGCAATGTAGTGCTTATATACCACTGATGCTTAGGCAGGATAAGTAAGGAGGGGGAGCTGTTCACTGTAGGTTTTTACAACTTATGATTTTAGCATTAACAGCATGTAACCCCTGCCCCAGAGAACTGGCACATCCTAGATGACATGGGATGGCTGATACCTTTACGCCTCAGGGCAGGTAGCTCTGGGGCCATGCATGATCTCTAGGTCTTAAAATGATTGCTCTAACGGTGAGGTGCCACCATCCAATGGGATCCTTTCAGTATGCAGGATAACATCAGGCTGCTTACCAGGAAACTGACAGTATTAGAACCCACTCCCACTCTTGGCAGATAAAACAGTATGCAGCAACCCCCAAAGAGTATACATACTGAAGCAGTGTGACCCAAATTAACAGTACAAAAAGGAAACTGGTTTATTACGAACATACAAACTAGCCAGCAGAAAATGTCCTACTGGTCTATTACGTCTGCTTGGTAACTGAGGTTCTCAGCTTACAGCAATGACCCTGCCCCCCCTTTACCCCCTCCCTCCCTTCTACCCCTCCTCTGTCCCATGGGTTCCCTATGTGTTTGCCCCAGGCTCTCTTAAAGGTCCCCACCATCTTTACTGAGACCATCTCTTCTGGCAGCACATTCCATGTGGCCACCACCCTCTCCATAAAAAAATGCTTCCTAACATTCCTCCTAACCCCCCCATCAACTTTAAACTATGCCCCTTTGTAGTTCTGTTGTCACTGATCGTTGTTACCTTCTCTTTCCACTCTGTTAATCCCCTTCAAGTATTTGAAGGTCTCTATCATGTCATCCTTTACTCTCCTCTCCTCCAGGGAATACATCCTTATGGTTCCCAGCCTCTCTTCATAGGGCCTATTCTGTTGACCCTGAATCATCATGGTTGCTCTCCTTTAGACTCTCTCCAGCATGCCGATGTCTTGCTTAAGGTATGGATGCCAATATCTTACCCCATATTCCAAATGTTGTCTTACCATTGACCTGTACAATGACAAAATGACCTCCACTTTCTAATGAATTCCCTTGCGATACACCCCAGCATCCTGCTAGCCTTTGCTGTTGCCTTTTTTCATTGTGTGGCGTGTTTTAGGTCTTCAGTAATCACCAGCTCCAGATCTTTTTCTTCCTGTGAAGCAGATTCCCAACCCCCAGTAATACTCTGTTCTAGGATTCCTGGCCCTAATGTACATCGCTCTACACTTTTTGGCACTGAAGCTGAGTTGCCAGATTCCTAACCATCTCTCGAGTTTATCAAGGTCCTCCCACAGATCCTGTATCACTTCTTTTGTATCCACCCTCCCACAGAGTTTGGTGTCATCCACAAACAGGCACATCTTGCCTTTTGCCTTTAATGCCTTCCCCAGTTTCACTTATGAAGGCATTAAACAACACTGGCCCCAGCACTGAACCTTGTGGGACCCTGCTGGTGACCTCCTTGGTGCTGGATAACTCTCCCCCCACCACTACTCTCTTGGTTCTGCCCCTCAGCCAGTTCTCTTCCCACTTTATCAGTTTCTCCCCCACCCCTAGATCTGTTAGTTTCCTGATCATCCTTCTGTGTGGTACAGAACTGAAGGCCTTGCTGGAGTCCAGGTATATGATGTCCATCACAAGGCTGCTGTCTACCACCCTTGTGACCCAATCAAAGAATTTGATCAGGTTTGTTTGACATGATCTGCCTGCCTTGAACCTGTGCTGCCTTTCATCCTGTAGACCATTCTCTTCAATGTATCTCACCAGCCTTTCCTTAAGAACGATCTTCATGGTTTACATACTATCGAGGTCAGACTGACTGGCCTATAGTTCCCCAGATTATACCTGGGTCCACTCTTGTGGAGGGGAACCACATGTGCCATTCTCCAGTCCAGCGGCACCACACCCAACTCCAGGGATCTATTGAAGAGAACAGCCAGTGGTCCCGCCAGCTCCTCTGCTAGCTCTTTCAGCATCCTGTGGTGTATGCCATCTGGCCCCAGGGAATTGTCCACCTTCAGTGTCTGCAGCCTCTCCTTCAATCTTTCAACCTGTATTACTGCTTCAGCCCCTCATACCCTCCCTCATTCTCCCCCGTGTGGCGCATGCCCATCCTTTTCCCTAGAGAAGACAGAGCAGAGGTATTTATTTAATACATCTGCTTTGCTCAGTTCTTCTACCCATCCATCCCCCTTCCTTAGCCTAAGTATTCCGTCCTTTTTGTCCCTAATTTTGCTTATGTATCAAAAGTAGGCCTTCTCCCCATTCTTTATCCCTTCAGCTATTTGGAGCTCTTTCTGTAACTTAGCATGCTGCACCTCCCTTCTTGCCACACAGGCCAACCTCA
The DNA here is from genome assembly GCA_016271365.2 of Neoceratodus forsteri. Lineage (NCBI taxonomy): Eukaryota > Metazoa > Chordata > Ceratodontiformes > Ceratodontidae > Neoceratodus > Neoceratodus forsteri. The sequence goes on along the minus strand of CM028135.1, from coordinate 498,432,868 downwards.
GATATTTCTCCTCATTTTCTTCCCTTGTGGTTCTCCTGAATCTTTTGTAGGCCGCCCTCTTTCCCCTCACCACTCTGGCTACCTAATAATTAAACCAGATGGGTGATCTGGCTCCTAATTTCTTCCCTCTAAGCTTGATGCAATCTGTTGTGGCTGCTAGAATCACCTCCCTGATGATGGCCCATGTTTGGTCCACCCCCATGTCCTCACCAATGCCCTCTAGGTATTCCCTTAGCATCTCTCCCTTCTTTTTAAAATTTGCCCTCCTGAAATACAGCGTTTTGGTCTTGGTAGGGATGTTAACCCTGCCCATGTCCAAACTGAAATACACTGTACTGTGGTCACTGCCACCCAGAGGTTCCCTGACCTCTACCTCCTGTACGTGCTCATCAATGGTGAGCACTAGGCCAAGAATTGCCCCCTCCCTGGTGGGATTAGTAACACCCTGGGTCATGAATCCTCCCTGTATCACATTTAGGATTTCTTGACTTCTGGTGCAGGATGTGGCTGGTATAGCCCAGTCCTTCTTGGGCAGATTAAAGTCCCCCACCACTATCACCTCCCCTTTTCCTGCTGCCTTCAGCACTTGTGCACATAGTTCTCTGTCCTTTTCTTCATCCTGGTTAGGCAGTTTGTGGACCACCCGCCATCCTGATCTTCCTCCTACTGTTAGTCTGTAGTTGGAGCCATAGTGTTTCTACCTTCCCTGTTCATTCTCTTCCCTCATGCATGTTATTCCTTCCCTGATGTATGCTACCACCACCCCTTTGCCTATCTCTCTCTCTCCCTTCTGTAGAGTTTGTATCCTGGGATTGAGAGATCCAAGGTCTCGGCAACTGCTGCTACATCTACCTTCCCCTCCACTAAAAGGGTCTGCAAATCTGACATCTTGTTGCCGATACTGCGGGCATTAAGCAACACTACCCTCCACCACGACTCTGCACCATCTTGCCTCTTGTGTATTAGCTTTATCCTGCCTGCCCCCTATACTCTGCACTTCACTCCCTATCCTTGGTGGTCCCCTTTAGCCCCCTCCTGCCTAGTTGCCACTGCCATTGTGTTGGGGAGGTCCACTTACCTACCCATCTCAAAATATTTGGGTTCTCTAGACCCCCTTCCCTTAACAGTTTAAACCTAGATAATTTCTTATATATTCCCTTAGCTTGCCCCTTAGTATTTTTGCTCCCTCCCAATTAAGGTGCTATCTATCGGGGCAATATAGCCCCTTGTTTGACCACATATCTCCAAATCCCCCCATATGATTGTACCCTTTCACCTTGCACCAGTTCCCTGGCCAATAATTAAATTCTGCTATTCTCCTTTTTCTGGCTGTGCTGGCTCTCTGGACAGAAATTACCTCCGGAAAGGCTATCAAGCTCACAGATTCCTTTCAAGATCTCGTCAACTCTCTGAATCTGTTTTGCACCAACTTTACCTCCTCCCCTGCCAGATCATTGATTATTGAAGGGAAATAATCTGGAAAGAAGAAGGAGGAGGAGGAGGAAAACAAACAGTAGAAACACTCTGGATACAGAAGTTGATACCAGCCCATTTACAGAAGAAAGGGTTCTGAAAGAACTCTTAAAACTGAAGGTGGACAAAGCAATGGGGCCTGATGGGATTCATCCCAGAATTCTAAAAGAACTAAGGGTAGAACTAGTGACACCACTGACTACCCTTTTTAACAAATCATGGGAGGATGGGGTGGTACCCGAGGACTGGAGGAGGGCAGATGTGAGTCCCCTTCACAAAAGTGGGAGCAAGGCAGAAGCAGGAAACTACAGACCTGTTAGTTTAACCTCAGTGATAGGGAAAATGATGGAATCACTTCTGAAGGAAAGAATTGTAGAGTATCTAGAGGCCAGAGGGGCACAGGACCCTAGGCAGCATGGATTCACAGCAGGAAGGTCATGCCAGACAAATCTGATAGATTTCTTTGACTGGGTGACCAAAGTAGTAGATCAGGGAGTGACTGTGGACATGGCCTACCTTGACTTTAGCAAGGCATTTGACACAGTCCCACACAGTCAGTGGCTCAGTAGGTAGCACACTCGCCTCTGAGGCCGGGAGATCAGAGGGCTGTGGGTTCAGTTCCCACATCTGGCACTTGGGTTAATATCCCAGTACTGACACTGTAGTGCAGCATGAGAGGGGTGCTGCACTTCTGAGGTGCCGTCTTTCGGATGAGACGTTAAACTGAGGTCCCATCTGCCTGGATTGGTGGTAGTTCAGGTGGATGTTAAAGATCCCATGGCACTTATTGAAAGAGTAGGGAATTTCCCCAGTGTCCTGGCCAATTTCCTCATTCACTAAAAAATACCACCAACAGCTTAATCTGGTTCAAGGTCAGTTGGCATTCATCTGTATCCCCTCCCCGGTCGTGCCTGAAAATAGGCAGGATTTGTCTAGTGCACTTACCGGTCAACAAAAGCTAAATAAATAAAAATAAAAAAGATTAATATACAAGTTAGCCAGCCTGGGAGTGGGTCCCAAGATGACAGTCTGGGTAAAGAATTGGCTGGAGAATAGGACACAGAGAGTAATAGTAAATGGAGTCCACTCAGAAGAAAGGAGGTTACTAGTGGGTACAGAGGGTTCAGTATTAGATCGGGTCCTCTTCAATGTCTTTATAAGCAACATTGCAGAAGGATTGAAGGAAAAGTATGTCTCTTTGCAGATGACACAAAGATCTGCAACAGAGTTGATGCACAGGGTGGGGTGGAAAGGATGAGAATGGACTTGGCAAGGTTAGAGGAATTGTCAAATGTATGGCAGCTTAGATTCAATGCTAAGAAATGCAAGGTAATGCACCTGGGAAACAAAAACCCAGGGGAAGAGTACACAATGGGGGGTGAGATCCTAACAACAACACAAATGGAAAGGGACCTGGGGATAGTCATATCAGATGTCCTAAAGGTGGGCAAGCAATGTGAGAGGGCAGCAAGGAGGGCTGGGGGGATACTGGGATGCACAGGGAGAGGCATCACCAGTAGAAAACAAGAAGTTATTATCCCTCTGTACAGACAGCTGGTGAGACCCCATCTGGAGTACTGTGTGCAGTTCTGGAGACCCAATCTCCGCAAAGACATAGACAGGATGGAAGCTGTCCAGAGGAGGGCAACTAAAATGGTGCAGGGTCTGCACCGGAAGACATATGAAGAGAGACAGAAGGAGCTTAATATGTATAGCCTCGAGTAAAGGAGGGAGAGGGGGGACATGATAGAAACGTTCAAGTACCTCAAGGGAATCAACAAAGTCCAAGAGGGTAGCATCTTTCAAAAAAAGAGGTGTGTAAGAACAAGAGGGCACAATTTGAAGATGGGGGGCGGCGAGAGGTAATTTAAGGAAGTATTTTTTCACAGAGAGGGTTGTGGATGCATGGAACGGCCTTCCGGAGGAGGTTGTGGAGTCAAAATCAGTGGTGGAATTCAAGCAGCATGGGACAGTCATAAGGCAATTCTAGGGGGTGGGGTAGGAAGAAGTAGGCTGCTGGTTAACTAGGATCTGCAGCTTATCCAGTAGGTAGGGAAATGGGCAGACTGGGAGGGCCAAGCGGTCCTTATCTGCCATCAAATTCTATGTTTCTATGTTTCTATGAGACTATAAACATGTAGTGACAGTCATTTCACACATCTACACTGACACACAGCCTTGAACAATTGCATCAACCTGTTTTATTAGAAGGGGAATGTTGGCCAGGGCACTGGGGAAAATCTAAATTTGCAAAAATTGCCATGGGTTCTTCTACTTCCTCCTGGACACCCACCAGGACAGCAGATGGGCAGAAGGTATCTCGGTTAAATGTCTCAGTCAAAGGGTGGCACACCCCAACAGTACAACATCCCCCCCCACGAAAGGAATAGAGTTAGGAGCAACAAAATCAATATGCAGTCGTTATCCCTGAGGCAGTGCCCCCTCTATGCAACCAACCATAAGTAGTGTCTTCCCTATGTTGCACCAATATGATATACTACAATATCATCAGGAGCTCCTTTAACAGTCTTCATTGGGGCTGTACAGCTGAGATGATAGGTGAATTGCTGGCCAGTCACTGACACTGTAGTAAACTGTTCATGTAAATTAATTTCAGACTGGTGCAGTTCCAAATACAGCTAACAATAGTAACCCAGTTGTAATCCTAGTGGCTCGTTGACCTACATTCAGGTCTGCTACCTTGGCTGTCCCCAAGGCTTAGTTCACCCAAGGGTTTCCAGTGCTTAAACCCTTATGTAACTAACTATGATAACCAGTTGCAGGGCCAAGGGCCTGTTTGATTTCTCATGATCTGATGCAACTCTGGTTTGTCTGCTCTCACAGAGGGGATCTCTTCAGGAGCTGGCATTAGGAAACTGGTACTGTACCTGGACTTTGGAGCTCTCCTGCTGGCTGGCAGTAGCAGATGGTTCTGCAAAAAATTTGGTCTGTTTGGAATTGTAATTTACTCTCAGAGGGAATTTGTTCACCCAATGTGGGGTCATTCCTCGATACATAAATTCATAGATAATGATGGCAGAAAAAGGCCCACATGCCTCTCCCATTCCTGTTTGAAGCTGCTCACCGATTTAGCCGGTACAACATTCTCCAGCAACTTGTTCTACTTCACCACACTTTCAGTGAAAAAGTGCTTTCCAAATGTCCCCTTTGAACTTCCCCCCTACAAGTTTCAATGAGTTTCCGCTTGTCCCTGTATTTAAGGGTCAAAGAAAAAGCACTTTAGATTTCACACAATCTATCCTATGCAGGTACTTGTATGTTTTGATCATGTCACCTTTTTTCAAGGCTGTACAATACATACTGTAGTCTGCAGCCTCTTCTCATATGTCTTGTCCATATTCTGTGGACCATCTTGGTTGCCCTGCACTGTACTGCTTCTGTCTTGTTGCAGACTTTCCTCAGGTGTGGACTCCAGTACCTTGTGCAGTATTCGAGAGGTAGCTGTAAAAGTGATCTGTACAATAGGAGGATCAGCTCCTGGCTTCTGCTACTTATCCCCTTCCTTATGCATCCCATCATCCTATTTTCCCTATCTATAGCTATATTATAGTGTGCTGTTGTTTTCAGGCTCTTTGATATCATGATCTCTAGGTCCTTTTCTTCCATGGTGCTTTCCATTACCTGCTCCCCATTTCATTTTGCACTCTTGGGTTCCTTTTCCTAATGTGCATTACCTTGCATTGTTTAGCTTTGAAGCCCAGTTGCCATATGTGTAACCAGTTCTACAACCTACTCAGATCCTCCCTGAGTTCCCCTATCTCTTCCTCTATGTTCACCCTTGTGCAGATTTTCATGTCATCTCTGAAGAGGCAGATCTTGCCTTTGATGCCTTTCCCTATGTCAGAAATAAACACATTTAAAATAACTGGCCCTGCATGAACCCCTGTGGTACTAGGCTTGTTGTGTCCCTTACCTCTGAGAACTCTTCATTTACTTCTGCTATCTGTGTTTCCTCTCAGCCAGTTCTCTACCAAAATTGGCAATATTTCCTCAACCCCTAGATTCCTTCACTTTTTGATCAGATCCTGTGGGGGACTGAGTCAAAGGTCTTGCTGAAATCCAAGAACACTATGTCAACTGCCCATCCCTTATCAACTGCCCTACCCATCCGGTCAAAAAAGTCAATCAGATTTGTCTGGCAAGACCTTATTCTACTGAAACTATGTTGCCTGGGGTGCTATAGCCCATTTCCCACCAGGAAGTCCACTAGTTCCTCTCCCAGTATAGACTCCATATTCTTTCCCACCATAGACATCAAACTCACTGGTCTGTAATTCCCTGGCTCATCCTTTCATCCACTCTTGTATAGTGGGATGCCAGTTGCCCTCCAATCCTTAGGGACCACCATCATATCCAAGGATTAGTTGAATATGTCTGCAAGTGATCCGATTATCTCCTCCGCTCCCTTCTTAAGCATCCTTAGGTGTAAGAGGTCAGGTTTCATAGATTTAGCTACATTCAACTCTTTACGCTTTTCTGGCACCCTATTTGTTGGTATTTTGGCTGTACTACTTGAGCACTTGCTTCACTGTCTTCCACTTTTAATCCCCCATTCTGGTAATGGCCCATCCTTCTCCTAAGGTATGCCATAAAAAATTTGTTCAGTATCTCTGCTTTCCCTTTGTCCTGCTCCTCACATCATTCCTCACTCTTCAGCCTCACAATACCCACCCAATCATGTGGTTCTCCTGAATGTACCCGAAGAATGCCTTTTCCTCTTGCTTCACTCCCATTGCAAGCCTGATTTCTGTCTTGGCGTTGGACTCCCTCTCCTTCCTGCTAGCTACCTCTGTTGTCTCCAGGTATTTATCTCTATCCTCCTCTCCATTGGCTTCTTTTGTACTTCGGGAATCTCTCCTTTTCACATTTACCACCACCTTTATTTTGGCCTGGAACCAGATTGGACCCCTTGCCCTCTTTCCCTTAGACATCTTTCCAGTTGAGCTTTCTGCTGCCTCACTTATTGCTTTATTAAACTCTTTCCATTTTCCTCCACTCCTTCTTCCTGTTCTGTTCTCCATGTGCTTCTTTCTAACAGCTTCCTCATCCTGTTGAAATCTGTTTTTCTAATGTCCCATACCCTTACCGTGTTTTCCCCTTTAGCAGTCCCTATCTGTTTTTTCCAGGACTACTACATTTTGCATCCTGTCAGTGTTGGTGAGCACTAGATCCAACAGAGCCCCATTCCCTTGTTAGGCATTAGACTAGCTGAGATAGGAATGCTGTACCTTCTGGCATGCATATATCAGGAGCTGTTTCCTAGTACTTACCTTGATTGGAATTTTCCAGTCTGCATCTGGCCTAGTAAAGACCCCTGAACAACACCACCTCCCCAGACTTGGCTGCCTTCCAAAGCATCTGGCCATGTTCTTTGTCTGCCGCTTGATTCTGATGTGGTGGCCTGTAGACCACCCCAATCCTGACCTATTTCCAATTCCGTCACTGCTAGAACCCACCGGGTTTCAAATTTTCCCTGAATCTCCTATGCTGTTTATCTCAGTTGCCTCTATCATATGTTTAACATGCAGTGCTACCCCCAGTACCCTGAGTACCCTGCCTTTTACTCTGTCCTTATTGAACAGTGAGTACACTGATATGGTAATGTAACATTTATCATTCACGATTGCCCATGTCTGTCTGGCTGCCACCACATTGAAGCTCCCTTCTGTGACCATTTCCTGAAGTTCTGGCATTTTGTTGCCAAGACTGTTTGTGTTGATGCACATTATTTTCCAACTTCTATCCCTGCCCCTTCCTTTTTTCCCCTACCTTGGTTGTGCTTGATTTCATTCCATTGGATAATGGGGGAGGGGGGGAGGTGACAAGGCCTTCCGTCTTGTGACACTGGATGTGTACCATGCCACTCTCTGACTACCCCCCCTCACTAGTTCAAACTAGCTATATACTGTGCCCACATTTCTCACAGTACCCTCCTGCTATCCTTATTAGAAAGTAATATGTCCCTTTTGAATTACTTCCAATCCCTGCAGATCAGACCTCAGTCCCTCAGGAACTCCAAACTCCCTCCTCTCTTCACCAAACCTTTAGCCATGCATTGAATTGGAACGCATAGAACTGTTTCCTTTGATTTTGTCATGGCCATGGTAGGACCTTGGAGAAGCTTACTGCCCCTGCTTTCTCCACAGCTACTTTTCCCAGAGCAAGAAAATCTGATTTCACCTGTTCCATGCTCCGTCTGCTCAGATCAGTCATGTTCATCTGTAGGATTAGATATGGCCATCCCTACCCCATCCAGCGATTTCCACCACTTTGGCTATAAGTCTGTCTGCTGTTGTTCCAGGGAAACAGCAGACCACCTCTTTACTATCAGACCTGAGACTTGGATCCTTCCCTGAGCCTCTCACAATTGAAACCCTTACTATGTGTGCAGTTATCTTACCCACTTTGGAATCAGATTCATCCCTTTGCACGCTGCCCAGCAGTGTCTGCTTGCTGGGTGTGCCGGTTCATTTTTCCCTTGTGGAGGGATATTGGGAAACCTCTATTGCTTGTGCACAGCCTTGGTTCATCAGGTTTTGACTTCCCTTCCTCCTCCTCCCACCTCCCCCTTCTGTACAGCTCCCTTCTCTGGCTTGTGGTGGCTTTGGAGGTGACTGCGGCAGTAATGCCCTATGGAGCTGTTATGGGCATATGACCAGATTGATCTGCTCATTTCTTATGTTAGTGTAGATATTTTCCTTTTATAAGTTCTGTTATTTGAAAGCGGATGAAAGCATGGCTTCCAAGTCACTTGTCTAGACAAGTCTTATGGGAAGTACTGCGAACTGCTATATGTAACTTTCCTACAAGCTAATTTGACCTGCATATCCTTGTAGATATGAAGGTGCAACTTAAGACACCTCAGACACCCTGGAAAACAGAGTGGTAATGTTGGAGAAGAGATGTTCTATGTGTGAAGGAAGCCAGTTGGCCCGGGTGATGTCATCCATACATACACACACACACACACACACACACACACACACACATATGTTGAGAGGGAACTGTCACTCAATGGGGTGAAACCTCTCCAAGCAGTCAAAAGGAATAATTTAGGGATCCAAGGTTCAGCTTGCTCTCTTAGACCTGCAACATCTAAAGACCAGAGCCCTGCCATAGGAAGCTAGCTGAACGGCGAGTAGAGATTAATCTAGGGAAAGTGTCTATGAAGCTAGTGGGTAGGTTAAGAATTTGATGAGGGAAGTTCAGTTTTTATGGCTGTAGGCAGAGCCTACAGCCATCTTGCTGTCTGTAGCTGGAAAAATGGAGTACCGTGGAACACATTTTTGGAGTTTTTAATGTATCCTTCCACAACTATAAATCGCTATACCAGTTGAAATAAAATAATCCCTTCTTTCTTTTTAGAATGTTGGAGACAGCAGTCCAAGCTGCTTAATTGCCTAAGTTCTTCTTAAATGTGGGAGTTACCTTTGCTGTGGTGTCTCCTTTATTGAGTATGATCCTTGTTTTCTTGGTTGTACTGTGCAATGTACTGCAAAAGCGCTGGAGCATTTGGCACTTCCGTGGATCCTTCTCTGGTATCCGGCAGCTCGGAGGCTGTTAGTGTGCTGTTCCTACTGCTGTGTTCTTCTTTATTCAGCTTTTGCTGCTGTGTGTTGTAGGATCAATATTTCTTGAGTGCACAGAAGTGCCAAATGCTCCAACGCTTTTGCAGTACATTGCACAATACAACCAAGAAAATAAGGATCACACTCAATAATGGACAGAGGCTGCAACAAAGGGTGCCCATATAAATTTAATGGAAGGCAACTCCTGCATTTAAAAAGGGCTTGGGCAATTGAGCTAGGAAGAAAACGGGAACTCCACAGTATCTGGTATAGTGACTTTTTGATATATTTTACAGCCTGGACAATATTGCAACTAAGTGAGGCATAAGTGGAACATGCCTGACATTAAATTGTTTTTTTCAGAACTGCCTTTACAAAATAAAATAAAAGCTACTACTGTAGAAAGAAGTCGGAATAACTTTATTTAAGAAGTGCCAATAGACTAGTTCTTCTTAGAACACTTTTAAAAAAATACATTTACCCTGCTATTTAGCATCTTTGTCTTTCTCCCTTTATTAAATAAAAAAGATTTTGAGCCAAGCACAGTGTTTGTTCTCTTCTAAGTTAAAGTAAAAAGGGTGTTACTGAAATGTTTTGAACTGACTTCCGAGGCCTGCAGGCAAAAACTCCAAGAACTATGAAGGAGCCCAGTAGACAGCTATATTGAATTACATGCCCAAATGTGTGCTCATCTAGACTGATGGATGGATGGGGCTAAAGCTAGAGCAAATAAAAGATCTGATTGTAAGGAAACGATTTCTTAAAATTGTACCTGATAACCTGCACATATGCCTACTGGACTGGGCATGCAACTCCGTGAAGGTAGCAGCAGAAAGTGTTGATTTGTATGTGGACCAGGAGTGCACACTTGCAGCGTAAGAACCGTGGGGGTGGGGCAGCACATGGTTTTAAGGGGGCCCGAGGGAGGGGGTACAGCCTAAAGGAATCTAGCCTGCACCCAAACCCAAAACAGAACTCATCAGTTCTAAGGTGAACAAGGAGCTGGGGCAAAGGAATGCTGGATTTGCCAGAAAGTAGGGCATCTGTCCTATGACTGCCCTAAAAACAGAGCAAGAGCAAAAGTCTGGGGAAGCTGGTGACCATGACACTACTCAGCAGTTGCTAGGCTGCACACACACACACTATAGTGTCACCAAACTCCTCCAAGCATATGCACCCTATTATAATCAATGGGACAGTAATACAGGGTTTGAGGGACACTGGCACCTCCATCTCCATGGTGAGGCAGGATATGATCCAGGAAGATAGTTCTAACAATACAGCTCCTCTGTGCTAGGAGGGTGCATGAAGTAAAGGAATATAAGAGTCACAAAACAACCGTACTCCTCAGCTGCTTTCAAATGCTTTAATTAGGATTTAAAACATGCCGCCAAAAACCCACATGGTGAAGTACACCTAACTGAGTCTTGCTGACTCTTATGATCCAGGAAGAGCAGATTCTGCAAGGCGCAGTTTTCCAAGATTCATGGAGTCATGGTTCCAATGGTTCAAGTGCCAATGGCTCGGGTCTTCCTGAGCTGGGAAGGTGGCCATGGGGTACAGGAGATTGGAGTCGCAACTGATCTCCATGTGGATGTAATCATGGAGAATGATTTTGACCACAGAGAAAACCTAGTATGTGTTACTACCTGTAGCCAGGCAAAAGGGCAAGCTTTCGAGGGCAAGAGGGGAGCAACACAATTTGCGATCTCCCCTACCTCAGCAGCTGAGGAAGTGGCTAGTGTGAGTCAGGAGCTAGCTAAGAGTAGAAGCCTTGAGCCCTAGCTGCAAACAGAGGAGGCCCCAGCTGGGGGTAGACTTCCTTCGGAAGGGGAGTTGGGGAGGGTCAGACAGGAGGAGCTGTACAGAGCTCAGCTGGCTGATCCTACACTCCAAGAACTGAGAAAGATAACAGATAGTGCTGAGGACTCTCAGGGGAGCAAAACGTCAGTTTACTGGGAGAGTGGGCTGCTGTACAGGGAGTGTGTACACCACAGAGGGGGCTAGATACTCCAGCAGCTGGTAGTCTTCCAGGACTACCATAAGAAACATTTGGCTCTGGTCCATGACATCCCTTTTTCAGGCCACCTGGGTATTAACTGCACAAAAAGCTGGGTTGCCAACAACTTCTTTTAACCAAGCATGTACACAGATGTGGTAGCTTACTGTAGGACTTGTCCACAGTGCCAGAGGGTGGGGAACATAGGAAACATGGCTAAGGAAGCTTTGGTGCCCCTGCCTGTTATTGATGAACCCTTTGATAGAGTAGCCATGGACATAGTGTGGCCCTGAGTACCCCAAGTCACACAGGCAAGAGATACATACTGGTTGTCATGGATTACATGACCAGGTATCCAGAGACAGTGGCTATGTCCTCCACTGAGGTGGAAAAAGTGGCTGATGAGCTCCTGGGAATCTTCAGCCGAGTGGGATTTCCCCAGGAGATTTTGACATACCAGGGGACGAATTTCATGTCTTCCTTAATTACCAGTTTGTGGGAGAAGTGTGAGGTAAAACAGCCCCATGCTTTGCCCTGTCACCCCGAGACAAATGGCCAGGTAGAGTGGTTCAATGGGACCCCCAAATCTATGCTCAGGGCATTTGCTGACCAGTACAAGAGGGAGTGGGGCAAATATTTCCCGACCTCCTGTTTGCCTACAGGGAAGTCCCACAGGAGTCCACAAGGTTCTCACCCTTTGAGATCCTGTCTGGTCACAGGGTGAGGGGGCCCCTAGATTAAGTCAGGAATGAATGGGAAGGTGACCTTGCCTCCCAAGGGGAGTCTATTGTAGAGTACATCCTGAATTTCAGGGCCTGTCTTAAGAAGCTAATGCTGCTCTCCCAGGAGCACCTAGCCATTGCACACCAGCGGCAGAAAACCTAGTAAGATCGTGGGGCCAGAGCCTGGGAGTATGAAGTCAGACAGCGAGTGAGGATTCTTGTCCCAGTCTGACACAATGAAGTGCAGGTGGCATGGGAGGGCCCATTCTCCATAATCAGGAAGGTGAGTGATGCTAACTATGTAGTAGGGCTGCCTGACAGAAGGTGCAGGCAGAGAGTATATCATGTAAACATGATGAAGCCCTACTATGATAGGGAGGAAATGGTGCTTGTTGTGTGCAGCACACCAGAAGAGGGGAAATGAGGCTGACTCCTTTGTGGACCTCCTTAGGGAAGCATGGGAGGGATCCTCAGTGGATACCTCATCCTCTCAGAGCAGCTAACACTGGCCTAGCAGAAAAGATGAGGAGGGTGCTGTGAGAATTTGGGGACATGTTCATGAGGAAGCGGGGGTACACCATGATAGCTGAACACCACGTGGACACTGGGAGCCAAGTGCCACTGAGGCAGTCTCCCTACAGGGTACCAGAAGGGGTTAAGCAGACCATGCTAGAGGAACTCAGGGAGATGCTGGCCCTTGGAGTGATCTAGGAGCCCAGTAGTGTCTGGTCTTTGCCCGTGGTCGTGATCCCCAAAAAGGATGGTACCACATTGTTCTGTGTTGACTACCAGAGGTGCAACAACTTTACGGAGTCAGATGCTTATCCCTTGCCCAGAATGGATGTGACCTTGAAACGTCTTGGGGAGCCTGGTTCCTGACCATGATAGACCTAACAAAGGACTACTGACAGGTACCCCTAACCCCTACAGCCAGGGAGAGGTCTGCTTTTGTCACCCCATTTGGCCTATTCAAATTCTGAGTAATGCCATTTGGCATGAAGAATGTACCCGCAACCTTCCAGCAGCTTGTGGGTCACATTCTGGCTGGGGCAGGTGAATATGCACTGGTGTACATGGATGACATAGCCATTTACAGCTAGACATGGGAGGATCATGTCAGGCATGTGAGGGAGGCGTTCCACAGACTGAAGTCTGCAGAGCTGACAGTTAAAGCAGAAAATGTCAAGTAGGCATGGCCAAAGTGCCAGATCTTGGACATTGGGTGAGCAGTGGATGCATCCATCCAGAGCCTACAAAGGTTGAGGCCATTTAGGCCTGGCCCTCCCCTGCCATGAAAAACAAACAAACAGGTAAGGGCATTTCTGGGGACAGCCAGATACTACAGGTTTGTCCCTCACTTTAGTGATGTGGTTAAGCCCCTTATAGACCTCAGCAAAAAGATAAAATCCCAGAGAAAATGTCCTGGACAGTGGACTGTGAATCTGCCTTCCAACAGCTGAAGGAGGCATTATGTGGGTCACACATGCTGGCTAGCCCCAATTATGACCTAAGGTTTGTAGTGCACGTGGATGCCTCGGACCATGGACTGTGTGCTGTTCTGAGCCAGGTTACACCACAGGGGGTGGAGTACCCCATAGTGTTTTTGACCTGGAAGCTTCTGCCCAGGGAGGAGGCATATGACACAGTTGAGAGGGAGTACCTGGGGATAGTGTGGGTCCTTCAGAAGCTGCAGCCATATTTGTATAGGTGGGAGTTCACTTTGGTAACAGATCATAATGCCCTGATATGGTTCCATAGGACTAGTGGGCAAAACACAAAATTATTGCACTGTAGTTTGATACTACAGTCTTATAATATGATCATTCAGCATCGAAGTGGTGCACAGAATACCTATGTTGATGGACTGTTGAGTCAGGGCTAAGTGCAGGGCATGTTTCTTTAGGCACTCCCCAGTCCTTACATGAACAGCAGTGTCTCTTGGGGGTCAACCAAAGAGACACACCTTCATTTCCGGGGTGAGGGGGGGAGATATGATGGGCATATGACCAGATTGATCTACTCATTTCTTGTGTTAGTGTAGCTATTTTCTTTTATAAATTCTGTTATTTGAAAGTGGATGAAAACATGGCTTCCAAGTCACATGTCTAGATAAGTCTTATGGAAAATACTGAAAACTGCTCTGTGTAACCTTCCCATGAGCTAATCTAAGCTGCAAATCCTTGTAGCTGTAAAGGTGCATCTTCAAACACCTCAGACATCCTGTAAAACCGAGTTGTGAAGTTGGAGAAGGGATGTTCTAGGTTTGAAGGTAGGCAGTTGGCCTGGGTGGTATCATCCATACACACACACAGTTTGGGGGGTGTTACTTAAATGGGTGAAATCAGTCCCCACAGTCAAAGGGAATAAATTAGGGAGATGAGGTTTAACTCGCTCACTTGGACCTGCAACTTCTAAAGACCAGAGCCCTGTCAGAGGAAGCTAGCTGAGGGTGAGTAGAGATTAGTCTATGGAAAGTGTCTATGTAGCTAGTGGGCAGGTTAATAATTTGGTGAGTGAAACTCAATTGTTTCTATCTGTCAACTGTCTGCCTAACATCCTTTATTTTCTATTTTGAGTAAACTTGTAAAACTTGTCTGACTGTAAATATATCTTGTTGTAAATACTTGTAGTTCTGTAATAAAGAATCTATTTTTGATAAGTCCAGTGGCTGCCTATTTACTTTAAAAAGGTAATTTACTATTTCTGCTGGACTCTGTTTGCAGTCCGTCTCTGAAGGGCATTCCAACCACAGTTATTGTGCTGACTTTCCTGACCTTGTGCAGGATGTAAAAGTTGGTTTTCTGGTTTCAGGTAAAAATCAGGTGGTGGCAAAGAATCAAAATTCCCTGACAGAGGACTGCCCTGTAAGCGATGGGCCCAAGGGGCAGTTTCTCTCACAGCTGGTAACAGTGGTAAGGGATTTCTGTCACAGGGGCCCACTGATTGTAGCTCTAAAGTGGCATATTTCAGCCCTTGCAGCTTACAATTCTACCCTCATGTCCTAGAACCTCATGCAAACATGACAGTGGCCAAATTGCTAGAGCACCCTCGGGTTCACCACTGTCTCACATTCCTTGCACTCACCCCACCTCCCCAGTGTGTCCCCACTGTATCACTGTGTGCATACAGTATACTGGTTGTGGCTGTGTTTTGGGATTAGTGTGTTTCTTTTATAACCTCCTAGGATTCAGGCTTTATGCACTCAATCAATCAATCAAAATTTTTATTTAGCCGGGTGAACACCACTGAGCAAGCTCATTTTCGAGATGAACCTGGGCAAGGTGCATGAACAATACATAACAATGAAGACAACTTACAGAACCATTATGTAAGCATTAATCCCCAACAGAAGAGGACTCTACCAGTGGATTAATGCCGGTGAGGGGGTGACGAGTGCTCCAACCACCCACGGGCATTAATCCACCAGTAAAGCCCAACTCTGGAGGGGATTAATGCGCTTGTAACATGGCAAATGCAACAGAAGTATTGTTAATAAAACAGTTTTAGTTACAAGCACATACAGATTCACAGCATCAGTAATTCTAGTGGACTAACTATGCTGGACCGTACTGCTTTTGAGCCACTCAAGATGTATTGCCGTGTGTGTGCACATTCTACGGTTTACATATATTCATGTAGTGTCAAGTAATTGTACAGAAATGTGCAGCTGACATTGCAGTGTGACACAGGCAGAATGTTATTTTATCCCCCCCCATTATAAGCAACAGTTTCTTTGTCTTTACCTTCGTTGTTACCGCACCAACTTATATCACAGTGCTGCATTGTGAGACATATGTATTTCTTTTCTGTATTCGTCATTGTCTTCTCTGACTGTGATTTGCTGGTGCCCGCTTCATTTGACTAAGGGTCATGGCTCATACTCACTTATATCTCCGTTACCTGTAATGCACCTCTTGCTAGTTGAGCCATTTTTGTCAGTGGTTTCTTTACTCATCTGACTCACCACGCTTGTGTGTCATATGCACCTAGCTACTACAGCACTCCGCGGGGTGTCGACAATCACTCTCTCACTGCTCCATCACCTGCGCCATCTACAGGCAGGGATACATCCCAACACAAACTGTGTCTGTCTCTGTGCCAGTGTTTGCTGGCGCGAGACCAATCTTCTCTTTGATTTCAGTCCTGGGAATGTACAGGTGGCTTACAGAGGTACTGCAACAGTGGGCTTTACTGCTGGATTAATACCCGATAGATATTGGTCACCTGTTCGCTGTACACCAGTTGTGGAGGTGAGTTTCAGACAATTTTTTTGCCATGTTACAAATAGAATTTAATATACACATAAGAACTTTATACAGCAAGGTAGTACATTTAAAATAAAAACAGCAGAGTAATTATCATGTGAAAAATACAGAGTTAAGAAATACCTGTACAACAGTACTCATGGATCATTCCTAGACAACCATATTTACAGAGTATTCATGGGACCAGCTAGAGACTATTTATTGAATTTGTGGTACTTGTTTGGGCATGGGTGGGGGTGAGGAAGTACAAAGGTTAATACGTATACCTGGAAGGGCACGGGTGGGGAGGGAGGAAGTACTAGGGTTTCTATGTATAAGAGCTGGGGTGCCTGAGGGGCTTGCTTTCTGGGGACAGATGGCAGAGGTTAGAGTGCTAGGTGTGTTGCACCAGGAATAGGTGTTCAGGGGTGGGGATGTGCCAAGGAAAGAGCACGAGATTCAGAGAATAAGAGGGCAGGAGTATCAGGCAGCGATGGCCCCTGGAAGAGCTAGAAGCTGAAGCCAGGAAGGCAGGGAGGCTGTTATATCAGGGAAAGCAGTTGCAGGATTCCTTAAATGAGTGAGAATACAGGGCCTTGAAGGCTGGCAATTTGATTGGATGAGCCAATTTCAAGGTTTTTTGCAGGTTGTTCCAGAGCACAGGTAGAACGTGACTAATGGCGGACCTACCAAAGTGTGATTTGAACTTAGGTACTACAAGAGAGATGTAGGAAGAGCTCCTTAGGGCATACTTATCTACCATACTTAGTAGAAGACAGTCCAAGATATATTGGGGCTGCAAGTTAGTAATAGCCCTGTAGGTCCAGTGGGCTGCATTTCTCTGCCTTCTGTGAGTGAGGGAGGACCATCCCACTGTCATGTACAGGGAGCAGTGATATATGGAGTAGGGGAGTCTGGTAATAAACTTCGGGGCTCTGTGGTAGAGTGTGTCTAGTTGGTCAGAGCAGTGCCAGTGCTTTGGCAGTAAAGAAAGTCTGCATAGTCCAGTAGGGTAAGGAAAGTGGCTTGTACCAGCCTCTTTTTTACCTCCAGAGTCATTAAGTATCTGATCCTATAAAAGAGTCCAAGCCTCTGCCTGAGCTTCTTTACCAGCTCATCAATGTGATCAATAAAGGACAGTTTTTGGTCAATCCAAACCCCAGATATTTTAATTTTGTTACATAGTCCAGTGGTTCGCCAAAGAGGGTATGAATCTGTCGTAAGTTACCTTGAATTGCAAGGTTGTTCGTATTTGCAAGGGGAGAAAAGAGCATCATTTTTGTTTTGTTTTTGTGTCCAGGAGTAGTTTCTGTTGCAGAAGTTGTTGTTGTGACTTGTTGAATTCCTGTTGTAGATCTCGACAAATAGGTGAATGTTGGCAGATTTGATTTCAACGTCGATTCTGTAAATTGCAAAAAGCAGTGGGCCCAGTATCGAGCCTTGTGGTACACCCCTCAATAGAGGTTTCAGGAAAGAGAGTTCCCCTTCAGCCTTTATCTGCCGCTGCTGTCCTGTAAGATAGTTCAAGAATCATTTCAGGGAAAGGGAGCCGAGGCCAATATTTTGGAGGGTTACAAGGAGTAGATCATGGTCAACCTTATCAAACACCTTGCTCAAATCCAGAAATACTGTGCAGACAAAATTCTTGGTATCCAGGGCACGTTGCCAGTCATTGGTCACTTTTGAAAGGGCTTTGACTGTACTATGATGTGGCCTAAAACTGGACTGTAATGGGTTTAGCAGATTAACAGTCTCAAAGTTTCTGAACTGCACACTCACTATTTTCTCCAATAGTTTGGATAGGGTGGGGAATAGTGAGATAGGCCTATAGCTGTTCATGTCACCAGGGTCTCCAGCCTTGAAAAGAGGTATTACATATGCGGTTTTCCAGAGGGGAGGTATAACACGTTGCGATAGGGAGAGGTTAAAGAGATGTGTAATGGGCATTGCCAGTACGCGATGAATGAGCTTTAGGAAGAACAAGTCTAAACAGTCAGCTCCGGCACTCTTCCTGGTATTCAGTTGAAGGAGATGATCCTCAACTTCCTTCAAGGTGGTAGGCTGGAGGGAGAATGCCATGTTTGTGACTGGTGCTGCTGCATCCATTAATCTGAGTTGTGAGTGGAGGGTATTGGCAGGAGTGGTATCAAATGCAAGTCCAGCACTTGCAAAATGAGCATTGAAAGAGTTGAAGATAGTTGATTTGTCAGATACCACAGACGTAGCATAGGAAATTTATGCAGGTAGGGTGTTCAGAACCTTTTGGCCTTCAATATCCTTGATGGTTTTCCAGAACTTGGCAGAGGACTTAGTTGAAGAGTCCAATTCTTTATGAAAATAACTAGCCTTGGCCTCTCTGACCAGATTAGTACAGTGGTTTCTAGCTGTTCTAAACTGGTACCAGTCTGCTGGGAGTTTTGTTCTCCAAGCTTTTTTCCAAAGCCAGTCTCTGTGCAACAGGGAGGCCTTTAACTGAGCCGAGAACCAAGGTCAAGATTTTTTCTTCGAGCACATTTTGACCAAGGGTGCGTGCCTATCCAGTGCGCCTAGTACGATCTCCTGGAAAATATCAAAAGCCGTAAGTACTGAGTTTGTCAAGTAGAAATCCTGCCATCTTAAGGAGTCATGCAGGTCAGAGAGGAAAGCACCAATATCAATGTTATGCTGTTTCCTCCTGAGGGAGAATGTGGTGAGGGACAGTGCTTTTGGGACAGATCTTACACATGCAATGAAGCAGTGGTCACTGAGGTCAGAGAAGAACACTCCTACATGGGAGAACAGATGTGGTTTGCTTGCTAAAATAAGATCCAGAAGGGTGCTGTTATTGGGGCATTTTTTATTAGGGCATGTAGCCTCAGAGATAAGTTGTGAAAGTCCAAAGGAGTTGCAAATATTTTTGAGAGGAGTGGAGACATTGAACCACCAATAAGATTAAGGTCCCCTAATATGATAATTTCTGACTGCAGGGAGCCCATCAGATTAGTTAAGTGATCTAAAAACTGTAGACTCACCGAGGGGGGCCTGTAACATCCTATGACGCAGAAGGAGATAGAGGAAGAGAGCTTGACTTTGAGCATCAGACTCTCAAATTCCTTTGGGATTGAGGTTGATTCTATGACTGAGGCAGAAAGTTTATCCTTGACATAGATAGCAACTCCTCCTTCTCTGGAGAGCCTATCAGTTCTGAACAAGGTATATGATGGAATATTCGCCTCCTGATCTGAGGTACCTGGTGAGCCAGGACTCTGTGACCACGAGAACATCGGGCAAGGTATGGCAAGTCCAGGCTTGTATAGAAGCAAACTTTTTTTAGAAGGCTGCATGTGTTAATATACATAAAACTCAAGCCCTTTATACTGGCTAGGTATGCAGGGGATGAGATAGCAGCAGGGGGCCCAGAATTAAGCTCAACATTTCCGGAGCATGACAACAGGAGCATCAATAGCTTCTTGAGAGCTTCAAGAAGTAGCCTATGCACTTTAGGTCTATCCTGCTTAGTGATGCTAGAGCTTTAGATCGGTGGGTCTCTGAGACAGATACCTAGTGGTCCAAGTGACCTATAAAAAAGTTCACTGGCCGTACATGACCAGGATAGCTGGGAGCTCCTTGCAGAGTGAAGTTGAATCATATCCTCTAAGGCACTCGTGGTAGCGGTACCCACTTACCACGGAGTTTGTAATACAGGTTCCAGGGTGGGCAACATGAGCACCAACAAGTGAGAGTCAGTGGCTTCAAAATGATTGTGGCAATCCAATAAAATGTGGAATAGGACCATGTTCCTGGGAGATACTAACACATGATTGTGGGATGCCTAACAGTAGGAAAGCAAAGCATAAAGATAGGTAGGAAACCCCCATTTTGTTAGGTACACCCAAAGGGGATGTATTTATAACTAGAAAGTCCTGATGACAAGGTCTGGAAGGTAACCACAACAACTCAGTGCTTCTAATGCTAAAGGAGGGGTGACCTAGGCAGAGCAGGTAATAGGCAATAAGAGAACTTGTGAGTATCTGTCAAGAGGCAACTATCTATTGCCCAATCAGAGGTTCTTCCATAAAAGAGGCATGATCAAAGTGTATTTAAAGGTGTCCTAAGGAGGGGGTGGGGGGGCCAAAACCAGAAAGGAAGCAACCGCAGCTTCTATGACAAAAAAAGCCATAGGAAGGCAATCCAAAGTCAGCCAGCAAGTGCTGCAGCCAACTGGTGCTTCACCACTACTGAGATGGCCAGTGGGCTCCTTCCCTCAGAGTCCTATTGCCAGTCATTTCCTTGACTTTATATCTGAGCTAGGATGCTGTACCTGGGGTGCTTGTGGAGTAAGGCTCTCTGAGGCATGGTGGTTTCTTGGGTGGCCGGCGGCTTCCTCCCGCCAGGCAAAGGACCGTGGATGGCCCACTGGGGCAGCACCTGGGGAAGGAAAGAGGTGGGTGTTACAAATAGGCCCAGTGGCAATGCCTAAGCAGGATGCTTATGGATGGGGTGGGGATTAGGGGATTAGTGGTGTGGGATGGAGAAGTTACACAAAGGCTAAGAAGTTAATAGGGGAGAGGAGGAGGAGGAGGGGAGCTCACAGCCCCACAATCATAACAGTTGTGGCTCTTAATTTAAATTCCAAGTACTAGGAGACAGCTATGGGCCTTGCGGGGGAGTAATTTGAACCCAAGATTAGTATGCGTAGAATTAGAGAAATTCCAGACAATAGGGAGAGGGTAGAACACAGCAGGTGAGCAGAGACAGAAGTGGCGCTAGAAATAGTTAATGCTTTAGGCGCCAGCAGTCTGGTCTCTGCTGCACATCTAAAGTATGGCCAGACTTTAGAAAAAAATCAATTGGGATATTCAAACATAGGGGTAAAGTGTAGAGCCAGTAATTCAGTGTGCGGGTGAAGATTAGGAGGTAAGATGAATTGAAAGTCCAAGCGCCGGAGGTCTGCTTGCAGCTCCGGTAAAAGAGTGGGACTAGAGGTAAAATGAGCAGAGGCAGTCGGCTTGGATTACAGTCTACAGAAATTATAAAATAAGGGGCTAGGATCACTACACTAACCAACCGAGGCTGCTTCTAGTAATATGGAACACAGTTGGCTATCTTCCCACTATCAGTGCTTACTTAGCAATTAAACACATTTAGCAAAATTAAATAACATTAGCTCCCAGTGTCCCAATGACATTAAACATTCAGCAATGGGTAATACGGCAACAAAAAACAAATTAAACATAAGTGAAAACCAGAAGGAAAGTGACTGCAGCTTCTATGACAAAAAAAAAAAAAATCATAGGAAGGTAATCCAAAATCAGCCAGCAAGTGATGCAGCCAACCGATGCTTTGCCACTTCTGGGATAGCCAATCGGCTCCTTCCCTCAGAGTCCTATAGCCAATTGTTTTCTTGACTTTGTATCTGAGCTAGGATGCTGTACCTGGGAGACTTGTGGATGAAGGCTTTCCGAGGCGCAGTGGTTTTTTGGGCAGCCGGCGGCTTCCTCCCACCTGGCAAAGGACTTTGGATGGCCCGTTGGGGCAGCACCTAGGGAAGGAAAAAGGTGGATGTTACAAATAGGCCCAGTGACAATGCCTCAGCAGGACGCTTATGGATGGGGTGGGATTTAGGGGATTAGTGGTGTGGGATAGAGAAGTTACACAAAGGCTAAGAAGTTAATGGGGGAGGAGAAGGGGGAGGAGGAGGGAGGGGAGCTCAAAGGCTCACAATCGTAACTGTTGTAGTGCTTAATTTAAATTCCAAGTACTAGGAGACAGATGGGGCCTTGTGGGGGAGCAATTTCAGACCAAAATTAGTATGCGTAGAATTAGAGAAATTCCAGACACCGGGGAGAGGGTAGAACACAGCAGGTGAGCAGAGACAGAAGTGGCGCTAGAAATAATTAATGCTTTAGGCGCCAGCAGTCTGGTCTCTGCTGCACATCTAAAGTATGGCCAGGCTTGAGAAAAAAAGCAATTGGGATATTCAAACAAGGGGTAAGGTATAGAGCCAGTAATTCAGTGAGCGGGTGAAGATTAGGTGGTAAGATGAAATGAAAGTCCAAGCACCGGAGGTCTGCTTGCAACCCCGGTAAAAGAGCGGGACTAGAGGTAAAATGAGCAGGGGCAGTCGGCTTGGATTACAGTCTACAGAAATTACAAAATACGGGGCTAGGATCACTACACTATCCTACAGAGGCTGCCTCTAGTAATACAGAACACAGTTAGCTACCTTCCCACTATCAGTGCTTACTTAGCAATTAAACACATTTAGCAAAATTAAACATTAGCTCCCAGTGTCCCAACAACATTAAACATTCAGCAATGGGCAATACGGCAACAAAAACCAAATTAAAGATAAGCAAAAACCAGAACAGAAGTGACCACAGCTTCTATGGCAAAAAAAGCTGTAGGAAGGCAATCCAAAGTCAGCCAGCAAGTGCTGCAGCCAACCAGCGCTTTGCCGCAACTGGAGTAGCCAATCGGCTCCTTCTCTCAGAGTGCGATAGCCAATCGCTTCCTTGACTTTGTATCCGAGCTTGGATGCTGTACCTGGGATGCTTGTGGAGGAAGGCTCTATGAGGTGCAGTAGTTTCTTGGGTGGCTGGTGGCTTCCTCCCTCCAGGCAAAGGACCGTGGATAGCCCGCCGGGGCAGCATCTGGGGTGCTTGTGGAGGAATGCTCTCCAAGGCATGGTGGTTTCTTGGGCGGCCAGCGGCTTCCTCCCAGTGGGCAAAGCACTGTGGATGGCCCGCCGTTTTGCTTTTCACATTATGTAGTGTTATGCTACCTGAGACAGTCTCTGCAAAATTGTGGATTCTCTGTTGCCATGCCTTTGGCAGAAACTCCACGTCTACTCTGTCCCACTGGGGAACTGGTCTATTTGACAACCCATGTCAGTTTGAGGCTGGAAATCCTTAGAACCTCAGGAAAACTTTGGCTTGGAAAAGCTTAGAGTTTCTAGTAGGTCTCTTTCTATTTTCTTGAACTCAGGCGGTAGGGAAAGTAGCAGCAATGGTAGTAGCTTGTTAAGACAAATGTTGGTCCAATGCCAAAAATAATTGCTTACATGTTCTTATGTAAATGTGATATGAATAAAAGCAAGACAGATGTAAAGACAAGTGCTTATGTGGCACTGTATTTATATGCTGCACCCAGCAGTAGATATTGGGGCTGGGGTAACACAGCGGCAACAAGCCTTTGTGTGAAGCAAATAAACAAATCAAAACAAAAGAAAAAGCCACTATGGTTCTCAAAAGAGGTGGCTGTGAAAGTCAGGAAGAAAAAGATAGCATTCCGGAAGTATAAGGAAACATAGAAGGAGCAGGACGGAAAGCTGTAACAGTTAAGGCAGAAGGAAGCAGGGAGGGAAGTCAGAATAGCAAAGGCCCAAACTGAGGAAAAGATAGCCAACTCAGTTAAGAAGGGGATAAAACCTTTATAAGTACATCAGCGAGAAAGACAAAGGGAGGGATAGTGAGGCTGAATAGAATGAACGGTGGGTGGGCAGAAGGGACAGTGAAAAAGCAGGGGATACTGAATGAATATTTCTGCTCAGTATTCACAAAAGAGGAGGGGGAAGTGCCTAATCCAATTAACAGAAGCACTCTTGATAGGGGGGTCGATCCCAGTCCTTTCACAGAAGAAAGAGTTCTGCAAGAACTCCTAAAACTGAAGGTGGACAAAGCAATGGGTCCTGATGGAATTCACCCAGAATTCTAAAAGAATTAAGGGAGGAACTAGTGAAACCACTGGCTACTCTTTTTAATAAATCATGGGAGGATGGTGTGGTACCCAAGGACTGGAGGAAGGCGGATGTGATTCCCCTTCACAAAAGTGGGACCAAGACAGAGGCAGGAAATTACAGACCTGTCAGTCTGACCTCTGTGGTAGGGAAAGTGATGGAGTCACTTCTGAAGGAAAGAATAGTTGAGTACCTAGAGGCCAGTGGAGCACAGGACCCAAGGCAGCATGGATTCACAGCGGGAAGGTCATGTCAGACGAATCTAATAGATTTCTTTGACTGGGTGACCAAAGTAGTAGACCAGGGAGGGGCTGTGGACATGGCCTACCTAGACTTACCAAACTTTAGCAAGTTAGGGAGGCAGTATAGCACAGTGGTTTAAGGCTCTGAGCTGCAAATCTGGTGACATCCAGCAGACCAGACCTGGGTTTGAATCCCACAGCTTCCACTTGCATACTGTGTGACCCTGAGCAAATCACTTAACCTCCTTGTGCTCCTAGGTCGCTCCTGTAAAAAAGCTTTCAGCTTAGTGTGCTATACCTGGTCAAAAAAAAAACAAAAAAAAAAAAACAACAGTCCCACACAAAAGATTAATAGTCAAATTAACCAGCCTGGGAGTGGGTCCCAGAGTGGTAGCCTGGGTAAAACATTGGCTGCACAACAGGACACAGAAGGTAATTGTAAATGGAGTCCACTCTGAAGAAAGACAGGTTACTAGTGGGATACCGCAGGGTTTAGTATTGGGTCCAGTCCTTTTAATGTCTTCATAAGTGACATTGCAGAGGGACTGAAGGAAAAGTATGCCTCTTTGCAGATGACACAAAGATCTGCAACAGGGTTGATACACAAGGAGGCGTGGAAAGGATGAAAAGGGACTTGGCAAGGTTGGAGGAATGGTCAGAAGTATGGCAGCTAGGATTCAATGCAAAGAAGTGCAAAGTAATGCACCTGGGAAACAAGAACCCAGGGGAAGAATACACTATGGGTTGGGAGGTAGTAACAACAACAAAAAAGGAGAGGGACCTGGGGGTAATCATATCAGATGACCTTAAGGTTAGCAAGCAATGTGAGAAGGCAGTAGGGAGGGCTGGGGGTATACTGGGATGTATAGGGAGAGGCATCAGCAGCAGAAAACAGGAAGTTGTTATCCCTCTGTACAGACAGTTGGTGAGACCCCATCTGGAGTACTGTGACCAGTTCTGGAGACCCCATCTCCACAAGGACATAGACAGGATAGAGGCAGTCCAGAGGAGGGCAACTAAAATGGTGCAGGGTCTGCAAGAGAAGCCATATGAGGAGAGACTAAAGAAGCTTAATATGTATACCCTTGAGGAAAGAAGGGAGAGGGGGACATAATAGAAACTTTTAAGTACCTCAGTGGAATCAACAAAGTCCAAGAGGGTAGCATCTTTCAGAAAAAGAGACTTGCAAGAACAAGGGGACACAATTTAAAGATAGAAGGAGGGTGGTTCAGGGGCAATGTGAGGAAGTATTATTTCACAGAGAGGGTAGTGGATGCATGGAACAGCCTTCCTGAGGAGGTTGTGGGGTCTAAAACTGTGGGAGAATTCAAGAATGCATGGGACAGACATAAGACAATTCTTGTGGGGGGCAGGAAGAAATAGGCTGTTGGTTAACTAGGATCTACGGCCTATCCTGTAGGTAGGGAAATGGGCAGACTAGATGGGCCAAGCGGTCCTTATCTGCCGTCAAAGTCAATGTTTCTATGTTTCTATGGTAGAGTTATGAGCAGTGGCAGATGTTCAGATCAGGGGTCCCAATCCTTGGGAGTTCCCACAGAGCCACACACAGTGACAAATGTTTAACTTAGGGTCCCATCCTCAGTAGCCCTCATAAAACTTGTAGAGAAGGGAAGAAGGAGTCACTGCTGTTTGATCAGCTGCATATTTACTGTTAAAAAATATGACACAGTCAAGATTCAATATTGAATTCAAAATTGAGCATAGCAAGGACAATAAATCTCCTCCATTCCTACATCAATGCTAGCAGAAAAACCGCTGCAGGGAGTATTGGACCTAGCTTAATGAATTGGAAAACATTAGACAAGGATGACATTGTTACAGATACCTTTAACAATGATTTCTCTTCAGTTTTCTCAGCTAAGGACTTACTGTAGGAGGGAAAAGGTTTCAAAATGAGTACGAGTATGAAGAAGTAGTTCCTCGCATCTCCTGAATCTACCTCCTCCAACTTCATTGCATGTTCCCTTGTTCTTGAGCATCTTTTTTTCTGAAAAATCCTCCCCTCCTGTACCTTGTTTAGTCCCATGAGGTATTTAAAGGTCTCTGACATATCTGCTCTCCCTTCTCTCTGTCAGGGTTTACATATTGAGGTCCCATAGCCTATCCTCATTAGGCTTCTGATGCAGATCCTGAATCATTTTAGTTGCCTTCCTCTGGACTACCTCCACTCTGTTTATGTTCTTCCAGAGATGTGGTCTCCAGAACTGCATACAGTACTCTAGTTGGGGTCTCATCAATGATCTATACAGAGGCAATACCACCTCCCTCTTTCTGCTTGTGATACCTCTCCCTATGTACCATAGCATCCCACAAGCTCTCCCAACTATGAACCTTGCCACACTACCTGGCCACCTTTAGGTGATTAGACATGATTATCACCAGGTCTTGTTTCTGTTTGGTGGCCATCACTGCCTCTCCACCTATTTTGCACTCTGGCCCTAGGTTCTTGTGCCCTAAGTGTATGATTTTGCCATTCTTTTGCACTGAAACCCAGCAGCCATACCCTTGATCACTCCTTGAGGTTTCTCAGGTCTCTGTTCTTTTCTTCCACCCCCCCCCCACTTGAGTATCCACCTATTGTATATTCTGGTGTCATCTGCAAAGAGGCATACCTTCCATTCCAGCTCTGGTGCAATGTCAGTTATAAAGATATTAAACAGGACTGGTCCCAGTACTAACCCTGAGGCATCCCGTTGGTCATTCTTACTTTTCCAGAGTGAATTCTATTTACCACCATCCATTTGTTGCCTATCCCTTAACCAATTTCCTACCCAGTTTGTCACCTTACTGGCCCTCTCCTAAGCTACCCAGCTTCTTTGCTAGTCTCCTATGTGGAACAGTGTTGAAAGCCTTATTGAAATCTAGGTAGGCCACATCCACCTCTCCACCCTGATCTAATTCCCTGGTCATCGAGTCAAAGAAATCAATCAAATTTGTTTGACATGACCCCCCCCCCATGAATCCATGCTGCCTTGGGTCTTGTAACCCATTGGGTTCAGTCAGTGATTTAATTCTTTGAACTTCTGTCATCTCTATGTCCCTGTAAGATGGCCCCTAGGACATAGAAAAAGCTAATTTGCTTCTGCTGCCTTTCTTCTACTCCTACTCCTGTCTTTGACTGCTGCACTGCTCTATTCTGTAAACCGAGCAGAGCATCTGAACAACTGCAGCTCTCACTTCAGCCACTGTGCCTTAACCAGTGACAGACATTTCCATTCCAGCCAGTCACCTTTCTTCAAAGATTTTTAATGCTGAGGTTTACATTCCTGGTTGTAATATAATAAGATGCAATAGACTTGGTGAAAAGGGGTGTGGTTGTACCATTTATTATCTGGACTGTTATTCCATTGCAAAATCCCCTATACAATCATGTGATAAAAAGCTAGGAATTTTAGTGTACAGTAAATGTAACTTTGGGAGGATTTAAAAATCTAATCATGGGCACAATCTATATTCTTCCAAAACAATGCCTCCACAGATTTGGAAAACGTTTCTTGCTTTAAAAGTTTAAACAGAAATGATGAGAAAATCATATTTGGTGACTTCAACACAGATTGACTAGGGAAGGCAAATAAAACTTTTCTTGAAAAAAATAAGTGATTTAAAGGGACACTGTTAGCCCTTATTGTGTCACAATATTTCCAGTTGAAAACCCATATTTTATGATTGCATACCTTCTCTAAAATTCATTGGTGGTGTCGGTTGCTGAATCTGCCTCTTTTCTTTGAAGAACTGAAATGTATGTGAATGGTATATTTACACCCAGCTTTGTTTTATTTCAAATTCCTGATCTACCCTTACTGCATACTTCCTGAATATTAGGAACACCCCCAAACAGAGCAGCCACTCATGATGCAATAG